>JALGQZ010000005.1:30114033-30801533 GCA_023105745.1 Austropuccinia psidii | reverse complement strand
TTCATTTTGAATACACATTTGATGGGGTTAAGCTTCTCCTTCTAGATTTTAGATGGGAGGTGAAAATTAAGGTTTATGCTCAGCAATAACTTTGAGCAGGAATAACTTTGTTATTTCTTGTCCTATGGTTATGGGACTTATATTTTCAGAAAGAGGTGAGTTTCAATTTCTTTTGATACCTTTTGAGCTGTTTTGGCTGAGCTCCATGTTTTGGTGGTATATTGGCTATACCATTGGTTTATGGTATTTTGGCTGTCATGCTTGTGCTCTGGTTTTGAGTCACAGGCTGACAATAAGAAACTTTAAAGATTTCTTGACACTAGTATTCAGAGTGCATGATTGTGCTCTTGAAGGAAATAAGTGAGAACCATTGAACACATCATGATCCCCACTCAGGATTTTCCCTTCTTGCTAGGGAAGCCTTTTGATGATCCAGGCTTGTTCTGAGGTCTCTTGACGCATTTTTCAATTGGGTGCTTTCCACCACAATAAGTATGCAACCCCTCTTTAATCCTCCTCTCCTTTTCAGAACCAATTAATTTATTGTCCTTATTGAGGAGAGCAACATGGGGCTTGTCCTTTGAACAATGAAATGACTTCCCCTTCTTATTCTTCTTTTGGTGCGGCCTCTTTGAATATAAGCTCTGAGGAGGCCTAGGCTGATTGGAACCAGTAGCAGGAGGCTTCTTCTCTTGATTGCCACCCTTTTCTTGTTGCCTCTCATGATATCTTGTGTCTAATTCCAAAGTTTCATCCATAAGTTCTTGAAGAGTGTCAAAAGTTCCAGGGTGAGAAGCCAACTGATCCAATAATCTTGATGCCAATCCACCTCTGTAAAAATGGATATAAGCTCTTTCCACCCAATCTCCAATTCTTGACATTAAGCTTCTGAAATCATCAATTTAAAAGGATACATGACCACATTCCTTCATCCTCAAATTGTCCAACTCATGTTCAGCCTTTCAGACTTCATTGGGGTCACCAAACAGGGTGAATCATTGATTTTCAAATAACTGCCAATTTTTGAGGAGGTAGGAACCGTCTTCATTGGAAATATTTGAGGGTTAGGGTTCAGTCCATTTTCCAGCTCTACCAGTGAGTAAAGAACTTTCTTCCTGTCAGAGAAGAAATTTGCCGGGTCATTATGGAGAATTAATTGACAGGATTGGATAGATCCTCTAAATTTATGAGCTTGTGTACCATCAAAAGAATCAGGTGCTTTCATGGATAGAGTCTTGAAAGCAGGGGCTTTGTAATTGTCCCTGGGGGTAACTGCTTGAGTGAGTTGCCCCATGAATTGAGTCATTTGCTCCATCATCTTGATGAGACTTTGTTCAGTCTGAGAGACAAGAGGTTAATTAGAAACGGCTAGATTAGAACCCTGAGGCACCTCTGGAGCATTTGCCAAAGCATCTGCCACTTCAGTAACCCCACAATCTTCCTCTTCCACAGACTCTTCCCCCTCTTCATCTTCAACTTCCCCTAGTATTGCTCTTGCACCTTCAGACATGCCAGGATTGCCACTCAAGAGTCCAGAGAAAGATCTTGATCTTCTTGAGGGTCCTCTGTCCAAGTTTGCACTCAGTTGATGAACTGATGGTGTATGGTCAAGAGGAACCCTTTCTGTAGAAGTGAGAACAGCTGGATTTCTTCGAGATCTAGTGTTCTTGGCTGGAGGGCTATGCCGAACTGGAATTTTGAAGAATTGGAGTAATAATTGATGGTATTAAAACAGAAATCAAAGCTTGGTAAAATCAGTAACAATAAAAATCTTGATGAATCTTGAGGAACCAATCAACAGTATTGAGGTGAAATCAAATTCAATCAACAGTCATTCAATCAATTCAACCAAAATCAAAAATCAATCAAAATTCAAATATCAATAATTTTGAGTAAATCAATAATCAATCAATAAGTGTCTTCAATATGAAAATCAAAGTCTTGAGGAATCAATCAGTCAAATCAATATCTTCAGGAATCAGTTCAATGTCTTGATGGGTCAAAATCAATCAATAATCAAAATCAATTCTTGAGGATAAATCAAATATCTTAAGAATTCTGAGTCAATCAGTCCAATCCAAATAAAATCCTGAATTGCTAAATCAATAAACCAAATTAATCCCAATGAATAATCCAATCAATCAACCAATCAATAACTCCTGATAAAACCTGAATATGAAGACAAAAGAAGTTTGATTTGAAATATAAAAAATGAAATGAAATGAGATGGTCAGAAATGATTAAGGAAAATGGGAAGAATCAATTTTCATATGAATGAAATGAATGAGATGAAAATTGATGAGAGACAAAATAATAATCATTAGAGAATCATCAAGTCATGAAAAATCATAATTGATGAATGAGAGAAATGGATTTAAATGAATGAAAATAAAGAATCAAATATGACTTAATTAATTTAATGTAACAGGGGCTCTTCTAAGTTAAGCGGGCCTGGCACTCAGTGAATGGGGACTCACTTATGGAGGGCTCAAGGATATGATAAATAGGAATAAACTGAAGAGTGTTAAGAGATGAATTACTAATAAAAGAAATATAAGAAAGGCAGCAACAAAAGAATAGGAGTAAGAAATAGAAGAGCCAACCACAAAAAAGTCCAAGTCCACTGTTTCAACCTGTCCGAATGAAAAGAGAAGGGTTAATAAGGATATGGCCACCCAACTCATACTGTACAGGCAAAGAAAGAAAATGCAAAGAATAACTTAATATTAAGTAAATATAATACCCAAAATAAGGATGATAATATTCATAAAATAATAAACAAACTAAATTAATTAACTGGGGAGAAATCCCCAGGGGGAGAAAGAGGGGCTGGTATATGTGAGAATCACCAGCCCTGATCCAGAGAGAGAACTTTCACGAGAGGATTGGATGATTGAGTTGATTCTGGCCAATACAGATCCTGTACAGCTGTACAGGGCCTTTAAAAGAGGAGTGGTAGTATTGAGTGATCATACAGTTTGGAAATGGTGTATCCAAACTGTATTGGGTAATTCCAACCTGTACAAGTATTGACAGGCTGTATTGATGAACCAGACTGTATGTATGTTTCAGCAAGCAAGATTTCTGAAACTGAATGCTTATGCAAATAGTGGATCTGCTGATTTGAGGTGTTTGAGTGGGTGTATTAATGAATACCCTTACCCCTGGTGAGTGGTTGTTACAGCATCTTTCATCACTGTTAGCTTTGTCACTTTGTTTCCAAATTCCCTCTGGTCACTTTTGAGTGTGTTTTCTCTTTAAATATCTTCTTAAAGACTTTGTTCTTTAATGAATTGCTTGCAGTTCTTTTCTCAATTAATTCCAATTGAAATTGCTCTTGCATAAATTTCTTTCGTAGCCTTAAATATCTCTTCTAGAGTATATTTGGATAAATCTTTATTGTTGGTAAAACAATGAATTTTTATTATATTATTGTTTTATACTTACAAAGTTAAAAATAATGAAATTGGCGTGCTTTCTCTTTAAAATACTATCTCTTACTATTTTCAAATAATTTTACCTTATACAAATTTTGAGGACAGGAAAAGTACTTGATATTTTATCAAAGTTTCATATCTACACCTTACATTTGGGGGCCCAGCCATGATATTTTACCTGTGACATATTTTTTTTACCCTTTTTTAACCCTTTCCTTATATTTAAAAATTCAAAAAGCATATAAAAAACTTATAATACAAAAAATACATAAAAGAATAATTTTTTTCATATTATAAGTGAGTCTTATATCTTTATTTCTTTTCTTGAAATACCATTTTTTTTACGTAATTAATTCGCCTTTTTCTTAATTTTAGTGTCTGACAATGTGGTAAGACAAGAAAACATTGAAACAGCCTCAACAGTTACCAGCATTATTCCTTCCAGTACTGTTAATTCTGAACATAATAGTACTATTATGGTGACTCAGAACAATCAACCTGAACCAATTTGTTCTGAATTGATTAACCTGGATATAAGTAATACTCTTCAGAAAGATAAGACTTTGGCCAATAGTATGTTCTTTGACGTAAAATTACTATTTTAAGGCTTTTTAATCATAAAATATTCCTTCAACCAGATCAGGAGAAATCTATAACCCCTCAAGCAGCTCCCAGAAAGGTCATAGGCGTGATCATGGCAGAAGCCAATCAGTTACAGAAGGACAAGGGTCAGTTGATGACCTCCAAATGAATAGATTATGTCATTCTGAAGCTGATAAAAATGTTTTACCTTCAAACAGAGATGAAACCACCACAAGAAGCCTCAGTGGACATCTACAAAGCCAGCCAGAAGGCTTACAACAATGCACTGCAGCACAGAGTACCAGATCCTTGCAGATCTGTGGAAAAACTGCATGAACTCTTACCTGACTGTGAGAAAATCCCTGGGCCATCCCAGCACTTGAAAGTTACTCAATGCATGGCATCCATTGATGGAAAATAAGAGCATGATGCTCTTAACAGCAAAATGAAGGAAAAACAACCCTCCACCACCCAAACAAGTGCCAAAAACAGCCCCAGTGGCCAGCAGCATCAATTCCAACGTAAAAAAGCAGCCACAAGCCCAGAACAAGGGCAAAGGAAAGGCACCATCCACAAACCCTTACAGCCAGGGCTACAGGATGCCTTGGAAAATGTATTTCAGATGGCCAGAACAATGATGGAATTACAAAAGAAGGAGGAAGTCGGATGAAAATATCAGAAATGATTTCTGCCATTTTTGATTCTATCCCAGAACTGTATGAAGCTATAACAGGAGTAATCAGTCATATTTCCAATAAAAATCCATCCATTTTTAACAATCTTAAAACAAATAACTTGAGTCTGAGCCAAATCAATGAGACACTTATGTGTTTTGAAAAAGTTTTAAGAACAACTAAAACATCCAAAAATGATAATTCTTTTGTCAATAAGATAAATGAACAATCTGCCATGATTGAAGAATTAACAGAAAAATATTCCAAATTCAATATTGATGACATCATTGAAACAAGAATTAAGCAAGACATAAATACTATCAAGACAGATAACAAGAAAGTCCTTGATGACATTTCAAATTCATTTACTGAAGTAAAGACATATACCATTGCCTTGAAAAAGTGTTTTGATGCTTCACAAGAAGAAGTATCAAAATTATCAATGAAATTTAATTAAGTCACTACTGATAATACAAGACAGACAGAGTTATGGAAAGAAATAACACATAAAGAAGAAATGTATAAAATTGAAGTGATAAATTTAATACAAGCCTTCCAACATGAATACAGAAATTCCCAAAGGTGTAGCAACAGTAAAATGAATGATATTGAAAAAATACTAAACACCTTACCAAGAATGTCTACACCTCTGAATCAAAATGAGGGAAAAAGAATTCCAACCCACAAGTATTTCATTCTGATAATTCAGAGTTAAAAAATGAATTTTCCACTTCTTTTCATAACCTGGAACCATCAATGGGCCAAGCACGTTTGAAAGAAGTACCAAAACTTAAAAAATGGCCTCACTTCAGTGATGAAGTAGAATATGACAATATGGAATTTATCAGAGGAATTGACATTATTAAAGAAGATTATGAATTAACAGACAGATTGGTAACAGCAAGATTTAACACCTTGTTTACCAGATCAGCTCACAGATGGTACATCAAATTAAGACAAGCACATGGACACCAAAGTTGGACTTGGTGGAACACCCAAATTATCAACAAATGGGCCAATGATTCTTGGAGATTTAAAGTGGAAACAGCCTTTGAATTTTCCAAATGTAATGCTGATAAAGACAAATATTTACCATGGTTTTCCCAAAAAAAAGACCAATTAACAGCATTGTATCCTGACATGTCAGAATTTATGATCCACAGAAAGATTCTGAGACAATGTGGAGGTGACTTATAGCATGCTGTCAAAAGCAGGACTACTTAACAATCTTCGTCAGAAGATATTATTGATATATTAGAACAAGTAACCACCAGAACCAAGATTGGTTCTAGTAGGGTGAATCTCAAAGCCAGGCTTAAGAAACCTTGGAAAAAATCTGTGGAAAAACTCCCAAAGGAAAATTCTACTAATGATAAATATAAACCTGCAGATATAACCAGAAAGTTCCATATTTGGCAAAGCACCACCCACTTAGCCAATACATGTCCAAAAAGGGGCAAAATCAATCAAATTGAAATTGAAAAAGAACCTTATGTTGAAAAAGACAATAATATTGGAGAAAATTAAGATGATAAGTCATCAATATTTTCTGAATCTTCAAAGGATATAGAAAATATCAATGCCACCTTTGACATCATGGAATCTTATTCCCACTTGCCACAATTGAGCAATGGTCAACTTGTTTTGTCAAAAGTTCAAGATGCACAACGCATGAAAACCAAACCAAACAGGGGAAAAGGCTATACAGCTGGTAGCTCCTTTATAACAGAAGTGGTAATTAATAACAAACTCACTAAGCCTTTACTTGACCCAGCAGCCTTCTGCTCTTGTGTTGGCAAATCTTTTATTAAGACTTGTGTGCCACATTTTGAAGACCACTTGTTACCAATTGATGGCATAAAATTCAATAGTGCAAGTAATTCAATGAAAGAATTGGGAATGTCTGAGACCAATATCATATTCCCACATATTAATGGAAATTTAAGAATCAGTGTGAAATTTGTTGTTATGGAACATTGCTCTAGTACCCATTTCATATTGGGGAATGACTATTTGATCATGTATGGAATAGACTTACAAAACAACAAAGGTAGATACTTTACTATTGGAGACAATAAGAGTCACAAATTTGGCTTTTTACCATTTAAAAGACAAATCACAGTAAGTAAAGTAGCAGCAGTAAACTTAGAGTTGGAAAGATTCAAATCTGAACAGTTAAATAAAGCTGAAATAAGCCTTCATCTGACTGATAATCAGGAAAATGAACTTTCTGCCCTTTTATATGACCACAGAGGAGCATTTGCATCAGACAAAGAACCTTTGGGACCAATTATTGGTCATGAAGTTGACATCATCCTGAATATTGAGAGACCTTATCCAAAACTCTTAAGAATACCTGCATATCCAGCAAGTCCTGAATCAAGAGAAGCTCTAGAAATTTATATTAAAGAACTCTTAGATCTTGGTGTAATAAGAAAGGTTGGCCACAATGAAGTAGAAATAACTACACCAGTCATAGTGGCATGGCATAATGGAAAATCTAGAATGGTTGGGGACTTTAGAGCTCTGAACACTTATACTGTTCCAGACAGGTACCCAATACCAAAAATACAAATTGCCCTTGCCCAAATATCTCAAGCAGTTTATACAAGCACTATGGATTCCCTTAAAGCATTTCATCAAAATGTAGTGACACCAAGAGCAAGGACATACTTAAGAATCATTTTTCATTATGGAGTTTATCAATATTTGAGGAGGCCTTTTGGCATCAAAAATGCACCTTCACACTTCCAAAGAATGATGAAAGAAATTTTCCGTGAAGAGCTTTGAGAAGGATGGTTAATCATTTACATTGATGAAATTATTGTCTGTTCCAAAAATTGGGAAGAACATATGTACAGATTATCCAGAGTTTTGACAAAAATCCAATCTGTCAACATGAAATTTTCTTTAAAGAAATGCCATTTTTGATTTAAAGAGCTTAAAGCACTGGGACATGTAGTATCTGGTTTATTCCTTGGAATTGACAAAAACAAAGTTGCAGCAGTATTTCTGAAACCTATGCCTCTGAGTAAAAAAGAAATTCAGTCATTATTGGGGTTTTCAGGATATTACAGGCAACATATTAATTATTTTGCATCCATAGCAAGACCTCTTTTGTGAGCCTGCAAGCTTGTAAACCTTTACCTGCTATACAGACTCCAAATACTTTCTTTAAATTTTTGTCTCATTTTCTTTCTTTCTTTTGTATAAATTTCAAATACCTCAATTCATATTATTATAATATGAATTAAATCTTGTTTCTATGACTAATCACTCAATGTGTCATAGTATATGCTCCCACTATGTCATTAATTTTGTTGTTACATTTGCTCCTGTTACCATAGCAAATCTTTCTTCATTCAAAACAGAATTCTTTTACATTGTTTTGATTTCAAATTTGTAATTACAACATTTAAAGAGGATTAATTCTCTTTTAATTAATCCTCAGAGCTCTTAACCAAATATATTTTTACAATTAAAATTACTTACATTTTATTTTAGAAATATTAGCGCTCTCACCTTTAAAGTGATTAAATTCACTTTTACAAATTATTATCATTCATTTCTACTGTTGAAGCCTAAATTCCAACAGTACATTATTATAAATCAAGTGACGCGTCTATTACTTCAAATAATAGTATTCCACTCTCAATTAGTTTATTAAATTACTAATATTTTAGCCTGGAAGCCACAAAAGAGGCACCAGCTAACATTTAATATATTAAAATTTATATTAGATTTAATTAATTAATTAATTGCATCTAATAAATTAATTAGACGTCGGAATACCTAATTAATAATATATAGTTTTTCTATGACTGACTCTTCCGTCAAAAATCAAGAATCAACGTTACAATACTGATTCTCATTTTTATTATTATTCTATAGCTTTGAAGACTTAATACCAAAGCTACCTGCCTCAAAAATCTTGTTGGAGCCCTCAGTACCATCCTCCAACACCAGTAAACAAGTTTCGATGACTATAGCTCCCCCTGAAATCAAAGCTTTTCAACGCCTGTCTTTGTTCATAAAAGACATAAGCATTGTTACTGGTCATCTATCCAAAATGATGACCAGTAGCTACTCTTTTAACTATTCTGCTTCTCGTCGTCGGGGAAGAAAACCTTCAGCTCGGTCGGAAGCTTGGAAAAGATACCATTGCCAAGGTGATGAGAAGCAAAAAACACAAAAATCAAATTTCAAAGACGATTTGGCTACCAAAACAGCCTACAGAATCACAGACAAGCCTTGCATTCCTAATCCTGATATTAGTACACGATCTCATTCCCCTTACGATTCTGGAACCCTCAAAGTCTCCTCTGTTCCTAAGACCATTGGTAATGGTACTATAACTAAGGAGATCATTACAGAAGAAGAGTATAGTGCTAATTCTGATATTAAAAGTACCAACGCGAACACTATGAAAACAAATAAGAATCCAAGTATTCAAAAAAGAACAACAACGAGGAATAACAACAGATGTTTAAGTAGTAATCAACCCAACGCTAACAATAATGAGATCTATAATATAAAAGAAGAAAAATCACGACCGCCTACCAGTCGCGCTAGCTCCAGTATCAACAAAATAGTGCTTGCATCAACAAATGTAACTATTAATGAAAATGAAGAAGAAACTATATTGATTAAAATTGTAAATTACATCGAAAGAAAAATAAACAATCAACCTATTTCAACAAAAGAAAGAGTATCAACCACATTGAAAAATATTACCACTTACATTGACAATAAAGCAGATATTTACTACCTACTAAATTCAGATTATCATATTAGTAGACTATCTGTTTCAATAACAAAAATACTACAAAAAGAAAAACTCAGTGAGGGTATATTGAATAGAGACGAAATGATAATTTTAGAATTTTTTTATAATTACTCTATAAACGACAGAAACAACTTTTATCATACAGATAAAAATATACAGAAAATCATCAAAAAAATACAACAAAGCTATACATTTTACTATAACTAAATCATTTTTTTTACTATTTTTTTTTTTGTATTACCAAATGTGAGCCTGCAAGCTTGTAAACCTTTACCTGCTATACAGACTCCAAATACTTTCTTTAAATTTTTGTCTCATTTTCTTTCTTTCTTTTGTATAAATTTCAAATACCTCAATTCATATTATTATAATATGAATTAAATCTTGTTTCTATGACTAATCACTCAATGTGTCATAGTATATGCTCCCACTATGTCATTAATTTTGTTGTTACATTTGCTCCTGTTACCATAGCAAATCTTTCTTCATTCAAAACAGAATTCTTTTACATTGTTTTGATTTCAAATTTGTAATTACAACATTTAAAGAGGATTAATTCTCTTTGAATTAATCCTCAGAGCTCTTAACCAAATATATTTTTACAATTAAAATTACTTACATTTTATTTTAGAAATATTAGCGCTCTCACCTTTAAAGTGATTAAATTCACTTTTACAAATTATTATCATTCATTTCTACTGTTGAAGCCTAAATTCCAACAGTACATTATTATAAATCAAGTGACGCGTCTATTACTTCAAATAATAGTATTCCACTCTCAATTAGTTTATTAAATTACTAATATTTTAGCCTGGAAGCCACAAAAGAGGCACCAGCTAACATCTTTATAAATTATGTGACAAAGACGCAGTATTTGAAATGACTTTTGACAGAGTCAAAGCCTTTGCATCTCTGAGACAAGCCTTGACCACTGCTCCACTCTTACTGATGCCAGACTTTAAGCTTCCTTCTAAGCTTTATATTGATGCATCAGGAGATGTACTTGGTGCTGCACTTCATCACTTCCAGATTATCAATGATAAACCTGTGGAAGGACCCATATGTTTCATATCCAGGCAAATAAAACCAACTGAAGCCTAATATGGAGCAAGTCAGATGGAGTGTTTATGCCTTTTTTGAGCTCTAGAAAAACTCAATTACTTTCTTGAAGGATTTGTTTTTGAGGTAATAATACCTTGTACCGCTGTTAAATCACTTTTAAACATGAAAACAACCATCAGACATATGCTCAGATGGAAAATAGCCATACAAGAGTATAGGGGCAATGTGACTATTGTTCATAAAGATGGGAATATTCACAAAAATGCACATGGACTAAGCAGATAGCCATTACCAAAAAATATTGATAATACTGCTTATGTGCCAAAAGAAGCTTCCCCATAGATCCCAATAGAAGGAATAAGTGTTCCAGACTTGAACACCACCTTCTTTGAAGAATTAAGAAACAGTTACACTCAAGATAAGAATTGTAGCATCTTATGCCAATTAATTAACAAAGACTGTAAAGACAACTCTCTAATACATATCTTGGATGAAGTATGGAACAAATCATATGATGAAGGAAGATTTGACCTACTGGATGGCATAATTCACCACAGGACCAAGCACACATGCTTGATGACAGTTGTAGACAGGTCATTAATCAATCTTGTACTGAAAAAATGCCATTACAGCCCCTTTTCCGGACATCTGTCTGAAGATAGAACAAGAGAAAAATTAAAGACCTGCATATGCTGGCCAATGTGGCAGAAAGATGTTGCAGAGCATTTCAAAACCTGTGACAGATGTCAGAAGGCAAAAGACTTGGAAATATCATCAAAATCAAAGAACCCAGCAGACCTTGGGAAATTGTCCATATGGATTGGGTAACTGGCCTACCACCAGGAGGTGACAGAAGCTATAATGCTTTCCTACTGATGATAGACAGATTCAGTTAAACTCCAATCTTTTTACCATGTCACAAAGATGATACAGCCATTGATACAGCTCTTCTAATATGGAATAGAGTAGTGTGATGGACTGGCATATTCACAAATATCATCAGTGACAGGGATCCCAAAATCACTTCAGCACTGTGGACAAAATTCACCAATTATTTGGCACTAAATTTTCTTTCTCTACAGCCTACCACCCGCAAACTGATGGTCTAGCTGAAAGGATGATAAAAACCTTGGAAGACATGGTGAGAAGACTTTGTGCATATGGCCTTGAGCTCAAGGCTTGTGATGGATTCACTCATGATTTGTGTAGTCTTCTACCAGAATTAGTATTGGCATAAAAGAAATCAATTCATTCTAGTACCAATCAAATTCCTGCTATTCTAGAAATAGGATGGAATCCCAAGTTACCCCAAGATTCTTGAAGAAACAATTTTGTTGAAATATTCCCTACAGCTTCCAGCTCCAAAGGAATGCTGGACAGAGCTAGAAAGCATGCAGTAAGATGCATGGAAGACTCATTTTCATATGCTAAAGATAAATGGGACAAATAACATTCCACTCCAGATTTTGAAGTGGGGGATTTAGTACTAGTATCCACCACCAACTTCAATAACATCACAGGATGTTGAAAGCTCAAAGACTAATTTTCACGACGTTTTGTTATTAAAGCTCTCCATGGAGAAAATGATGTTGAAGTAGAATTATCTGAAGAACTTAGTAATAAGCATCCTATATTTCCAGTGAGCTTAATAAATCCATATAAATCTAGTGATGCTGAAATGTTTTCCTCGAGGAATAAAGTTCCCCAAGCTATACCTCCTATTGAGACATCTGGTATTAAGAATATTACCAAAGCTCTTAAAGAAAGAACATTAAGAACCAAAAAAGTAAGGGAATACCTTGTTAGGGACAGTGACCCAACTTGTGAAGATAAATGGTTAGAAGAAAAGGACATACCTGAAGCTACCAATTTTCTCAGAAGATTGAGACATACTAGAAACAAAAATATTACAACGTAATATTCTTTTTTTTAGGGGGAGGGAATTGAGCCTTAGAGGTATTTTCATATACCCAAGAGACCACAATCAAAAAATTAATATACAAATATAAATAAAATAAATTAATTTGCATTATTAAAAGAAAAATTCAAATATAAAGATGAATTTACATACATAATCAAAAATTTAATTATATTTTAAAAATAAAAATACATTAAGTTTGAAAATTGCAAAAACACATTTTTACTTGAAAAAATTCAGTAAAAATGAATTTTTAACAAAATTAACCAAAATAAAATAATTTTAGAAGAACTTAAATAAATTTTATCATAACTTTTTATGTAATTAATAAGCGTATGAAATTTATTTCACCATTGGATTCCTTATGAAAAATTAGGTAGGGTCACCTCTGAGTGAAATGTTTGTAACTCAACACTAAATAAGCTTAAATTAATTCTTGTGTATCTTGTGTATAAGGATTGAAAATCGTCAAAACCTTAATTTAATTCACATCTAATGTAGTGTTAATCATCAATTTTTGCATTAAAAATGAGGTGTTGTGTATATTTTAGAAGTTATGAGGAATTGAAGTATTTTCAATTGAAATCAATTGAACTGTCAAAATGTGCCCATGTATTACATAAGTGAACTTTGATTTACATATGAGGTGTCAATTATTACAGTAGTGTACTGTAAAACTCAATTGAATTACATATGTAAATTGTAAATATAATACATGATGAGGAATTAAAGGAAAAAATAGATTGGAAAGATTAAATCTGGGGTGGAGAAGGAACTCTAGCTCTAGGGGGAACCATACCCCCAAAATCCTTGCTGATAGGCGTGAGATGTCAAAATTCACACCAAAGTTCATCACTTTTGGCCTGGAATTGAGTCACAGGGTCTGTGACTCAATTGATGATGAGGTTTTGATACCAACCAGGGTAGTTTTAACTGTTCCAAGAGGGTAAAACTACCCTTAGAATAAATAAACCTAAGTAAAAACAGCTTTGACTGCTTTCTACGTCTCTTAAACTCATTCTGACGTGTTCTGAAGGCTCTAAGCCAGGTATTACTATAGTACTGGCTGATTTAAGGGTCTAAAAAGGCTAAAACCAGCCCTTTTTGGTCTAAACCGGGGTTCAATGATGCCAAAATTGGCTTTTCTGTTTTCAGAGTTTTTTTCACCACTGAAAAGGGTAAATTTTACTTTTGGAGTAAGAAAATTGATAGCTATAAAAGAACGTCTTCTTTGTGCCACTTTTCTCTTGATGTTAGAATCTTTTCCTTTTATAATAAGTCAAAAGACTGTTAAACCACTCAATAAAAGATTCCAACCACCCTTTTCATATCATTATAAATCTTTTAACCACGTGAAAAAATCACTATAATCATTGTTTGTAACTCTTATAATCATTTTTACCCCTAAACCACCCCAAAAGTGAATTAAAGCATCTTTCATCACTGTTGACTTTGTCACTTTGTTTCCAAATTCACTCTGGTTACTTTTGGGTGTGTTTTCTCTTTAAGTATATTTTTAAAGACTTTGTTCTTTAATTAATTCCTTGCAGTTTTTCACTCAATTAATTCCAATTGAAATTGCTCTTGAAGAAATTTCTTTTGTAGCCTTAAATATCTCTAGTAAAGTATTTTTGGATAAATCTTTATTGTTGGTAAAACAATAAATTTTTATTATATTATTGCTTTATACTTGAAAGGTTCAAAAAAATAAAATTGGCGTGTTTTCTCTTTAAAAATACTATTTCTTACTATTTTTAAATGATTTTACCTTATACAAATTTTGAGGACAGGAAAACTAGTTGATATTTTATCAAAGTTGCATATCCACACCTTACCGTTATTAAGGACTGATTCTAAATAGGAGAAGCTTGACTGACCCAAACTGTTGTTTTATTCTTAAGCTTAACAATCATTGGTATACATTTGCTGTTGCCAATTGATTTCCAAACAGATATCAGATAATATTAGCCTATCCTGGAGTAAAAAGGAAGGATGAATTTTATCCAATAATCCAAAAGTATAAAATCAAAAAAAATGGAATGCTGTTCTGAAAGAGCAAAAATTTCCATGCGCAGGGTTGATGAAGAGATTTTTAAAGCAGAAGGTACTACTAGAAAGAAGGGCCAAAGGCATGAAAATCACATTCCAGAAGAAGGAAGGGGTTCAATAAGCAAATTGGCTCTTAAAGGCCTTTAAATTGACTTCTATGACCCAGATCATTTTAATAATCGCACTTCTGGCCAAAAAAGATCAATTTCCGACATTCATAAGATTATATTCCTTCCAGATGCCTCAAAATAACTTCTAGAAAAACCACACCCTGATGAAAGGATAAGTGACAAACAATTTACTGCCTTACATTGGTAGGAGGTAATTGAAGCATATGACATATCACATAAAATACAAAATGGCAATCAGCTAGAAATTTACAATAGAAATGAGCTGGAGAATCCTGAAGCTGAAGATATTGGCAATGGAGAAGAAATAAACAAGGAAAACAATTTTCAAGCAGAAGTATTTGCTCACCTATCAGATGAATATATTGAAATTCAAGATTGACATAGCAATTATACACTCCAACAATTTCAAAATAGTTTTTTGGCCCACAAAATCAATGGAGCTCCTGAAAAATGGAAAGCATTTGTATATTTTAAATTGGGTTCTGTTTATTTTAGTCAAATATTATTAAAAAAATGGTAAAATATTAGTTATCACCTTAGGAATTTTACAATACATTGATTCTGATTTGAAGCAAAATAGTATTTTCAGAGTTTTTGCTGTGTAAAGAAGAATTTGGATTTTGTGTTTTCTTTGTTTGATGATTTGATTGAATACAATTGAAATTTGATTTTCATTCAACGGGGTGTGATCTTAAAGTTTGAAATCTTGAATTTTTAAGAAAGAGAGTTTTTTAACATGAAACCAAAACATGGGCAGTTTTTAACATGAATTAAATCATGACACAAGTGAGATTTGAATTTATAATTTGAAATGAAGCAATATATAAAATAATTTATATTTTTTGTTTAGAAAAATATAAGTTTTATCATGGATAGAAAAAAATAAAAATATTATAGTTGACACATTCCAGTCCCACCATTTGGTCAATGGGGAAAGCTAGACTATTTGCATCTTTGAAACCCAAAGTCCATGCGGGGACATTTATGTATGCACCAAGCCTCAAAATTTCTGATACTTATATGAAACGCACTTTAAACATTAATTGCAAATGTTTGAGTTTCTATTGAGCTAAAAAAGAATCTACCCCTTCAATTCCGACCTCTTGATTGGTCACACATTCCATTAAATTTACCATCCAGATGGGTCCATTAAGAATCTAATTGTCTCCTAGCTCAAGAATATGAATGATCTTAGAAAATTTAAAATATGACTCCCCTTTCCTAACCTCAATAATGTTATTTGGGAATCTCCTAGAAATGTTCATTCCAAAACACCATCAGGGATAAGTGTGTTCATTTTCAAAACATCTCAAAACAGCGGAGCCCTGTGGATGTGGTAATATGTGATAATCACAAATCTGAGGTTTTGTAGCTTTTAGATGTTTCAAAATTGGACATATGACACAACATCTAAAATCTTTTTCTTTCTGCATGAACAATTCCACTTCTTAAAAGGAGCCAAGTGTAATTGAGGATCCATTTTGTGAAGCCTTTGCAGCTGGCCAAATTTCTTCATGATAGTTTTTTCAGAAAATCCTAATATCTGAAAAAAACAACCTAGTCAGTTCTTTGAAAAAACATCTCAATTTTGAAGATGTGCCATTTAATGTATTCTATTTCAGGTTTTGAAGTATTCCAACCACCCTTCCTTAACCATATTCTGATATACCATTGAGCAGGCCCCATCTTGATAGCTGTTTTGAGATGTTCATTGCATAATAATTATTAGGATGTATTTGAACATTGGAGAAAAGTGAAGTGGAGGTTTTTTGATATGTATTGTAATCCTGGAAAAACAACTGACCATCTTCTTGGGTGATGGATCATTCTCCAAGAATTTGAGTGCATTGAATCAGTGCACTAATTTTGATGAGAAGGAGTTTTCCCTTTGGGCCCAGGTCCCATAAAATATCTACAATGGTAAATGGTAGGTAAATGATGAATAAGACTGACCATTAATATTCATTTAGCTTTCCATTTAGTGCTGTACCTATTACACTTGGTAAATGGCAGATATCTTCTGGGATCACTACTTCATTTAGTAAATTTTTGAGTTTGTTGATTATTTCTTCAGAAAGATTGCCTCTAATATCTAAGCTATCCTTACTTCTGGATAGAATGTTCTCCACCAGTATATCTGATCCTGATTCAGATAGGTCTGATTGTTTTCTTTCATGTTGTATTATTTCTGAATTAAAGCCCCATCAATAGAAAACATGGTTCTGGACAACATCTCCATATCAGTTGTGAAAAATACCTAAACAAACATTGCTTTCTGGATCCCAATAAGGTAATTGATTAATTTCAGCCCAATGAACTCCGGATTATTGAGAAATTTTTTGTTATATCTTGATAGTTCTTGCCTCATGCCATCTATGAGAAGCACTTAAAACAGCCCTCCCATTTTGCAGCTTTCCAAGCTTAAAATGAGTTAACTCACTGGCATTTTTCTCACCCCAAGAGCAGAAGTATTTCTCTGAATGTGACATAAATACTCCCAGTTTGTGAGCTGCTACAATATCTATAATTAAGACAACCAGCTTGACAATAATATTTTTTCCATAGGGATGGCCTGGGGTATTGATATTGATTCCACGATTTAATTCAATAAATTCTTCAACAAGAGGCTCCAAGAAATTGTCCATTGTCATCATATCTGGCTGGTTTTGAGAAGGTATTATCCCAGCCAGACAGGTATTCTTCTGTTGAAATTTCTCTCATGGTTGCAGGTTAAGGCAATGTGGAGCAAGGATTCCCATTGAAACTGGTTTACTCAAAATTTTGTTTCCTCTTGAGTTGAACCAGTTTACAAAAATACTTAAACCTAATTCAAGACTTTGGTTTGACAATTATTTAGATGGAAAAAGGCTTCTCCAAACTGTGCCTTGTGCTAAATCTGAAAAAATAGTGCTTTGGTGGCTAGAATGCTCACATACCCAATTGTCAATTCTGTGTTTGATTCCTGGAACATTGAGAAACGACTCTATCCAAGAAAGTACGTATTGTGAAAAAAACTAGCTTGAGGGATAAAAAGGTGTGGCTAGCCTTGTAAGCAGATTTGATCTTATCTGCAAGACTGATTTTGGGAAGTAGAATTGTATGAGGTAAAGCAGATATCACCAAAAGGATGTATCTTCTGTTGAGGGAGAATTTCAGTGCCACAAGGAGTACCAGTAGCTGTGGGTTTGTAAATACAATCACCTTGCACAAGTTCCACATTGTAAAGTGAGTAGCAGTGTGGGTAAAACATGTGCTGTTCAAATGGAAATTCAAGCTTATATCTTTTTGAAATGGTACCTTGAATTGAGGAATTTCATCAGAAACGTTTTCAGAAGAACAGTGTTGGAGAATTTGGAAAAGCATATCTTCTGCCTTCCAGAATTTATCCCTGCTAAGTCCACAAGAAAGATATAACCACATGATGAAATGATTCATGAGACCTAACAAAAGCAAAGAAAGAAAATTATTCAAACTATAATTTGAACTTGATATTAAATAGTAATTAAAACTTGAAACTGTTTTTTGAGTTGATAGCGTCTTCATTTCTTAAGGAAATCTCTGATGAGTTTCCATTTGATTCTTCATCATTGATTGAGGACTGTGTAGTAAGATTTTCTTCATTGGGATTTAGTGACAAGTAAGGAAACAATTTATTAACACGTGATTAATCCTAATGAGATGGATCCTTGGCCCAATGGCTTCTTTATATTCTGGGATCAACATAAAGCTCTTGGTGAGTTTTTCCATCAGCGCATGTTACAGAATCCTTTCTACATCTTGTGCAAGTTCAAACGTCCATGGTGTATGTTGTTGAGAAATTGAATTTAAAAGGTTCATCAGATCAATAAAAATAGTGAGTAAATTAAATAAAAATATTGAAAAAAATATTCAAAGAAAAAGGAGATAATCATGTGAGTGATTGAATTTTAATAGCAGAGCTAATAAGATGCAAAGATAGAGGATGCAAAAAAGGACATGTTGGAATTGTGTACGTAATAATTGATAAATAATAAAGATGGAGGGTTCAAGAAACAAACTTATTTTTGGAAGGGTAATTGTAACAGTTGAGAAACACTAAAGATAAAGACTTTGGGGAAAAATTGAAAAGAAAATGGTTGAATTGTAATTTTCGAGAAAATTTGAAGAAAAGATATTGTTTGAAACAAATAAAGAGGATTGCAGAATTGTAGTTTTAATAGTTGGAATTTATAGAGAAATATGATAGCTGCTGAGGAAAACAATTAAAAATGAATTGCTAGAGAAGGATGGAATATTTTACACTAAATAGTGTAGCAGCTGCGTGAAAAGACACAATTGAATAATGAATATGTCTATGCATGATCCCTTGGAGGAGTCGAGGTGATGTACAAACACATCAGGAAAAGGCCTGACGTTGCATTCCAGCTGGTATTGAAATGCCACCAGCCTGATTCTGCAGCTTAATTTTTGTTGACTTTCCCACACTTGAGTTTTATCTTGAGAATTTGCCTGGATAATTATCTACGATGTGGTAATTTTCATGTATCACATGGAAAAGAGTACTAATAATTTTTCATTTGTTGCTACCTCATATATAGAAGAATATTAAGTTGAATAAAATAAAACAATAAGACCAATAAGTAAAGCAAATTAATTTTAACAGTTTATGAAGACTCCGGATAATAATTGAAAACCATTCCCAAAATTAAAGCTTGCAAGATGAGTTGAGATCAAAGTGAATGAGATTTCAAATAATAAGGAAGATACCCTCAAGTATTGCGGTAACAAACAATTGATAAAGTAAAGATATAATCTCTCATATGAGGAAGAAATCAGAATTGGTTAAAGAGTGAAGTTATATTTGGAAGAGCCCCTTTGAGCACCCTGAGTTTCTATTGTGTGCGCACAGGATGAAACTCCCTTTCTGCTACTCTGTTCTCTCAGTTCTGGTTTCAACAAAGCCAAGTTTCTTTTTTTAGTTCATTCTTATTTCAAGATACCTTTTGAACTTAAAACTTCATTTTCCACACCCGGCTCATGCATGGGTGTCCTTTGCTCAATGACCTGGTGCATTTTTGTTTTTTACCAAAAACTCCAAATTTTCAATTATTTGCTTTAAAGCAATCAGAAGCATGATCCGGAATCAGCAGAAGAAGGTAGAAATCTGGACCGTATTTTGATTACTCAAGCAATATGTTAGTCAATGTCAACACCTTTTCCAAATCAAACATTTAAGTAGATTTGCTGAGTTGCTTCTGTCTCTTTGTATAATTGATGATTCCTCAAAAGAAGATAGCTAAGTGTTTGAAACTCTCCTTTGATTAGCAAAAAATTCGACAAGCTTATCAAAGATTATGTTTATCTTCGGAGAAAGATGATATTAACAATCTTTTGTGTCAGCTCAGGACCATTTGCATGCAACGTCACTGCAACATTGGCGCGACGTTGCAGCTAAAACGTCAGCGTTTTTCCTAATGTGCGAGGTTGTATGTTTCCTGCTTTCCAGAGGTTTCATGCTTGGGTAAGTGTTCCATGAGTATGAGGTCCTAGGTTAAATTCCTGGAGTGGCCATATACTTCATTTCAATTTTAATTTCTTGTTATCAAATTAAGGTGACATTTAGGTTTTTGTTCCAACTTTAACAATATTATCTCTTCTTCACCAGAAAAGTTATCTTTTCTTTCATATTTTAACCATATAACTCGAGACCTTGGTTCAATATTATGAGGTCCCAGGATATGTTTAGCCCTCCTTTCTTTCATATCAGCTCAGTAAGGGATTATGCTTCTTGTATCTTTTTTGTCCTGTTAACGTTCAAAATTTGAAGCCCCATTTATGAAGATTTCATATGGTCTTGTAGTCTAGTGCACCCCCGGCAAACACCCAATGTGAAACCCCCCACATCGCACAGTCGTCGAACTGACAAAATTCTTACATTGTACTCTACTGACCCCGCTTCAAGCATGAGCTGTGCCTATAAGTATTTCGCATTGCTCTTCATTCTTATGCATCGAAATCAATCATATTCTTCTCAAAATTAACTATTTTATTTTCTTTATTTTGCAACAATCTGATTTCTGAAACTTTTTTAATTCTCAATCACCACTCTCCTCAATCTGAACGAAGTACAAACACCTCAAAACCAGTGCACCTTTCCGATGGAAGTTTGTACTTGTCCCAAATGTCGACAGTATACCATTACCGACAGCAATGGTCATACACGCCAAGGACTCTTTGTTCATCGAACTACTAGGTCAAGACATTGGGCGCGATTCTCACAAGAAGACAATGAAATCTCCAAAATTCTTCCAAAGCTTTCACGCAAATCAACTCCACAAACAATTGATTTTTCCGCTGACAAAGTTCATAGTCAAATTTCTGATTTTGAGGATGAAACAGAAAGCTTACCAGAAAGAAGCACCGAATTTGAAATTCTCTGTGAGTCCCAATCCCAATCTTTTTTCGGAATCATGTGCTAATCTATGATTTATGTTGAATCCATAGCCCTTATCATGCACTTAATCATGTGGCTTCATTTAGTTTGTGGACTCAGCAAACTCAACTGCCAAACAGCAAGGGATTACATTGTTGAAATTTTTGAAACAGTTTCCAGAAGATTTGGTTTTGATCACAAGTTTATTTCTTCCATTCCACATGATGTCCGAACAATCAGCAAACGTTTGAACTTGCAGCCTTCCCTTGAGCAATATGTCTGTTGCCCAAAGTGTTTCTCGTTGTATGATATCGAAATAGCACCAGACGACTGTGGTTATCAAGCTTCGTCAAAAAGTCAGCCATGTGGTGCTGGGTTGTTCAAAACAAATACATTCCTAGGATCCCTGAAACCTGAACTTTTTTCCGACTCTCAAAAGAAAAAACAAATTCATCATCAAGGTTTGATTAGGCTTGCACGGCAGCGTCAACCAAGAGTTCCAAATTCAATATTTGTAACTCAAAGTGTAACTCAATGGCTAAAGTGGTTCCTCAGCTTACGTATTGTTGAGGAATGTATTGATCAATGGGCACATGAGTTAGAAGCTGAAGATTCCGATTTCATTTGTGATGTGGCTCAAGGAACAGTTTGGAAAAAGCTATTTCCATTGAAAGGTGCAGGTTCAGAGCTTTGCTTAAGGTTTTCAATGTTCATCGATTGGTTCAACCCACTCAAGAATAAGCTCGCTGGAAAACAATCATCAATTGGACTTATCGCTCTAAATTGCCTCAATCTCCCACCACGTCTCCGGTATCAAACCAAATATACCTGTCTGGCAGGCCTTATCCCTTCACCCAATCAGCCAACAATGATTACAATCAACAATGTATTAATACCGTTGGTAAATGAACTTTACGAATTGAATAGAGGAAGTCTCATACCAACATCAAAATACCCTCGTGGACGGAAGATCACTGTGAAATTAGCGACATTAGTTGGTGATATTGTTGCAGTTCACAAAGCAGCAGGATTCAAATCACACTCGGCCACGAAGTTTTGCTCATGGTGTGATCTCAATGCATCTGATCGTCATAAAATGGCTCTAGGACGTCCCCGAACAGGACGGAAAGTCTTGGATGCAGCACGAAGCTGGAAAGACACTCCATCTGAATTTAGCCGAGAGAAGTTAGCGATGAGGACTGGAATTCGCTGGTCGGAGCTCAATCGCCTGCCTTACTGGGATCCTGTTGTCAATGTTGCCTTAGGGGTGATGCACAACTGGTTTGAGGGGGTTCTACAACATCATTTCATAAGCCGATGGGGATTCGATTACATCAATATTTCACAGGAGCATGATAATCTTGAAGCTGCCGAGACATTCCAGGAGTCACCAGGAGAAGATAGCGAGATGTCTATTGACAAAGAAATAAATAATGAAGCCTCAGGCTATCTTACAGAAGATATCAAAAGAAGGATCCGAGAACGAATTTGCAAAGTGATTGTTCCAAAAGGAGTTACACGGATACCTCCATTGGTGGGTAAATCTCAGATTGGAAAACTCAAAGCAAGTGAGTGGAACTCCTTGTTTTCAATTTATCTTCCAATGGTATTTCTTGAAGTCATGTGGGGAATAGCAATAAACAATTATACTGCCAATTTGTTTGATATACTTTTGAATTTCGGAGCACTTGTGCAATGTACCAACATTGTTGGCGCGAAGGCTGTCAAACAAGAAGATTCTACAAGATTTGCTGAAAACTACGATACATATCAAAAAACATCATTAAAGTTATTTCCCCAATGCCGACATGTTCCCAATCATCACTATGCAATGCATATACCAGATCAGCTAAAATTTTGGGGCCCACCTATGGGAATATCGGAATTTTCAGGAGAGCGTCTTATTGGTGAACTTCAAAATTTGAAATGCGATTTCTTGCCAGGTTCGCTTTTCTCTATTTTTTTCATTTGAATTACTTTTTTTGATTTTTTTTGAATTGAAGGTGCGATGGACGCAACGTTTATGTTAAAGTTTTGTCAAAGGCAACGGCTAGAGGTTCTCAACGAAGATAAAAATGATCCCGAAGGCACACCTTTACGTAAAAAAGTAGAATTGAATGACGACACATATTACGCTTTGTTGGAATACTTACAACAAAGCCATCCCAATTTGCGTGATCACAGGATGCTCCCTCATCCATCCAGCTCATTAGTACTTCGAAGGTTTGCACAAAACCTCAAATCAATAAGCTGGGTCAAAGGCTCGAAACTATCAACAGAGCCTCCTAATGACTGTATCAAATTCAAGAAGGGAAAACAAGAAAAATTCGGAAAAGCTATTTACATTTTGGACCTGTGTGAGGAAGAAATTCATTCAGGTCCATTGATAATTTTGGAGGAGTACGAGGTAGTAAGGAACCGAGATCAATTTTTTGAACATGTCGACACCTTTCTAAATGGTTTGGATCTATCCCACGTTGTACCATCACAAAGGCTGTGCTTCATTCCTGTGAAAGATGTTTTGGGATTGGCTGCTTACCTTTGCCTCCCAGCTGGTTCACTAGGTAGCAAAAAGATAAGCTTTCTTTTGCGATTTATTAATAAATTTGTAGGTCTTGAAAGAAAGCAAGGTTGAGCTTCCAGCTCATAATCATTGCACATGTTTTTATACATATGTATCTATTTCTCGAAGGATCTTTTCAACACAAGCTTTTTTTGGTGTAATAAAAGGAGTACTACTCCATGGTATATGATGAAAAGCGGAGGATATTAGATCATATCAGAAAATAGAGGTTCCAAAAAAAACGATTATTCATTTTGCCAAACCCTTGAGACATGAGATAAAAAATGGGTACAACAGCTATTTCCAAACTACTAAAATAAACCAGATACTGAAATACAACACCAAACAAAGCCTAAACTAAAGCTCGACCCTGCTGTTTCTTCAAACAAAGAGGTCGGCATCTTCCACAAGAGTACGTAAAACTCTTCTAATTACACGCATCCTTCCAATCACCATTGCTAAATCCAACTCTTTGTATGTTGAAACTATGGTACTATCAATCAACTCAATTAAAGCTCGAATGTCTTGTATTTGGGACTTCCTTTTTGATCCGTTATACCAAAAGGAAGTGCTGCATTCGCCTTTTTGAAGCAATAACTCGAGTTCTTTTAGATATATCATATTAATGAGTTGGATTTATTAGAAAGATAAAATACCTTACCTAATCCTCTTCCTCCTTCATATGTTCTTCGAGCTACTTCCAGAATACCTTCTGATCCATGCGCTTGGGCTCTTTCCCAAAACAATGGCTTGACTGTGATTAAGATTGGGACCTTGAATAAGCTGTGTTCCCAAACATAGTCGTCCATCCATGCTTAATAAAAAAACAATCAGTATCGTCAAAAATTAAAAAAGGATATGTTTCAAATAAACATACCAAAAAAATTACAACCCTTGCCTGAAGAAACATTGATTGAAGATTTGTGAGGACAATGTATAAAAACTCTGTTCTTTTGATTCATACCAAGGACAGCAAAGGTTGGTTCATTGCATTTGCATAAGACAACCTTTGTAAAATATACTGTGGAGGCCGAAAGGTTGATGAAGCTAGTAACAGGTGACATTATTTGGTTTTTCGATAAGAGCGAGCGGTTGGATGTGAGTTGAAGAATTTGGTTTGGGGATAAATTGTTTATTCAAGGTGACATGGGTGCATGTTTCTTTTTTTCCTTTGTTGTCAAATTTTCTTCTAATAAAAATATAGTAATATATTTCTTTTCCTTTGACATGTTGAACACGCATTATATTTCTTTGTGGAGAAATAAATCGTTTCTTCACTAAGCCATAGTTTAGTGCACCATCACCCTCAGTTTTTAGTTTGACAAAGAAACATTAGCAATTTACCAAGCCGTTTTGAGACTTAGTTTCTGGATTACATAAGGAGATTTTTTCAAGAAAAAGCACTATGTACATAAAAAAATGTAAAACATCAAACACATGGAAAAGTGGAAAAATCACGAATTAACTAAACAAGTATTCTAGCTAGTACGGCTCAATGACCAAACCAATATCACCAATTTCCTGCCCACTCATTAGTTGAAGACAAGCCTGATCCCCCTACCACAAATTGAGTCAAGTCATGTTCGTGTGCCATTTCTGTATCTCCATCCAAAGGGGGATCAAATTCCTGTTCTTCAAAGTTCTGAATTTCAGAAATTTCCTCCATGTTATTATCATTGCTTTCAGAAATCTCATCGCTAATTTCGGCCTCATCATTGTTGCTGTCTGAATCTTCATCATTCTTTGCGATCTCATGTGAAAGGTCGTATGAAAAAGTGCATTGTTCCCAATACTTCTCGGTGAAGTTGCGGTCGCTAAGCCTTTCATCTTGATGTTGTATACCACGGATGCATTGGGATGCATCAGGTAAGAAGGCGACATTGAATGCATCAGCTAAAACTGTTTTTTTACCATGTGGGCGAGTATTGAACCAGGCAGGATCATAAAAGTCTATTGGAAGGCCTTTGGGAGGGTGAGAATAACGCGAAGTACTTGGGGAATCTACTTCGATTCGGTTTCTTCTTTTTGATCGTTTTTTCTCCATTCTTTCTGCTTTCTCAATTTCTTCATCCACTCTTCGCATGAACTTATTTGCATTTTCTGAACGGAATTCAAGCTTATTTATCTTGTAGGTGTTCTTTGAAATATACTCATCGTCACTATGAGCATCAGGGTTAGACAATATCTTCAAGTATCTCTTTGGAAAGTTATTTGCAACCCCAAATTTATAGCGAATATCGCAAAGCTGTAAAAAAGCATGTAAGTAGGTAAAATAGTAAGAATACATAGTGTTTTAAGCTCTTACCCGTTTCCTTGATAACTGAATGGCTGCTTTCTCTTGGTCCTTTTGGTGCTTTCCAGATTCTTTTGCCTCCTTCTTGAATCGTTCAGTCATATAGTAATGAACATAGTGGTTGTATGTTGAATGGAGTAATGGAATCTCATTGAGATAACGTAGATTAACATTCATGTGCTCATATGCACCTCCAATGGCAACCTGACGAAAGCTTTGAATTGCACTGATGCGACAGGCTTCGTTATACAAGGTATCGCTTGCATCTTCAAGATTTGGGGCCCATCGACGAATTCCCAGCTTGGAGAGCAATGCTTGTATGTATAAAATAAAAAAATCTTTTATAAAAATTATACCCTTCCCAACTTTTTTTCTTCCAGGTTGAACTCCTTTCAGTGTCAAAACCTGGTCCCGAGGAATAAGCGGTATACTTGTTTCGCTTTCGGCCATCTTTTGAATTTCTTCTGGACTTTTAAAACGATTACTAAATTCTTTAAGCAAAGAGTTGTCGGGAGCAATAGGGACCGCATGTGGATGCTCCATCCCCCAAAGAACCTTGATATGTATGTAAAATGCATCCTAAAGTCACATCTTTGTATCAGCAATATATAAAAACCACTTGTGTTTTTGTAAAAATAATGAAAACATGCCTTTGTGTTCTGAAAATCTGCAGGTGTTTTGCTCATAATTAGATGATATGGGTTTGACTTGTGTGAGCGATTATGATTTTGCTGAAACATGGTGTTCTGTTTTTTGGGTACCTTTGACTTATTATGTGGTGTGCGACTTTGTTTCTTTGCTTGTTGATTATTGTTATCTTTTTTTTTTCATGCAAAGATTTATTTATTTGAAGGTGGTTGACTTTCTCTAAAATAGCCTGATACGCATTTTGTGATTGTTGAAGTTGCTGCTGTAAGAAGGAAATTTGTTGATTTTGCTGGTTGATTATATGATCAGGATCAGGTTCTGCTAGTGGGTCATCTGGATTGACATAATCGAAAGCTGTGAATCTATTGAAACTCATTGTGGTTTTCCAAAAATAAAGATAGAAGAATAGAAATAGACTTTATGAGTTTTGTCAAAAAAAAGCAGCAGTAATATTTTATGATTGGGGAGATTACTCAAAGTTTTTTGGTAACGCTACGATAAAGCTCAATGACGCATAAGAAAGGATCGAAAGAAAAACGTGTGGACAGAAGAATAATATTGGTCGTCCATTTTCAATGCATTGAGGGTTTAGAATGAATTGAAAGGGTGATAAGGAAGTTGAAAGGATGTAATTGAGCATTTTGTTGAGCTGTCGAAAAATTTTTTACTGGAAGACGACAGTGCAATGTAAAATGCCCTTTATCAGGTGTTTGCCGGGGGTGGTGGTATGATTCATGCTTGGGACGGTGTTCCATTAGTATGAGGTCCCAGGTTCGATTCCTGGCAAGGCCAAAAAATCAATGTTTTTTTCAATGAGCTTCATCCCAACTATATATTATTTATCTGTTTATTTTACTGGACTATAACTTAGCTCTGGATCTTAAATTGTCCATCCGCACCATCTTTACTATTTACAAGGAGTGGAAATTATGTTTCACTTGAATATCTTTGCGACTTCACATGAAAGAATTCCATATATGATCCCAGGGCTCTATGTAGGAAAAAATTAATCACGGATTGATATTCTGTGGTTCAGAAAAATTAATATTCTTTTCAATTTATGAAGAGCCCAATAAGGTGTTTCTCAGAGAGTTAGAGGTAATTTAGGCGCTGAATGATTTTCTCCCGTGATGAAGTACTCTCATAAATAACACTTCAAAGCCTATCTGAATGGTAAGATAATATACCTTATAGTCCAATCTATTCAAATTTGAGCCGTAAGTTAAGCGCGTTTAAGGATAATCAGGAACCTAAAATTTGCCATAAATGACAAGATTCATCCAATAGTTAAACGCAGTCCGTTTAACTATTTGAATAATTTGGGGAAAAGAAATCCGTGTTAAATCTTGGAGGGGGGGGGATAAAGAATTGGAGATAATTTCAAGTGTTCAAAACAGCTTATCAAAAAAAAATGTTCCCATTCTGTTCAATTTTCATCGGAAGAGTCACCAAAGTGAAAAAATACCCAAAAATGGTGGTCCATCCAAGTCTCAAACAAATTTATTCACCCCTCGATCCCAATGTTTCTGAATGTCATTATCATTAGAGACTTGATATATTTCCAACCTCGAAAATTTCTTATGAAATTGCTCATTGATGCAGGTTTAAATGCCTTCTTAGCTCCATGTCTTTCCTCAAAATGGATTTACTCTTTACTACCCTATGGAAAGAATCAGAAAGAAATTAGGGGCTGGAAAAATGAAATTTCTCCCTTGTTAAATTCTTTAATTCAAAAGGTAAGTGCGTAAATAATGCTCAATATAAAATAGATCTCAGAGTTCCTGAAAATCACGTTCAGCAAAAAAAACAATCGCTTGGTATCTAAAAGTAAGTTTAATAAATAATTTCATATTCAGATTGATTTTTCAATATTTCAATGAGTATTATTTCCGGTTCAATCAAAGAAGCCCTTTACTTTTGGAAATGGTATAAATATTTTCTGAACTTATATGTTATTTCAAATTTTTAAAGCCATATCTTTATTCAATATGAAGATAAATGGTAACCTTTGTTGTTTGCTATTTTTCCTCATAAAAAGCACAAACTGTTGCCTAAGATAATACCAGTACTTTATAAGCCCAAAAATTGGCCAGAAATCATGAGGATAATTTCATTCCATTCCATATAGTCACAGTTCTCTCCTAACCTGGGAATGTATTTTATATTGAAATCTTAACAAATACAAATGTGGCCTCGTGTCCAGAAACATCAAACCGGGGTAGAAATATTTTTTAAAATGTGAGGAATGTGCCAATAGTTCAACCAAGGAATTTGAATAAGCCTCAATATGATTGGATACCCTTCCTAATTGTTCCTTGAATACTACAAATCAATTATAATAAGAATTCCGTTCTTTTCCATTTCAAGTTCAAATGATGAGAGTCAAATTTATAGAAAAAATATCACGTCAAATTTCGACAGAGAATGAGTATCTCAATCTCAAAAAACTATGTCTAAAGGGTTCTGTCCTCATTCCAAGAAAATCTCATATCCATTTCAATAAAACTTTCTTCTTGGGTATATTTGCTAGTTTTTCTTTGGAATCTTTATATACATATATTCCTTTGCCACTCAATGAATGGATAAAGCCTAATTAAAAAATTCTTGAAGGAAATGGGTGAATGAACTACTGAATTTAATATAAGTAAATTTGGAGATTTTTAGATAAAGAATGAAGCATACCTAGATACATAGATCAATTTCTAATCAAAGAAATTTTATGGTCAAAAAAAAAGCTTAACATAATTCCACTTTATAGAAATTCTTTTCAGTCACTTTCAAGACACACTAAGATTACTTTGTGGCAGGCTTGCAATAAGTATTAAGAATTTTTAATTCAAAAAAATGATTATTTGAATAAATATGTTCTTGAAATCAAAAGCACATTTTATCAACTATAATGGAAGCTGAGATTTTTGGATTCTTCATTAATTGTGACTTGTATCTATTACTATCTATCAAATATTAAATATGAATAATTGTGAGAATTTTTTTGGGCTTACTCTATGTAATAGCTTCAAAATCAAAATAGAATCCAATATTATGATTTTGAAAGGCAATTGTATGAATTTGATGAATAAAGGAGGCCGTGAATTAAGAAAGTGTCAATAAAGGTTTCCGGAGCCAAGGTTTCAAAAATTATCAAATGACTAAGTATAATACGCTTTGAAATAATTGATATTGATATTATAACAAGTTCATCCAAGGTTACTACTATTATAAGACAGATTTACTATGTAAACTTGAGAAGATCATAGATTAGAAGCCCTACGAGTGATTAAAAGGGCGACTTTTATACTTTTTTGGAAATTAGGCAGATATTTTGCGGCTCACACATCCCCAGTGGTGAAAAAAATTATTATTGGAAGCTAGCTTGTGGTCATAGACCCTCAAGCCGGCTTTGGTTTGAGGTTCTGCACCACAAATGTGTAATCAAGCCCTATATATGGCGGGAGTACTGACAGAGGTCACATCAAAAGCTTTGAAAAGGCTATTTTGTATCTTAATCAGTGAAGAACAAATTATTCGAGTGGTTATGCATCATTTTCAAAGCATTTTAGTCAGTTTGACTTATACTGGGGCGAAAAAGTGCCAGAGGCAACGTCAACAGTCCTGTAAAATGTACTATGTCTCTGAATCAGTGAGCTACACATGATTTGAGTTATCCTTAGTAATTACACACATATCTTAGTCATCTAGAGCTTCTATCTCACTTATAACGTGATCAAGAAATGGTCTTGGATTTGTATACCAAATATGAGCGAATTCTTTAGATACAGAACCCAGGAAATTAATTAATTTTATTTCTTGGAGAGATATTTAATTATTCACTCTTCATGGATTTAATTCCCTTCTTATACAGAAGGTTTCAGGGCTGGAAGATTTTTTCTGTTTCTCATGAAGTCTGTAATTATGATTGAGGAACTTCCATCCAAAATATCTTAGTCATTTTTAATGATATGAAAATTTCAATGGAAAAAGTTGAGGGTCTTAAAGTCTCCCTCTATTTGATACCGCGCGATAAATAATTCTTAAGAATTATTCAAAGCAACAGGAGTTTGAAGCTTTTCAAAGCTATATTTTGAGTTTTTAAAGATTCCAACCCATATGGATCAGTCAGTGTTTGAGTTACAGGCTAGGCGAGTCTATATAATTAAAGGGATTATTGATATCTTCAAAATAAATGGGATTTCACCGTTTTCTTCCCAAGATTCCTTTCGCATTTGGAGGGTTTATACCTCAAAAGCTATATGTGGTTTCAATTCCTATATCTGACTCATTTCCTGTCAAATATCAATGATTATTTTGTATCTTTAAAAGAGACTGTTTGCATTTGTCTTTACTCTTCATGACCTTCATTTTCTCAGTCGATCCTTAATAACCTTTTTCATAAAATTCCTCATGGTATTTATTATCTCACGCTACTTCTTTTGTTTTCGGTTATCAGTGTGCATACCCTTCTTCAAAAAGGGGCTCATCATAGATGAGAAATTCATGTCCTCCTTGAGGCTTTAGGTACTCAGAAATTAATCTTTCTATAATGGCTGTCCTTTTCTGATATCCATTTTACATTCTATGGTGGTTGGTTGTTGAATATCACTAGGAATTGTCTATGGCTTTTCGTATTGATCCTCACTTTCATAGATTTCAGAATATTCCTGAGTGGAATTTGAAAATACCCTTCTACTAACTTGCTGGTGCTTATAGTCTCTTTCATTTTGGGTAATTTACTTTACTATCATAACTAGAGTGCTTCACCAGGATCATTCATTCATTGGGGGTTTTCAAAGTACCCCATTTTCTTTGTCTTTGTAAGTTGTTTAGCCTAAGGGTTTATTCTCAGACTTGCTAGCCATCTTTGAAGTAATATTCTTCATGCATTCTATCTTCTATTTTTTTCCCCTCAACTTCAAATACAAATATTTCCTCTGTATTCAATGCTTTGTTACACATTTTATTGAAGCCTTTGGCCTTGGGGTGGAGGATGGGCAGGTTTTTGTTTATTTCATTGACTGTTAACGGTGAATTTCATCCTCACTCCAATATTGAAGGTGATATGTCTGTTATATATTTCTGTCTTGTGTTACGTTTCCCCAAAACCTCTTGTGAGAGTGTGATTGAGTCATGTGTGTATTTTTCATGTTCTCTGTATTACACACCATATGCATATAATCTCCTGATAATTTCCTGAATTTTTTGAATAATTATTTTTGAAAATACAACAGCTTGGGGATGACAGGCTCTTGAGGAGAAAAATTTAGTACTTCCCATTTCAGACAGTTTATTTCAAAATCATGAAGGGAATTTTGTGTCTCTATCAATCACAATTATCCTGGGTACTCCACAGCATTTTATGTTTGTACCTCAAATATATATATATGTGTCCTCCATTTGGCATGGTATGCACCATAAGCAAATTGGCTACACCTTAGAGCATGTGTTTCTTTTGGAAATTAGCTTGGAATTAACCTAGAATGAGCTTGGACCCTTGCTATGAAATAGGTTGGAACCAGAATTAAAATTTTTGTTAGTATTCCCAGTTCTTCCAACCCACTGGGATATTATACAATTTCCAACCTTTTATTCCTTTTCAACTGTATTGAGTAATTAGATAATGTAGTATATAAAAAGACTTTCCATTTTTATTTTCAGCTTCAACATTATATCCTTTCAGTTTAGAAATTGAATTTAAAGATTAATTTCCAATTTGAACAACTCTAGCCCTTCCAATTACAAAAACAGTCAATCCCAGTTTCAAAAGAACAGTCTTTCTATGTATTTATCTGTGAATTGTTATTACATGGTAAAACATTAATTCTTATTTACTCTTCAAATGCTGGCTCACATGAATAAAATTCAGTTTATCTAATTTGAAGTATCTTATTATGAATCTTGACTGAAAAAAACTATTCTTTTTCTTAAATTATTCAATTGCTACAACTTCAAAAGAAATTTCTCAAGTATATTTAATGTTTTGAAATATGATTTTTTCCCTGAAGACATGGAAAATTCATATGTCATTATTCACATATGGATTAAAAATGCTAAGGCTTAAGCTATTATGTTTATTATTTTCACTTATTATTTCTTTGTATTATTGATAAACTCCATGTATTTTTGTTATTAACACCAAACATCAACTTCTCCCAGTATGAAATCCCTTATTCTGGATTTCTTGAGGGATTCAGTTCTCCATGTGGAAGAAAATTAGTGGGATCTATGCAATAATGCCCCTGCTACTGGAGGAAATGAAGATTTCAAAAAAAAGCTACAGTAAAGTGTCTGTAATTTAATCTACTGTCAAATTGTGAAAAACTGTTGACAATATTACCCAAGCAGCCACTAAAGGGCCTGTAAGCCCTGTAATAGACAGAACTGACACATTTCCATAATTTTACAGTAGCAGGACTTGTAAAGGCTTTCTACTGTAATTCTAATTTAATACACAACCCACAACTAAATCAAAATCAATTTAACAATATCAGAAAACTCAGTAAGATTTTCCAAAAAAAATAAAAATCAAAAAGCAATCAAAAAGTAAAAATTAAATATTATTCTCAAACATAAATAAAAAACCCAAAAAAGTCAAATAAAAAGAATAAAAAAAGGTATATTAGAGTAGAAGAAAGGATTTTTTGTCTACTCCTTTTCTCAAACCAATATAGAAAAGGCTTTCTTGTAACAATAAACAGAAGTTCATTTCTCCCATAAATTATTTTATCCTTCATTTTCTTGAGGTAGATAAATTATTTTGCATGAATTATTTGTTGAAAAAATTCTTTTTAAGATATCTTTTGTGGTTTTTGAGCTTCTCTTTCCTCTTGAAAAAAATAATCAATATTAATATTTAAAAAAACATAGGAAATACCAATAGTAGTATATAAGCTTAATATAATTTCAATAACATTAATCAAAAATCAGAATATTTTTTTTTTTTAATTAATAAGGGCACTTCATTTAATATTTCATCTTTATCTTTGCATAAAAAATGATAGTATTTCACGAAAAAGCTTACAGCACATGACTTCCTTTCAATCCTGTTCAAATATTTTAAATATTCAGATTAATTGCATTTTTTCAATTTTTCAAGCTTCAAAATAAATTCATTGCTTGTTTAAATGGAAATTTTTTCAAATTTTTATCATATTATCATTGATAAAATCATATGAGTCATGATTTACTTGAATAATAATTGAATTTTTGTGAACAAAATTCATTCATTTATTTCAAAATTTCTGGACAGAACATGTTAACAGATTCCCATCAGAACAAATATTAATGGTGTATATTCCTTGATAAATTCTTCATCATAAAAATTGAATAATTGGAATATTATTTAGACCATGTTTTGATTCTGATTGGACATGGGTCTGAAATAATGTTTTTCCACTTCAAGGTTAATTCACAAAATGGCCCAGCTTTATTGTGTGGCCTCCCTTTACTTAATTCTAATTCAATACACACCTTAGCCTTTTCATTGAGAAAAAATACCAAATAAACACAAGAATCATTCTAATATTATCTTGTAAAGATACTTCAAAGAGCTGCATTCAGAATGTTTTTAACTACTCCTGCTAAACAGATTGTGAGCCTTGAGGTATATTTTACATACCCAAATAGGCCACCATTATCTTAAAAAGAAATTCTGAATTATCCATAACTTCTAAGTCATGCATATATCCAAAATTCATCATTTTTGATTTGAGAAAAGATGAATAACTGTTTATTGAGTAAGTAAATCCATGAATTTAAGGCCAGATTTGGATTCTACACAAAAATTTACCTAGGGTAGCTCCATAGAGTGAATAAGCTCAAATTAACTCTTTGAGGTGGTAATATTAAAAATACTTCAATACCACATCATCAATACCACATAAAAGATCCATGAAAATTTTTGTTTTTCTTAATTTCATGCCAAAATAATGGGAATGTGAGAAATACCATGTTACATATACACTAAGAATAGTGTTATGCATGTTTTGGGCACTTGATATCATGGTATTCTTCCATGGACTTTTGGTACACCCATAGTGGATATCTCACTTGTAAGCCTAAATTTCTATTTTTATGTGAAAAACAAACAAGGGGGACAAAAGACATCAAAGAGAGCCAGGGTACCCAACTTCTGAGGCCTCAGAGGCATGAACAGCTCCAAAGCTTGGATCCATGGATGATCCTGGACCAATTAGTAAACTAAAACACTTTGTGAACTTGGTTACCATGTTACAACTACAGGAAATCTTAAGAAAATAGCAAATAACCTGCTATTTTGATGTGCCAAGGAGGTAAAGAGTTACTTAGACTCCTGTAACCACGTCAATTCTTAATGACTTTACATGGATAGACCATAAAAGAGTAATTAAAACCCTTTTTGGACTTGTATTCATTGATTTACCTCATAGCAACCAGTTAAACACTGATATTTGTAATTCTACATAAAATGAGGTAAAAACTTCATGAATTCATTAAGAATACAACTCTTGAAGAATCTCTTTGAAACTTTCAGGACCAATGGCGAACTGTATTTTCGATTCTATAAACAAAAATAATTATAGTTTTCTTAGTAAAATTAAAAGGTTTACTTACAGTCCATTGTTGACTATTCTACGTGAAACACTGAATCTTCAAAAATTCACAGTAATTACAACCTGCAATGAAATTGCCAATAACATTGATAACTTTGAGAGATCAATGATTCTTTTGAAATAAAAGAAGATTTACAGATTTTACTCCTTTTATTCTTAACCATATTGGGGTTGGTAGTTACATAAAAGCATCCATTAAGTAATTATGATAATCTTATGTGACAACAGATGATGAAATCAATAATCCAAAAGGGTTTATTCTTTTCTCACTCACTGTTTTTTTATTTTGCTCCATGTAATGCCTCTGTAAGCTGTTTTTGACTTAAAAGAGGCCTCCTCTTGCTGTTTTCCCAATAATCTTCTTATTCTCCATTTATATCACTGTTACCAACAAGTAAGTATTAGTTAAACTATTCTTAAGTGTTTCAATTCTTTCAGAATCAATCAGAAAGACGTAAAATTATAGAATCCAACTATATATTGTTGTAATCCTGCTATAAATCATTTTGATCCCTTAAATCCACAATTCTATGTCGAATTTCTTTGGAGTATAAGTGAGTCTTTTATCTTTAATTCTTAAAGTTTTTCTCTAAAATTAGTTTTCTTCAAGAATTATCTTTATATTAATTCTTGCAAAAGATAATTCTATATTAAAATAATTTCATTATTTTAATAAAAGAAGTTTTTATTATGAAATTCTTCTTGCAATTGGTTCTTGTACACAATTACTGCGCACTGTTAAAATCACTAGTAGTGTTTAACACGTGAAAGAAATAATTCTTTAATTATTTAGTTGTGGTTATAATAATATTTTATTATTATATTTCATAAGAACAGACATAGTACTAATGATTAATTGTAATATTATCATCAGTTTCATAGTCAAATCTTACACAGATGGTTATTTTCAATTTATCATGAATTGATCATGTATAAATATATCAAAGTGATTCAAAATTTACCACCCCCTTAGAGGATTTATATATATGCTTTGAGAAATACACATTTCAAAGAACCAATTTATACTAGCTATTATTCCCTGATATATTATACCATTCCCATTATTTCAAAAGTACTAATTTAATTGGTTTATTTTCCAATATCTCTGAATTTTCTAGTTATATTGAATTTCTTTTGGAAGTCTATATCAGCTTGAATCAAATTAGTAATACAATTATTTGAAGATGCAATCCATACATTCAAGGAAATCCTCTTGCAGAGAAACTGGAATTTTTTTTTATGAACTAGTCTTGATGATATTAGTTTTTCAATTTGTAGTATTGATAATGTAAAAACCACAAAGCTCAGATGAAATTTGAAGCTTCAAAGTGCATTTAAAAGTCTAAAAATGTCCTAAAAAGTACAAAATGGGTTTAAGACTAAGAGAATTCAAATCAAAATTTAGAGAACTTATAGAATACAGAAAACATAGTAAAAACAAAATAAAGGGAGAGTTATCTTACTAAAGTTTTTTTGAAATGATAAAATGCTTTTTACAATTGATTTTTAGTCATATTGATAGCTCAATATTGAACTTCCTCCAATTTTTCATGAACAGCTTCCTTTTTTAAGTTTATCCAATTTAATTATACAGCCCCTACCCTCATTTCCTTAAAATACTCTCTGAACACTTAAAACCAGTTCTCATGTGGCCTGTGTAAAATTCTTGACCCTTGATCATCCCCCAAATAAAGATGGTGACAGAAGAATTCATAAGTTTCACACAATGATATAGAAAGCCATTTCAAGTTTCTTTTGATTAAGAAAAATATGAATGCTTCAAAGCACTATAGAAATAAATATTTTTCATTGTTGTGAATATTTAAAATTTCTTTATTAAGAATGTTTTTTATTTTATATTTGAAATAATTATTTGTTTACACCATGAAATTGTATGATAAAGAATATTCCAAATTTAAAACCAAAAGCCCAATAATCAACTTTGACTATTCATGTCAACCATATATAAGTGTAAAAACCTTTTCTAAATAATTTTATGGGCCAAAATGGCGGCTATGGTCTTTCATTATGTACTAAATACTTGGTGGCCTCCCCTCAAAGATTAATTTCTCCCATAAATATTGACAGCTTATTCAAATTTTGGTGAAAATATTATTTTGAAAAAAAGACAAAAAAAGATCAATATAATCTCTTACAAAGTAACTTATTTTATGAGAGAAAAAAGGTATAGTTTTGGCGTATATTTTTCATAATAGGGGGTGTCAAAGTCACTAAATACCACCTTAAAATAACATGGGATTTGGATCCCAAATCCCAACAATAAATCCTGGGTTTTTTATGTGTAAATCGCATGGCATTTTAACTGCGTCCCCTGGTATTTTGACCAAATCCCACACATCTGGGACTCCAGTTTGAAGCCTGACATAAATGAGTATTCACAATTCATACCTGTACAACATTGTGAGCCTTGAGGTATATTTTACATACCCAAATAGGCCACAATTATCTTAAAAAGAAATTTTGAATTATGCAAAACTCATAAGTCATGCATATATCCAAAATTCATCATTTTCAATTTCAGAAAAGATGAATAACTTTTTATTGAGTAAGTAAATCCATGGTTTTAAGACCAGATTTGGATTCTACACAAAAATTCACCTAGGGTAGCTCCATAGAGTGAATAAGCTCAATTTAAGTATTTGAGGTGGTAAAATGGAAAATACTTCAATACCACATCATTAATACCACATAAAAGATCCGTGAAAATTTTTGTTTTTCTTGATTTTTAGCCAAAATAATGGGAAAGTGAGAAATCCCATGTTACATATACACTAAGAATAGTGTTATGCATGTTTTGAGCACTTAATATCATGGTATTCTTACATGGACTTTTGGTACACCCATAGTGGATATCTCACTTTAAGCTTAAATTACTATTTTGACGTAAAAAATAGGCAAGGGGGACAAAAGACATCAAAGAGAGCCAGGGTACCCAACTTCTGAGGCCCCAGAGGCGTGGATAGCTCCAGAGCTTGGATCCATGGCTCATCTTGGCCCAATTGGTAAACCAAAACTCTTTGGGAACTTGGTTACCAAGTTACAACTACTGTAAAACACCAGAAAATAGCAAATAACCTGCTATTTTGACGTGCCAAGGAGGTAATGAGCTACTTACACTCCTGTAACCATGTCAATTACTAATGACTTTCCATGGATAAACACCAACAGAGTAATTAAAACCCTTTTGGGACCCATATTCATTGATTTACCTCATAGCAACCAGCAAAACACTGCTATTTGCAATTCTACGTAGAAATGAGGTAAAAACTTCAAAAATTCATTAAAAATACAATTCTTAATGAATCCTTCTGAAACTTTCAGGACTAAAGGAGAACTGTATTATCTATGGTACAACCAAAAAGAATTACAGTTTTACTAGTAAAATTAAAAGCTTTACTTACAGTCCATTTTTGGTTATTCTACGTGAAACACTGAATCTTCAAAAATTCACAGTAATTACAACCTGTGATGAAATTGGCAATAACATTGATAACTTTGAGAAATCAATGATTATTTTAGAATAAAAGAAGATTTACAAGTGTTACTCCTTTTATTCTTAACCATATTGGGGTTGGTAGTCACGTAAAAGCATCAATTAAGTAATTATGATAATCTTACGTGACAACTGATGATGCAATCAATAATCCAAAAGGGTTTATTGTTTTCTCACTCACTGGTTTTTCAGTTTGCTCCATGGCACGCCTCTGTGAGCTGTTGTTGACTTAAAAGAGGCCTCCTCTTGCTGTTTTTTTCCATATCATCATCTTATCAATTTATTAAATCATTATTACCAACAAGTAAGTATTAGTTCAACTATTCTTAAGTGTTTTAATCTTTCAGAATCAATCAGAAAGACGTGAAATAATAGAATCCAACTATATATTGTTGTAATACTGTTATAAATCCTTTTGATCCCTTAAATACACGATTCTACATCAAATTTCTCTACTTTTATTACCAATAAGCTCTTTGGAGTATTAGTGAGTCTTTTATCTTTAATTCTTAAAGTTTTTCTCTAGTAATAGTTTTCTTCAAGAATTATCTTTATAATTATTCTTGTAAAAGATAATTATATATTAAAATAATTTATTATTTTAATAAAAGAAGTCTTTATTATTAAATTCTTCTTGTAATTGATTCTTGTAGACAATTACTGCTCACTGTTATAATCACTAGTAGTGTATAACACGTGAAAGAAATAATTTTATAATTATTTAATTGTGGTTATAATAATTTCTATTATTATATTTCATAAGAACAGACATAGTACTGTTGATTAATAGTAATATTATCATCAGTTTCATAGTCACATCTTACAAACATATTCTTCTACACTCCATTGTGGACAATCTGACCGAACAGCTTACAGTACATTTATAATTATTCATCCATATAATAATGCCTTGTTCCAAAGCAAGACACATCAAGTCAGATATGAAGATCACCACTGGCCTGCCAAATTCATGAGGTAACTTAATACGTACAGATTATTTAACCATAATTAATTGGCTTTCAGTCATGTTTTGGTACTAGTGGTTCAACTTCTATTGGAAGACCTCCTTAAGAAAAGCAGCATGTATTTAAGCTTATGGCCATTGAGGTCAACAAAAAATCACAAAATCACCTAAACATTAGCTCAAGCAGCATCCAAGATCAATGGAGAACATATAAAAAGAATTATATGGCAGCAAACAAATTTGAAAATCTAACTGGGGCTGGAATAACGGAAAAAGATGAGAGTAAAGGAATCAAATCAATTAGTGAGAAGCTTGAATGTATGTGTCCTTGCTATGCTGAAATGGATGTGCTCTTTGGCCACAAGCCCAATGTCACTCCCATTGCAAGGTATGATTTTCAAGAAAAGAAAATCTTAAATCATGATGATGATGATGATGTTTTGCTTGATAAGGTAAGTTATTGTCTCTTCCTTTTTTTACCTGAAATAATTAAACCTCATTTGCTTTTTAAAGGAGAATAATGGTTTGGAATGACCTCTCAATTGCATTCCTTTTCTTAATAATGAATATGACTTGGTTCAAGTGGAAAACCTTCAAGATGAATAAGTAAGTATGTTTAAGCCTGATACTTATGAAAATAATGGTTTATTATTTCTCCTTTGAGAAGAAAAGTAAATCCATAACACATTCAACACAGAAGTGTAATTGAGCATTGACACCCAACTTGAATGACAAGATTGGTTCTAGGAAAAGGCCAATGGATATGTTTGCACCAACATATGCAAATTTGATTCAATCATGGTAAAAGAGTATGTTTTGGATTAATGGTTACTCTGATTTTGATCAATCCTAATGACAGAATGCATGATTTTTAGCCTGTCAAACTAGTTAAAATGCTTGTTTGGAGTGGGAGAGGGAGAGGTGGAATGAAGAGAAAGCTAGCAGCATGGAGAAGCAATGGTTTGAAGGAGTCAAGTTTAATAGCAAATGGAGTTTGAGGAGAAGAAACATAGAAAGAACTATGAATTTGAAAAAGAAAAGTGTAATTTTGAATTGGAGCTTAAGGAAAAACAATGCCAGATGGATCTCACTATAGCGGCATTGTCATCAAGCAGGCCACTTGCAGAGCTGGAATTCCTTCTGACATTAATCAATAAAAAATAGCATATTAGGTATACATCATGTGATCATTTTATATGTTGTGATTTGATAAATAAAACTAATGTTTATGTGTAGTTATTGATCTTATGTCATGAAATCTAACTGCACTTTATTACCCAATTGAAAACTCAATATTTATGCGTAATTGGGGCACCAACTTGAAATTCATCTTATGTTGTGAAATTTAATTGCAATTTATTACAAAATTGAAAATTTGGGCAAGTTTTGCATCAAGACTTTATGCCAATTCTGTCCCAATTGAAATTGATGGCTCCCTCTGTATTTCCTTTCTTTTGGATTTTTTGGAAAATAAAAGTTGATGACCACTTTTTTCCTTTTTTTTTGAAATGGTATTTTTGTCATTTTTTTTATCTTTTTAATTTTTTCTTGTTTTCCTATAGGTTTCTTATTTTTAATTTTTAATTTTTATATTGAATTTTTTCAACTTTTATTTTTTATTTGTAATTTTTTTTTAATTTGAGTTTTTGTTTTTTTAATTTTAATTTTGAATTTTTTTTGTTTTCATTTTCACTGCTCACTCTTCATTTTTTTTGTTTTTTTTAGATTATCCAAAAAAAATCACTCTTCTTTTTTAATTCAGGCAAGTATTTTTTTTTGTTTTCTCTCACAACTCCAATTTTCTCAACCTGATTCTAATTATTATTTTTTTATAGGTAATTTTTTTTATTTTCTTTTAAAGTGTTGGTCAACACATGTAAGCCCTTATGTGTTTTTACCAAAAATTTATGTGTTTTACCAATTTATGGCCAAAACAAGTAAGTGACCTCATTTTTTAAAAAAATGCCACAGGATCAGTTTTGAGGTTTATTTTAATATTTTTCGCCATATTTTTCCCAACATGGGATATCAATATCCACAAATCTTTGCATATTTTCTTTTTCCAAATTCCTCAACTTTGGCAAATTTGACAAAATGGCATATTTTTTCAAAAAATTCATATAAAATTTCTCCACTCATGAATTTCCTTCATTTTTTTTGAATTGAAGGGGAAAATCTGAAGAATAAAGACCCAGAAGCCCATAATTTTGGGAATTATTTTTGGTGGGACAAGTGAAGGTACAAAAAAAGTTATTTTTAAGATGTTTTTTTCCTGTCTTTGTTATATGAATATTTTTAAAAATTGATATAAAAAGTTCCCCCTTATTAATTTCCTTCAATTTTTTTTTGAAATAAAGGGTTCAATCTGGAAAATAAAGAACCAGAAGCCTATGAATTGGGGGAATTTTTTTTGGTGGGACAACAAGTGAAGGCGCAATAAGTGTTTTTTTTCAAAATATTTTTCTCTTGTTTGTAATCTTGTAAGGCTGAGTCTATGATAAAGATGTGATAAGGCTATCTAAAACCCTAACTATGACTGTTACATTGATAAAAGTATTTAAAAAAAGGTTTAATTAAAGATATAAAGGGCTTTACTCATGAGAATTAGTGGTGGTGAGCACTATTGAAAGCCCTGGGTGCAGCTTTACCTGTTGGTTTACAATAATGAAGACTACAATACTAGGATTTTTAGTATAACCTGTTTATTTTCCAAGAGTATAACTGTTTTTGACAGTTGTACTACATAGGAGTTCAAGAGCAGGATGGGAATTCCTTTTCTGGCAGTGAAAAGGCCTCGTCGTATCCTGGAATGGGGTCAAAAGGCTGCTAGACCTTTTCATGTAGAGGAAGTAAAGATTTTTTACTCTCTAGGACAGTCTTGTGGTTTGAAAAAGGCCTTTATAGCCTGTATTGGGCTCAGATGTGGTTTTGAGACCACATCTGGGCAGTTTTCACCAATACAGGGTCAAGATTTTCATCTGGGGACCACATAGCCTGATTCTGATGTGTATGACACATAGAATGCTGTACAGAACCTGTATTGGACCCCAGTCTCGAATAGACTATGAGGTATTGAAGTAAAAACAAGCTTCTTTGTCTGTTTTACACCTCATAATCATAGCTATGGGATATTATCCCATGGTAAGGCTGTATTGACCAAACTGTGAGATTTTGACCTTAAAACAGCCAAAACTTTGTCATTTTTTGAAATATAAACCTCAGAATTAGTTCAGTGTGTATCCCTGTATGTATTCTGCATAATGGTTCCTCATTTGATATGGCTATCATTAGATATGGCAAAGTTATGCCATGTACAAGATTTTTGTACATATGTGTGTTTTAGGAAAAAGCTGTATTGGGCTTGTTTGACTTATAGCTTTTGTTCTAGATGAGATATGGGGAAATGAATGGAACCATCAGATATCCCTGATTGTTCCCTTTCCAAAAAGACCCCACTTTAGGTATCTCCCACTAAAACTGTAGAAGCTAGATTAGAGGGGAATATTTTATTCACCTTTATTTGGCCTGAATTTGGCCATACCTTCTGTAATACTGGTGCTAGCTCAGTTTGACTGGTACAATTGGATAGCCCTACCTTAAAGCTTCATTTTGAATACCCATTTGATGGTGTTAAGCCTCTTCTGCTGTATTTCAGATGGCAGGTGAAAATTAAGGTGTATGCTCCGTAACAACTTTGAGTAGAAATAACTTTCTTAATATTTGTCCTATGATGATGGGATTTGTATTTTTGGAAGGGGGTAAACTTCCTCTTTATTTTGATACCTTTTGAGCTTATTTGGCTGAGCTCAATGTTTTGGTGGTATCTTGGCTATGCCATTGATTTATGGTATTTGGCTGTCATGCTTGTGCTCTGCTTCTGAGTCACAGGCTGACATACCCTCCCCCTAAAAAAGGCTCATCATTGATGAGACTGTTCAGTCCTCCTAGAGGCTCTGAATCTCCTTAAATTAAGGTTCCCATCTGGTATGGCATCCTCTGCCAACCACTTGTCCTTATCAGCTGTCTGGTTCTTGAATCTGACTAAGTACTGTCTCTGATCCTTACCATTAATTCTGATCTTCCTGGCCTTGATAATTTTCTTCACAGGTCCAGGGGAGTCCTCCACTTCCGCTATTTCTTGTGGGGTGGGGTTCTTGTAAGGTTTGACTATGAAACAATAAGTAAAAATTACTAATTTATTACTTATTGTACTCTGAATGTCCTTATGAATTGAATAAATAAGATTAAAAATATAATAATAATGAATAATTATTATTATTATGGCGTAAAATAATTATATTATCAAATAAATATAATAATATAATTTATATTATGAAAATATAATATAATAAATAAATATATTAATATAAAATAATTCATCTATTTAAAAAGCTCTTTATTATTGTTACCAACAAATAATAAAGGCGTAAAAAATTGCTTTTTATTAATAAAAAACAATTAATAACAATAATATTACTAATATTAAAGTTATGAATTAATATAAATACTATTTATATTAACTAAAGAATTATTAAGAGAGTAATAATAGAGAAATTATTATAATAAGAGAAAATAACCTACTTTTAACACTTAATATAATAATTTTGAAATATTTTACGCCAAAAAATATAAATACAACTTTTTCAAATTGTATTTACAATAAAAATAAAGAAAATTACAAATTATTCTGGACTTTTACGTGGAAATGAGTTTTAGAGAGATTTTTAACAAAAACAATTAAATAAATTATTTAATCACATCAAAATAGATTATTATAACAAGGTGGTCTTTGGTCTTGAATAATATAATAGTTTTATATATAAAGAATAAAGAAATTACCTTTGATTTAATTGATTTAATGTTTTTGATGCGTCTGTGGGGAAAATAGAGTAAAAAGAGCTCTATTTATAGTAAATACCTCCCTCCTAGAGTCCAACAGGCTTCTAGTAGACGTGTACTGATCATATCCACTGGAATTGATCAATATTTTAAGGTTTGGAGATGATTACATCATTATCAAACCATATTACATCATTATTACACCATTATTTAGAGTTATCACTATAACTCTAAAGTTGATGACATCAGAGGCTTGGCAGAACCCCAAATTTTGTGGATTTTATTAGTTTTAATCATAAACTAATTGTATTCACCAATTTTATCACTCTTAAGACTGTTAAGCTTAAATTAAGGTTACTGTGAGTGATCATAACTGCTCAAATTAAGCTCAAACTTTGATTCTCAATACCTTTTAAGATTTAAACGCTAAAGCAATTTAGAGAGTGAATTCTGATAGCCTGGAATAACCTTATTATGCTGCCAAGAGCTTTTCATTACATCATCAAAACTCTAATTTTGATGATTTTTCTTGTAACTCATCTTTTCTGTTGAAATTCAATATTTTAAACTTCAAACCATGATTTCAGGGGGTTGTACCCTGAATATAATAATAAGAGTGGCATCATTCTTCACGAATGAGCTAGTAGAATCCAACTGTGTACTTTTTTTTAAGTTTGGACCACTTTCACAACAAAGTGGTCAACAGCTCTGTTGATTTGTATCAATATTTCATCATAGGTTATAACCTTGACTATAATTTGTAAAATAGAAATTATATCTGTGTTCTTACAGTAATTACGTGGTAACTTTCTTTTTGGTTCATTACTCTATCTTGTATAGTTTAGGAGATATTAGCTATGATCCTTGAATATATGCGTTGACGAAAAAAGTGCATATATTCAGGTTAATTCCTTAAGTATTAGCTTTGGGAATTATCTCATCAATTTTTTTATGTGTGAATCTTCATGGGGAATCCAATGGTACAATTTGTTTTACATGTTGTTTCATTGGGTCTTGAAATAAATAAGGATTTATGGTTTGCATAAGGTATTATTCCTTATAACTCATTAAATATTGACTTTACAGATATGCCATAAAAATGGTATATGTGTATTTTTCCATGGGGAATCCAATGGAATACTTTATTTTACATGTTGGTTCATTGGTTTTAAAGTTAAACCAATTTTTGTACCAATTTATGATATTTTTTGTATATTTAAGTAATTATTTTTAATGTATAATTATTCTAAGTAATTTTAATATAATTATATTAAAGGTATAATTATTCTGAGTCTTTTTTGTGACCTTATTGGGTATGTGGTCATATCTCAAAGGCTTACATTCCCTACCACCAAAAAAGATTGTACCACAATCTGATATGTGTGATTAGGGTATCATCCACTGTCCTACCTCTTCATTAGACTTTATCAGTCCTGAAGCTCAATAATGATTGATTTTGTTATTCTTTAGGTTTTCTTTCATGTCTAAACCTCCTCAGTAGTTTATCAGCATTTGTTATATGTTTCTCAAGTAGCCATTCATCTTCTTGAGTTGGATTTCTATACCTTACAAGGTATTCTCTTTCTTTTGTGTTCCTTGTCCTTCTTTCTTTAAGGAATTTTACAATTCTTTTTCTTCTCCTTCTTCCAAAGGGGGAATTTCAAGTGGGGGTTTATTTCTTAGTGGAAATAATTCCTTGTCACTTGAGCTGTAAGGTTTTATAAGACTTACAGGGAAAGTTGGGTGTTTATTCATTAAATCACCTGTAAGTTCCAATTGTACAGCATTGGGTCCATGAAGTGCTTTTACCATAAATGGTCCTGCAAAGGAATCTTTCAATTTCTTTGGTCCTTTTATGTTATTAAAGTTAAGAGTTGATACTAGTACCAAATCTCCTATTTTGAAGTCAGGTGGTTTATGACTTTTGTCCCATCTTTCTTTTGCATATTTGAAAGAGTCTTGCATGAATCTGTTTGCATGGTTTCTTGCTTTGTCAAGCATTATCTTAAAACTGCTTGCTGTTGGATGTATGTCCACTAAGTCCTTTTTGAGGGTATCATAAGGAAGTCTTGGATTCCAACCTTTTTCTAGCATTGCTGGTGTTTTGCCAGTAGAAGAATGGATTGATGTCTTATATGCCAGTTAAAGTGCTGGTATTAGTGTACACGAATCATGGGTAAAACCATCAGAATCTTTGAATTCTAGCCCATAAGCACAGAATCTTCTGATCATATCCTCTAGGGTCTGTATCATTCTTTCTGCTAAACCATCAGTTTGAGGATGATAAGCTGTTGAGAATGATAATTTTGTCCCAAACAAGTTATGGAGATTTGTCCATAATGCTGAAGTGAACTTTGGGTCTCTGTCACTTATAATATTTTGGAATAAGCCTGTGTGGCTAATGACTTTATTCAATATCATTATGGCTGTATCCATAGCTGTGTCATCTTTATGACATGGTAAGAACATGGGAGTTTTACTGTACCTGTCAACTAACACTAGACATGCATTATAGCTCCTGTCTCCTCCTGGAGGTAGTGCTGTTACCCAATCCATATGAACTATTTCCCATGGGGATTTTGGTTCTTGGATTTGGATCATCATTCCAAATTTCTTTCCTGTGGCTCTGTTAGCTTTTTGACATCTGTCACAGGTTTGGCAGTACTCTGCAACATCTTTCTTCCAATTTGGCCACCAAGAGCAGGTTTTCACCCTCTCTAGTGTCCTATCTTCTGAGAGATGTCCAGATGCAACACTATCATGACACTCATGTAAGATAGTGTTTATTAGTGTTCTGTCTGTTGAGGCCATAACACATGTGTGTTTTGTTCTATGGTAAAGGATTCCATCAAGGAGGTGGAATCTTCCTTCATCATATGCCTTTTTCCATATTTCATCTAGTTTTGATGAAAGTGATGGATCTTTGCAGTCTTTCATTAGAAGTTGGCTTAAGATATGGCAATTTTTGTCTGTCTTATAGCTTTCTTTAACTTGGTTAAAGAATTCTGCGCCAATGTCTGTAACACATATTCCTTCTATATGGTGCTCTTCTTGTGGTACCCATGCTGGATTGTCAGGGGTATTTGCTAGAGCCCATCTGCTGAGACCATCTGCATTTTTATGAATATTTCCAGATTTATGAACAATAGTCATATTTCCTCTATATTCTTGGATAGCAATTTGCCATCTCAGCATATGTCTATTTGGAGTCTTCATATTTAATAGTGATTTCACAGCATTACAGTCTGTGATTACATCAAATACTGTGCCATCCAACTAATAATGCAGTTTTTCTAAAGCCCACACTAGGCATAAGCATTCCATTTGGCTTGCTCCATACCTTGCTTCTGTTGGCTTTATTTGCCTTGAAATGAAACAAATTGGTCCTTCCACTGGTTTATCATTGATAATTTGTGTTTGGTGAAGTGCAGCACCTAGTCCTTCTCCACAAGCATCAATGTACAGTTTGAAGGGTAGTTTCCAATCTGGCATTAGAAGATATGGGGCGTTTGTTAAGGAATTTTCAATTCTTCATATGCCTTGACTCTTTCTTCTGTCATCTCATAGACTGTTTTTTGGTCACATAGCTTATACAAGGATTTAGCAATCTTTGCAAAGTCTTTATATGCTGTCTATAGTAACCAGAAAATCCTAGAAATGATTGCATTTCTTTTTTGGTTTGAGGCATTGGTTTAAGTAGTACTGCTGCCACTTTATTTTTGTCTATGCCTAGACTAAGGCCAGATACAACATGTCCTAGTGCTTTTAATTCACTATATGCAAAATGACATTTTTTCAAGGAAATTTTCATATTCACTTGGACTATTTTTTGTAGTACCCTTTCTAGTCTTGTAAGGTGATTATCCCAAGTTTCTGAGCAAACTATGATATCATCAATATAGATAATTAACCATCCTTCTGATAATTCTTCAGGGAATATGGTATTCATCATTCTTTGATAATGGGAAGGTGCATTTTTTATCCCAAATGGCATTCTTAAGTATTCAAAAATTCCACAATGAACTATTATTCTTAGTAGTTTCTTGGCATTGTCTGTTAAGACATTTTGATGAAAACCCTTAAGAGCATCCATAGCTGTGATGAACTTAGCTTGTGAAAATTGGGTCAATCTCTCATGGATTCTAGGTATTGGATATCTGTCTGGAATGGTATAGGTGTTCAGGGCTCTGAAGTCTCCTACCATCCTTGATTTTCCATTATGCCAAGTTATAATGACAGGTGTAGTAACTTCTACTTGTTCATTATGTCCAACCTTTCTTAATACTCCAAGGTCCATTAATTCTTTAATGTGCACCTCTAAGGCTTCTCTAGCCCTTGGACTGGCTGGATAAGCAGGTCTTCTTAATAAAGGTGGGTAAGGCTTTTCTACATGAAGAATTATATCCACTTCATGTCCAAATCTGGCACCTAGTGGGTCTTTGTCTGTTGCAAAGGCATTTTTATACTTAAATAAGAGGTCAATCAATTTTTCTTCCATTTTTTCTGTTAATTCTTGATTGAATTCTGCCTCTTTAAGTTGTTCAGATATAAAAAGTTCCTTTTCTGAAATTTTTTCTTCCTTCTTAATAAATGTGATTTGTTTTTTGTTATTTAAGAAGCCAAACTTTTGTCTTTTGTTATCTCCTATGGTAAAATATCTATCTTTTTGGTTGGAGATATCTATACCATAGATTGATAAGTAGTCATTCCCAAGTTTGAAATGATTACTAGTACAGTTGTCCATTACTACAAATTCTACTTTAATTCTGACACATTGTGAGGGATGAGGAAAAATTAGTGTTAAATCAATTATTCCAAGGGGCTTCATGCTCTCACTTGCACTACTAAATTTGACACCTTGTATTGGCATAGGTTTTTCTTGCCAGTTTGGGACAATGGTTTTTAAATAACTTTTGCCAACACAAGTGCAATATGCTCCTGTATCCAAGTTAACTTTTCCTTCTTGGTTATCAACCATAACAATACTTATACTTGATTTTCCAGCTGTATATCCCATTCCTCTTGCAGGTTTGGTTCTATACATTTTGGCATCTTGTATGTTTGTCAGGTTTGTGTCAGATGTTCCAACTTGTGGTAAGTTTGAATTAACATCCAGTACTTCATAAATTATATCAATGTTATTAATTTGTGCATTAATTATATTGATTTCATCACTTTCAGAGCTTTCTGACTCTTCTGTCTCTTTTTCAGAGTCAGATTCCTCTTCTTTGTCATTGTGGTTTTCTGTTTCCACAATTTCATTAATCTTTGGTTTTTTAAGGCAATTATTGGCTAAGTGTCCAATACCTCCACATTTATGGCATTTTCTTTGCTCATTGTTGGATGTATTGGTCTTAAAGGATTCTTTTGATTTATCTTTTTTGATAACTGGTTTATTTGGGCTTTTAATGTCCAATTTTTTCCAAGTCCTGCCAATTTTTGTTCTTGTCACTATATCTTCTAGTGCATTTATATACTCTTCTGTGGAGCATGGTTCTATACACCTGCTTCTTAGGGCATGTTCTAGTTCCCCTCCACATTTTTTAAGTATTTTCATGTGCACCATCTTTTGTGACATTTCTGGGTACAGTGCATTAAGCCTTTCAACCTGTTTCAAGAACCAAGTTAAAGGTTTGTCTTTCTCTGGGTCAAAGAAAGAGTTTTCAAATGTATTTCTATCTTATACCTCCAGGCATCATTTGCCCACTTGGTGATTATTTCTTGTTTCCACCAAGACCAGGTATTTTTACCATTTGTTTGTCTTATGCCATAATACCATCTTTTTGCAGATTTCTCAAACAATGAATGTAATCTTGCAGTGATTAATTCATCTGGTATGGCATAGTCTTCTTGTAACATGTCAATTGTTTTAATAAATGACATGTGGTCATATTCACCTTCTCCTGTGAATGTTGGCCATTCTTTTAATTGAGGTGCTTCCTTCATTAAGACTTGGTTATTATCTTGGTGACTCAAGTCTGTTATGAAAGGATTTGACAATTCCTCTTTTGTTTTAACAGGGCTTCTTATATGAGAAAATGGTGTTGATAACTTTGGCATATTTAAATTAGCCTCATTAATTCTATCCATTTTTTCAGTAATAAGCCTTATTTCACTCTGAATATCATCTTTCAGATGCATTCTTGCTTCATCACTTTTTTCCACATGGTCCAAAAGTAATTTTTGGTGTGATGAAGTCTTTTCTTCAAATCTTTCTACAGAAATACTTAAGTTATTTAATTTTTCTGTAAGATTGTCAATACTCACATCATAATTGATTGTCAAAGTCTTGTCTTTGATATCTTTTATGTATTTATACAATTCTTGTTATCCTTGTATTAATTTCTGAGTATTGTCAATTAAATTCTTTGGTTTATTATTTTCAACAATAAACTTAATGTTGTCAATTTCTTTTTTGTTTTGCACAACAATTTTTGTTAAAGAAGATAAATTGTTATTTATTTCTTGTAGTGATAATAAACTATCTTTATTTCTTTTGGAGGTAATATACTATTTTTAATTTCTGTTAAAGTATTTACAACATCTTTGGACAAGGTTATTTCTTTGGGAAATGAGGTTGTCTCATTCTTTGCTCTTCCTTGTCCTTGAATTCCATCAAGGTTCTGGCCATGTTGAAAACATTGTCCATGGCATCCTTTTGGATTCTTGGGATCCTGTAGCTTGGGGAATATGGTTTTCTCCAATGCTTTTTCTTGTTCTTCTTCCCTTCTTGGGGAAGTGGGTTGGCTTGGGGCTTGCTGGTAGAAGCTACTGGGGCTTCTTCCTTGGTTTCCTCCCTCTTTTTGGCATGGTAATCCTTGATTTTTTTGATTTGAGGTTTGGATGACAGTGGATTCCATCCATTGGTGTGAGCCTTGAGGTATATTTTACATACCCAAATAGGCCACAATTATCTTAAAAAGAAATTTTGAATTATGCAAAACTCATAAGTCATGCATATATCCAAAATTCATCATTTTCAATTTCAGAAAAGATGAATAACCTTTTATTGAGTAAGTAAATCCATGGATTTAAGACCAGATTTGGATTCTACACAAAAATTCACCTAGGGTAGCTCCATAGAGTGAATAAGCTCAATTTAAGTATTTGAGGTGGTAAAATGGAAAATACTTCAATACCACATCATTAATACCACATAAAAGATCCGTGAAAATTTTTGTTTTTCTTGATTTTTAGCCAAAATAATGGGAAAGTGAGAAATCCCATGTTACATATACACTAAGAATAGTGTTATGCATGTTTTGAGCACTTAATATCATGGTATTCTTACATGGACTTTTGGTACACCCATAGTGGATATCTCACTTTAAGCTTAAATTACTATTTTGACGTAAAAAATAGGCAAGGGGGACAAAAGACATCAAAGAGAGCCAGGGTACCCAACTTCTGAGGCCTCAGAGGCGTGGATAGCTCCAGAGCTTGGATCCATGGCTCATCTTGGCCCAATTGGTAAACCAAAACTCTTTGGGAACTTGGTTACCAAGTTACAACTACTGTAAAACACCAGAAAATAGCAAATAACCTGCTATTTTGACGTGCCAAGGAGGTAATGAGCTACTTACACTCCTGTAACCATGTCAATTACTAATGACTTTCCATGGATAAACACCAAAAGAGTAATTAAAACCCTTTTGGGACCCATATTCATTGATTTACCTCATAGCAACCAGCAAAACACTGCTATTTGCAATTCTACGTAGAAATGAGGTTAAAACTTCAAAAATTCATTAAAAATACAATTCTCAATGAATCTTTCTGAAGCTTTCAGGACTAGAGGAGAACTGTATTATCTATGGTACAACCAAAAAGAATTACAGTTTTACTAGTAAAATTAAAAGTTTTACTTACAGTCCATTTTTGGTTATTCTACGTGAAACACTGAATCTTCAAAAATTCACCGTAATTACAACCTGTGATGAAATTGGCAATAACATTGATAACTTTGAGAAATCAATGATTATTTTAGAATAAAAGAAGATTTACAAGTGTTACTCCTTTTATTCTGAACCATATTGGGGTTGGTAGTCACGTAAAAGCATCAATTAAGTAATTATGATAATCTTACGTGACAACTGATGATGCAATCAATAATCCAAAAGGGTTTATTGTTTTCTCACTCACCGGTTTTTCAGTTTGCTCCATGGCACGCCTCTGTGAGCTGTTGTTGACTTAAAAGAGGCCTCCTCTTGCTGTTTTTTCCATATCATCATCTTATCAATTTATTAAATCATTATTACCAACAAGTAAGTATTAGTTCAACTATTCTTAAGTGTTTTAATCTTTCAGAATCAATCAGAAAGACGTGAAATCATAGAATCCAACTATATATTGTTGTAATACTGTTATAAATCCTTTTGATCCCTTAAATCCACAATTCCACGTCAAATTTCTCTACTTTTATTATCAATAAGTTCTTTGGAGTATTAGTGAGTCTTTTATCTTTAATTCTTAAAGTTTTTCTCTAGTAATAGCTTTCTTCAAGAATTATCTTTATAATTATTCTTGTAAAAGATAATTATATATTAAAATAATTTTATTATTTTAATAAAAGAAGTTTTTATTATTAAATTCTTCTTGTAATTGATTCTTGTAGACAATTACTGCTCACTGTTATAATCACTAGTAGTGTATAACACGTGAAAGAAATAATTTTATAATTATTTAATTGTGGATATAATAATTTTTATTATTATATTTCATAAGAACAGACATAGTACTGTTGATTAATAGTAATATTATCATCAGTTTCATAGTCACATCTTACATTTGGGGGCCTGGCCGTGTTTTTTGAACCTTGTACCCTTAATTAATATATTTTTAAGCTCTAAAATATATTAATTTAATTAATTTTTTTCTTTCAATTTAAAGTTAAAATATTTTTATTTTTGAAATTGTTTTAAAATCTTTTTCATTGAGGAATTTGGTTTAATTTTATATTGTTTTTACACGTGGCTTTTTCACATCCAAAAAACTTATAAAATTATTCTTTGAGTTACTCTGAATTAATTTTATTCAAAATCTTACATTTTAATTTTTTTTCTTCTAAAAGAATAATTTTTTTAATATTAAAAAATATAAAAACTTATAAAGAATCTTGAAAAATATTTTAAAAAGTATAAAAAATAATTTTTCTCTTTTATAATTTTTTCTAGTGTCTTTGATCAAATACTGTGCAGCTGGCAACAGACTCAGTAAAAGATATATCACTAGTCCAGAATCTTCAGAAGCAGAATCTGAAGACAGTATTGAGGTGCAGATTGCTAAAAGAGGCACCTTATTCAACTCAGAAAAAGCTGAATTACCACCAAAAGGTGTGTATTTTATCTTATATTTTCACCTTTTATCTTTAAATTGACGTGAAAATGGTGCATACCAGAAATGGAAGCAACTATTCAGTCCAGCCAGATGGATGTGGACAAGGAAGAGGCAAGACCAAATCCAGAAGTGTCAAGTCTTCCACAAGAAAGACACATTTGGAGGATGCCAGAGTTGCCCCCCGTTCCCCAAGGTCTGTACCAACAGATTTTGACGTGAATTCTGAGCCTGAACTAATTTATGATAATATTTCCAGGGCTGAACCATTTTCAAGTGGCAGCAATAGAAATATATCAGAGCCAGTACAAAAATTGGTTCAGAGCAGCCAAAGAAGAGGAGTGGGAAATCTGCCCAAGCCTTTGGCAGGGGGCCATGAACTCCTACTTACACATCAAGAGCTTTCTGGGTCAGGAGAAGACCATAGAACTCTTAGGAGGTTGGAGCCCCCTGTCTTGCAAAGACAAGGTCAAAAAGATAAAGAATTGGTTGAAGAACCAGAGTCTTTTATCCATAGACCAGAAGAAAGAGTTGGAAATGACTCCAACTTTGGAGACAGAGGCACCAGTGGCATCTACCAGCTCCAAACCAGCTCCAGAAGCATCCAAGGACAAGCCCAAAGGACCTCAAAAGAAACAGAGAGGTCCCAAGAACCATCAAGGCAAGGGCAAAGGCAAAGCCAATTGGCACAGACCTTACCCACAAGGGTACAGGATCCCCAGATTGGAGCCTTCAGCAGTGGACAGTGTCTTCAATATGGCCAGAACTCTTATGGAATTCACAGCCAAGGAGCAGGAAAGGATGAACAGGACTTTTCCACGCAAATAAATGATGTACATAGAAGTATTAGTGTAGAAATTGGCAAACTTGAGTCAAAGTTAAAGCAAATTACATTAGACATCAATGATTTAAAGAAAAGTGACAAGCAACATTCTGATTGGCATCAATTGACAACTGTCACCCTTGAGTCAATTAGCAATGCTTGTGATAGAATTGAGAACCAATGTCAAAATGATGACACAGAGGATCCTTCCATTTTTAAAGTAAATGATAGACTTAAAACTCTTGAAGACCATGTCTTACAAATAGTTAAGAATACCAATCAATTTGCTATACATTTAGCAAAAAGTGATAGTGAGAGACAGAAATTAAAGAATGAAATAATTGCAAGTGTGGAGCAAATTCATAAGAATCATGAACCACATATGCCAAGGCATTCTACACCTTTGACTGAAGAAAAACTTTCTGTTAAAGAGAGTTTAACTCCATTCTTAGGAGAAAATGTTATTTCTGCAAAAGATATTCCAAAATTAGAAGAATGGCCAACATTCTCTGGTGAAGGAGAATACAACCATATTGAATTCATCAGGACTATTGATATGTTGCAAGAAGACTTTAATATACCTGATGAAATCATAGTAGGAAAATTACATTGATTGTTTACCAAGACTGCAAAGAAATGGTATTACAAGATGAGAATAGATCATGGAAGACATGACTGGTCTTGGTGGAAATCTGAAGTGATTACCAAATGGGCCAATAATTCTTGGAGGTTTAAAATGGAGAATGCTTTTGAAAGTGCCATTTTTAACTCAGAAAAAGACAAACCACTTACTTGGTTCTTCAAACAAAAAGACAGATTATCTGCTTTACATCCAGATATGTCTGACACTATGATTAATATGAAAATATTAAGGAAGTGTGGAGGAGAACTAGAACATGCTATCAAAAGCAGATGTGTGGAACCCTGTTCAACAGAGGACTACATTAATGCTATGGAAGATATCATTACCAGAACAAGAATTGGTAAGACTTGGATTAGAAACCCAATAGAGTCCAAAATAGTCTCAACGATTCCTAGAGAGGAAAGAAGACCAGAGAGACCTGTCTTGAAGTGTCATAAATGTGGAAGTACTTCACATTTAGCCAACACTTGCCCTAAGAAGACAAAGATCAATGAAGTTCAAATCATTGAGGAGATTCAGTGTACTGAAGAGAAAGAAGAGTCTGATCAAGATTCTGCAGTCTCTGAAGATACACCAGTGGAGGACTATCCCATTGAAAACATTTCAGCTTTCTTTGAGGTCACAGAAGTCCATACCCACTTGCCACAGTACAGTGAGGATTGCTGCAACCTGATCAATATCCAAGATGCCAGAATGTGTAAAACAAAACCTGCTAAAGGAAAGGGTTAAACTGCTGGAGCATCATGTATCACATCAGTTCTGATGGGTGATATTGAAGCCAAAGTTAATTTGGATACAGGGGCATTTTGCACTTGTGTTGGCAAAGACTATCTCCAAATTATACTTCCTGAATGGAAAAACCATCTATTGCCAATAGAAGGTGTACAATTCAGTAGTGCCAGTAACAATATGTACCCCTTGGGCATATTGGACACTAATATTGTATTCCCACATCCAGCAGGAAGTGTAAGAATGAAAACTGAGATTGTAGTAATGGATAATTGCACATCTCAGCACATCATTCTTGGAAATGATTACTTGAATATTTATGGTATTGATATAAATAACCATAAAGACAGATATTTCACAATTGGAGATAACAAAAGGCAAAAATTTGCTTTCTCCAATATGCCAAAACAGATATCTGTAGTATCTTCTGTCAAAGATACTTACAAGGATGAATTTGTGTCTAAACAACCTGTTGAAGCACAGATTAATCCATCATTGTCACCAAAGATGAGGAATGAACTTATTAATGTATTATATACATACAATAATGCATTTGCATCTGATAATGAACCATTAGGTGCTATAAGAGGACATGAAATTGATATTACTCTTAATATTGATAGACCATATCCTCCAGTACTTAGAAGACCAGCTTATCCAGCCAGTCCCAGAGCTAGAGAAGCCTTGGAAAAACATATCCAAGAGTTGATCCAACTTGGTGTGCTAAGGAAAGTAGGCCATAATGAAGAAGTTGAAGTGACAACACCTGTTATTATTGCATGGCATAATGATAAGTCAAGAATGGTTGGAGATTTTAGAGCTTTGAATACCTACTCAGTTCCAGATAGGTATCCAATCCCTAGAATCCAAGAAACCTTGACTCAATTGTCTAAAGCCAAGTATATAACATCAATGGATGCATTAAAAGGCTTCCATCAAAATGTTTTGAAGCCTAAAGCTAGGAAATTACTTAGAATTATCACTCACTGTGGTATTTATGAGTATCTTAGAATGCCATTTGGCATTAAAACTGCTCCATCTTATTATCAAAGAATTATGAATACCATCTTCCCCACAGAATTGTCTGAAGGATGGCTTATCATTTATATTGATGATATTATTATATGTTCTGACTCATGGTCTTTGCACCTCGAAAAACTTGCAAGAGTACTTCATAAAGTTGCAGAAGTGAACATGAAAATTTCACTTAAGAAATGCAATTTTGGTTTTGAAGAACTCAAAGCATTAGGACATGTTGTTTCTGGTTTGAGCTTAGGTATTGACAAGAATAAAGTAGCAGCAGTGTTACTTAAGCCAATACCCCAGAATAAAAAAGAAATGATGTCTTTTCTTGGATTTGCTAGTTACTATAGGAAACACTTGAAAGATTTTGCAATTCTAGCCAAGTCACTCTATAGAATCTGTGATCAACAGACTGTATTTGAGATGACACAAGAAAGAATTAAAGCTTATGAGAAGATAAAGAAAGCCCTTACAGAAGCACCTTTACTCCTCATGCCTGACTGGAATATTCCTTTTAAATTGTACATTGATGCATGTGGAGATGGATTAGGGGCAGCCCTACATCAAGTCCAAATTATTGATGACAAACCTACAGAAGGACCAGTTTGTTATATCTCAAGACAAATCAAACCAACAGAAGCCAGATATGGTGCAAGCCAAATGGAGTCCTTATGTTTGGTATGGGCACTTGAGAAATTACACTATTACCTTGATGGCAGTGTTTTTAAAGTAATAACTGACTGTAATGCTGTAAAGTCACTTCTTAACATGAAAACTCCCAACAGACATATGTTGAGATGGCAAATAGCCATTCAAGAATATAGAGGAGACATGACTATAGTTCATAAAGCAGGAAACATTCACAAAAATGCTGATGGACTTATTAGATGGGCTTTAGCCAACACTCCTGATAACCCAGCTTATGTACCTTTGGAAGCTGAACCACAGATTCCAATTGAAGGAATTAACATAACTGATATTGGGACTGAATTCTTTGAGGAGGTCAGAGAGTCTTATAAACAAGACAAGAATTGCCATATCTTGACTTCTTTATTAGATAAAGACTGCAAAGACACATCTTTGGTTAATGCACTAGATGAAGTTTGGAAAAATTCCTATTCTGAAGGAAGATTTCACTTGTTTGATGGAATTATTTACCATAGAACAAAACATTCTTGTGTGATGACACTGTGTGGTAGATTGCTTATCAATACCATTCTTCATGAATGCCATGATAGCATTTACTCTGGACACCTATCAGAAGACAGGACACTTGAAAAAGTAAAGAACTGTGCATGGTGGCCATCTTGGGGAAAAGAAACTATTGAGTATTGCCATACCTGTGATAGATGCCAAAAAGCAAACAGGAGTACAGGTAAGAAATTTGGATTAATGATCCATATTCAAGAACCAAAATCCCCTTGGGAAGTTGTTCACATGGATTGGGTCACAGCACTTCCTCCAAGTGGTGACAAAAGCTACAATGCTTGCTTAGTCATTGTAGACAGATATAGCAAAACTCCCATATTCTTACCATGTCATAAAGATGACACTGCTATGGATACAGCTCTTCTTTTATGGAGTAGAGTCATTTCTAATACAGGATTATTTAAGAATATCATAAGTGACAGAGATCCCAAATTCACATCTGCACTTTCGACCAATCTTCATAGATTGTTTGGGACTAAGTTATCATTCTCTACAGCATATCACCCTCAAACAGATGGGCTAGCAGAGAGGATGATTAAAACTTTAGAAGACATGATCAGGAGATTCTGTGCTTATGGATTAGAATTCAAAGACTCAGATGGCTTTACCCATGACTGGTGCACTCTGATACCTGCATTAGAATTGGCATACAAGACATCAGTCCATTCTTCCACAGGACAAACTCCTGCTATGCTAGAGAAAGGATGGAATCCAAGACTCCCAGCAGACACACTGAGGAAAGACTTGATTGACATTCATCCTACAGCTTCCAGCTTCAAGATAATGCTTGATAAAGTAAAACATCATGCAAAACAAAGTATGGATGATGCTTTTGATTATGCAAAACAGAAGTGGGACAAGAGTCATAAAGTACCAGACTTCAAAGTAGGGGACTTAGTTTTAGTTTCAACCTTGAATTTTAATAATATCAAAGGCCCAAAGAAACTTAAAGATTCTTATGTAGGACCTTTTGTTATTGTTGCTTTACATGGAACCAATGCAATTCAAGTGGAATTGAGTGGTGAATTGGAAAATAAACACCCCACATTTCCAGTCAGCTTGATAAAGCCTTATCAACCAGCTGATAAAGAATTGTTTCCTTTAAGGAACCCAACTCCTTTAACTGTACCACCTGTGGAACAGAATGAAGACAAAAAGATAAAGAAAGTCATTAAAGAAAGGAGACTTAGGGGTAAAAATCAAAGAGAATATCTTGTCAAATATAGAAATCCAGTACATGAAGATGAATGGATGGCAGAATCAGAAATACCTGACTCAGATAAACTCTTGAGAAGATTTAGACATGAAAGAAGGCCACAAGCCTGAATATGTCTATAAATGTGCTTTAAATTACTTGATCTGAGTAATGTGAAGAGGTTGGACAGTGGACATTAACCCCCTTTGGGGCCTTATTCTTTTATCACTAATAAAATTGTAGTACAATTTTATTTTTTGGTGGGAGGGAATGTGAGCCTTGAGGTATATTTTACATACCCAAATAGGCCACAATTATCTTAAAAAGAAATTTTGAATTATGCAAAACTCATAAGTCATGCATATATCCAAAATTCATCATTTTCAATTTCAGAAAAGATGAATAACTTTTTATTGAGTAAGTAAATCCATGGATTTAAGACCAGATTTGGATTCTACACAAAAATTCACCTAGGGTAGCTCCATAGAGTGAATAAGCTCAATTTAATTATTTGAGGTGGTAAAATGGAAAATACTTCAATACCACATCATTAATACCACATAAAAGATCCGTGAAAATTTTTGTTTTTCTTGATTTTTAGCCAAAATAATGGCAAAGTGAGAAATCCCATGTTACATATACACTAAGAATAGTGTTATGCATGTTCTGAGCACTTAATATCATGGTATTCTTACATGGACTTTTGGTACACCCATAGTGGATATCTCACTTGAAGCTTAAATTACTATTTTGATGTAAAAAATAGGCAAGGGGGACAAAAGACATCAAAGAGAGCCAGGGTACCCAACTTCTGAGGCCTCAGAGGCGTGGATAGCTCCAGAGCATGGATCCATGGCTCATCTTGGCCTAATTGGTAAACTAAAACTCTTTGGGAACTTGGTTACCAAGTTACAACTACTGTAAAACACCAGAAAATAGCAAATAACCTGCTATTTTGACGTGCCAAGGAGGTAATGAGCTACTTACACTCCTGTAACCATGTCAATTACTAATGACTTTCCATGGATAAACCCCAAAAGAGTAATTAAAACCCTTTTGGGACCCATATTCATTGATTTACCTCATAGCAACCAGCAAAACACTGCTATTTGCAATTCTACGTAGAAATGAGGTAAAAACTTCAAAAATTCATTAAAAATACAATTCTTAATGAATCTTTCTGAAACTTTCAGGACTAAAGGAGAACTGTATTATCTATGGTACAACCAAAAAAAATTACAGTTTTACTAGTAAAATTAAACGTTTTACTTACAGTCCATTTTTGGTTATTCTACGTGAAACACTGAATCTTCAAAAATTCACAGTAATTACAACCTGTGATGAAATTGGCAATAACATTGATAAATTTGAGAAATCAATGATTATTTTAGAATAAAAGAAGATTTACAAGTGCTACTCCTTTTATTCTTAACCATATTGGGGTTGGTAGTCACGTAAAAGCATCAATTAAGTAATTATGATAATCTTACGTGACAACTGATGATGCAATCAATAATCCAAAAGGGTTTATTGTTTTCTCACTCACTGGTTTTTCAGTTTGCTCCATGGCACGCCTCTGTGAGCTGTTGTTGACTTAAAAGAGGCCTCCTCTTGCTGTTTTTTCCATATCATCATCTTATCAATTTATTAAATCATTATTACCAACAAGTAAGTATTAGTTCAACTATTCTTAAGTGTTTTAATCTTTCAGAATCAATCAGAAAGACGTGAAATCATAGAATCCAACTATATATTGTTGTAATACTGTTATAAATCCTTTTGATCCCTTAAATCCACAATTCCACGTCAAATTTCTCTACTTTTATTATCAATAAGTTCTTTGGAGTATTAGTGAGTCTTTTATCTTTAATTCTTAAAGTTTTTCTCTAGTAATAGTTTTCTTCAAGAATTATCTTTATAATTATTCTTGTAAAAGATAATTATATATTAAAATAATTTTATTATTTTAATAAAAGAAGTTTTTATTATTAAATTCTTCTTGTAATTGATTCTTGTAGACAATTACTGCTCACTGTTATAATCACTAGTAGTGTATAACACGTGAAAGAAATAATTTTGTAATTATCTAATTGTGGTTATAATAATTTTTATTATTATATTTCATAAGAACAGACATAGTACTGTTTATCAATAGTAATATTATCATCAGTTTCATAGTCACATCTTACAATTGGAGTATTTTACTATCTCCTTCTCTTTGAGGAACTTTTTTAGGATGTGCCAGGAGTTCATCACTCCTTGGTGTATTTGAGGCAACATTTCCCAATCTTCGTCCTTGTACACTGTTTAATACTGCTTGTACTGGCTCATGTAGATGTCTATTTGAGCCCTCTGAATGTGATTTTTACCTGTTTGAGTTACTCATACTTAGTTCCAATTCACGCTCAGATATCATGGGCATTTCTGGGACTTGCCTTTGGGATAAGGGACTTCCTTGTGTGGATTCTGTTCCACAGGGGATATTGCTCTTTCTTTTCCCTTTTGGGGGATCAGTTCTACTTCTGAGTCCAGCTGCATCTGATTGGATGGAGTATTGGGAACCTCTTCTGGTAGTCATAATTTAAAGAATAAGACAAATAAAAGTATTTTAGAATAAAATTTCTTTTTATGCAAATTATAAAAGAGGTGCTCACCTTCAGAGTCTTGAATGGTGGGTCCTGGAAAGTCTAATTTCTTAGCTTTCTTTCTTTTAGTGATAACTGGTGTTTGAGAACTTTGACAAGTTTCTTCCACCAATCTCTCAACAGTAGCTTGGTTGTCTTCTGTTGGGTTATCTTCAAACACTAAAAAAGACAAATAAATATAAGTCTTTTTTTAAGAAGTGTTATTTTTTGGTAAGATATGGCAATTTTCCACGTAGAAATTGCTTTTATATCTTTGAAAAATTGAAATTAATAAAGAAATGAATAAAAATGAATAAAAATAACTTTTTTTATTGGTTTTTAATATTTTTTATATTTTTATTTTTAAAGAATAAAATAAAAAAATGAATATGATTCTTTATAAAATTAAATTATAATAAAATTATTTTGAACTTATAAAATATCTCTTTTAATCACTAGAGTCACTCAAAGAAAGTTCTTGCAAGTCTAAGGATGTGAAAAACCACGTGTAAGACAGTACAATTGCTTTCCAAATGCCTCAATAGCTTTTAAAATCAATAAAATATAAAATTATTATATAATTTTATGATTATAAATATAATTTATTATTGGATAAACCCAATTAGAATCTTTTTAAAGGTCTTTTAAGTATATATCACGGCCAGGACCCCAAATGTAAGGTTTGACTATGAAACAATAAGTAAAAATTACTACTTTATTACTTATTGTACTCTGAATGTCCTTATGAATTGAATAAATAAGATTAAAAATATAATAATAATAAATAATTATTATTATTATGGCGTAAAATAATTATATTATTAAATAAATATAATAATATAGTTTATATTATGAAGATATAATATAATAAATAAATATATTAATATATTTAAAAAGCTCTTTATTATTGTTACCAACAAATAATAAAGGCGTAAAAATTTGCTTTTTATTAATAAAAAACAATTAATAACAATAATATTACTAATATTAAAGTTATGAATTAATATAAATACTATTTATATTAATTAAAGAATTATTAAGAGAGTAATAATAGAGAAATTATTATAATAAGAGAAAATAACCTACTTTTAACACTTAATATAATAATTTTGAAATATTTTACGCCAAAAAGTATAAATACAACTTTTTCAAATTGTATTTACAATAAAAATAAAGAAAATTACAAATTATTCTGGATTTTTACATGGAAATGAGTTTTAGAGAGATTTTTAACAAAAACAATTAAGTAAATGATTTAATCACGTCAAAATAGATGATTATAACAAGGTGGTCTTTGGTCTTTAATAATATAATAGTTTTATATATAAAGAATAAAGAAATTACCTTTGATTTAATTGATTTAATGTTTTTGATGCGTCTGCAGGGAAAATAGAGTAAAAGGAGCTCTATTTATAGTAAATACCTCCGTCCTGGAGTCCAACAGGCTTCTAGTAGACGTGTACTGACCATATCCACTGGAATTGATCAATATTTTAACGTTTGGAGATGATTACATCATTATCAAACCATATTACATCATTATTACACCATTATTTAGAGTTATCACTATAACTCTAAAGTTGATGACATCAGAGGCTTGGCAGAACCCCAAATTTCGTGGATGTTATTAGTTTTAATCATAAACTAATAGTATTCACCAATTTTATCACTCTTAAGACTGTTAAACTTAAATTAAGGTTACTGTGAGTGATCATAACTGCTCAAATTAAGCTCATACTTTGATTCTCAATACCTTTTAAGATTTACACGCTACAGCAATTCAGAGAGTGAATTCTGATAGCCTGGAATAACCTTATTATTCTGCCAAGAGCCTTTCATTACATCATCAAAACTCTAATTTTGATGATTTTTCTTGTAACTCATCTTTTCTGTTGAAATTCAATATTTTAAACTTCAAACCTTGATTTCAGGGGGTTATACCCTGAATATAATAATAAAAATTACATCATTCTTCACGAATGAACTAGTAGAATCCAACTGCATACTTTTTTTTAAGTTTGGACCACTTTCACAACAAAGTGGTCAACAGCTCTGTTGATTTTTATCAATATTTCATCATAGGTTTCAACCTTGTTTATAATTTGTAAAATAAAGTTCATATCTGTGTTCGTATGGCGATTACGTGGTAACTTTATTTTTGGTTCATCATTCTATCATGTATAGTTTAGGAGATATTAGCTATGATCCTTGAATATATGCGTTGACGAAAAAAGTGCATATATTCAGGTTAATTCCTTAAGTATTAACTTTGGGAATTAGCTTATTGATTCTTTTATGTGTGGAATTGCGTGGGGAATCCACTGGTACAGTTTATTTTAAATGTTGTTTCATTAGTTCTTGAGATAAATAAGGGTTTATGGTTTTTGTAAGGTATTATACCTTATAATTCATTAAATATTGACTTTACAGATATGCCATAAAAATGGTATATGTGTATTTTTCCATGGGGAATCCAATGGTATAATTTATTTTACATGTTGGTTCATTGGGTTTTAAGTTAAACCAACTTTTTACCAATTTATGGTATTTTTTGTATATTTAAGTAAATATTTTTATGGTATAATTATTCTAAGTAATTTTAATATAATTATATTAAAGGTATAATTATTCTGAGTCTTTTTTGTGACCTTATTGGGTATGTGGTCATATCTCAAAGGCTCACAGTTCTTCCCCCTGGAGGTGAATTTATCCTCCTCTGTATGGAAGTATGGCTTGACTAAACTCACTGGAAAGACTGGGTGTTTCCTGGAAAAGTCCTCTGTGAGTTTGACTTCCACTGCACTTTTCCCTATCAATTCAATGATAGTGAAGGGCCCTCAAAATGAGTCTCTCATTCTCTTGGGTCCTTTGAGATTATCAAAGTTCAGTGTAGACACCAACACTTGGTCCCCTTCTTTAAAGTCAGGTTTCATGTGTGATTTGTCCCACCTTTGCTTATTATATTATTTTGCCTCAGCTATGCATTTGGCAGCTGTGTCACAAGATCTCTTTCAAATTTCATGGAAATCTTTGGCTGTGGGGTGGATGATCAGAAGATTTTTTCTTCAAGTGATCCATAGGCAATAGGGCATTCCACCCTTTCTCTATCAGTGCGGGTGTTTTTCCTGTGGTAGAGTGCTGACTTGTATTATAAGCCAGTTTAACTGCTGGTAGAAGGGTAACCCAGTCATGGGTCTAACCTTCATGTTCCTTAGATTCCATGCCATAGGCACAGAATCTTCTAAGAATGTCCTCCATTTTCTGGATCATCCTTTCAGCTAATCCATCTGTTTGTGGATGGTAAGCTATGCAAAATGCAAGCGTGGTGCAAAGAATGCCAGGCAGGTGTGTCCACAATTCAGATGTGAAATTTGGGTCCCTATCACTGATGACAATTTTAGGGACTCCACAGGTAGATATGATGTTGTCCCAGAATAACAGAGCGGTATACATGGCTGTGTCCTCTTTATGGAATGGCAGGCACCTCATACTCTTGCTGAACCTATCAACCATGATTAAGCAGGCATTGAAGTTTCCTTTGCCTTGTGGGACAAGTCCTGTAACCCGGTCCATGTTGACAGTTTCCAATGGATGTTTGGGTTCTTCTATGTGTTGAAGTAACCCATACTTCTTCCCATTTTTTCTTTGGTCCTTTCTTCACTCATGTGTCCCATATAGGGGAAGTCATGGCATTCCTGCAGGATCAAAGATATATGGTCTCTGTCTATTAATGTGAGTGCACTAGTGTGCTTCTCTCTATGGTAGAGCAGGCTATCTATAAGGCAAGATTTATTTTCCTCAGAGGCTCTCAACCAGGGTTCCTCCGACTGGGATTCCAGTTCTGCGCTCCTATATTTTTGTTGAAGGGTTTGTAACAATAAGCCGCACTGTTTGTGTTTGGCATTTGCCTTCATCACTGCATTGAATAATTCAATGTGAAGTTCTGAGGAGCTTATTCCCAATATGGGAGTTTCTGTTCCTTCTGAATCAGTGTTTCCACTCTCTGAGGTACCACTTTCTGGTTCCCATTCAGAGAATCTGATTTTTTTCTTCCTGTCTATTTTGATGAAATGGATAGGAATCTTAGCTGCTACTTCAGGGTCATAAGCTGGGTTGCTTTTGACATTATCCAGTGGCCTCTGCATTGGTATGACCTTTAACTTCTTTGTATATGATGGTCATATTCCCTCTACAATCCTGGATTGCTATTTGCCACCTCGGCATGTGTCTATTGGTAGTCTTCATGTTTAGTGAAGACTTCAAGGCTGTGCAGTCTGTGTAGACTTCAAAGACTGCACCCTCTAAATAATAATGGAGTTTCTCGAGAGCCCAGACTACTCTTAGACATTCACTCTGGGTGGCCCCATACCTGGCTTCTTAATCTTCCAGCTATCTAGAGATGTAACATATTACTCCCTCTCTTGGTTGACCATCCAGAATTTTTTTCTGGTGAAGGGCTGCTCCCAAGCCTTGGCTGCATGCCAAATCTATGTATAGCTTGAATGGTAGTTCAAAGTCAGGCAAGATGAGAAGAGGTGCATTTGTGAGTTCATGTTTGATCCTTTTAAATGAATCCCTTCTTTCCTTGGTAATTTCAAAAGCTATATCTTTGGAACATAACTTGTATAAACTAATAGCTATGTGGACAAAATCTTTGATGTGGTATCTATAGTAGCTAGCAAACCCAAGTCAGCATTGCATCTCTTTGATGCTTTTTGGTACTGGCTTTTGCAGTACTTCTGCTACTTTGTTCTGGTCAATTTCCAGACTAAGACCTGAGACTTGATGTCCTAGAGCTACTAGCTCTTTTTGGCCAAAATTGCACTTTTTAAGTGAAATTTTCAGATTGATGGGTGTGCATTTACTTAGCACTCTGTCTATGTAATGCAAATGGTCTTCCCATTTCTCTGAGTATATAATGATTTCATCAATATATACTACCATCCATCCCTCCAATATTTCTTCTTGAAATATGGTGTCCATCATTCTTTGGAAGTGGGCTGGTGCATTCTTGATGCCAAATGGCATCCTGGTGTACTCAAGTATACCCATATGACATATGATTCTGAGTCATTTCATGGATTTTGGTTTAAATCCATTTTAGTGGAAGCCTTTCATACAATCCATTTTGGTTATGTATTTGGCTTTTGCCAGTTTGTCTGAGGCATGACGTATCCTGGGTATAGGGTACCTGTCAGCTTTGGTGTAGTTATTCAAAGCTCTGAAATCTCCACACAGCCTAGAATTGCCATGATTCCAGGTGATCAGAACAGGAGTGGTAATTTTCACTATATCATTGTATCCAATCTTCCTGATGACATCCATGTCCAGGAGTTAATTGATATGTTTTTCAATTTCATTTGTGGTTTCCAGACTTTCTGTGTAAGGAGGTCTCCTGAGCATGGGTGGATAAGGTCTTGCCACATCCAGATATCTTTGTCCACAGAGTATGTGTCATTTTCAAATGACATGGTCTTTTGCCATATCCAAGTACCATTTCTGTACTTTTGGATGATTTGACTCTTCCACCATGGCCAGTTCCTTCTGCCATGGATTTATTTCATTTTTGTGTACCATATACTAGCATGTCCTTGAAATGCTTTATTCACTCTAGCGGTAATCCAGTAGTCTGGTATGCTTACTACATCAATGAATAGTCCATCCATCTAATCAATGAGTTCCATATGATCATATTCTCCAGTTCCAGAGAATTTGGGCCAGCTTGAGGCCCCAGGAAGCTGTTTCAAGGCTTCCTTCTCTGATTAAGACATATTATATCCATCCTGGTATTTTGATGGAGATCTTGACTTATTCATCAACATGGCATCTGGTTTGATGTCATCTTGGTGATATGGGTTATCCATACCATGGTCTTGTGGCTTTGCCTTCATGCTATGGTAGACATTAAACATTTTGTTATTGTCTTGATCCATAAAATCCCTGTCCCTTTTGCTGTGGTGTTGTTCTTCAAAGACTATATTCATTCTTTTGTTGGTTTCTTCAGAGCCTTTTGTCACATGGTGGAATGTGATCTACAACTTGCCAGTATTAATCGGTATTTCAACCAATTTAATAGCCATTTAGGCAAGAGTTCCTTTTGCTGAGGTCTGGCAGACAGCATCGTGACAATAAGCCAGTTACCAACCTCATGGGTTTGATCCCGGTTGGAGACAAGAGGAGGTCTCAATCAAACAACCAGAAATCGCTGGGTTTTCCACTCCATTGGCATACAAGGCTTCCGCCCCTTGGGGGTTCCTTGTAGGCTCCTGTTGTGACTAATGTAACTCCATGAGGATGACATGGGTAATACCATCAGTTACATGCACTTTGGGACGCAGTGCCCTAAACCCGGGGTGTAAGGTTTGACTATGAAGCAATAAGTAAAAATTACTAATATTTTACTTATTGTACTATGAATGTCCATATAAATGAAATAAATAAGATAAAATAATTATAATAATAAAGAATTATTATAATTGTGGTGTAAAATGATTATATTATTAAATAAATATAATAATATATTTTATATAATAAAATATAATATAATAAAAATAAATATATTAATATAAAATAATTAATATATTTAATGACTCTTTATTATTGTTAAAAACAAATAATAAAGGCATAAAAAATTGTTTTTTATTAATAAAAAACAATTAATAACAATAATATTACCAATATTAAAGCTATAAATTAATATAAATACTATCTATATTAATTAAAGAATTATTAAAATAATAATGAAGAGAAAATTATTATAATAAGAGAAAATAACCTACTTTTAATACTTAATATAATAATTTTGAGATATTTTATGCCAAAAAAATATAATTACAACCTTTTCAAATTGTATTTACAATGAAAAAAAAAGAAAAATTACTAATACTCTTGATTTTTACGTGGAAATGAGTTTTAGAGAGATTTTTTAACAAAAACAATTAAATAAATCATTTAATCACGTCAAAATAGATGATTATAACAAGGAGGTCTTTGGTCTTTAATAATATAATAGTTTTATATATAAAGAATAAAGAAATTATCTTTGATTTAATTGATTTAATGTTTTTGATGTGTCTGAGGGGAAAACAGAGTAAAAAGAGCTCTATTTATAGTAAATACCTCCCTCCTAGAGTCCAACAGGCTTCTAGTAGACGTGTACTGATCATATCCACTGGAACTGATCAATATTTTAAGGTTTGAGGATGATTACATCATGATCAAACCATATTACATCATTATTACACCATTATTTAGAGTTATCACTATAACTCTAAGTTTGAAGACATCAGAGGCTTTGCAGAACCCCAAATTTCATGGATTTTTTTAGTTTTTCTCATAAACTAATAGTATTCACCAATTTTATCACTCATATGACTGTTAAACTTAATTTAAGGTTACAGTAGGTGATCATAACTGCTCAATATAAGCTCAAACTTTGATCTTTAAGACCTTTTATGTTTTACACGCTACAGAAATTCAGAGAGTGAATTCTGATAGCCTGACATAACCTTATTATGCTGCCAAGAGCTTTTCATTACATCATCAAAACTCTAATTTTTATTGATTTTTCTTGTAACTCATCTTTTCTGTTGAAATTCAATATTTTAAACTTCAAACCATGATTTCAGGGGGTTGTACCCTGAATATAATAATAAAAATTGCATCATTCTTCACGAATGAGCTAGTAGAATCCAACTGTGTACTTTTTTTTTAGGTTTGGACCACTTTCACAACAAAGTGGTCAACAGCTCTGTTGATTTTTATCAATATTTCATCATAGGTTTCAACCTTGATTATAATTTGTAAAAGAGAAATTATATCTGTGTTCTTAAAGTAATTACGTGGTAACTTTCTTTTTCGTTCATTACTCTATCTTGTATAGTTTAAGAGATATTAGCTATGATCCTTGAATATATGCATTGACGAAAAAAGTGCATATATTCAGGTTAATTCCTTAAGTATTAACTTTGGAAATTATCTCATCTATTTTTTTATGTGTGAATCTTCATGGGGAATCCAATGGTACAATTTGTTTTACATGTTGTTTCATTGGGTCTTGAAATAAATAAGGATTTATGGTTTTTATAAGGTATTATTCCTTATAACTCATTAAATATTGACTTTGCATATATGCCATAAAAATGGTATATGTGTATTTTACCATAGGGAATCCAATGGTATAATCTATTTCACATGTTGATTCATTGGTTTTGAAGTTAAACCAATTTTTGTACCAATTTATGGTATTTTTGTATTTTTAAAGTAATTATTTTTAATATATAATTATTCTAAGTAATTTTAGTATAATTATCTTAAAGGTATAGTTATTCTGAGTCTTTCTTGTGACCTTATTGGGTATGTGGTCATATATCAAAGGCTCACATGGGGGTACTGTCACATGGTGGAATGTGATCTACAACTTGCCAGTATTAATTGGTCTTTCAACAGGTTGAATAGCATTTTTGGCAAGAGATCCCTTTGCTGAGGTCTGGCAGACAGCATCATGACCGCTTTGCTCAATTGAGCATGTCCTTCTTGAAGGCTTTTAACAATTTTTTCCATGGAGGGTGTCAATATTTTCATCCCCTGATGGCTTGCATCAAGTTCTGAAAACTGCTTTTGAGTTTCCTCAGCATTGTGGGACATTTGTAACCACAGTACAGCACTGTTGAGGTTACTCTCAGGTGTGACAACATGATGTCCAATCTGCGTGGTGGTAATATTTCTATTAGTAGGACTACTGATTCTAGAGTTAATTACAACTACTTCTGGTGCTTTTGAACTTCTTTCACCAAATATAACAGCTTCTGGATCATTGGGTCTGACTCTCTCTTCCTCTGGCTGAAGGTGGTCTTCTTTTTGCCCTTGTATCCTTATCTTCTCCTGGAAACTTCCTGGGATTGTGAAGAATAGTGACTCTTGGCCCCCGATGTGTTGGTTTCTGAATGGTGTGAAGCCACTGGGGAGCTGATTTGTCTTGCTCCTTGTGAGACTGAAGGAATCTGGTCAGCTGTTCTTCTATAGCTTGGATAGTGGCTTTATTGTCCCTTATCCTGTTTGCCCTCACCTCCAGGAGTCTGAACTTCCTTGTGGGATTCCAACCTTTGGTGATTACCATAAGGCCTTTGAAGCCTATCTCTTTGTAACAAATCTTCTGGCAACTTTCTGCAAGTTCTGCCCAGTGGGATGCCAGGTTGAACCTCTTGTTGTCCATGCTCCATTGAAATGAATCTTTGAGGAAGTGGTGGAGCTGAAGAACTTGATCCATATCTTTCCAGTCGTCTATTTTGAGGTTCCTGTTGAATTGAAAAGTGAATTTCAGGGTGGGTATTATTTCCCTCAGTGTCTTGCCATCCACCACTGTATCCAAGGCTTTCTCTTCCAGGTCTTCTGGTTCTAGACAAGCCTTCTCTGTCCTCTGGTTGGTTCTTTTGAAGCCAAGGTTTCTGAGGTGTACAGGTGACATATCAGTTTTTCCAAGCAGTAAAAAACTTTGTTTCCTTAGGATATTTACCTTTGACTGTGCCTTGTACAAATTTGCTGTCTGCTGATTTTGGAGATTTACCTTTAGAGGTTACAACTGTGTTAATTATAGTAATCTTCCCTGTACAAGTTATCAATGTTGGTTTACCTTGTATTGATTCAGGGGGTTGTGGTTTTCCACTCCTCTGGGTGGCTATTGGTGTCCACTTCTTTTCTGTTATCAGGCCGTCACTGTGCCTCTTTCCCTTCCCCCTGCTTCCCTCTGGTTCTGAGGGTGTCACTGATGTGTTGGCCTGTGACTGGGTCTCAAGTGGTATGTACTTTTCTTCCACTGAATCACACAGGAAAAAAAGGGCTTAATTTCAGTTAAGACTTCTTAAAATGCTGTTTGCACATCTAATAATGGCCTCTGGGCTTGTATGTTACTTCAATATGCCCTTGTATAATGACAGTGTAGTTGAATTAACAACTTCACATCAGAAATACAGCTTACATATATCTGATACACTGTTTGTATGTCAGTATCTCACAGAATAACTTGTAATTAGCAAGTATAATAAGATAAAAGTGGTATGTAAGACAGTAATTGAATTGAAAATACACCCAACCACACCTCAACTATTGCTTTTACAGTAAGAGGTGTCCTTATTTTAATTGAAAAAAGGACCTTATTGATGGCTTAAGGTGTTTTTATATGTAAAATATGCCAAAAATAAGGGTTGTTGAGGTGGTTAGAGTACAATCAACCATGCCACAATTTAATTTAAAGGAGATAAATAATAGTGGTATATGACATATACCACCGCAAAAATATATATAAGATATATATGATATATATTTTCATTGAAAAATGACGCCTAAAAAGATAAAACAATATGTCAGAATAGAGAAAATACAAGAAAAAACCCACTCATAAGCTCCAAAAAGTTAAAAAAACACAGCCAGGCCCCCAAAATGTCAGGCTGAGTCTATAATAAAGATGTAATAAGGCTATTTACAGCTTTTACTATGACTGTGACACGGATAAAATTATTTAAAAAAGGCTTAATTAAAGATATAAAGGGATTGTCACAGGGGCTCTTCTAAATGAAGAGGGCCTGGCACTCAGTGAACAGACTTACTTATTGAGGGCTCAGAATAAATACTCAATTGATAAGAGTAATGAAATAAGAGAACAAATTCCTAGTCATAAAATAATAAGCATTAAAAGATATGAGAGAAAAAACAAAAGCAATAATAAAGAGCCAACCACAAATAATCCTGTATCACTGTTTCAACCTGTTCAGAAAAGAGAAAAGGATTAATAAAGCATATGGCCACAAGGACTCTACTGAACAGGTGAGGGAAGGCAAAGACTAACTTAATAATTAATAAATTAATATTTCTTCATGAGAAATAAAATAATATTAAATAATAAATCCAATATTTTAATTAACTGGGGGAAAAACCCCCAGGGGGGTGAAAGGGGGCTGGTATATGGGAAAAAGTGCCAGCCTGGAGTTTGAGTGTTTCTAAACCATGATTGTATGATTGAGAAACCTGCATTTGAGATGTGAAACTGTATTGGTTTATCTAATAAAGATATTTGAATCAATACAGGTATTTGCACCTGTATTGAAGGCAGGCCTGTATTTGGTGAATCCTGTATTTGAGTTTTGCCTGTATTGAGCTGTATTGAGGTTTGTAACTGTATTTGTTGAATCTTCCATGAAACCCCTTGCTGATTACGTGTTGGAAGATTTTCCATTAGTAATGAGTGGTAATGCCCTGCCTGTCTCTGTGAGCCTTTGAGATATGACCACATACCCAATAAGGTCACAAAAAATACTCAGAATAATTATATCCTTAATATAATTATATTAAAATTAATTAGAATAATTATACACTAAAAATAATTACTCAAATATACAAAAAATACCATAAATTGGTACTAAAATTGGTTTAACTTAAAAACCAATGAATGAACATGTGAAATAAATTATACCATTGGATTCTTCATGGAAAAATACACATATACCATTTTTATGGCATATCTGTAAAGTCAATATTTAATGAATTATAAGGTATAATACCTTATAAAAACCATAAAATCCTATTTATCTCAGAAACCAATGAAACAACATGTGAAATAAATCAAACCAGTGGATTCCCCATAAAAATCCACACATAAAACAATTAATAAGCTAATTCTCAAAATCAATACTTAAGGAATTATCCTGAATATATGCACTTTTTTGGTCAACGCATATATTCAGTGATCATAGCTAATATCTTCTAAACTATACATGCTAGAATGATGAACCAAAAAGAAAGTTACCACGTAATTACTGTAAGAACACAGATATGAACTTTATTTTGCAAATTATAAACAAGGTTAAGACTTATGAGGAAATATTGATAAAAATCAACAGAGCTGTTGACCACTTTGTTGTGAAAGTAGTCCAAACTTAAAAAAAAGTACACAGTTGGATTCTCCTAGTTCATTCGTGAAGAATGATGTAATTTTTATTATTAAATTCAGGGTATAACCCCCTGAAATCAAGGTTTGAAGTTTAAAATATTGAATTTCGACAGAAAAGATGAGTTACAAGAAAAATCATCAAAATTAGAGTTTTGATGATGTAATGAAAAGCTCTTGGCAGAATAATAAGGTTATGTCAGGCTATCAGAATTCACTCTCTGAATTGCTGTAGCGTGAAAACCTTCAAAGTTATTGAGGATCAAAGTTTGAGCTTAAATTGAGCTGTTATGATCACATACTGTAACCTTAAATTAAGTTTAACAGTCTTAATAGTGATAAAATTGGTGAATACTATTAGTTTATGATTAAAACTAATAAAATACACGAAATTTGGGGTTCTGCCAAGCCTCTGATGTCATCACACTTAGAGTTATAGTGATAACTCTAAATAATGGTGTAATAATGATGTAATATGGTTTGATCATGATGTAATCACCCTCAAACCTTAAAATATTGATCAATTCCAGTGGATATGATCAGTACACGTCTACTAGAAGCCTGTTGGACTCTAGGAGGGAGGTATTTACTATAAATAGAGCTCTTTTTACTCTGTTTTCCCCTCAGACGCATCAAAAACATTAAATCAATTAAATAAAAGGTAATTTCTTTATTCTTTAAATATAAAACTCTTATATTCTTAAAGACCAAAGACCATCTTGTCATTAATCACCATTTTTACGTGATTAAATCAATTCTTTAATTGTTTTTGCTATAAATCTCTCTAAAAAGCTCATTTCCACGTAAAATCAAGAAATTTAGTAAATTCTCTTTATTTTTATTGTAAATACAATTTGAAAAGGTTGTATTATATTCTTTTGGCGTAAAATAACTCAAAATTATTATCTTAAGTGTTAAAAGTAGGTTATTTCATCTTATTATAATAATTTCTCTCTTATTATTACTCATAATAATTCTTATTTAATATAAATAGTATTTATATTAATTTATAACTTTAATATTAGTAATATTATTGTTATTAATTGTTTTTTATTTATAAAAAACAATTTTTTACGCCTTTATTATTTGTTGGTAACAATAATAAAGAGCTTTATAATATATTAATTATTTTATATTAATATATTATTTATAATATTATATTTTTATATAATATTAATTATATTATTATATTTATTTAATAATATAATAATTTTACGCCATAATAATAATATTTCTTTATTATTATTATTATTTTAATCTTATTTATTCATTTTATAAGGACATTCAGAGTACAATAAGTGATAAATTAGTAATTTTTACTTATTGTTTCATAGTCAAACCTTACAGTCTCCATGGCTGTGACATTACCCCCCTCTTCAAAGTGGTAAGCTCTGAGCACCATAAGAGTAGTGACTCTTGATAAGATCAACTGAAGTTTCTTCCCCCCAATTACCCAATTCTCATCCCTCATAATTCCTCTTCATAAATCATAATTTTCAACCCTTTACCCCTCACAACTTGTAGGTCCTTCTTCTTTAACTTTATTCTTATTATTCTCCCCTTCTTTGAACTTTCTTCTATTTTTAATCTTCTTCTCATTGCATAGTTCCTCACTCAATTTGTCTTGAGTCCTCATGGCTCATGATAAAAATTGATTTCAGGGCTATGTCCTAAGAGCCCACTGCTGTTTCATCAAATTGTCTTGATTTTGAGGTTGGGCCAAAATTGGCCTTTTTCTTGCTTTGGACTATTTCAGAATTCCTTTAATTTTTCCCCAAACTGTTGTTTTATGGGGTTTTTTGGCCAAAATAGCCAAAATGCGCAAAATGCGCAAAACTGCACAAATATGCCAATATGATTAAAATGGCATATTTGGGTGAATAACTGAATAAAGCAAAATTTTTGAAGATTTTGAAGATTTTGAAGGATACTGAAGCCAAAATGTGTCAAAGTGTGCAAATTGCGTTAAAGTGGGCAAAATGTGCAAAAGTGCACAAATATGCCAATATGATTAAAATGGAATATTTTGGTGAATAATTAAAAAAACAAAGTTTTTGAAGGTTTTGAATGTTTTGAAGGAGAGTGAAGTCAGATGCATCAAAGTGCGCAAAAATGCACAAAAGTGCCGAAATGCATAAAAATGGGCAATTTGGCCTATGAACAGTTTTTTCATATGATTTTCTTCTGTTTTGCTTGTGCATCAGTCCATTCTTCCAGTTCAAATTTCCGTAATTGACTTTCTGGCTTACAATTGTCCATAACTTTCTTGGTCTTGACTCTGAAATTTGACTTGAAGATGAGTTCAAGGCTGAATTCCCTTTGTGGTTCCAACTACTCTGATTACCCACCTTCTGTAATTTATGGTACTGGTGTTTTTGATAACTTGAGGGAGCTTTCTGCAGAAAGTATGGCCCCTACAGGGATTTATTACATAACTAGAAACTACAATGGTTTCAAGTCTGTCAGAGTTATTGAGCCACCCTGCACCAATTGTCAGAGGAAAGGGATTCCTTGTGTTGAATCTGCTACTGCTAGGTCCACCAGGTGTCAATTCTGCAATATTGGAAAAAGAAATTGTTCTCAAGCCCACTATAGCTTTCCTGAAGATCCCAGGAGATTATGGAGCAGCATCAAGAAGGGTGGAAGATTTGGATTGGAAGCTCCTGTTGATTAACCCCCCACCTCTGATGCCACCTCTGGTCACTTCAATTGTGAGTTGATTGGTCATAAAACTGATGTGTTACTGAGTTCTATGGTTTCTTTTCTTCTTCTTCAGTGACTGGCTCCAGGATGAGAGGTGTCCAACAATGGAATAATACCAGCAGCTCCTGGGACAACATTGGAGGATCCATTCACCCCCAAGGAAATCCCATTGGAGTGGCCCCAGAGGTTCCCATTTTGGTCACCAGAAAAGATGGAAAACTTGGAAAATTGAAGGGAAATTTGGTGGTTCAAGATGAACTTTATATTGATGCTGAAGGCAGTGATGAGATGATGGAGAAGAGCTTGAACTGACTAACCCAATCCAGAAAAGAAGAATCCAATCCCCTTCATAATCCCCAGTCCAAGACAGTACCAGCAATCATGAAGTGATCAGGTCCCCCCAGCCACCTCAACTTCCAACTAGATCCCCAACCAGGCCATCCACACTTGCCTCTACCTCTACCAGTAACCAACCAACTGTGGCGCACACTTCCAGAGAGCCAATGTCTCCAGAACCTGAATCAATCTTTGAAACCCGTCGCCGCTGGAATATAACTGGAAACTTCACTGATCAGAAAAGGGTGAACAAGAAGGTGGTCATATCCTTATTTGCTGAAGTTGATGCTTTGACTGAGGTGCTTATTGATAATTCTATGAAGAGTGCTATTCCAGGGCAGCCCACTATTTCTTTGGCCAAGGAGGCAGTTGCTTATGAAGACGCCATGGTTGCTAAGTTTAGAGAAGCCTTGAAGAAATTTTGATGAGGATTATCTGTAGCTGGTCTTCACCATTACTAGGGTTTTGCTCTTTGGTTATTAAATGAATTGACTCCCCAAACTTGATATGGGAGTGATGACTACTGCTTTTGAAACAAGAAATAAAAAATAAATCATACAAGTAAAAGAAAATGAACTGAAATAAAAATAAAGAAAGAATTGGAAGAAAAAGAGAGTAAAGAAAATAGAATAAAGAAAAGTTCTGAGGATTGATCTTCTTGTGGTGAGTTGCTTGATTTTGGAAAAAAAATTCCTGAAAAGATAAAACCAAGAATTTGATGCTCACAGAGTGGCCAAGGTGTTGTTTTACAAGAAGTAGAACCTTCAGAGATTAATACCAGGAGATGGAACTTACTTTCATAACTTCCACTCCTCACCAAGCATCATAAAAGATTAGATAAATTTCCCATAAATGAATTTGAGTTAAAGAATGTGTTGAATAATATTGAATGGCATGATTTGGAATAAGCATTGTGAAAGAAAGAAAAAGAATCAAAAGGAAAGAGGGAATTTGGCCATATCTTGATGAAAGGTCCAAATTCAAGGGTATTGATGTTGCAAGGCCTTCCATACCTGTCCAAAGAAATTGACAAATGCTCACAAAGTGGCCAAGGTGATGCTTACAACATATTTGGGTAGAATACCCCTTAAAGGTTCATGCCAGGAGAGGAACTTGCTTTCATAAACTCAAATACCCACCAAGCACCATAAATCAAACTATTGAGGCATTTGGGCCAGGCTTGTCTTGATACAAAGTGTGAAAATCCTTGACAAGGTCTGGTGAATTGGTAAGGTTGGAGTCTGGTTCCCAAGTTGTTCGTTCTGGGTCTTCATTGAATCCTTTCCACTCCATTAGATACCATAATGAACCTCTCTTGAGGTTTGTTTCCAGAACCTGAGCCACTTCTCATTCCTCTTACTCTTCCACTTTTATTGGTGGTGGTGGCAATTGATGTTGATTTGGAATAGTTGATTGCTTCACTGGTTTCAACAAGGACACATGGAAGACAGGGTGAACTGACTTCCATTGTTGAGGAAACTTGAGGTGATATGCATGGCTGCCAATCTTCTTGAGAACTTCAAAGGGTGCCAACCATCTTTCTGAAAGTTTCTTGGGGGGTCTTATTGTCTTGATGTTCTTGGAAGTTAGCCATACTTTGTCCCCAGGTTGAAAATCAGGTGGAATTGCTCTATTTCTATCTGCATACTTCTTAAAATGCTTTATTGCTGACCCTCATTCATCTTTGACAACTTTCTTTACTGATTGCAGTTTTGTTGTTAACTTTCCAGCAGGTGAGTCTTGAGAAATATGGATTGAGTCAAAGGTGGGATTTCTTCCATAAATGGTGAAAAAGGGTGATTGCTTTGTTGATGAATGTTCTGCATTATTATAGGCAAATTCAGCCAGAGGGAGCCAGGTGTACCAGTCATCTTGATGATAGTCATGACGCTTTTGAAGGATATCTAATTGAAGTTCATGATTGCTTGGGATGACTACTCTATCTTTGAATAATAACAATTTGGCTTGAGGTTCAAGAGTATAATCTGAGACTGATTCACCTCTTTCTTATTGCTTGAGAATTTCTTTATAATCTTTGTCTTTCCATACTGCCTTCTGAATCTGATCAACTAAATCTGAGAAAACTACAACTTTTATTGAGAAAAATGTTGATTCTTTAATTTCATTTTTCTTGAGAACTTGATGAAAGTTATGAGGATTCTTTCTGATGAAGTCCACCCCCCTCCCTGGGTACACGCCGTCCTGAGGTGACAAGGCATCTGGTAAAGTGGCCAGTCTTCCTGGGAGGTAAGTGATAGAGAATTGAAATTCAGAGAGAAAATCTGCCTAACAGGCTTGAAAGAAAGTAAGGACTTTGGAGGACATGAAATATTGAAGGGAAGAATGGTCTGTCAAGACTTCAAAGGAATCAGAATGAGAAAGAAGAAAGGCTCTCCAGCGCTAGAACGCCCAAACTATGCCAAGGAGTTCCTTGTCACCAATTGCATAGTTGAGCTCAGCTGGGAGGAGCTTGCAACTATCAAATGTGATGGGATGCTTTCCTGAGTCATTTACCTGACTTAGTACAGCATTCAAGGCATAATCAGAAGCATCAGTCCCTACAATAGTTGGTAGAGAAGGATGGAAATGGGATACAATAGGGGCAGTGGTCAAAGCTTCGTTGAGTATTTGAAACTGACCAAGAGCTTCCTCATTGAAGATGAAAGGAGAATCTTTTTTAAGTAGGGAAGTGAAAGAAGAGATTTTTTTGGAATGATTTTGAATGAAAGGACAATGAAATTTGGCAAAGCCAAGGAAAGATTGGAGTGCTTTGATGTTCTTTGGTTGGGGCCAATTGATTGTTTGCTGAACTTTGGAAGAATCCACCTTGAGGTCTTCATTTGAAACAGCATATCCCAAGTATTCCACACTTGAGGCATGGAATACACACTTTGGGGCTTTGGCAAAAAAATTATTGTCCCTCAGTCTTTGGATGACAGAGGCCACATGTTTGACATGTTCCACCTGAGAACTAGAGAAGACCATAATATCATCTAAGTATACTACAACAAAAATATCCAAGAAATCTGCGAAGATATCATTCACAAGAATCTGGAATGAAGCAGGAGCATTGGTCAAGCCAAATGGCATAACAAAATATTCATAGCTACCATATTTAGTTCTAAAGGCAGTTAATTCCTCATCCCCCTCTCTGATTCTGAGGACGTTATAAGAACCACACAAATCTATCTTGGAGAAGATAGTAGAACCATTATAGACTGTAAGAATCTGATTCATTGGAGGAAAAGGATACCTCTTCTTCCTAGTGACAGCATTAAGTTTGTGGTAGTGAACACACAAAGGAAGGCCACCTTCCTTTTTCTTAACACAAAGGACAGGTGCTCCTCTTGAAGAGGAGCTTGGTCTGATAAAACCTTTCTCTACATTTTCTGAAACGTAGGCCTGCAGTGTTTCAGACTCATTCCTTGATAAAGAGTAGATAACACCAACTGGAGGTAGAAGACCATCCAGTTCAATATGATGATGACAGGCGTGGTGTGGGGGAAGTTTCTCTTCTCTCACCTTGGAGAATACATCCAAATATTTGTGATAAGCAGGAGGGACTACCTTCAGCACAGTTTCAATCTCTTCTGGCTCTTCCTCCTCATGCGACTGCTCCTCAAGGGAGGCATGAAAAGATAAAGGAGGAAGGTTCATATCCCCTTGAATGAGATGAAGCAAAGATATAGCAAAACTTTCTCTAACATCTTTTAGCTATGTGAAGAATTCATCTCTTGATGGAAGTAATGACCGAGAGGGAATGATAAAAGGTATATGGACAGAAGAAGAAAGGAAAGGTGTCTTAAGCTCACCAACCAGAGAAACACTGTTGACAGCAGTGGAAAAGTCATTACCGATAGAAGAAGTAATACAAATAGAGTTGTCAGCCTGTGACTCAAAACCAGAGCACAAGCATGACAGCCAAAATACCATAAACCAATGGTATAGCCAAAATACCACCAAAACATGGAGCTGAGCCAAATTAGCCCAAAAGGTATCAAAAGAAAGAGGAAACTCACCTCTTTCTGAAAATATAAGTCCCAACACCATAGGACAAGAAATAACAAAGTTATTCCTGCTCAAAGTTACTGCTGAGCATAAACCTTAATTTTCACCTCTCATCTAAAATCTAGAAGGAGAGGCTTAACCCCATCAAATGGGTATTCAAAATGAAGCTCTAAGCCAGGGCTATCTAATGGTGCTAGCCAAACTGAGCTAGCACCAGTATTACTTGAGTTATGGTCAAATTCAGACCAAATAAGGGTGAACAAAACATTCACCTCTCATCTAACTTTTACAGTTTTAGTGTGAGATACTTAAAGTGGGGTCTTTTTGGAAAGAGCACAATCAGCGCTATTTGATGGTGCCATCCATTTCCTCATAGCTCAACTACAACAGAAGTTATTGGCCAAACAAGCTTAATACAGCTTTTGCCCAAACCACGCCAATGTACAAAAATACTTGTACATGGGATAACTTTGTCATATTTAATGATAACCATTTCAAGTTGGGTACCATTGTGTAGAGCTCATAAAGAGCTATTCAATGAACCAATTTTGAGCTTGATATCTCAAAAACTGGCAGAGTTATGACCATTTTAAGGTCAAAATTTCACCTGCTGTCATATACAGCCTTACCATGGGATAATATCCCATAACCATGAATATGAGGTGTCAAATAGACGAAGAAGCATGTTTTTACTTCAATACCTCATATGTCAGTCAATACTGGGGTCCCATACAGTTTCTGTACAGCATTCTATGGGTCATACACGTCAGAATCAGGCTGTGAGGTCCCCAGATGAAAATTTTCACTCTGTATTGGTGAAAACCACCAAGATGTGGTTTCAAAACCACATCTGAGGCCAATACAGAGTATACAGGCTGTTTGCAAACCACAAGCCTGTCATAGAGAGTGAAAAATCTTCACTTCCTCTATGTGGAAAGGTCTGGCAGCCTTTCCACCTCAATTTCTGGATAAAAGGAGGGTTTTCCACAGCCAAAGGCCTTTCCTCATCCTGCTCTTGAATAACCTACGTAGTAAACTGTCAAAAACAGTTTTACTCTTGGTTAATAATCAGGTATAATTATAAGTTTAATTATTGTAGTCTTTTATTATTGTAACCAACAGATAAAGCTGCACCCAGGGCTTTCGACAGCGCTCACCACCACTATATCCATTATAGTAAAGCCCTTATATTTTAAATTAAATCCATCTTTAACCCTTATAAATCTTTTTTAAACTATTTTCCACGTGTCACAGTCATAGTTTTAGTTGTAAATAGCTTTATTACCACTTCAACATAGACTCATCCTGACAAGAGTCATTATCACTAGAATCATAGGTGATCAATCCATTTTTCCAATCAATAATGGGATTAAAATGGTAAAGAAAATCATAGCCCAATATCAGGTATTCTCCCTTGGGTGAATCTATGAGAAAGAAATCCCATTTAAAGCTTGGGAATGAAGGCAAGTCAACAAGCCACTTGGTATAATGGGTGATTAACAGGGAAGTGGATTCATTGGAATCCAAAATGAAAAGAGGAATCTTTTCAGGGAGCTCTGACATGGTCAATGAGTACTTGAGAACAAAATTCTTTGCAATAAAAGAGTTTGTAGCACCTAAATCAATGAGAATACTATATAAAATATCAGACAGAGAAGAGAAAATAAGGATTTTTAAAGATTTCTTGACACTAGTATTCAGAGCGCACAATTGTTCTCTTGAAGGAAATAAGTGAGAACCATTGAACACATCATGATTCCCACTCAGGATTTTCCCTGCTTGCTAGGGAAGCCTTTCGGTGACCCCTGCCTATTCTTAGGCCTCTTGAAGCATTTTTCAAATGGGTGCTTTCCACCACCATAATTGCACAAGCCTTCTTTAATCCTCCCCTGCTTTTCAGAACCAATCAATTTGTTGTCCTTATTGAGGAGAGAAGCATGAGGCTTGTCTTTGGACATTTGAAAATTGTTCCCCTTCTTATTCTTCCTGTGATAAGGCTTCTTTGAAGATGAACTTTGAGGAGGCTTGGAGGAATTGGATCCACTGATTGGAGGCTTCTTCTCTTGATGACTACCCTTTTCCTTCTGCCTCTCATGGTATCTGGTATCTAATTCAAAAGTGATGTCCATGAGTTCTTGAAGGCTATCAAAGTTTCCAGGGTGAGAAGCCAATTGGTCCAACAATCTTGATTCCAAGCCTCTCCTATACACATGAAAATAGGCCCTTTCCCCCCAGTCTCCAATTCTTGACATTAAGCTTCTGAAATCTGCTATGTACAAGCAGACGTGACCACTTGATTTCATCTTGAGATTGTCTAGCTCTTGTTCAGGCTTCCTGACTTCATTAGGATCACCAAACAGAGTGAATAACTGGGTTCAAGCAACTGCCAGTTATTGAGGAGATAAGAAGGGTCTTCATTGGAGATATTTGAGAGGTAAGGATCAATCCATTTGCCATCTCTACCAGTAAGAAAAAAAGTTGAGTACAAGACCTTCTTCCTGTCAAAGAACAACTTTTCTGCATCATTATGGGATATTAATTGACAAGATTAATAAATCCTCTCAATTTATAAGCTTTAGTACCATCAAAAGAATCAGGTGCCTTCATTGATGGAGAATTTAATGCAGGGGCTTTTGAAGTGTCCCTTGGGGCAACTGCTTGAGTGAGTTGACCCATGAATTGAGTCATCTTCTCCATCATTTTGAGAAAATTTTGTTCAGCTTGAGAGACAAGAGGTTGATTGGAAAGGGCTAGATTTGGAGCTTCAGAAGCCTCAGGGACACCTGCCAAGGCAGCTGCTACTTCAGTTTCTTCAGACTCCTCCCCCTCTTCATCTTCAGCTTCCCCTAATCTGCTTCTAGGCCCTTGAGGAATGCTTGGTCATCCACACAAAGAGCCAGAGAATGATCTTCTTCTTCTTGACTTCACACCTCCTCTTCTGGAGGGTGCTGCTCCCTACATTGGTGGTCCTCTGTCCAAGTTTGCACTCAGTTGATGAACTGATGGTGTGTGGTCAAATGGAGCCCTTGCTGTAGGAGTGAGAGAAGCTTGATCTCTTTGAGATCTTGTATTCTTGGATGGGGGACTATGCTGAACTGGCATTATTGAAGAAAGAAAATGAAACTTGATGATACTTGAGAATAAACAACGCTTGACCAAAACAATAAAATGAGAATCTTGATGAACTTGAGAAGTCAATCAATAGTCTTGTGTCACAGGGGCTCTAGTGGAAATACAAGAGTGGCCTGGCACCCAGCAATCAGGGAACTCACTTGGAAGACTCCAAAAGAATAAAGAATAAAATTAATAAGAATGAATTCCTCCAAAAGATATGCAGGTACAAGATGAGATGAAAAAGAGGAAAGGGAAGCCAATTGTCCAAGGAGCCAACCAAGTAAGTCCTTAATCACTGTTTCAACCTGCCAAAAATGAATAATGGAATTAGTAAGGATATGACCACCAAATATCCATTGACAGGCGAAGAAAGAGAACGAGAAAAGTGCTAAATGACTGACTTAATAATATCAGTATTTGCTTAACTAAAATGAAAAGAAAAGAAAGATAAAAATAAATTAAAGTATATTAATTAACTGGGGGAAAAACCCCAGGGTCAAAGGGTAGCCGGTATATGTGAAAAGTTGGGAGCTTGAGTTCTTCAGGCCAAAAACGGATCTTTATTGATCCTTGAGGCTGTATTGATTGTTTTGGGGATTGATACAGCTGGCTGATATTAAAATTGAAATGGGTTGAATGAATTTCCCACACTTGAAAATGAAATACAGTTCTTGATGGATCCAGACTGTATTGAAATGCAGGTGGTTGCCAAGTTGGATTGATTGGAGCTTTGACACTTGACAACTCATTTTGGCACTGCCTCTTGAATACACCTTGAGAATGAATTGACAGTATTCCCTTGGAAGGAATACTTGGAGTGAGAATAACAAATGACTGCTTGATGGCGTCATTGGTATTTGAGCTTTTGACACTTGCCCTTGAGCCTTGATGGCTCCTCTTGATGACGTGACTGGATGGCCTGATGGAAAGTTGAAATAACCAGATGATATTGCCGCCAGTGGATTTCTGCTGAAAAAAGATGCATAATGGTGTATAACACCATATATAGCATTTTGGTTATTGGAGGTTGAAAATGGCCATAAGTCTTCAGAGATGACGCCAGGAGGATATTGGTGAAATTTGGTTTTGGAGAGCTTCAGAGGTGTCAGAGTGTCTTTTGAGGTATTTGGCAAAATACAGCTCATACAGCCTTAAAACTGTATTTGCGCAAAGTGCGCAAAAAGTGCGCAAAATGCGCAAAAAGTGCGCAAATGCGCAGAAACTGTATTTAAAGCCAAATACAGCTTCTTGGGCTGTATTTCCCCTGTTGACTGGGAAATACCAAAATTGCCCAACAGTGAAAAAAAAGCCAGCAAAGGCCTGATGACGGTGAAGGGCCCAAGTTGGGCCCAAATGATGAAATGGCCATAAAAGGCCAAATGAGATGAGATGGCCAATTCGACCAATGATTTATGGATAGGGCCAAATTGCCATATACTGGACGTGGCATGGATATGCCATATTGAAGTCCAAGGGGATGAATTGCCATGGTTGTGACAGTACCCCCCAGCTTGAAATGGTGAGCTCCTGAGCACCAATACAAGGTGAAGCCTGTTGAGGCTATTGGAAAGATTTTGAGGGAGTGATTCAAGAGGACTGATTAAGATAAAAATTTGAAAACTGATATTAAAAATTTGACATTTGACCCAGGATTTGCTTGATCTTCTTTTGACATTGGCTTCATGATTTTGAATTGAATTTTAAACTGAATGAAAATTTTTGACGTGATAAAAAAAAATTTAAAATGAAAATAAAATAAAATAAAGAATGAAAATGAAAATAAGAAAAGAAGAAAAAAGAGAGATGAATTTTGATGAGGTTCCAATCTTGATCACTCATGTTGACAATTCATTTTGAAAATAGCCAAGGACCTGGAAAGAGAAATTTGATGCCAGGTGCTCACAGAGTGGCCAAGGGGATGTTTTGAAAGATTGTAGAACCTTCAAGGAAGTGCACACCAGGAGAGGAACTTACTTTTGGTAATTACCACTCCCGCCAGTGCCATAAAAGAAACAAGATTGTTTAAGGATTGAATTGAATTGAAAGACTTGGAAAAGAAATAAAAGAGTGAATGGTCCATTTGCCCAAGTGAAAATGGCCATAATTTTGGAATTGAATGTTGAAAAGCCCGGCCAAAAATCTGTGTCCAAAATTTGCGAAGTGCTCACAGAGTGGCCAAGGTGATGCTTACAACAAAAGAGTAGAATACCCCTAAAGGCGCATACCAGGAGTGGGACTTACTTTTGGTAATTCCTCTCCCCACCAAGCACCATAAAAAATCAAGCTCTTGAAGAATTGGGTCCTGGCTTGTCAGGATATAATGAATGAAAATCTTTGACAAGTTCAGGACAATTCTTGAGGTTTTCAGTTGGTTCCCAAGTGGATCTTTCTGGGTCTTGACTGAAACCTTTCCATTCCACCAGATACCATACTTTTCCTCTCTTGAGCTTTGAGTCCAGTATTTGAGAGACTTCCCATTATTCTTCTTCTTCAACGATTTTTGGAGGGGAGGCTCTTGATGCCTATATGGGATTGTTGACGTCTTGACTGGTTCCAAAAGGGAAATATGGAAAACTGGGTGGATGGACTTCCATTGAGATGGGAGCTTGAGGTGGTAGGCATGAGTACTGACTTTCTTAAAGTTTGGAAAAGCACCCAGCCATCTTTCAGACAGCTTTTTGGTGGGTCTGGTTGATTTGATGTTTTTGGAAGAAAACCATACCATGTCACCGGGATTGAAAACAGGTGGACTTGCTCTACTTTTATCTGCATACCTCTTAAACCTGTTTATGGCAACTTCAAGTTCTCTCTTGACATCTTGCTGTAGTAATTGGATTTTTGTTGATAACTTTCCAGCCGGATTATCTTGGGTGATGTGAACTGAGTCAAAATGAGGATCTCTTCCATAAACAGTGAAAAACGGTGATTGTTTTGTTGAAGAATGGTCAGATTTATTGTAGGAAAATTGAGCCAGAGGGAGCCAGGTGTTCCAATCATCTTGATGATAACTGACATACATCCAAAGGTACTGTTCTAGTATCTGATTTACCCTCTCTGTCTGTCCATCAGTCTCTGGGTGATAAGAAGTTGACAGATCTCTTGAAAACTTGAGCTGCTGACAAAGGTTGGTCCAAAAGGAAGAAACAAAAAGGGAACCTTGATCACTAACAATTCTTGAAGGAAGGCCATGCTTTGAAAAAATATTTTTGATGAATAGATGGGCCAAATCTAATGAAGTGATTGAAGCTATTGTTGGAATAAAGACTGCCATTTTTGAGAATCTGTCCACTATGACAAGAATTGAGTCAAAGGAATTGGACAGTGGCAATTGAGTGATGAAATCCATTGAAAGACAAATCCAAGGACCACTTGGAATTGGAAGATGCTTGAGGAGTCCAAACTTCTTGTGATGAAAATTTTTGTTTCTTGAACACTGTTGACAGAATGAGACATAATCCTTGATGAATTGAGTCATTCTGGACCAGTGGAACCCCCGCTTGACAAGTTTGACAGTCTTTTCTTGGCCAGGGTGTCCAGCTAGACGAGAGTCATGCCGCTTTTGAAGTATATTGAGTTGAATTGTGGGGTCATTTGGGACCACCACCCGATCTTTGAAAAGGAGCAGTTTGGAAGAGGAATCAAGAGAATAATCTTTGAAAGATTTACCTTTACCCAAATCTTCAAGGACACTTCTATATTGAGAATCTTGCCACACTGCCTTCTGAATTGAATCAATCAAATTTTTAAATAAATCCACCTTGACTGCAAAAAACTTTGAGGCTTGAATTTCATCTTGCTTGATTATCTTCTGATAGTTCATTGGATTCTTGCTGATGAAATCCTCCCCCCTGTCTGGGTAAACATTGTCCCAACGCGACAAGGCATCTGGAGGGGTGGCCAAGCGGCCAGGGCAGTAAGTGATTGAGAAGTGGAATTCAGATAAAAATTCAGCCCAGCGGGCTTGATGGCAAGTGAGAATCCTGGAAGACATAAAATATTGAAGGTATGAATGATTGGTGAGAACTTCCTAAGGGGAAGAAATGGAAAGAAGAAAAGCTCTCCAGCGCTTGAGAGCCCAGACTATGCCAAGGAGTTCCTTGTCATGAATCTCATAATTAAGCGCAGCTGGGAGACGCTTACGGCTATCAAATGCAATGGGATGTTTTCCTGGGTAAGAGACCTGACTCAGTATAGCACCCAAGGCATAATCTGATGCATTGGTCTCTACAATGGTGGGTAGAGAAGGATTGGAGCAGTGGTGAATGTCTCTTTGAGTTCATGAAACTGTCTAAGAGCTTCCTCATTGAGGGGAAAACGGGAATCTTTCTTGAGGAAACTTGCGAGTGAAATAATCTTCTTTGAATAATTCTTGCTGAAACGGCGGTAAAAATTGGCAAAGCCAAGGAATGATTGAAGAGCCATGAGGTTTCTTGGAGGCGGCCAATTGAGAATTTGCTGGACTTTTGCTTGGTACATCTTGAGGCCTTCAGAAGAAACATCATAACCTAAATACTCTACACTAGAAACATGGAATAGGCATTTGGACGCCTTAGCAAAGAGGTTATTGGCTCTGAGTCTGGAAAGAACAGTGGACACATGAGTGACATGTTCTTCCTTAGATTTGGAAAAGACCGTAATTTCATCCAAAAAAACCACCACATAAACCTCAAGAAGATCATAAAAAATATCATTGACAAGATTTTGAAAAGAAGCAGGAGCATTGGTAAGCCCAAATGGCATAACCAAGTACTCATAACTGCCATATTTGGTTCTAAAACAAGTCAAATGTTCATCACCTTCCTTGATTCTGAGCAGGTTATATGCACCACTCAAATCAATCTTGGAGAAGATAGAAGAACCATTGAAAACAGTGAGAAGCTGATTCATAGGAGGAACAGGATACTTGTTCTTCCTAGTAACAGCATTGAGTTTGTGGTAATCAACACACAAATGGAGGACACCATCTTTCTTTTTGACAAAAAGAAAAGGTGCTCCTGTAGAACAGGAGCTTTGCCGGATGAAACCTTTCTCTACATTCTCTGAAATGTAGGCCCTGATTGTATCTGACTCTTGGTTTGATAAATAGTAGATCACCCCAACTGGAGGTAGAGACCCCTCCAGCTCAATATGATGATCACAGGCGGGGTGAGGAGGAAGTTTCTCTGCCTTCAACTTGGAGAATACATCCAAGTATTGGTGATAGACAGGAGGAACAACCTTCATCACGGTTTCTATTTCTTCTGGCTCTTCCTCTTCATCCCAAAACTCCTCCAGGGAGTCATGATAAGATGAAGGAGGAAGGTCCATATTCCCAAAGAAGAGATGAAGTGAAGATACAGAGTTATCTTCTACAACATCTTGAATCTCTTTGAAGACTTCATCTCTAGATGATAGTAATGCCTGATGGGAATTTAGGGGAGGAATATGCACAGAAGATGGGAATGATGGTGTTCTAGAATCACCAACCAGAGCTGCACATGATTTGGCAGAAGCAAAGTCATTACTAAAAGAAATTGAAGGATCATTATAGTCCTTATGATCAGAATTAAAGGTGATCAATCCTTGCCTCCAATCAATAAACGGATTAAAATGATTAAGAACGTCAAAGCCCAATATGAGGTCTTCTCACTTGGGAGTATCAATGACTAAAAAGTCCCATTCAAAGCTTGGGAAGGGATTGAGCTCAACCGTATATTTAGTATGATGAGTCACAAATAAAAAAGGAGACTCTGAGGAGTCAAGAATAATAAGGCGAATCTTCACTGGGAGTTTTGAAATGGTCAAAGAATACTTGTGAACAAACTGCTTTGCAATAAATGAGTTGGTAGCACCAGAATCAATGAGAATACTGTAAAACATATTAGAGAGAGAAGAAAAGACGAAAAATTTTACTGAACTTTTGACACCAGTATTCAGAATCCACAATTGTGCTCTGGAAAGAAAACTGTGAAGACCATTGAACAAAAAATGGTCTCCACTCAAGCTTTTCCCTGGCTGGGAAATTTGGCTGACGGTTGGAAAAGCTTTTTTTGAGGCCTTTTGATACAAGACTCAAGACTATGCTTCCCACCACAATAGGTACAAAGACCCTCTTTGATTCTTCTTTCTTTTTCAGAGTTCATGAGCTTGAAGTCCTTATTCAACAAAGAAGAATGGGGCTTGTCCCTCTTCTGAAAATTCTTCTTCTTCTTTTGACTTGAGCTTGAAGAGTTTGTCACAGGGGCTCTAGTGGAAATACAAGAGTGGCCTGGCACTCAGCAATCAGGGAACTCACTTGCAAGACTCCAAAAGAAATAAAGAATAAAAATAATAAGAATGAATTCCTCTAAAAGATATGCAGGTACAAGATGAGATGCAAAGAGGAAAAGGAAGCCAAATGGCCAAAGAGCCAACCAAGTAAGTCCTTAATCACTGTTTCAACCTGCCAAAAATGAACAATGGAATTAGTAAGGATATGACCACCAAATATCCATTGACAGGCGAAGAAAGAGAAAGAGAAAGGTGCTAAATGACTGACTTAATAATATCAGTATTTGCTTAACTAGAATGAAAAGAAAATAGAGATAAAATAAAATCAAAGTATATTAATTAACTGGGGAAAAACCCCCCAGGATGAAAAGGGTAGCCGGTACATGTGAAAAGTTGGGAGCTTGAGTTCTTCAGGCTGAAAACTGATCTGTATTGATCCTTGAGGCTGTATTGATTGTTTTGGGAATTGATACAGCTGGCTTATATTGAAATTGAATTGGGTTGAATGAACTTCCCATGCTTGAAAATGAAATACAGTTCTTGGTGGATCAAGACTGTATTGTAATGAATATGGTTGCCAAGATGGATTGAGTGGAGCTTTGACACTTGACAACTTCTTTTGGCACTGCCTCTTGAATACACTTTTGAGAATGAATTGGAAGTATTCCATTGGAAGGAATACTTGGAGTGAGAACAATCAATGACTGCTTGATGGTGTCATTGGTCTTTGACGCTGAAACACTTGCTCTTGAGCCTTGATGATTCCTCTGAATGATTGGGTGCCTTGATGACGTGATGAGATGTTGGAATGTTGAAATGACCATTTGATATTGCCACCATTGAATTGCTGTTTAAAAATGATGTACAATGATATATAGCATCATTTATGGCATATTGGTTCATTGGAAAGAAGATTACGTCCAAAGGTCTTGAGATGGAAAGGCAGAGGGCAAAAGGATGGATGTGATGGCTTCAGAGCTTGGAAAGGTGTTTCTGGGCCCTTTGGGGTTTTTGGCAACTTTTGGGTTCTGAGCCAAAAACTGGCCCAAAAGGCGGGAAAGTGTCTTTTGGACACTTTGCGTCAAAGTGCGCAAAAATGCGCAAATGCGCAAAATGCGCAAATGCGCAAAGTGCGCAAATGTGCAAAAGTGTGCAAAATGCGCAAAAAGTGCGCAAATGCGCAAAAGTGCGCAAAATGCGCAAAAATGCGCAAATGCGCATTATGAGCCCAAATGGCCAAAAACAGCCATTTGGGCCATTTCCCCTGGTTTTGAGGGAAATGACCAGAAATACCCATTTGGGCATAAATTGCCTCTATGGGTTCTGGATTGAGGTGAAGGGCCATGAAGGCTCCAAAACACAAATGGCCATGCAAGGTCCATAAGATGATGACGTGACTATATTGGCCACTGGTGATGGATATGGCCAATTGGCCATAAGAGAACTATGGCTTGATATCCAATATGGGGATCCAAGGAGGTCAATTGCCATGGTTGTGACAGAATTCTGAGGGTGAGAAGAACTTGACTTTGAGGCTTCTGGCTTCTTCTCTTGATGATGACTCTTTTCATTTTGCCTCTCATGGTACCTGGTATCAAGTTCCAGGGGAAAGTCCATTAAGTCTTGAAGAGAGTCAATTCTTGAAGGATGGGAGGCCAATTGATCCAAAATCCTGGATGGCAATCCCTTCCTGAAATGATGGATGAGAGCTCTTTCACCCCAATCCCCGATTCTTGAGATTAAACTTCTGAAATCTGCAATGTATAAGGATACATTCCCACCTTCTTTCATTCTTAAAGAATCCAACTCAGCTTCTGCTTTTCTGACTTCATTCCGATCCCCAAACAAAGTGAAGACTTGAGATTCGACCAGTTTCCAAGAGTTGAGAAGGTAATTTGAATCTTGATTGGTAAGATTGGAAAGATAAGGCTCAATCCATTTTGCAGCCCTGCCAATAAGAAATGATGTGGCATAGAGAACTTTCTTTCTGTCTTGAGAGAAATTTGCCGGATCATTATGAAATATCAATTGACAAGACTGAATGAAACTTCTAACTTTGAAGGGCTGAGTCCCATCAAAGCATTCCGGTGCCTTCATAGATGAAGTCTTGAAAGCTGGTGGTCTTGATGCTTCAGAAGATGAAGCTGCTTGAAGATTGGGCATAATTTGAGTCATTTGCTGCATGATGGCCAATAAAGATGGTTCAGACTGATGAGAGACAGGCTGATTAGACTGGGCTAGAGTTGGTCCTCCAGTACCTTGGGATGCTTCCACCGGAGCAGGAGCACCTTCAGTACCATCAGACTCTTCCTGTTTTACAGAATTCTCTTCCTCCTCTTCACTATCTTCACCTGGACCTTTTGGAAATGGTCCTTGAAAGTCCTAGAAATCCGCCAACTACTCCTGAGAATGAACATGATCTCCTTGGCCCTCTTCCTTCCTTCCTGGATGGTGCTGCTCCTCCCATGCGGGGTCCTCTATCTAATCGGGCCCTCAGTTGATGCACTGCTGGGGTGCCATCTAGAGGAGCTCTTGGAGTTGGAGTGAGAACAGCTTGAGCTCTGGCATGAGATCTTGTCTGTCTTGCCGGAGGTTAATGTTGAACAGGCATGATTTCAGGAATAAAATTGAAATAAATGAATCAAAATCAAAATTTGCTTGAAGTGAAAAGAGTCAACAATCAAATCTTGAGGAAAATCAATGAATCAAATGAGAATCTTCAAGTACGTCAATGAATCCAAATCAAATGAAGTCTTGAAGTCAAAATCAAATCAATGTCTTGAAGAATCAATGAATAAAAATGAAATCTTGAGGTAAATCAATCAATCAAAAAATCCAATGAAATCTTCAAGTCAATAAATCAATGAATCAAATCAATCAAAATAAAAATCTTGCAGAAAATCAATCAATCAAAATGAAATCTTGAAGAAAAATCAATTTATGCCAAAATTCTTGATGTGAAAAATCAGCAAAATCAATGAAATCTTCAGGTCAATCAATTTTCTTTAGGTCAATATAAAATATGTCAAATCAATCAACCAATCAAAATCAAGTGAATTCTTCTTTAAAAACCAAGATTCTTGAAGAATGAATCAATTATGAATCTTGATGTGAAGGAACGTGTCTGAATATCTTGATGAAAAAATTGAAAATCAAAGAAAATCAAGATGACGCCTGAATTATGAATGAAATGAAAATTTGATGATTTGAGAAAGATTTTAAAAAGAATAAAAAAAATAAAAATGGGTCAGCTTTCAATTTTCAAAATGAAGAATGAATGAAAGAAAATTGAGAGATGACGATGAATCATTAAGTTCATAAGCGTAAAAGAATCATAATTTTGATGAAATAAGTGAATGAAATTATAAAGAAAGAATGAAAAGAATGAAAAGAAATTATGAGTTAATTAATAAAATGTCACAGGGGCTCTAGTGGAAATTAAAGAGTGGCCTGGCACTCAGCAATCAGGGAACTCACTTGGAAGACTCCAAAAGAATAAAAAATAAAATTAATAAGAATGAATTCCTCCAAAAGATATGGAGGTACAAGATGAGATGCAAAAGAGGAAAGGGAAGCCAATTGGCCAAAGAGCCAACCAAGTAAGTCCTTAATCACTGTTTCAACCTGCCAAAAATGAATAATGGAATTAGTAAGGATATGACCACCAAATATCCATTGACAGGCGAAGAAAGAGAACGAGAAAAGTGCTAAATGGCTGACTTAATAATATCAGTATTTGCTTAACTAAAATGAAAAGAAAATAAAGATAAAAATAAATCAAAGTATATTAATTAACTGGGGGAAAATCCCCCAGGGTCAAAGGGTAGCCGGTATATGTGAAAAGTTGGGAGCTTGAGTTCTTCAGGCCGAAAACTGATCTTTATTGATCCTTGAGGCTGTATTGATTGTTTTGGGAATTGCTACAGCTGGCTGATATTGAAATTTAAATAGGTTGAATGAATTTCCCACACTTGAAAATGAAATACAGTTCTTGATGGATCCAGACTGTATTGAAATGCAGGTGGTTGCCAAGTTGGATTGAGTGGATCTTTGACACTTGAAAACTCCTTTTGGCACTGCCTCTTGAATACACCTTGAGAATGAATTGACAGTATTCCCTTGGAAGGAATACTTGGAGTGAGAATAACCAATGACTGCTTGATGGCGTCATTGGTATTTGAGGTTTTGACACTTGCCCTTGAGCCTTGATGGCTCCTCTTGATGACATGACTGGATGGCCTGATGGAAAGTTGAAATAACAAGATGATATTTCCGCCAGTGGATTTCTGCTGAAAAAAGATGCATAATGGTGTATAACACCATATATAGCATTTTGGTTATTGGAGGTTGAAAATGGCCATAAGTCTTCAGAGATGACGCCAGGAGGATATTAGTGAAATTTGGTTTTGGAGGGCTTCAGAGGTGTCAGAGTGTCTTTTGAGGTAATTGGCCATTTTTGGGTTTTTGGCCAAATACAGCTCATACAGCCTTAAAACTGTATTTGCGCAAAGTGCGCAAAAAGTGCGCAAATGCGCAGAAACTGTATTTAAAGCCAAATACAGCTTCTTGGGCTGTATCTCCCCTGTTGACTGGGAAATACCAAAATTGCCCAAAAGTGAAAAAAAAGCCAGCAAATGCCTGATGACGGTGAAGGGCCCAAGTTGGGCCCAAATGATGAAATGGCTATAAAAGGCCAAATGAGATGAGATGGCCAATTTGGCCAATGATTTATGGATATGGCCAAATTGCCATACATTGGACGTGGCATGGATATGCCATATTGAAGTCCAAGGGGATGAATCTCCATGGTTGTGACATCTTGAAGTGAATCAATATTAATAAATCCTGAAGAGTGAAGATGACAAAGTCAAATTCTTATGAACAATAAATTTCAATCAATAAATAAGATCAAATCAATCAAGTCAATTCAAAATCAATTCAATTGTGCCTTGATGAATTCAGTCAATATCTTCAAAAATCAATTCAATTTTATGGAGGAATCAAATTCAAATCAATCAATTAAATCAAATCTTGACGATAAATAAGCTATCTTGAGGAATCAAATCAGATCAATCAATTAAAAATTCTTGAGAATTTCAAATCAACAATTATAACCCGAATTCAATAAACTCCTGAAACGATGAATGGATTAATCCCAACTTCCAATCAAGTAAACCTGATAAAAGATCTGAATTTAGACAGAAGATGGAAATGAAAATTGATTTAGAATGAAGAATAAAATGAAAGGGTCAGCAAACATTGTTGAATTGAGAAAGAGAATCAATTTTCATTTGAATGAAATGAATGGGATGAAAATTGATGAGAGATAATGAAATCATAAAAATCATAACATTATGAAAAAATCATAATTGAGAATGAGAAAAATGAATAAGAATGAATGAAAGAAAAGAAGAAATTATGATTTAATTGAAATAATGTCACAGGGGCTCTTCTAAATGAAGAGGGCCTGGCACTCAGTGAACAAACTTACTTGTGGAGGGCTCAGTATATATACTCAATTGATGAGAGTAATGAAATAAGAGAATAAATTCCCAGTCATAAAATAATAAGAATTGAAATATTTGAGAGAAAAAACAAAAGCAATAATAAAGAGCCAACCACAAATACTCCTGTATCACTGTTTAAACCTGTTCAGAAATGAGAAGAGGATTAATAAAGGATATGGCCACCAGGACTCTACTGAACAGGTGAGGGAAGGCAAATACTAACTTAATAATTAATAAAATAATATTGCTTAATGAGAAATAAAATAATATTAAATAATAAATCCAATATTTTAATTAACTGGGGGAAAAACCCCCAGGTGGGTGAAAGGGGGCTGGTATATGTGAAAAAGTGCCAGCCTGGAGTTTTAGTGTTGAGAAACTATGATTGTTTGATTGAGAAACCTGTATTTGAGATGTGAAACTGTATTGGTGTATCCAATACAGATATTTGAATCAATACAGGTATTTGCACCTTTATTGAAGGCAGGCCTGCATTTGGTGACTCCTGTATTTATGTTTTTCCGGTATTGAGCTGTATTGACATTTGGAACTTTATTTGCTGAATCTTCCATGAAACCCCTTGCTGATTAGGTGTTGGAATATTTTTCATTAGTAATGAGTTCTAATTCCCTGCCTGTCTCCATGACTGTAACAGGGATTTAATAATGAGAATTAGTGGTGGTGAGCGCTATTGAAGGCCCTGGGTGCAGCTTTACCTGTTGGTTTACAATAATAAAAACTACAATACTAATATTTATAGTATAACCTGTTTATTTTCAACAAGTATAACTGTTTTTGACAGTTGTACTATGTAGGAATGCAAGAGCAGGATGGGGATTCCTTTTCTGGCAGTGAAAAGGCATCCTTTTATGCTGAAATGGGGTTAAAAGGCTGCTAGACCTTTTCACATAGAGGAAGTGAAGATTTTTGATTCTCTAGGACAGGATGGTGGTTTTCAATATGTGTGTAAAGTCTGTATTGCACTCAGATGTGGCTTTGAAACCACATCTGGGCAGTTTTCACCAATACAGGGTGGAGATTTTCATCTGGGGACCACATAGCCTGATTCTGACGTGTATGACACATAGAATGCTGTACAGAACCTGTATGGGACCCCAGTATTGAATTGACTAAAAGGTATTGAAGTAAAAACAAGCTTCTTCATCTGTTTTACACCTCATAATCATAGTTATGGGATATTATCCCATGGTAAGTCTGTATTGTCCAAACTGTGAGATTTTGACCTTAAAACAGCCATATCTTTGTCATTTTTTGAGATATCAACCTCAGAATTGGTTCAGTGTGTAGGGCTTTATGTGTTTTACACAATGGTACCTCATTTGGTATGGTTACCATCAAATATGGCAAAGTTATGCCATGTACAAGATTTTTGTACATATGCTTGTTTTAGGCAAAAAGCTGTATTGGGCTTGTTTGCCTTATACCTTTTGTTGTAGATGAGATATGGGGAAATGAATAGCACCATCAGATAGCCCTGATTGTTCTTTTTCCAAAAAGACCCACTTCAGGTATCTCACACTAAAACTGTAGAAGTTAGATGAGAGGTGAATATTTTCTTCACCCTTATTTAGCCTGAATTTGGCCATACCTTCTGTAATACTGGTGCTAGCTCAGTTTGACAGGTACCATTTGATAGCCCTGACTTAAAGCTACATTTTGCATACCTATTTGATGGGTTTTTTTTACTCTGTATTTCAGATTAGAGTTGAAAATTAAGGTTTATGCTCAGCAACAACTTTGAGAAGGAATAACTTTTTTATTCTTTGTCCTCAGAATCTTCAGAAATTTCAGATGATTTCACTTCCATAACGGGAGAGGGGACATTTTACTGTGATCTGGATTTGTTTGTACTGGTCACTTTTGATTGGGGACTTCCTCTTCTCTTGGATTGACTTTCAATAATTTCAAATATTTATGGTTCTATTTTGTTTGTCTTTTTATTGTTATTCTTGGCTCCTTGAGGTCTTTTATGGATATTCTTGCATTCTAGAGGGTCTTCATAATACTGATCATCCTCTTCACTCTTGGGACTTTTCCAGCCAAAACATCTTGAAAATGTTGAAGAATTGGGGTGATTTCTGCCACTGGTCTTTGAAAAAGGTCTTCCCCAATATCTTCAATTGATTTCTGGGGTTCATGCTTTCTTTCTTTTTCAACAATTTGATCATCACCTTGAAAACCAGTCTGAGAAAAATATTACAAAGAAAATCAGTTAATAAGGAAAAAAGTAAGAATTTGAAGTTAAAAAACCCTTGCAGACAAATTCAAATGCCACTGAGGATGGAAGTCTGATATCTCAAGCCTTTGGCACCTGGAAAATTCCTTTTGGGTGTTATGCTTGCAAGGAATTCCTAAATAATTTTTGTATTTGTTGGTGCATTTTTCATTGGGAGGAAATTGGGTTTGGAAATTTTCAAAGGAAATCTGAAGAGCATAATGAGAAACTTTGTCATTGAGAGCCCAGATGTGTGGAGGAAAATTGCTGACATGGACAATGGATTTATTTGGATATTCTGTTGATTATTTCAATAAATTATTTTCTAAATGCCATGTGGAGAGCCCTGACTACCTCCAGGAGAGTACCGGTGGACGTTTGGAGCCAAAGTTTAACCATGGGATGGGCACCTTCAACTCTGGAGGTGGTGGTTGATCCAGGCTGGCACATAATACTCCTTTAGAGGAAGCCAGTTATTTTCCAAATATTGCAAGACTTCAAGACTTTTGTCTTGCATTTGAAGCTTCTTCCAGTTGTCTTTGAAAGACTTTCCAGTGGATGAATACATAACATGAGAAATGAATACCAAAGTCATGAATAAAAACAATAATAAGGAAAAAAAGTGAAATAAAGTGAAATAAAGTGAAAGATAAAAGTATATTAGTTGATTCCAAAGGCCCTAAAATTGTCAAATCAGTTCCATGGCCAATTTACTTCATGAAATGAGAAGATAAATCTTTTTTGATGTTCCAAATGCAAAACATGACTTTTGGAGTCTGGGAAGAGCTTCTCAAGAGAGTTTTTCAAGGCCAGATCCCTGTCAATAACAATAACTGGATGGGGAACAATATTGGTGTTGTTGAGGACATTTTCTATATCATTATTTAATTCCCAAGTATATGAGGGTTCAGTTTCATTATTAATCAAACAAAAAGCCTCAGGAAAGGTGTATAGGTTGACCTGAATCCAACAATATTAAAAAGGGCATTATATGCTTATTGGCTTTATAAGTACAATCCATAAGATTGACATGAGGAAAGCCATGAAGGTGTTTTTATGGCAAAGGGGTGAGTGAAAAACAAGGAGGTAATGTGTCCCTCAGAATCCCTTGCAGAAGACCAAACAAAATTTTATTCTTTGAGGGTTCCAATAAGAGCATCAATGGGCCTTCTGCCTTTCAGTTTGTCTTTCTTGATTTTCTTGACTTGGTATTAAATGTCTTGAAGGATTACAGGCCTGTCAGGCTCCCTCTGGCTGCATAATTGGGCCTGAATTTGCCTTTGAATGAGCATTGATTCAGACATTTTAGCAATTTGGGATGTTTCTTGCTCATTGAATTTCTTAAAAGCAGGATGTACCATGATATGTTCAGTGGCATCACCGCTATTTTCAGGATTTTTGACTTTAAGAGTCCAAGTGGTACTCTTGGAGTATTTTCTGGCATACAGTCGAAAAGGACAGTAAAGCTTTCTTGAGGTGACTGTTTTAGAGGGGCATTTGCTGGGATTTGGGGTCCCAGACCTGTCACAACCTATTTCAATTTGGTTGTGGGTCATATTGGACCTCAAGGTGGACACAGCATACCCCTGAGCCCTGGTAACATTATGCCCATGTTGCCAAAGAAGGGTGAGGGTCTGGAATTCACCTTCAGTGGGGGGTTGCAGCATTTTTGAGTGAAAAAGATGTATAAATTTGAAAAAAAAGGGAATTTGGGGATTTGGAATGGGGTAAGAACCTTTTGAAAGGTGAAAAAGAAGTGAAAAAAGGTATCAAAAGTTAAAAGATGTGGTTAAGAGTGAAAAAAGGTGGTTTAATTGTGGGATTATTGGATGAGGGAAGGTAAAAAATTGGAAATATAGAGGCTCAAAACCAGTTTGTTATGGTGGAAAATGCAGTCTTTGGGGGAAAAAAAAGAAGAAAAGTGTGAAAAGCTTTACAAAATTGCTTTGGTAATGCCTTTTTTTAAAAAAATATATTTTTGGGGGTGGGGATAATGTGTATTATTTGAGGTGCTTGGTCTTTTTTTTGCGGGGGCAGGGTAAAAAAAATCTGAGACAATTGGGAGTTAGAGGGGTTTTGGGGAGAAAAACCCTTTTAGGGACATGTTTTGGCCCAATACAGGCATGTTATGTTTCATTATGAATTCAAAATGGGCCCAGGGAACCCCTTACGTATTTTTGCCAATTAATGGCCAAAAGACATAAGTTTTTAGTAAAAACACGTAATGTAAGGTGCGGATATGAAAATTTGATTAATAATCAAGTACTTTGCCTGTCCTCAAAATTTGTATAAGGTAAGAAATGATTAAAAATGGTATGAAATAGTATTTTTAAGAGAAAAAACGCGAATTGTATTGTCTTTAACTTTGTAAGTATAAAAAAATAATATTATAAAGATTTATTGTTTTACCAAAAATAAATATTTATCCAAAAATACCCTACAAGAGATATTTAGGGCTGCAAAAGAAATTTCTTCAAGAGAAATTTCAATTGAAATTAATTCAGCAAAGAACTGCAAGCAATTAAATAAAGAACAAAGTCTTTATAAAAATATCTAAAAATAAAACACGCCCAAAAGTGACCAGAGTGAATTTGGAAACAAAGTGACAAAGTTAACAGTGATGAAAGATGCTTTAATTCACTTTTGGGGTGTTCCAGGGGTAAAAATGATTATAAGAGTTACAAAAAATGATTATGATGATTTTTTCACGTGGTTAAAAGGTTCAAAATGTTTAAAAAAGGTTGTCTGGAATCTTTTATTGATTGGTTTAACAGTGTTTAAACTAATTATAAAAGGAAAAGATTATAACATGAAGAGAAAAGTGGGGCAAAGAAGACATTCTTCATAGCCATCAAGTTTCTTACTCCAAAAGTAAAATTAACTCTTGTCAGTCGTGAAAAACACTTTGAAAACAGAAAATACAATTGTGGAATCATTGAACCCTGGTTTAGACCAAAAAGGGCTGGTTTTAGCCATTTTTTGCGATTTTTAGCCATTTTTGACACTTAAATCAGCAATTACTATAGTAATACCTGGCCAAGAGCCTTCAAAACATGTCAGAATGTGTGTAAGAGACTTAGAAACCAGTTAAAACTGTTTTTACTAAGATTGTCTTATCTTAAGGGTAGTTTTACCCTCTTGGAAACAGTTAAAACTACCCTGGTTGGTATCAAAACCTCATCATCAATTGAGTCACAGACCCTGTGTGTGAGCCTTGAGGTATATTTTACATACCCAAATAGGCCACAATTATCTTAAAAAGAAATTTTGAATTATGCACAACTCATAAGTCATGCATATATCCAAAATTCATCATTTTCAATTTCAGAAAAGATGAATAACTTTTTATTGAGTAAGTAAATCCATGGATTTAAGACCAGATTTGGACTCTACACAAAAATTCACCTAGGGTAGCTCCATAGAGTGAATAAGCTCAAATTAAGTATTTGAGGTGGTAAAATGGAAAATACTTCAATACCACATCATTAATGCCACATAAAAGATCCGTGAAAATTTTTGTTTTTCTTGATTTTTAGCCAAAATAATGGGAAAGTGAGAAATCCCATGTTAAATATACACAAAGAATAGTGTTATGCATGTTTTGAGCACTTAATATCATGGTATTCTTACATGGACTTTTGGTACACCCATAGTGGATATCTCAATTTAAGCTCAATTTTCTATTTTTACGTGAAAAATAAGTAAGGGGGGCAAAAGACATCAAAGAGAGCCAGGGTACCCAACTTCTGAGGCCTCAGAGGCATGGATAGCTCCAGAGCATGGATCCATGGCTCATCTTGGCCCAATTGGTAAACCAAAACTCTTTGGGAACTTGGTTACCAAGTTACAACTACTGTAAAACACCAGAAAATAGCAAATAACCTGCTATTTTTGACGTGCCATGGAGGTAATGAGCTACTTACACTCCTGTAACCATGTCAATTACTAATGACTTTCCATGGATAAACCCCAAAAGAGTAATTAAAACCCTTTTGGGACCCATATTCATTGATTTACCTCATAGCAACCAGAAAAACACTGCTATTTGCAATTCTACGTAGAAATGAGGTAAAAACTTCAAAAATTCATTAAAAATACAATTCTTAATGAATCTTTCTGAAACTTTAAGGACTAAAGGAGAACTGTATTATCTATGGTACAACCAAAAAGAATTACAGTTTTACTAGTAAAATTAAAAGTTTTACCTACAGTCCATTTTTGGTTATTCTACGTGAAACACTGAATCTTCAAAAATTCACAGTAATTACAACCTGTGATGAAATTGGCAATAAAATTGTTAACTTTGAGAAATCAATGATTATTTTAGAATAAAAGAAGATTTACAGATGTTACTCCTTTTATTCTTAACCATATTGGGGTTGGTAGTCACGTAAAAGCATCAAATAAGTAATTATGATAATGTTACGTGACAAATAATGATGTAATCAATAAACCAAAAGGGTTTATTGTTTTCTCAATCACTGGTTTTTCAGTTTGCTCCATGGCACGCCTCTGTGAGCTGTTGTTGACTTAAAAGAGGCCTTCTCTTGCTGTTTTTTCCACATCATCATCTTATCAATTTATTAAATCATTATTACCAACAAGTAAGTATTAGTTACAGCTATTCTCAAGTGTTTTAAATCTTTCAGAATCAACCAGAAAGACGTGAAATCATAGAATCCAACTATATATTGTTGTAATACTGTTATAAATCCTTTTGATCCCTTAAATCCACAATTCCACGTCAAATTTCTCTACTTTTATCTATCAATAAGTTTTTTGGAGTATTAGTGAGTCATTTATCTTTAATTCTCAAAGTTTTTCTCTAGTAATAGTTTTCTTCAAGAATTATTTTTATAATTATTCTTGTAAAAGATAATTATATATTAAAATAATTTTATTATTTTAATAAAAGAAGTTTTTATTATTAAATTCTTCTTGTAATTGATTCTTGTAGACAATTACTGCTCACTGTTATAATCACTAGTAGTGTATAACACGTGAAAGAAGTAATTTTATAATTATTTGATTGTGGTTATAATAATTTATTATCATTATATTTCATAAGAACAGACATAGTACTGTTGATTAATAGTAATATTATCATCAGTTTCATAGTCACATCTTACACTGTGACTCAATTCCGGGCCAAAAGTCATGAACCTTTGCGTGGATTTTGACATCTCATGCCTGTCAGCAAGGATTTTGGGGGTCTGGCTCCCCCTTAGAGCTAGAGTTCCTTTTCCCCCCCAAATTTAATCTTTCCAATTTATTTTTTCCTTTAATTTCTCATCATGTATTATACTTACAATTTGCATATGTAATTAAATTGAGTTTGACAGTATACTACTGTAATAATTGACACCTCATATGTCAATCAAAGTTCACTTATGTAATACACATGCAAATTTTGACAATTCAATTGAATTCAATCAAAAATACTTCAATTCTTCATAGCTTCCAAAATATACACAACAACTTAATTTTAACACAAAAATTGATGATTAACACTACATGTGATGTGAATTAAATCAAGATTGTGAGTATTTTCAACTTTTATACAGAAAATACAAAAAATTTAATTTAAGCTTATTTAGAGTTGAGTACAAAGGTTTCACTCAGAGGGGACCCCACCCAATTTTTTATAAGGAATCCAATGGTGTAATAAATTTTATATGTTTATTTGTTAGATAATAAGCTAGGATAAATTTTATTTAACTTTTTTTCCAAAATCATTTTATTTTGGGTAATTTTGTTGAAAATGCATTTTTACTTAATGTTTTCAAGTAAAAATGTGTTTTGACAATTTTCAATTTTAATGTATTTTTTATTTTTAAATTATGATTAAATTTTCGATTTTGTATATAAATTCATATTTATATGTTAATAATATAAATAAATTCATTTTATTTATTTTTGTATTATAATTCTTTGTTTGTAGTCTTTTGGGTATATGAAAATACCTATAAGGCTCACACGTAAGCTCTTACATGTTTTTACCAATAAACTTATTTTAATTCTTTCATCCACCTCCAATATACCCCCACCCATCACCTCCCACCTCCAAAAACCCCCACCCATCACCATCCACCTCCAAAACCCGCCCATCCCAGTCAACCTGGAACCTCCCAAAAAGGCTCCTGGGAGGGTCCAGGGTTTAAACCCCTTAAATTGTTCCAAGTTTATTAGCAACATTTTTTTAATTTTTTGATGTTAATGGCCACCAGAGGCCATGAACATCTTTTATTAATTTTTTCCTTTTTATTGTTTTGGATAAATATTGTACTGATGATTATTTCTTTTTTTTGATTTTTTTTAAGTCATAATAATATTTATGATTAATTTTTTTTAATTGATGATCATTAATGAATCACTTATGTTTTTTTTTGAAATAATAATGATCTCTATGATTATTATTTTTTGTTTTTTTTAAATCATCATCATTACTGACCTCCTTTTTTTTCTTTTTTTTTTAAATCATCATCATTAATCACAAATGATTTTTTTAAAAACATAATCATCTTTATGGTTTTTTTTCCTTTTTTTTGGTCATGATGAATGCTGACCTGTTTTTTTTATAATCATAATCATGAATCACTGATGATTATTTTTATTTTATTTTATTTTATTTTGAATCATAATAATGTATAACTGATGATTCTTTTGGTTTTCTTTTTTTTGATTATTATCATTACTGACCTATCATTGTTTTTTTATTTTAATTTTTGTCTCATCTTTTTATTGATTTTTTGATATAGGGATGGATTATCTATAAGGGTTTATTGTGAAATGTGATTCCATTTCAGCCCCCTTCCATATTATTTGAAATTCAAAAAAAAACCTCCTCCTCCATCTCAATCTTCAAATCATTCTGATATTGTAATGGTGAGGACTAAAGCAGACTCAGCACATCATCAGAAGGATCTGAATGATGTTGAATGTACTATTCCTCCTCTTGAAGTCATGGTTAGGACTAAACCAAATATAGAACATCATGAGGATAATAATACCAGATCAAATCTTAAAAGAAAACTCACCCAAAGCCAAAAACAGCACATCCATGATTCAAAAAAATCATGTCTCACCTTGGCCATTCAAACACAGAATATAAGAACTTTTCAAGAATTTCAATTGACAAGAGATCAGCCAATGCATCATGGCTAAAACTTCCATCACTCTACACTCTACCCCATCCTTATGTACTCTATGATAAAGCCAAAAAAACTTTTTATCTGTCATCATATATGAAATAGGCCTTTTGATAATTCTTCTGGCCACTCTCAAATGCTCCAAAACCTTATCATGACATTAATTTCCTTATCTCAAAATTGACAAGAAATCAAAACCAATAAGCAACTCATAGGTGGCATTATGAAAGGTATTGGGTTCCATCCTGGTTCTGACTCTGGCAAATCTGCAGGTGTGTGATCTTTTTTGCTTATTATTTTAATAATTGCTAAGTAATTACAGAAGTCTTGAGTGTTTAATCCAGAAAAACAGGTTTAGCTGCTGATCAAATTCAAACAGATAATAATCAATAGACAAAAGTTCATCAATATGACAAATTTGTTTACTCAAGAATCTCACATTTTTCAAAATTAGCTGCCAATGAAAATCTCTCATTAATGGAAGAAGCCAAATTACCAAATTTCAGTCAACTCTAATGGACTTCCTCCAATCAAAAGGAAGAATTCAAGTCTTTTAAAAATGTCATTGTCACTCAAGATGAATTTTTCAATAAGCCACACCAAGATTTAAACGATCTCAATGCCTGGACTTATGGTATATTTTCTTTTGTATCAAAAAAATATTTCCATCCCCTTCCAACTGTATTCACCACCTCCGGCCATGGCTTGCACTTTCCCAAATTGAAAATGGAGATTGATTTTTGAAAAAAACCTGCCATCATTGAAATTCTTTGGAAGAAATCAACAATGATTCATCATACAACACAACCTCCTCCAGAAATTATCAATCATGAAAAAATAACTCATTTTGGATCTTCTTTTAAAATCAACCATAAATTATCTATTTTAGGTGACAAATTTTGGAAAATGACACCCACTGAAATTAATTCAGAAGTAAATTGGTACTTTGAAAGAAATATGCAGGACCAAAAAAGAACTAAAGAAAAATAAATTTTCAATAGTTTTATATTACCAATAACATCTCCACTCCATTGTATGCCATTAAATTAAGTACATAAATTGAAAGTCCTGATGAAAGTCACAATTGACTATTTTTCCATGCCTAAGTAATTGGTTTAGGTTTCTCACGCATATTTAGTACATCTTTCCCAATGTTTTTATTGGCCAGATTTTCTGCATGTGGTTGATCAAAATCCTTGTATAGATCAAACCATTCTTTGCCAATCTGTGCTCACATATTATGTAAAATTGTGCAAGAAACAACCCAACTACCAAAATATCCAATTTCATGATTATCCCTAATTTGATTTTGCATTTCCCTTAGAGAAAACCACCACCCCTTCAAAATTCCCATTTCATGCTCCATTCTGACCCTTGATTTTGCTAGACAGTAATTGAAAGAAGTTGTCTTCATTCTGTGCTACAACTCCCTTTCATGCTGGAACAACCCAAGGAGAGCTTGCATATGCTGAATTGGCAAGTAAGTACTGATACTCTTCATGAAATTCTTGAGGGTTTTGTGCTATTTTCATATGTTGATAGACATTTGAATCATGAAGTGACCCAGTACAACCAACCTGTAGAGCAGTGAACTGTTTGTTGATATTGCAAACCAGTTGTATCGACATAGAATACCTTAATTGTAGACAATCAGTAAAAATGAAATAAAGAATAAAAATTCAACAGCTTACCTCTTTTTGCAATTGAAATAGCCTTCACCATCATTGAGGGAATGTTGTGATAATGGTATGAGACTCCCATCAATAAACCCAATTCACCCAGGGATGACTTCTGCCTGCATTACTTGAGACATCTCTCTTCATTTTTCTATTGTTGGCCACACAATCACTTTGCGCTTCAACTTCATTAGTATCTGGATCACTTTTTGAGTGTACAACACAATAGCCCCTTGGTTAATTCCAAATAACATTCCAATCTTTCCCAAAGCGGCCCCATTGCCATTTGATCCTAGCCTTGATAGTGCCACAGCCAATTGGATGGCAGTATTGCATTATTTGTTTTGTAATGAGTCTTTGAAGGTTTTATCATGTTGAATTTGTGCAACCAATTTTTAAAATTATTCATGTGTGGTCCTAAATAGCTGTGGAAACCTTTCAGATGATAATGTTTGCAAATAATTCATTTTATACATGTAATGTGATGAATATCTTCTATGAGGATTAATGTATCTTTTTGATGTTATTTTATCTAACAAGATTATATCTTCCTGGATATCAGAATCACTATCAGAGCTGAGAACATAAATGAATTGTGGTTAGTTTACCCTCTGAAGTAAATGTAGCCTTTGCAATTCCTTTGGCATGGTAAATGAAGAAAAGATGTATAGAAAATGCATTTTGAAATCAAATAACTTAATAAATGACCAGTATATTCGGATTTTATGCAAGAGAAGGGGAGTTTTATGCAATTTAACATGCCTTTACTGAGTTGTGTGTTGTAAAAATGCCCTTTTAAGTGAAGCTAAAGGCGGGATTTTAGTATCAAAACATGGGATTTGGTACCAAAAAATCTGGGTTTTTGTACCTCAAAATAACTCACCTCTTGAGATGTGGGATTTCCCAAATCCTAAAACGTTAATTCAGGATTTGGGCAAAAAAACACATGATTTTGATTGTGGGACTTGGTAACTTTGACACCCCCTAATATGTATATTTAAAGAGAGTCCCTAATTCCCCAAGGCATTTTATCAACCATGAGTGAAATCTACAAAGCTTGAAGGTTTAAGCTCTAAATATGATTGAACTATGGGTCCTCATAAGTAAGCATGAAAAATAAATTATATTGCAACTGAGATATATATGTAAAAATTGATAAGTAAAATCCCAATGGTTCAAATTTCTGTAGATAAAATGAGAAGAGATAATATAAAATATAACAAAGGTAAATGAAATTAACTATGATAACCATGTAATGTTGAGCTCTTGATGTTTAACAAGCCCAAAAAGCCACTTCCATTCAATCAACTGAATTGATAATTTATGGCTTGAATTTCTTCCAAAACCTCTATTTCTAAATAAAATTTCTGTGCTATCTCTAACCTGAATCCAATCTATCTCTCATGTCAAATTCCAAACGCAACACCTGCTTTCAGGTGTAGCCATTTTGCTCATGGTGATGCATCTAGAGCTCTTTCTGGGCCTGTAAACTACTAATAGTAATACATTCAACAAATTGTTTCCCCCTGGGAGATGTTCTACCACAATTCTATGTTTAATGTCTCCCATAAGTGTGTAGGCTCTTCATTTAGCTTGAGTAGTCCATATGTCCTTCCATGGATGTTAAAATCTTTGTGGCTTTGTATACAAACTTTTCTATATTCACTCACCTCCTGTTGGAAGCTTTTTGAGCAAGATGTTTTGGATACTCTCTATCAAGTCATAACTTTCCCAATATCTTTTCAATAAAAGGAAATTCATGAACTTGATGTGTAAAGAACTCTTTTAACCCTTCTCAGCTACTATTATATTACTATTGTTATGTTTCATATGGTACACAAGGCCATTAATAAAAAGGATTTTCTTCCTATAAATTTGGAGCCAATGGTACTAAAATTGGCTTTGCATTTCTGGGCTCCTATCTGTTTTTTGGACTGACTCCTAGTCATTCTGAATTTTTCATCCTTAAAATTCAAATATTTCACAGACCTAAAGAATTATGTGTGAATGTCACAACCATGGGAAATACCCCCTAATGGATGTTTAAGGAAGCTGACTGCATAACCCATTGATTTCCAATTTGTCTCCCTTATGGTGCTTAGTGGCCTCTGTGCCACTCCCACTATACCTGGCCATATCCTGAACCCTTGGTCTCTTGGCCAATTTTCCATTATCTTTGCCCCTAGGTCTATCCAGCCGAAATGAGGCCTGGGGGGTTTCTCTAGCTCTTTGGGGGACTTTTTCCCTTTCAACCATCACCAGGGCCTCTGTCCCACCTCTTTTGATTGGGGGGTGTCGCCCTAAATGGTCTTTTGGGCCATTTGGGCCCCTAAATCTCCTACAGCCCATGGTCTGAAAACCCATTTAGGCCCCATTTGGCCAAAGTCAAGTATGGAAGAAGGGATATACCTCTGACTCCAATTCCAGGCAGTTCCAAAACCACATCTTGCCCCCCCAATCCCAAAGGGCCAAAATTTCCCAAAACCTCAAATTAGTCATTTCTGACCATGGTCCTGCAAAAAAATTGGTGGCCTCTGGAAGTTACCAGAAGCCACCAGCCACCCTTCCAAGGGCTTGTTCCTCAACAAAAGGGAAGGACTTCCCTAATCTTGGACTCAGGGCCTCAGGAATTCTTGATGGGGCATATATGGTATTACATATCATTATGCACCATTTTCCTCAGCAATTCAATAGTGACTATCTAAAGACTCAATTATTTCATTTTGCATCAAGTAAAAAGTCCATAAGCCCATTTAAAAGGAAGGGCTCAAAAGACTAAATCTTATGATTCATGGGTACACTCAGAAGACCATTCAAGGAGACAAAATCTCTGGCCCTTCAGATATTGGTTAACCCCAACCTAAAGGCATTCCCCCAAGGATTCTTCAAGGATAATTTAAAGAGGTTTTTACTTACAAAATCAGTTGTCAAGTAATCAGATTCTCCAGCATTCCTTTGAAAACTCAATTGATCCAGACAGACTGTATCAAAGTAACCAGTACTCCATTGACCACTTTGGTTCAATTCATTTTCCACTATGGGAATTCAAGACACACAGCTTAATTCTCAAGATGGCCTGAGCTGTATTTTCCCAAAACAATTGATACAGTTGGGTGCTCAACCCTTCAGGATCATTCTTTCAACTTTTCACATAAACTTACCACCATTTCACCTGTGGGGACTTTTTCCCCAGTTAATTAATCTATTGCATTCCTTTTCATTCTTGGAGGTTAATACTGATATTCAGAATTCAGTCATTTGTACCTGCTTGTTTGCCAATTAGTGGATATTGGTGGTCATATCCTTTATTAATTCCTTTGTTCTTCCTGTGAGGTGAAAACAGTGAATTTAAAGTTAATTTGGTTTGATCATGGGCTTTTGGCTTCCTTTTTAATATTCTGCACAATTTCACTTGCTCTTCATCTTTATTGAAGAAATGTACTCTTCATTCATTTTCTTTATTCTGTTGAGCCCTCCAATTGAGCTCTTGATTTTTGATTTCCAGGCCAAGGTTTTTAATCCAAAGAGCTTCTGTGACATTAGATTAATCCACTCATAATTTCCTTCCATTTTGTTCATTCATTTTTCTCATCAATCAATTCACTCATTTCATCACAATTATGACTCTTTAATGCTTATGAACTTGATTATTCTTCATTACTCCTCAATTTGCTCCCACTCATTCTTCATTATTGAAAATATATATCTTATTTATATTTCATATCTTAATCTTCATAAAAACTTTCTTTTTCTTTTGAAATTATGTGGCTGATCATTTCAGTAATTTTATTCCACTCACTTTCAATCCAGGTCCCATTTTATTCTTTTGGTTTTCAAATAAGTCTTGAAATTTATTGAAGACACAGATAATGATTTTTAAATATTCTTCAACAATTCACGTTCACAGAAGGATTTTCATTTGATTTGACATATAATTGATTTTTGACCTCGAGGACTTTATTGACCCAAATATTCAGTGACTTTATTTCATTATTGATTTATTTCCCTCAGGAATGTATTTATTTTATTGATATTTATCAATACTTATTGATTGAATTCCTCAAGATTCACTGATTGATTGATTGACCTCAAGAAATTGTTAATTATGATTTTCCATCAAGATATTCATTTTGATTTTGACTGCAAGCTTTCATTTCAATTTGTTCCAAGTTGTCATATTTCAATATTCATTTGAAATCCATATTTTCTTTCATTTTATTCTGAAAATTATACATGCCCAAAATTCACCTCCTGCAAGAGAGACAAGATCTCAGGCCAGAAATCAAGTCGCCCTCACTTCAATGTCAAGAGCTCCTCTGGATGGCAAACCAGAAGTTCCTCAACTGAGGGCCAGCTTAGACAGAGGAAAAAATATGGGAGGAGAAGCACCATCCAGGAAGGAAGAAAGACGGTCAAGAAGGTCAATATCATTGTCAGGATTATTTTGCACTTTTCCAGGTATCTCAAGTCCTGCTCTCAAAGTTCTTTATGAAGATGATGTAGAGGAGGAGGATTCTGTTGAAGACTGTAAGTGGTGTCTATGAAACTGATGATAATATTACTATTAATCAACAGTACTATAACTGTTCTTATGAAATATAATAACAAAATGTTATTAGAGCCACAATTAAATAATTGAAGAACTATTTCTTTCACGTGTTAAACACTACTAGTGATTTCAACAATGAGTAAGTAATTGTCTACAAGAATCAATTACAAGAAGATTTTAATAATAAAACTTTGTTTATTAAAACAATAAAATTATTTTAATATATAATTATCTTTTGCGAGAATAATTATAATGATAATTCTTGAAGAAAACTAATTTTAGAGAAAAACTTTAAGAATTAAAAATAAATCACTCACTAATATTTCAAAGAACTTGTTGAAAGATAACATAGAGGGATTTGACGTGGAATTGTGGATTTTAAGGATCAAAATGGATTTATAGCAGTATTACAACAATATATAGTTGGATTCTATGATTTCACGTGTTTCTGATTAATTCTGAAAGATTTAAAACACTTAAGAATAGCTATAACTAATACTTACTTGTTGATAATAATGATTTAAATGATAATAAGATGATGCTATGGAAAAAACAGCAAGAGGAGGCCTCTTTTAAGTCAACAACAGCTCACAGAGGCGTGCCATGAAGCAAACTGAAAAGCCAGTGAATGAGAAAACAATAAACCTTTTTGGATTATTGATTGCATCATCTGTTGTCACGTAAGATTATCATAATTACTTAATTGATGCTTTTACGTGACTACCAACCCCAATATGGTTAAGAATAAAAGGAGTAACATCTGTAAATCTTCTTTTATTCCAAAATAATCATTTATTTCTCAAAGTTATCAATGTTATTTGCAATTTCATCACAGGTTGTAATTACTGTGATTTTTTGAAGATTCAGTGTTTCATGTAGAATAGCCAAAAATGGACTGTAGGTTAAGCTTTGAGTTTTACTAGTAAAACCATAATTCTTTTTGGTTGTACCATAGATAATACAGCTCTCTATTAGTCCTGACGGTTTCAGGAAAATTCATTAAGAATTGTATTTTTAATGAATTTTTGAAGTTTTTACCTCATTTCTATGTAGAATTGCAAATATCAGTGTTTCACTGGTTGCTATGAGGTAATTCAATGGATACAAGTCCAAAAAGGGTTTTAATTACTCATTTGGGGTTTATCCATGGAAAATCATTAATTATTGACATGGTTACAGGAGTCTAAGCAGCTCTTTACCTCCTTGGCACGTCAAAATAGCAGGTTATTTGCTATTTTCTTAAGATTTACAGTAGTTGTAACATGGCAACCAAGTTCCCAAAAGGTTTGAGTTTACCAATTAGGCCAAGATCAGCCATGGATCCAAGCTTTGGAGCTATCCACTTCTCTTAGGCCTCAGAAGTTGGGTACCGTGGCTCTCTTTGATGTCTTTTGTCCTCCTTGCTTATTTTTCACGTCAAAATAGAAATTTAAGCTTTCAAGTGAGATATCCACTATGGGTGTACCAAAAGTCCATATAGGAATACCATGATATTAAGTGCTCAAAACATGCATAACACTATTCTTAGTGTATATGTAACATGGGATTTCTCACATTCCCATTATTTTGGCATGAAATTAAGAAAAACAAAAATTCTCACAGATCTTTTATGTGGTATTTATGATGTGGTATTGAAGTATTTTCCATCTTACCACCTCAAAGAGTCAATTTGAGCTTATTCACTCTATGGAGCTACCCTAGGTGAATTTTTGTGTAGAATCCTAATCTGGCCTTAACTCCATGGATTTACTTACTCAATAAAAAGTTTTTCATCTTTTCTGAAATCAAAAATGATGAATTTTGGATATATGCATGACTTATGAGTTATGCATAATTCAAAATTTATTTTCAAGATAATTGTGGCCTGTTTGGGTATGTAAAATATACCTCAAGGCTCACAAAGACAAAGATTCTGAAGTTACTGAGGCTGGCCCTGCTCCTGTGGGGGCATCACAATTTACTGAAGGGCAAACTCTAGGCCAGTATAATCAGCCTGAATCATCTTTATTGGAAATCATGCATCAAATGACCCAAGATATGCAAAATATTCAAACAGCTTCATCTTCTCAAGCTTCAAGACACCATATATGAAGGCAACATACTGCTTTGCTGGTAATCAACCTTCAAAGTCTGGTGTTTTATTCAGTCCTGCCAGCTTATCTTTCACAATGACAAGAAACACTTCTCTGAAGACAAGAAAAATATCTTTATTCCACTTTTGTTCTCACTTGGAGGTCTGAAAAATGGATTGAGCCTTCTCTTTCCAATCTTACAAATAAATACCCAGCTTACCTCCTCAATAACTGGGCTTTATTCTCATCCAAACTCTTGACTATATTTGGGGACCCAAATGAATTAGCAAAGATGAAGCAGAGCTGGATGACTTTGTAATGAAGGAAGGAGGTGATGTTTTTATATGAGAGACACAAAGAAAAGAATAATTCTCAAAAGAAGAAGACTGAAGCCTAAAGTTCAATTTATTCAATCCCTCAAAATTCTTCAGGTTCATGGCACAACAAAAACACACAAATTTCAGTTTTCAGATGAGGGAGATGCCGCATTCTTCTTTGCTGAATAAAGATCACAAGTTGATGGGTTCTGAAAAAGAAAGGAGATTAAAGGGGGGCTTGTGGGAATTATTGTATTGAGATTTATGTCAAAAGGGCTCAAAATCATCTTACCCAACCAGCAAAAAGCTGGAGTGGGAATCATGTTGTGATCATTGGTCATCACTGTTTTCCATATGGAGTAAACTTGTGCATTCTTAATACCTGTGTCAAAAAATCTCTCAAATTTTTTGTTTTTTCTTCTTTTTATGATGTTTTTTACATTATTATCCTTTATATTGATGCTAAAACCCATTTCTTTAAAAGAGGTTTGCTCCTAAGTATTCTTTCACCATTTCAGAAATTGTAGAAAAGATCCCTCTTGTCATTTTGGACTCCTCTGAGTCTCCTCCCTTATTTGTGACTCACCATACTAAATATTTGATTGAGCTCCCTTCCTTCCCAGGATTTGAATGGGACTATTTAGTTATTGATACCTCCAAGGTAGAAGACCTCATATTGGGCTTTGACTTTTTTAATCAATTTAATCTATCATTGATTGGAGGCAAGGGCTTATCACCTTTAATTCTGATCATAAGGACTTGAATGATCATTCCAAATGTTTGGGTAATGACTTTCCTTCTGCTTCTACACGTGCAGCTCTGGTTGGGTATTCTAGAATAACATGATTTCCACCTTCTGTCCACATTCCTTCTCCAAATTCCTTGAAGTAATTACTACTATCTAAAGCTGAAGTCTTCAAAGAGATAAAATCTGTTGAGGAAGATAGTCCTATATCTTAACTCCCTCTCTTTGATGGGAATATGGACCTTCCTCCTTCATCTTATCATGACTCCCTGGAGGAGTTGGGGGATTAAGAGGAAGAGCCAGAAGAAATTGGAAACATGATCGAGGTTGTTCCTCCTACTTCTCACCACTATTTGGATGTATTCTCCAACGTGAAAGCACAGAAATGTCCTCCTCACTGTGCCTGTGATCATCATATTGAATTGGAGGTATCTCTACCTCCAGTTGGAGTGATTTACTCATTATAAAGCTAAGAGTCAGACACACTCAGGGACAATATTTCAGAGAATGTAGAAAAAGTTTTCATCTAGCCATGCGCTTCTTCAAAAGGAGAACCGGTTCTCTTTGTCACAAATAAACATGGTGGCCTTTGTTTGTGTGTTCATTACCACAAACTTGATGCTGTTACTAGGAAGAGAGAAGATCCTGTCCTCCTATGAATCATATTCTCACGGCTTTCAGCAGTTCTTTGATCTTCTCCAAGATTTATTTGCATTGTTAATATAAACTGCTCAGAATCAACAAGGGTAATGAACACTTGAAAGCTTTGGAACTAAATATGGCAACTATGAGTACTTTATTATTCCATTTAGGCGCACAAATGCCCCTTCCTCTTTTCAATTATATTTTCTCTGATCTTCCAAATGTTTAGTTTGTGGTTTTTTTGGATGAAATTATGTTATTTTCCACATCTTAGGAAGAAAACATCACTCATGTGTCCACTGCTCTTTCCAGGGTCAGAGTTAATAGCCCCTTTGCCAGGGATTCAAAATGCCTTTTCCATGTTTCAAGTGTGTAGTATCTATTTGATGATGTTTCTTCTGAAGAACTCAAGATAGACCAATTAAAAGTACATAAATTTCTCAATTGGCCTCCTCCAAGACACTTCAAGAGTCTATATTGATTCCTTGGATTTGCCAACTTCTACCACAGTTTCATCAAGAATTATTCAAAGAAAATTAGTTCACTCACCAAATCCCTGAAGAAAGATTCAATTTTCCCCCTCAATGAGGAATATTTTGGGAAGCTTCATAAACTCAAAGATGCTTTCCCCACCACTCCAATCCTTCTCTACCAACCATTTTAGAGGCTGATGCAGCATATTATGCCTTGGGTTCTCTACTGAGTCAGGTTTCTGACTTGGGAAAACACCCATTTCCTTTGATAGCCACAAGCGTATTCCTGCAGAGCTCAACTATGAGATTCATGAAAAGGAACTCCTGCAATAGTCTGGGCACTCAAGCACTGGATGGCTTTGCTTCTGCATTTTATTTTCCCCTTGAAGTTTAACCAATCATTCCTTTCTTCAATATTTCATGACATCAAAGGTCCTCACTCATTGTAAAGCATTCTGGGCTGAATTCTTTTCTTAATTCCACTTCTTACTTGCTTCCTTCCCTGGTTGCTTGGCTACTATTTCAGCTGCCTTATCACCTCAGGAAGACATTTACCTAGAGAGGGAGGACAATTTCATGAACAAGAAGCCAATGAATTTTCAGAAATTAATTGAGCAAGATAAAGTCTAACCCTTGAAATTCTTGAAAGTTAAGGTGGACTCTTTTTGAAATATGTTTGATTCAATTCAGAAAGAATTATTGCAAGATTCTCAATATGAAGTTATTCTTCAAGATTTGGGTAAAGGTAGATATGCTCAAGTTGATTCTTTTGATACTTATTCCCAGCTTCTTCTCTTCACAGATTGGGTGGTAGTCCCAAATGACCCCCAATTGAACTCAGTATACTTCAAAATTGACATCATTCTTTTCTAGCTTCCCACACTAGAAAATGAAAGACTCTCAAACTAGTCACGCAGGATTTACACTGGTCTGAATGACTCAATTCATCAAGTATTATTTTTCATCCTGTCAAAAGTTCCCAAGAAACAAGGAAATTCATCATAAGAGGTTTGGATTACTCATGCCTCCTCCAATTCCAAATGGTCCTTGGACTTGTCTCTCAATGAATTTCATCCCTCAAGTTCCTCTTTCCGGTTCCTTTGATTGAATTCTAGTCACACTGGTTGGGTTCTAAAAAATTGTGGTATTTTTTCCAACAATGTTTTCAATTGAATCACTGGATTTTCCCCTTTTATTCATAAATCACATCCTTCCTTCAATCATTCTCAGGCATAAAGGTTTACTTTTTGTTTCTTACTTCTGGACCAATCCTTGTCATAATCTGAAGGTATCAAGAGATATTTCAACTACTTATCACTCCAAAACTGATGGACAACAGAGAGGGTAAATCAGATACTTTGAAGGTAATTTTGTATGTATGTTAGCTATCATCAAGATTTTTTGAAAACCTGGCTTGCTCTGTCTCAATTTTCCCACAATATCCCTGACTACTCTTCAACAAAACAATCACCGTTTTTTACTGTTTTACAAAAGGATCTTAAATTTGACTCAGTTCACATACCTCAAGACACTCCGGATGGACACTTATCTTCAAAACTCTAATTAGTACAGCAATATTTTAGGAAAGAACTAAAATTTTCCATAAACAGGTTTAAAAGGTATTCAGATAAAGGTAGAGAAATTACATCTGTTTTCAATCCTGGTTACATGGTATGGCCTTCCTCCAAGAGTATTAAATAGGCAATACCCACAAAAAAACAGTCAGAAAGGTTTTTGAGTCCATTTCTAATCTTGAAGAAAGTTATTACTCATGACTACCAGCTCAAGCTCCCATCTCAATGGAAGTCCATCCACCCATTCTTCCATATTTCTCTCCTTAAACCAGTCAAGACTTCAAGAATCCCAAGTCAGCATTGAGAGCCTCCTCCTCTAATAATCATTGACAAATAAGAGAATGGGAAGTATCTCATATACTGGACTCAAAGATCAAGAGAGGAAAACTATGGTATTTGGTGGAATAGAAATTTTTAAGTCAAGACCCAGAAAGATCCACTTGGGAACCAGCTGAAAACCTCATGAATTGTGCTGAACTTCTGAAGGATTTCAATCAAATGTATCCTGAAAAGCCAGCAAAACATTCTTAAAGAGCTTTACCTTTTTTCCTGCTTTCTGGGGATAGGATTGCATGAGAGTAATTTCTCACTCCTTGTATGCACTTTGAGAGGTATTCAGCCTTTCTGTTGTAAGCATCACCTTGGCCACTCTGTGAAAATTTGTTAATTTTGTGGACAAAAGACCTTTTTCCATGCTTTCAACAGTTTTGATTGCATTTTTATGGCTATTTCCACTTGTGAAGATGCACCATCTATTTCAAATTCAAACGCCAAGCTTTTATACTTCAAGTAAATCCTTATTTCCTTTTTGACTTTATGGCACGGGAAGGATTTTTAACTACCAAATTTAGGTTTCTCTCCTGGTGTGCGCCCCCCTGAGGGGTCTACAATCTGTCAAAACATCAACTTGGCCACTTTTTGAGCGCCTGGAATCATTTCTTTTTCCAGGTCCTTGGCCACAAGCATATTAGCATTCAGCTTATTGATGAAGATAGGAAAACTCCTCAAAAAATCCTTTTTCTTTTTCTTTTCTTTTCTTTTTTTATGTTTCTTTCATTCTCTCTTCACTATACTTTTTCAAGAAACATTTTATGCCAAAAAAATGCTTCAAAATCTTTATGTCAACTCAATTTTTTCAACTAAAAAGCCAAATGTCTAAAGAAGACCAAATTGTCCTCTTGTCATATGTCAACCTTTTTATCAGCTCCAATCTATTGTCCAAACTTACAAAACCTCTGGAAACCCCCACATCAATCCATCTCAACAAGCCTTAACAGGCCTTGAAACTTTTCTTGGTTCTCAGGAGCTCACTATTCAAGGTAGGGGGTACTGTCCAAACCATGTGAAATACCCACCTAATGGGTTTTGACAGAAACTAACTGAATAAAACATTTATGGACAATTGGCCTTCCTTATGATGTTTAGTCTACTTTGGGACACTCCCACTATCCCTTGTCATATATTTAACCCATGGCCTCTTGGCCAATTTTCCATCATCTTTCCCCTCAGGCCTTTCCGGCTGAAATGAGGGGCCTTGGTTATGTTTTTTGCCTTAAAAAATGAACAGGGACCCTTCCCACTCCCTTTCATTAGGGGTTTGGAAATTTAGGCCCATTACATGCTCTATGTCCTACAGATTGTATGCCATGGCCCCCATTCTGTAAACCCATTTTGGTCCTCAATCCCTAAGGGCCAAAATTTGCCAAAACCTCAAATTGCCCATTTCTGACCATGGTCCCACAAAATCAAGGAATGGCCGCTGGAAGTCACTAGAGGCCCACCCTTCCAAGGGCTTTCTGCTGAAGATAAGGGGAGCCTTCTACAATCTTGGATGGGGCATATATGATGTTATATTTCATTATGCACAATTTTTTCTAAGCAATTCTTTGGTTACCAATGTAAGACTCAATTCTATTATCTTGGATCAATTCACCATTCCATCAACACTTTTTGAAGGAAGGTTTCACAGGGGCTCTTGGACAGAAAAACAAGAGTGGCCTGGCACTCAGCAATAAGGGAACTCACTTGGAAGACTCCAAAAGAATAAATGAAATCAAAATAAGAATTGAATTTCTCTAAAAATAATGCAAGTACAAAGATGAGATGCAATAAGAGAAATGAGTAGCCAAATGCCCAAAGATTCAACCAAGTAAGTCCTTAATCACCGTTTCAACCTGCCAAAATGAACAATGGAATTAGTAAGGATATGACCACCAAATATCCATTGACAGGTGGAGAAAAAAAAAGAGAAAAGGTGCTAAATGACTTACTTGATAATATCAGTATTCACTTAACAAAAATGGTAAGATAAATAAAGAGAAAATAAAATCAAAATATATTAATTTACTGGGGGAAAAACCCCCCAGGGTCAAAGGAGGCTAGTATATGTGAAAAGTTGAGAGCTTGACTCCTTCAGGCTAGCAGTGGTCCTGTATTGAATACTGGAAGCTGTATTGATTGTCTGACGGAGCATATACCTTGCCAGATTAGGAAATGAACTGTGTTGAATGATTTTCCCATGATGTAAGATTGAAATACAGGTCTGGATGAATCCATACTGTATTGAAATAAATGTGGTTGCCAAGTAGGATTGATGGAGCATTGACACTTGACAACTGTCTTTGGAACTGCCTCTTGAATATCCCTTGAGAGTATGTTGCCAGTATTCCCTTGGAGGAATACTGTAAATGAGAATAGCCAATTATTGCTTGATGACATCATTGGTATTTGAGATTGACACTCGTCCTTGAGCCTTGATGAATCCTCTGGATGACCTGCTGCCTTGATGACCTGAATAAAAAGATGAAATAACCTGTTTATTTGTGCACCATTGAATTGCTGGTGAAAAAAGGTGCATAATGGTGTGTAACACCATTTATGGAATTTTTGGTTATTGGAGGTTGAATGTGGCCAAAGGTCTTTTGGAATGATGCCAGGAAGATAAAGTTTAAACTTGGGTTTTGGAGGCTTCAGAGGTGATAAATTGTCTTTTGGGGTATTTGGCCAAATACAGGTAATACAGCTTAAAAACTGTTTTTTCTCAAAGTGAGCAAAAGTGCATCAAAGTGGGCAAACTGCGTCAAAGTGCGCAAAATGTGTCAAAGTGGGCAAACTGCGTCAAAGTGCGCAGAATATGTCAAAGTGCACAAACTGTATTTATACCTTAAAAGGACAAATACAGGCTTTTGGGCTGTATTTTCCTTGTTTACTGGAAAATACCAAAGCATGCCCAAAAGCAGAGAAAGGCCAGGAAGGGCCAGGTTGGCCCCAGGAGTGAAATGACCATGAAGGGCCAGAAAACATGAGAGGGCCAATTTGGCCAGTCATTATGGATATGGCCAAATTTCCATAAGATTGATATGGCACTGATATGCCATATTGAGTCCAGGAGGCTGATTTCCATGGTTGTGACAGTACCCCCCAACTTGGAATGGTGAGCTCCTGAGCATTAACACAAGGTGAAGCCTGTTAAGGCAACTGCAAAGGATTTGATACAGGGATTCAAGAGAATTGTTTAAGAGAAAAATAATTTGAAACTGATATTGAAAAGCTGGCATGTGATGCAGGACTTGCTTGATCTTCTTTTGACATTGGCTTCAGAATTGATGTAAATTTAAAATCAATGATGTTGGTTCATGATTTGATTTTGACGTAAATAAAGAGAGAATATCAAATGAAAATAAAATGAAAATGAAATGAAGAAAAGGAAAATGAAATAGAAATGAATCTTGAGGAGGTTCCAATCTTCATCACAGAGGTTGATAACTTATTTTGGAATTGGCCAAGGATCTGGAAAGAGAAATCTGACGCCAGGTGCTCACAAAGTGGCCAAGGTGATGTTTTGACATATTGTATATCCCTCAGGGAAGTGCACACCAGGAGAGGAACTTACTTTTGGTAGTTACCACTCCCGCCAGTGCCATAAAAATAAAAACAAAAAATGTTGAGGGAATTAATTTGAATTTTGAAGTCTTGGAAATGAATTGAAAAGTGAATGGCCCATTTTCCCAAGTGAAAAATGGCCATAATTTTGGAATTGATGTTGAAAGCCAGGCCAAAAATCTGTGTCCAAAAATTGCAGAATGCTCACAGAGTGGCTAAGGTGATGCGTACAAAAAGAAAGAGTAGAACACCCCCAAAGGTGGATACCAGGAGTGGGACTTACCTTTGGTAATTACTCTCCCCACCAAGCATCATAAAAAAATCAAGCTTTTGAAGAATTGGGTCCTGGCTTGTCAGGATATAAAGAATGAAAATTCTTAGCCAGTTCAGGACAATTCTTGAGTTTTTCAGTTGGTTCCCAAGTTGATCTTTCTGACTCTTGACTGAAAACTTTCCATTCCACCAAATACCATAGTTTTCCTCTATTAATCTTTGAGTGCAGTATTTGAGAGACTTCCCATTCCTCTTCTTCTTCAATGATGATTGGAGGAGGAGGCTCTTGATGCCTATTTGGGATTGTTGATGTCTTGACTGTTTCTAAGAGTGAAATATGGAAGACTGGGTGGATGGACTTCCATTGAGATGAGAGCTTGAGGTGGTAGGCATTAGTGCTGACCTTCTTCAAGATTTGAAAAGGACCCAAAAATCTTTCAGACAGTTTTTTGGTGGGTCTAGTTGATTTGATGTTCTTGGAAGAAAGCCATAACATGTCACCAGGATTGAAAACAGGTGGACTTGCTTTACTTTTATCTGCATACCTCTTAATCCTGTTTATGGCAACTTCAAGCTCTCTCTTGACATCTTGTTGTAATGATTGGATTTTTGTTGATAACCTTCAAGAAGGAGTATCTTTCCCAGTGGGCTTTACGGTGAGTGAGAATCCTTGATGACATAAAATATTGGAGTTAGAAATGATCGGTGAGTACTTCAGAAGAGGAAGAAAGTGAAAGGAGAAAAGCTCTCCAGTGCTTGAGAGCCCAGACTATGCCAAGGAGTTCCTTGTCATGAATCACATAATTGAGCTAAGCTGGGAGGAGCTTGCAGCTATCAAATGCAATGGGATTTTTTCCTGAGTCAGAAATCTGACTCAAGACAGCACCCAAGGCATAATCTTATGCATCAGTCTCTACAATGGTGGGTAGAGAAGGATCAAAGTGAGAAAGGATTGGAGAAATGGTGAATGCCTCTTTGAGTTGATGAATCTGTCCAAGAGCTTCCTCATTGAGGTGAAAACGGGAATCATTCTTGAGGAAACTTGTGAGCTAACTAATATTCTTTGAATAATTCTTGATGAAACGGCAGTAAAAATTGGCAAATGCAAGGAATGATTGAAGAGCCTTCAGCTTTCTTGGAGGTGGCCAATTGAGAATTTGCTGGACTTTTGCTTGGTCCATCTTGAGGCCTGCAGAAGAAACAACATAACCCAAATACTCTACACTAGAAACATGAAACAGGCACTTGGAGGCCTTAACAAAGAGGTTATTGGCTCTGAGTCTGGAAAGAACAATGGACACATGAGTGAAATGTTCTTCTTCAGATTTGGAAAAGACCATAATTTCATCCAAATAAACCACAACATAGATATCAAGATGATCATAAAAGATATCATTGACAAGGTTTTGAAAAGAGGCAGGAGCATTGGTGAGCCCAAATGGCATAACCAAATACTCATAGCTGCCATATTTAGTTCTAAAACATGTCAAATGTTCATCACCCTCCTTAATTCTGAGCAGGTTATATGCACCACGCAAATAAATATTGGAGAAGATAGAAGAACCATTGAACACAGTAAGAAGCTGATTCATAGGAGAAACAGGATACTTGTTCTTCCTAGTAAAAGAATTGAGTTTGCAGTAATCAACACACAAACAGGGGCCACCATCTTTCTTTTTGACAAAGAGGACAGGTACTCCTGTTAAGGAGGAGCTTGGCCGGATGAAACCTTTCTCTACATTCTCTGAAATGTAGGCCCGAGTGCATCTGACTCTTGGTTTGATAAAGAGTAGATCACCCCAACTGGAGGTAGAGACCCCTCCAGCTCAATATGATGATCACAGGCGCGGTGAGGAGGAAGTTTCTCTGCTTTCACCTTGGAGAATACATCCAAGTACTGGTAATAAACACAAGGAACAACCTTTATCATGGTTTCTATTTTTTCTGCCTCTTCCTCTTCATCCCATAACTCATACAGGAGTCATGATTACATGAAGGATATATGAAACCACGTATGAGTTAATATCTCTGAAATAAAAACCAGAATAATCTCTGTAAGCACACATTCACATTTTCCAAAAGCTATGTGCCAGATATAACATTATCACATCAGACAAAGAACTCAAAGCAACATTCCCTCCCAAACTGCTAGCTGCTACGTTTGTTCAAAGTCTTAATGGAGATAAAGAACTGACTGGGTTGGTACAGACTGTTTACAATGTAAAACTTTCTACCCTGGCTGCAGTTATTAGTCAGGTGGCTATTGAACACTCAAGACGCAAACCAAATGAGAAAGCACTTTCTTCTAGTTCTTCCAAGAAACCAATGCAGAAAACCAAATGGGACAATCAAAAACAAAGAAATAAGGGTCAAAGGAATGGGAAGAAGTATGACAAACCTGGTCCATCTGATAAAAATGATTCAGACAAGAGAATAGAAAACATTGAATAAATTCTAGAGAAACTTCAAGCTTCAATGAAACCTCATTCTGCTCATCTTACAACTGAATCAAATATTATGACTGTTAGTTCTGACTCCGATGCCTCTATAGTCAAAGAAAATATGATATTTACTGTCAATGACAGCAATAAAAAATACCTTGACTCAGGCATGGGTAAATAGGCTGTAAATAATCTAAGATATTTAAGTAACTGCATGGCTATAAACCATCAAATCAACACTTATGGTAGCATTGTACCAATAACCCATCAAGGAATATTGACATTTAAAGTTATTAAGCTCAGCCCAGCTTATTATACACCTAGTAGTCCTGTTAATCTTATTTCGGTATCACAACTCCTGGATCATAACAGCAAACCAGGCGTCATAAAGGATTGTTTTCTACTGAAGCAGGGACAGACTATTGTGGCTTCCTTTGAAAGAGAAGGTAATTTTTCCGTCAGCAAATTAAAATTCAGCAAAGTTTTTTTTAACACTGATGGAAGAGATTGGCACAGTATCTTGGGTCACCCCAGTGATAGTTATGTAAATTACTTACTAGATAAAAATCAAATCAAAGGAAACTTCACTGTTTCTCAAGACTGTGAGGTATGTCAATTGGAAAAAATCAAGAATCAACCTCACACTCATGCTTTTCCATGATCAAATTCTACTTTCCATTGACTGCATATTGATAGTATGCAAATCTCACCAGCCATTGAACAAGGTATCAAGTATGTGCTTGTTATTGTGGACAACTATAGTAGATTTAATCGTATTTATTTCATGAGTAAAAAAGACCAATCTCAGGCCAATATAGTGTCATATCTGAATGAACTGCAAATTAAGGCAAATGTCACTCCTGTTTTTTTGCATACAGACAGAGGAGGGAATTTGACTCAAATTCTTTCTGGCAGGTTCTGTTTAAAATGGGTATTTTATTAGAACGACGTCCTCCTGAGTCGCCACAGAGAGATGGAGTAGCTGAACATTTCAATCACATGTTCCTTTCTAAAATCCAATGTTTACTTGCACAATCTAAGGTCCCTATCCGACTATGGGTTAAGGCGGCAAAACATGGCTCCTTACTACTGATCTGTTGACTCATAAGGCAATCAATATTAATTCGCCACAGGAACTCCTTGGAAAAGAAGATATTCAGATTGAGCCAAGCATTCAACTTAGTAGTTTGATATCATTTGGAATGAAAACCACTGTCCTTGTAGGAGACTCAAAATACAAATTAAATCCCAGAGGAGAAACACTAAAAGTGTTGACCTATGAAAAACATTCAGATGGTATGCATTTCTACAATGAGGAATCCAAGAAAATAAGAATCATTCAAGATTTACAGCTTCCACAAATGCAAAGAGAGTCTTGGTTACTCCAAGAAATAGTTAATCTGCCTACTGCTGTATCAGAAACCAAAAGTAACCCTCTTCCAGTTGTCAGTTTTGATAACAACAATGACAGCTTAGTTGAAGAAGCACCTGTTCAAGAGCAACATATCCAAGAGCCTATCAAAGATAAACATTATTATTATGTCCCCTATTACAGTGAAGCTCCAAAAAATATTTGTAATCAAATTGACACTCAGAACATCCTGGAAGAAGGACATAGGATAACAAAACCACCAGAACAATATATGTTAGCTGAGGTAGTACCCTATTCTGTCACAACCATGGCAATTCACCTCCTTGGAACCCCGCATGGCATATCATGCCACAGTCCTTTTATGGCCACTTGGCCATATTCATCACCAGTGGCCAATATGGCCACGTCATCATCTTATGGACTATTTATGGCCATTTGTCTTTTGGGGCCTTCATGGCCCTTCACCTCAATCCAGAAGCCATAGCGGCAATTTATGCCCAGTGGGGTATTTCTGGTCATTTCCCTCAAAACCAGGGAATATGGCCCAAATGGCTGTTTTGGCGATTTGGGCTCATAATGCACATTTCTGCACATTTGTGCACTTTTGCGCATCTCTGCACATTTTGCGTACTTTTTGCACATTTGCGCACTTTTGTGCATTTTTGTGCACTTTGACGCAAAGTGTCCAAAAGATACTTTCCCCCCCTTTGGGCCAGTTTTTGGCTCAGAACCCAAAAGTGGCCAAAAACCCCAAAGGACACAGAAACAAATTTCCAAGACCTGAATCCATCACATCCATCTTTTCCCCCTCTGCCTTTCCATCTCAAGACCTTTGGACATAATCTTCCTTCCAATGAACCAATACGCCATAAATGATGTTATATATCATTGTGCATCATTTTTCAACAGCAATTCAATGGTGGCAATATCAAATGGTCATTTCAACATTCCAACATCTCATCACGTCATCAAGGCACCCAATCATTCAGAGGACTCATCAAGGCTCAAGAGCAAGTGTTTCAGTGTCAAAGACCAATCACACCATCAAGACGTCATTGGATAATTTTGTTTACAGTATTCCTCCAAGGCAATAGGGTTCAAACATTCTCAAGGGATTCAAGAGGCAGTTCATTCATTCAATTGTCAAGTGTCAAAGCTCCACTAAATCCATCTTGGCAACCACCTTCATTTCAGTACAGTCTGGATCCACCAAGAACTGTATTTCATTTTCAATTATGGGAAATTCATTCAATCCAATTCAATTTCAATATTTGCCAGCTGTATCAATTCCCAAAACAATCAATACAGCCTCAAGTATCAATACAGATCAGTTTCCAGCCTTAAGAACTCAAGCTGCCAACCTTTTACATATACCGGCTACCCTTTCCACCCTGGGGGTTTTTCCCCAGTTAATTAATATACTTTGATTTTATTTTCTCTTTATTTATCTTACCATTTTGGCAAGTGAATACTGATATTATCAAGTCAGTCATTTAGCACCTTTTCTCTTTTTCTTTCTTTCCCTGTCAATGGATATTTGGTGGTCATATCCTTACTAATTCCATTGTTTGTTTTGGCAGGTTGAAACAGTGATTAAGGACTTAGTTCGTTGTCTCTTTGGCCATTTGGCTTCTCTTTCCTCTTATTGCATCTCATCTTGTACCTGCATATTTCTTAGAGGAATTTATTCTTTTATTTTTATTTCTTTATTCTTTTGGAGTCTTCCAAGTGAGTTCCCTTATTGCTGAGTGCCACGCTACTCTTGTATTTCTGTCCAAGAGCCCCTGTGACGTTATATTAATTAACTCATAATTTCTTTTCATTCTGTTCATTCTTTCTTTATAATTTCATTCACTCATTTCATCAAAATTATGACTCTTTAATGCTTATGAACCTTATTATTCATTGTCACCTCTCAATTTTCTCTCATTCATTCTTCATTCTGAAAACTGAAAGCTGACCCCAATTTTATTTTTTGTTTCTCTTTTTAAAATCTTATCTCAAATCATCATTTCAAATTCATTCATAGTTCAGGCGTCATCTCAATTTTCATTTGGTTTTCCAATTGTTTAATAAAATTACTCAGACACATTCTTCACATCAAGATTCATGATTGATTCATTCTTCAAGAGTTTTGATTTTTAAGAAGAACTCACTTGATTTTGATTTGATTTATTGATTTGAAATAAATTCATATTGACCTCAAGAAAATGGAGTGACCTGAAGATTTAATTTATTTTGCTGATTTTTCACATCAAGAAATTTGACATGAATTGATTTTGCCTCAAGAATTCATTTTGTTTGATTGATTTTCTGCAAGATTTTGATTTTGATCGATTTGATTCATTGATTTATTGACTTAAAGACTTCATTTTGATTTGATTCACTGATTTACTTCAAGACATTGCTTTGATTTTGACTTCAAGACTTCATTTGATGTTTGATTGATTGAGGTACCTGAAGATTTTCTTTGAATTCATTGATTTTATTGATTTTCCTCAAGATATAGATTTTGATTTTTGACTTCAAGCATTATTTCAAATTGCCTCAAGTTTACATCTTCAAATTTTGATTCTTTTCCATTTTATTTCATTTTATCCTGAAATCATGCCCATCCAACACTTACCTGCTGCAAGGCAGACAAAATCTCAGGCCAGAACTGACGCTGTTCTTACTCCAACTCCTAGGGCTCCTCTTGATGGCACCACAGCAGTTTCTCAACTGAGGGCCAAATAGGACAGAGGACCCACTTTGGAAGGATCAGCACCACCTAGGAAGGAAGAAAGAGTGCCAAGAAGATCCAGTTCATTTTCAGGAGTACTTGGCGGATTTCCAGGAACTTCAAAGACCATTTTCAAGGGTCCAGGTGAAGATGGTGAAGACGAGGAGGAGAATTCTTTGGAAGAGGAAGAGTCTGATGGTACTGAAGGTGTCGCTGCTCCTGTGAAGGCATCCCAAGGTACTGGGGGGCCAACTCTAGCCCAGTCTAATCAACCTGTCTCTCATCAGTCTGAACCATCTCTATTGGCCATCATTCAGCAAATGACTCAGATTATGGCCAATCTTAAAGCAGCTTCACCCTCTGAAACATCAAGACCACCAGCCTTCAAGACTCCAACTATGAATGCACCAGAATGCTTTGATGGGACTCAACCCTTCAAAGTTAGAAGCTTTATTCAGTCTTGTCAACTAATTTTTCATAATGATGCAGAAAACTTTGCTCAAGACCCACAGAAGGTCCTTTATGCCACTCAATTTCTCATTGGAAGGGCTGCAAAATGGATTGATCCTTACCTTTCCAACCTCACCAATCAAGACTCCAATTACCTTCTCAATTCTTTGCCTTTATTTGAATCTTGACTCTTCACTTTATTTGGCGACCCAAATGAAGTCAGAAAAGCTGAAGCAGAATTGGATTCGTTAAGAATGAAAGAAGGTGGGAATGTATCCTTATACATTGCTTATTTCAGAAGTCTTGTCTCAAGAATTGGAGATTGGGGTGAAAGAGCTCTTATCCATCATTTCAGGAAGGGATTGCCATCCAGGATTTTGGATCAATTGGCCTCCCATCCTTCAAGAATTGACTCTCTTCAAGACTTAATGGATATTACCCTGGAGCTTGATACCAGGTACCATGAGAGGCAAAATGAAAAGAGTCATCATCAAGAGAAGAAGCCAGAAGCCTCAAAGTCAAGTTCTTCTCATCCTCAAAATTCTTCCATCTCAAGTCAAAAGAAGAAGAAGAATTTTCAGAAGAGGGACAAGCCCCATTCTTCTTTGTTGAATAAGGACTTCAAGCTCATGAACTCTGAAAAAGAAAGAAGAATCAAAGAGGGTCTTTGTACCTATTGTGGTGGGAAGCATAGTCTTGAGTCTTGTATCAAAAGGCCTCAAAACAAGCTTTTCCAACCGTCAGGCAAAGCTCCCAGCCAGGGAAAAGCCTGAGTGGAGACCATTTTTTGTTCAATGGTCTTCACAGTTTTCTTTCCAGAGCACAATTGTGGATTCTGAATACTGGTGTCAAAAGTTCACTTAAATTTTTTGTTTTTTCTTCTCTCTCTGATATGTTTTACAGTATTCTCATTGATTCTGGTGCTACCAACTCATTTATTGCAAAGCAGTTTGTTCAAAAGTATTTTCTGACCATATCAGAACTCCCAGAGAAGATTCCCCTTATCATTCTTGACTGCTCAGAGTCTCCTTCTCTATTTGTGACTCACCATACTAAATATGTGGTTGAGCTCCCTTCCATCCCAAGCTTTGAATGGGACTTTTTAGTCATTGATACTCCCAAGCGAGAAGACCTCATAGTGGGCTTTGACTTTCTTAATCATTTTAATCCCTATATTGATTGGAGGCAAGGGCTGATCACCTTTAATGCTGATCATAAGGACTATTATGATCCTTCAAAATCTTTCACTAATGACTTTTCTTCTGCTGAATTATGTGCAGCGCTGGTTGGTGATTGTAATGATTGGAATATTGTTGATAACTTTCAAGCAGGAGTATCTTTAGTAATGTGAACTGAGTCAAAATGAGGATTTCTTCCATAAATAGTGAAAAACGGTGATTGCTTTGTTGAAGAGTGGTCAGAGTTATTGTAGGCAAATTCAGCCAGAGGGAGTCAGGTGTTCTAATAATCTTGATGACAATTGACATACATCCAGAGGTACTGTTCTAGTATCTGATTTACCCTCTCTGTCTGTCAATCAGTTTCTGGATGATAAACAGTTGACAGATCTCTTGAAATCTTGACCTTCTGACAAAGATTGTTACAAAAAGAAGAAACAAAAGAAGACCCTCTATCACTAACAAGGCTTGAAGGAAGGCCACGCTTTGAGAAAATATTCTTGAAGAAGAATTGGGCCAAATCTAATGGGGTTATTGCGGACATTTTTGGAATAAAAACTGCCATTTTTGACAATCTGTCCACTATGACAAGGATTGAGTCAGATTAATTGGAAGTGGCAATTGAGTGATGAAATCCATTGAAAGACAAATTCAGGACCATTTAGAATTGGAAGGGGTTTTAGGAATCCAAACTTCTTGTGATGAAGATTTTTGTTTCTTGAACACTGTTAACAGGATGAGACATAATCCTTGATAAATTGAGTCAAGCTGGATCAGTGGAAATCCCGCTTGACAAAGTTGAGAGTATTCTCTTGGCCAGGGTGTCCAGCTAGAGGAGAGTCATGCCTTCTTTGAAGTATGATGAGTTGAATTGTGGGCTCATTTGGGACCGCCACCTGATCTTTGAACAGAAGAAGTTGGGAGGAGGAATCAAGAGAATAATCTTGGACAGATTTACCTTAACCAAATCTTGAAGGATACTTCTATATTGAGATTCTTGCCATAATTCCTTCTGAATTGATTCAATCAAATTTGAAAATGCTTCCACCTTGACTGCAAAGAATTCTGAGGCTTGAATTTCATCTTGCTTGATTATTTTTTGATAATTAATTGGATTCTTGCTGATGAAATCTTCCCCCCTCTGTGGGTAAACATTGTCCCAATGTGACAATTCATCTGGAAGGGTAGCCAAGCGGCCAGGGCAGTAGGTGATTGAAAAGTGGAACTCAGAGAGAAATTCAGCCCAGTGGGCTTTACGGTGAGTGAGAATCCTTGATGAAATAAAATATTGGAGTGAGCAATGATCGGTGAGTACTTCAGAAGAGGAAGAAAGTGAAAGGAGAAAAGCTCTCCAGTCCTTGAGAGCCCAGACTATGCCAAGGAGTTCCTTGTCATGAATCTCATAATTGAGCTAAGCTGGGAGAAGCGTGCAGCTATCAAATGCAATGGGATGTTTTCCTGAGTCAGAAATCTGACTCAGTACAGAACTCAAGGCATAATCTGATGCATCAGTCTCTACAATGGTGGGTAGAGAAGGATTAAAGTGAGAAACGATTAGAGAAATGGTGAATTCCTCTTTGAGTTCATGAAACTGTCTCAGAGCTTCCTCATTGCGGGGAAAACGGGAATCTTTCTTGAGGAAACTTGTGAGTGAATTAATCTTCTTTGAATAATTTGTGATGAAACCGCAGTAAAAACTGGCAAATCCAAGGAATGATTGAAGTGCCTTCATGTTTCTTGGAGGTGTCCAATTGAGAATTTGTTGGACTTTTTCTTGGTCCATCTTGAGGTCTTCAGCAGAAACAGAATAACCTAAGTATCCCACACTAGAAACATGAAATAGGCACTTGGAGGCCTTAGCAAAGAGGTTATTGGCTTTGAGTCTGGAAAGAACACTGGACACATGAGTGATATGTTCTTATTCAGATTTGGAAAAGATCATAATGTCATCTAAATAAACCACAACATAAATATCAAGAAGATCAAAAAAAATATCATTGACAAGGTTTTGGAAGGAGGCAGGAGCATTAGTGAGCGCAAATGGCATAACCAAATACTCATAGCTGCCATATTTAGTTCTAAAACATGTCAAGTGTTCATCACCTTCCTTGATTCTGGGCAGGTTATATGCACCACGCAAATAAATATTGGAGAAGATAGAAGAACCATTGAACACAGTAAGAAGCTGATTCATAGGAGGAACAGGATACTTGTTCTTCCTAGTAACAGCACTGAGTTTGTGGTAATCAACATACAAACAGAGGCCACAATCTTTCTTTTCGACAAAGAGGACAGGCGCTCCTGTTGAAGAGGAGCTTGGCCGGATGAAACCTTTTGCTACATTCTCTGAAATGTAGGCCCTGAGTGTATCTGAATCTTGGTTTGATAAAGAGTAGATCACCCCAACTGGAGATAGAGACCGCTCCAGCTCAATATGATGATCACAGGCGTGGTGAGGAGGAAGTTTCTCTGCTTTCACCTTTGAAAATACATCCAAGTACTGGTGATAAATACAAGGAACAACCTTCATCATGGTTTCTATTTTTTCTGCCTCTTCCTCTGCATCCCATAACTCATCCAGGGAGTCATGATAAGATGAAGGAGGAAGGTCCATATTCCCAAAGAAGAGAGGAAGTGAAGATACAGAATTCTCTTCTCCAACATCTTGAATATCTTTGAAGACTTCATCTCTAGATGATAGTAATGACTGATGGGAATTAAGGCAAGGAATATGGACAGAAGATGGAAATGATGGTGTTCTAGAATTACCAACCAGAGCTGCACATGATTTGGCAGAAGAAAAGTCATTACTGAAAGGTTTTGTAGGATCATGATAGTCCTTATGATCAGCATTAAAGGTGATCAGCCCTTGCCTCCAATCAATAGATGGATTAAAATGATTGAGAAAGTCAAAGCCCAATATGAGGGCTTCTCCCTTGGGAGTATTAATGACTAAAAACTTCCATTAAAGGCTTGGGAGGGAAGGGAGCTCAACCATATATTTAGTATGGTGAGTCACAAATAAATAAGGAGAGTCTGAGGAGTCAATAATAATAAAGGGCATCTTCTCTGGGAGTTCTGACATGTTCAAAGAATACTTGTGAATAAACTGCTTTGCAATAAATGAGTTGGTAGTACCAGAATCAATGAGAATACTGCAAAACATATCAGAGAGAGAAAAGAAAACAAAAACATTAAGAGGATTTTTGACACCAGTATTCAGAATGCACAATTGTGCTCTTGATGAAAAACAGTGAAGACAATTGAACACAACATTTTCTTCACTCAGGCTTTTCCCTGGCTGGAAAATTTGCCTGACGGTTGGGTGAGCTTGTCTTCAGGCCTTTTGAAGCAGAACTCAAGAAAATTCTTCCCACCACAATAGGTACATAGACCCTCCTTTATTCTTCTTTCTTTTTCAGAACTCATCAACCTGAAATCCTTATTCAATAACGAAGAATGGGGGTTGTCCCTCTTCTTAAAATTCTTCTTCTTCTTTTGACTTGAGCTTGAAGAATTTTGAGGATGAGAATAATTCGACTTTGAGGCTTCTGGCTTCTTCTCTTAATGATGACTCTTTTCATTTTGCCTCTCATGGTACCTGGTATCAAGCTCTAGGGTAATATCCATTGAGTTTTGAAGATAGTCAATTCTTGAAGGATGGGAGGCCAATTGATCCAAAATCCTTGATAGCAATCCCTTCCAGAAATGATGGATAAGAGCCCTTTAACCCCAATCTCCAATTCTTGAGACAAGTGTTCTGATATCAGCAATGTATAAAGATACATTCCCACCTGCTTTACTTGTAAATAATCCAATTATGCTTCAGTTTTTCTGACTTCATTTGGGTCCCCAAATAATGTGAAGAGTCCAGATTCAAATAATTTCCATTAATTGAGAAGGTAATTTGTATCTTGATTGGTGAGATTGAAAAGATAAGGCTCAAACCATTTTTCAGCCCTCCCAATGAGAAATGAAGTGGCACAAAGGACCTTCTTTCTGTCTTGAGAGAAGTTTGCCCTATAATTATGAAAAATCATTTGACAAGACTGAATAAAACTTCCAACTTTGAAGGGCTGAGTCCCATCAAAGCATTCTGGTGCCTTCATACATGGAGTCTTGAAGGCTGGTGGTCTTGATGCTTCAGAATATGAAGCTGCTTGAAGGTTGGCCATAATTTGAGTCATTTGCTGCATAATGGCTAATAAGGATGGTTCAGACTGATGAGAGACAGGCTTATTAGACTGGGCTAGAGTTGGCCCTCCAGTACCTTGAGATGCCCACACAGGAGCAGGGAAACCTTCAGTACCATCAGACTCCTCCTCTTCCACAGAATTCTCCTCCTCCTCTTCACCAGCTTCACCTGGACCCTTGAAAATGGTCCTTGAAGTTCCTGGGAATCTGCCAACTACTCCTTAGAATGAGCTTGATCTCCTTTGCACTCTTCCTTCCTTCCTGAACAGTGCTGCTCCTTCCAAAATGGGTCCTCTGTCCAATTTGGCCCTCAGTTGAGAGAGGGCTGCCATGCTATCAAGAGGAGCCTTTGGAGTTGGAGTAAGAACAGCTTGAGTTCTGGCCTGAGATCTTGTCTGCCTTTCAGGAGGTGAGTGTTGGATGGGCATGATTTCAGGATATAAATGAAATAAAATGAAAAATAATCAACATTTGAGGATGAAAACTTGAGTTCAATTTGAAATAAAGCTTGAATTCAAAAGTCAAAATCAAAATCTTGAAGAAAATAAATAAATCAAAATGAGATCTTCAGGTAAATCAATCAATTGAATATCAAAAGAATACTTGAAGTCAATGAATCAAATACGTTGTGGTAACTCCTTTTTGTGTGGGATGAAATAAGGCAGTACCTTGAGGGGGAAATTATTGGTAAGTCTGTTTTGAATTTCAGAATTTTCCAATAACCATGGGTGCTAAGGTGTATCAGCTGCCCCTCTAAATAATACTGAATAGTTATCCTACAGAGAATCACAAAATAAAATAAGATTCGTTACTTTAACAGATAGAGAAGACTTATCAGCAGTCTCAAAATCAGACCTATCAATAACACTACAGTAAAAACTCTGATTTAAAATTTCTGATAAAATAAACACTAATATTTTATTTTATTTTAATAAAAGTCATGATAATATATATATATGTATATATATGTTTTGGGTTTCTGTTATTTTAATAAAACTAATAAGAATACTTTTTTTTTTGATAAGAGTGATAAGAATATATATTTTTTTATGGTTTTAGGTTTATTATAATGATTTTATTTATATGAGTACTAATAATAAGACTACTGGATTTGATTCTTTTACAATTTTTTATTTTTAATACTGAGTTTATATCACTACTACTTCTTTTTGTTCATAAAACTAAGCTTTTGAGCAAGGCTACTAAGCTTTAACTATAGTTATACTACTATTTCCTTAACAATAATTAGCTACTGAGCTTTTTTAACTACGGTTATACTACTTTTCTTCACTAATACTAAGCTTACTGAGGAAGGCTACTGAGCGTGTCACTACTAAACACTACTACTCTAGATATCCTGCTAGTTCAGGGATGGTGGTGATCCTGGATAGTGGAAGCTTGTTCCATGATGTTGGGAAAATGAGGGAGAGAGGACCTCCATTTATAGCTTTTGGGCCTCCATAGAGCTTCTCAAAATAGAGTACTTAGAAAAAATCATAGTTGAGAGGTGTTAGCTAGTGAGACGTGTAGTTTTGGTGTAGCAATGTGACACAGGATCCATTTTTTGACCAATGAGATTGAGTTGTCATGTCAATTGGTAATTATAGGTATGCAGCTGGAATTGATTCGAATTCTGACCAATAACATGGTGTTATTATTTTAATGAACTTTGGATGTGAATTATGACCAATGAGATTGATTTATCATGTCAATTTGTAATTATAGGTATGCACCATGAATTAATTTGATTTCTGAGCAATCAAATGATTTTCTGATAAGTCTTGAATAATTTGTGGTTTTTAATTGAAATGATTAGTCAGCTTCTGTGTAATTGTTGTCCATTTTTGATGTTGAGCTTATGGGTTAGGTTAAATTAATAATATTGTCTGTTTTCTTTAAAAAAGATTTTATTCTTCTGTTTTGATTTTGTTTTATTCTTCTTGGAAATGCCACAAACAATAATTTTGAAATTTACTTCAATGTGGCTTGAAACAGCTACATGACCAATCCAGAGGTGAATAGCTCCTTCTTGTCAACTGACATTGGTGGCATTACGTGGTTGTATTGAGTGTGCGCGGGGGCCACGGGTTTGAGCCTGTCTGGTTGTATACCCTGTATTAATGCCGACAACCACATTTATACCAGAGGCTGAACTCACACGACCCTTTTACAGTTGTCATAACAATTGACAAGTAGTCATGTGCAATAACCTACCTGTTGTAATCATTCTAGTTCTCTTATGCTTTGTTATATTTTAATATTTTATTTACTAACAAAAATTACTAATAATAGGTACGACTATAGCTTTTAAATACAACTGATGATGATCTCCCCTGAAATTTTAATAGTGTACCTATATTATGAATAAAAATTATTCAATTCGTTAGTAAATAAAAATTAAAACTAAAATTAAGGTATCGAGAGAAAGATCTCCTCTGAGATTTTAATAGCGTACCTATATTATGAATAAAAATTATTCAATTTGTTAGTAAATAAAAATTAAAACTAAAATTAAGGTATCAAGAGAAAGATCTCCTCTGAGATTTTAATAGCGTACCTATATTATGAATAAAAATTATTCAATTCGTTAGTAAATAAAAATTAAAACTAAAATTAAGATATCGAGAGAAAGATCTCCCCTGAAGGAGAAGATCTTTTCTTTTGATATGGACTATTTATTTAATGATTGTTGTATAAATAGAGACTGGGTCATTTGACTTCCCTGTGCTACAACAACAATTACTTCACCCAGCAGCTTCCTCACATTTAGCTTTTAAACCTTTCCCAATAAGACACCTTCCTTTTGGAACCCTTTAAAATTAAAATTATCAATTGTCAATGGAGCCCACACGAAAGCAAACAATGGGTTCAGAAATAAAAAAAGATGGAATGGTCAAATGGAGCAGTCAAGGGTTGTTATAAAAAGGGCCAATGATTGGCCTTGCAAAGATCAGAATGATGTTTCTGAGAGGGGAAGAGATGACTTATAAAATTGATACAACTCTGCAAAAAAAGAAACAGAAAAAGTGGGGCGGAGAATGAACGGTTGTGTGAGCTCAGCCTCTGCTATACATGTGTTTGTCCCCATTAATACAGGGTATACAACCAGTCGGGCTCAAACCCGTGGCCCCCGTGCGCGCTCAATACAACCACGTAATGCCACCAGTGTGAGACAGGAAGGTTTTCTTTTTTCAGTCTGGAATTCTAAGTGTGTCCGTAGCACTAAACTCCTTTTCAGTTCTCTCATATTCTCAAAAATCCTGGATATATTTAATTCTATATGTTCTTTATTGATTTTCTTTTTTTTTCTGGTAAGCTTGAAACTGATAATGTAAGATGTGTCTATGAAACTCATGATAATATTACTATCACTGAACAGTACTATGACTGTTCTTATGAAATATAATAACAAAATGTTATTATAACCAGAATTAAATAATTAAAGAATTATTTCTTTCGCGCGTTAAACACTACTAGTGATTTTAACAGTGAGCAAGGAATTGTCTACAAGAATCAATTACAAGAAGAATTTAATAATAAAACTTCTTTTATTAAAATAATAAAATTATTTTAATATATAATTAGCTTTTGCAAGAATAATTATAATGATAATTCTTGAAGAAAACTAATTTTAGAGAAAAACTTTAAGAATTAAAAATAAATCACTCACTAATACTCCAAAGAACTTATTGATAGATAAAAGTAGAGAAATTTGACGTAGAATTGTGGATTTAAGAGATCAAAATGATTTATAGCAGGATTACAACAATATATAGTTGGATTCTATGATTTCACGTCTTTCTAATTGATTCTAAAAGATTTAAAACACTTAAGTATAGTTTAACTAATACTTACTTGTTGGTAACAATGATATAAAATGATAATAAGATGATGATGCGGAAAAAACAGCAAGAGAAGGCCTCTTTTAAGTCAACAACAGCTCACAGAGGCGTGCCATGGAGAAAACGGAAAAACCAGTGAGTGAGAAAGCATTAAACCCTTTTGGATTAGTACTTACATTATCTGTTGTCACGTAAAATCATCATAATTGCTTAATTGATGCTTTTACGTGACTACCAACCCCAATATGATTAAGAATAAAAAGAGTAACATGTGTAAATCTTCTTTTATTCCAAGATAATCATTGATTTCCCAAAGTTATCAATGTTATTGACAATTTCATCACAGGTTGTATTTACTGTGAATTTTTGAAGATTCAGTATTTCACGTAGAATAACCAAAAATGGACTGTAAGTAAAACTTTTAATTTTACTAGAACAACTGTAGATCTCTTTTGTTGTACCATAGATAATAAAGTTCTAAATTGGTCCTGAAAGTTTCAGAAAGATTCATTAAGATTTGTATTTTTAATGAATTTTTGAAGTTTTTGCCTCATTTCTACGTAGAATTGCAAATATCAGTGTTTGACTGGTTGTTATGAGGTAAATCAATGGATACTAGTCAAAAAAGGGTTTTAATTACTCTTTTGGGGTTTATCCATGGAAATTCATTAGTAATTGACATGGTTACAGGAGTGTAAGTAGCTTTTTACCTCCTTGGCACATCAAAATAGCAGGTTATTTCCTATTTTCTGGTGTTTTACAGTAGTTGTAACTTGGTAACCAAGTTCCCAAAGAGGTTTAGTTTACCAATTGGGTCAAGATCAGCCATGGAACCAAGCTTTGGAGCTATCCACGCCTCTGGGGCCTCAGAAGTTGGGTACCCTGGCTCTCTTTGATGTCTTTTGTCCCCCTTGCTTATTTTTCACGTAAAAATAGAAATTTAAGCTTCAAGTGAGATATCCACTATGGGTGTACCAAAAGTGCATGTAAGAATACCATAATATTAAGTGCTCAAAACATGTATAACACTATTCTTAGTGTATATGTAACATGGGATTTCTCACATTCCCATTATTTTGGCGTTAAATTAAGAAAAACAAACATTTTCACGGATCGTTTATGTGGTATTCAAGTATTTTCCATTTTACCACCTCAAAGGGTTAATTTGAGCTTATTCACTCTATGGAGCTACCCTAGGTGAAATTTTGTGTAGAATCCAAATCTGGCTTTAGATCCATAGATTTACCCACTCAATAAAGCGTTATTCATCTTTTCTGATATCAAAAATGATGAATTTTGGATATATGCATGACTTATGAGATATGCATAATTCAAAATTTATTTTCAAGATAATTGTGGCCTATTTGGGTATGTAAAATATACCTCAAGGCTCACATTCCATCCCACCAAAAAATAAAATTGTACTACAATTTTATCAATGGTGGAAATAATAGAAAGCCCCAAAGGGGGGTTAATGTCCACTGTTCAACCTCTTTACATCACTCAGATCAAGTTATTTCAAGCACATTTATTGTCAGCCTGTGACTCAAAACCAGAGCACAAGCATGACAGCCAAAATACCATAAACCAATGGTATAGCCAAGATACCACCAAAACATGGAGCTGAGCCAAATTAGCTCAAAAGGTATCAAAAGATAGAGGAAACTCACCTCTTTCTGAAAATATAAGTCCCATCACCATAGGACAAGAAATAACAAAGTTATTCCTGCTCAAAGTTATTGCTGAGCATAAACCTTAATTTTCACCTCTCATCTAAAATCTAGAAGGAGAGGCTCAACCCCATCAAATGGGTATTCAAAATGAAGCTCTCAGCGAGGGCTATCCAATGGTACCAGCCAAACTGAGCTAGCACCAATATTACTGGAGTTATGGTCAAATTCAGGCCAAATAAGGGTGAACAAAACATTCACCTCTCATCTAACTTCTACAGTTTTAGTGTGGGATACCTGAAGTGGGGTATCTTTGGAAAGAGCACAAGCAGGGCTATCAGAAGGTGCCACCCACTTCTTCATATCTCAACTATAACAGAAGTTATGAGGAAAACAAGCTCAATACAGCTTTTTGCCCAAACCACGCCTATGTACAAAAACCTTGCACATGGGATAACTTTGCCATATTTAATGATAACCATACCAAATTGGGTACCGTTGTGTAGCGCTCATACAGGGCTATGCAATGAACCATTTTTGAGCATGATATCTCAAAAACTGACAGAGTTATGGCTGGTTTAAGGTCAAAATCCCACCTGCTGTCATATACAGCCTCACCATGGGATAATATCCCATAATCATGGATATGAGGTGTCAAATAGACAAAGAAGCATGTTTTTACTTTAATACCTCATATGTCAGTCAATACTGGGGTCCCATACAGTTTCTGTACAGCATTCTATGCGTCATACACGTCAGAATCAGGCTGTGAGGTCCCCAGATGAAAGTTTTCACCCTGTATTGGTAAAAGCCGCCCAGATGTGGTTTCAAAACCACATCTGAGCCGAATACAAGTTATACAGGCTGTTTGCAAACCACAAGCCAGTACTAGAAAGTGAAAAAATCTTCACTTCCTCTACGTGGAAAGGCCTAGCACCCTTTCCACCCCATTTCAGGATAAAAAGGAGGCTTTTCACAGCCAGAATTGTTTCCTCATCCTGCTCTTGAATACCCTACGTAGTAAACTGTCCAAAATAGTTTTACTCTTGGGTAGTAAACAGGTATAATTATATATTTTAATTATTATAACTCTTATTATAGTAACCCAACTGGTAAGATTGCACCCGGGGTTCTCAGTAGCGCTCACCACCACTATAATCCAATAGTAGAACCCCTTAAATATCTTATAAATCATGTTAAACTTCCAAAACCCTTATTTTAAATCAATTTTTCTATGTGTCACAGTCATAATTCTAGTTGTAAATACTTTTATTACCACTTCAATATAGACTCACCCTGACATTTATAGACATATTCAGGCTTGTGGCCTTCTTTCATGTCTAAATCTTCTCAAGAGTTTATCTGAGTCAGGTATATCTGATTCTGCCAGCCATTCATGTTCATGTACTGGATTGCTATATCTGACAAGATATTCTCTCTGATTTTTACCCCTAAGTCTCCTTTCTTTAATGACTTTCTTTATCTTTTTGTCTTCATTCCGTTCCACTGGTGGGACAGTCAAAGGAGTTGGGTTCGTTAGAGGAAACAATTCTTTATCACCTGGTTGATAAGGTTTTATAAATCTGACTGGAAAGGTGGGGTTTTTATTTTCCAATTCACCCCTCAATTTCACTTTGACTGCATTGGTTCCATGTAAGGCAATAATAAAAAATGGTCCTACATACAAATCTTTAAGCTTCTTTGGGCCTTTGATATTATTAAAATTCAAGGTTGAAGTTAGAACTAAGTCCCCTACTTTGAAGTCTGGTACTTTATGACTCTTGTCCCACTTCTGTTTTGCATAATCAAAAGCATCATCCCTACTTTTTTTGCATGATTTTTTACTTTATCAATCATTATCTTGAAGCTGTCAGCTGTAGGATGAATGTCAATCAAGTCTTTCCTCAGTGTGTCTGCTGGGAGTCTTGGATTCCATCCTTTTTTTAACATAGCAGGAGTTTGTCCTGTGGAAGAATGGACTGATTTCTTGTATGCCAATTCTAATGCAGGTATCAGAGTGCACCAGTCATGGGTAAAGCCATCTAAGTCTTTGAATTCTAATCCATAAGCACAAAATCTCCTGATCATGTCTTCTAAATTTTGAATCATCCTCTCTGCTAGCCCACCTGTTTCAGGGTGATATGCTGTAGAGAATGATAATTTAGTCCCAAACAATCTATGAAGATTGGTCCAAAGTGCATATGTGAACTTGAAATCTCTGTCACTGATGATATTCTTAAATAATCCTGTATGAAAAATAACTCTACTCCATAGAAGAAGAGCTGTATCCATAGCATTGTCATCTTTATGACATGGTAAGAATACGGGAGTCTTGCTATATCTGTCTACAATGACTAAACAAGCATTATAACCTTTGTCACCACTTGGAGGAAGTGCTGTGACCCAACCCATGTGAGCAAATTCCCAAGGGGATTTTGGTTCTTGAATATGGATCATAAGTCCAAATTTCTTGCTTGTACTCCTGTTTTCTTTTTGACATCTGTCACAGGTATGGCAATATTGAATGGTTTCTTTTCTCCAAGATGGCCACCATGCACAGTTCTTCACTTTTTCAAGTGTTCTGTCATCTGATAGGTGTCGACATCAGATGCTATCATGGCATTCATGAAGAATTGTATTGATGAGTAATCTGCTGCATAATGTCATTACACAAGAATGTTTGGTTCTGTGCTTGATAATTCCATCAAACAAGTGAAATCTCCCTTCAGAATAGGAATTTCTCCAAACTTCATCCAGTGCATTGACCAAAGATGTATCTTTTCAGTCTTAATCTAATAAAGAAGTCAAGATATGTAAATTCCTGTATTTCTTATAAGATTCTCTGACCTCTTCAAAGAATTCAGTCCCAATATCAGTTATGTTAATTCCCTCAATTGGAATATGTGGTTCAGCTTCCAAAGGTACATAAGCTGGGTTATCAGGAGTGTTGGCTATTGCCCACCTGCTCAGTCCATCAGCATTTTTGTGAATGTTTCCTGCTTTGTGGACTATAGTCATTTTCCCCTATATTTAATAATGGCTATTTGCCATCTCAACATATGTCTGTTGGGAGTTTTCATGTTAAGAAGTGATTTTACTGCATTACAGTCAGTTATCACTTCAAAAACACTGCCATCAAGATAATGGTGAAATTTCTCAAGTGCCCATACCAAACATAAGCACTCCATTTGGCTTGCACCATATCTGGCTTCTGTTGGTTTGATTTGTCTTGGGATGTAACAAACCGGTCCTTCTGTAGGTTTGTCATCAATAATTTGGACTTGATGTATGGCTGCCCCTAATCCATCTCCACCTGCATCAATGTACAATTTAAAAGGAATATTCCAGTCAGGCATGAGGAGTAAAGGTGCTTATCTAAAAGCTCTCCTTATTTTCTAATAAGCTTTAATTCTCTCCTGTGTCATTTCAAATACAGTCTGTTGATTGCAGATTCTATAAAGTGACTTGGCTAGAATTGCAAAGTCTTTCAAGTGTTGCCTATAATAACTGGAAAACCCAAGAAAAGACATCATTTCTTTTTTATTCTGTGGTATTGGCTTAAGTAACACTGCTGCCACTTTGTTTTTGTCAATACCCAAGCTTAAACCAGAAACAATATGTCCTAATGCTTTGAGTTTTTCAAAACCAAAATTGCATTTCTTAAGTGAAATTTTCATGTTCACTTCTGCCACTTTCTGCAGTACTCTTGCAAGTCTTTCAAGGTGCAAAGACCATGAATCAGAACATATGATAATATTATCAATATAAATGATAGGCCATCCTTCAGACAACTCTGTGGGAAAGATGGTGTTTATCATTCTTTGATAATGGGATGGAGCATTTTTAATGCCAAATGGCATCCTAAGATACTCATAAATACCACAGTGAGTGATAATTCTAAGTAATTTCTTAGCTTTAGGCATCAAAACATTTTGATGGAAGCCTTTCAATGCATCCATTGATGTTATATACTTGGCTTTAGACAATTGAGTCAAGGTTTCTTGAATTCTAGGGATTGGATACCTATCTGAAACTGTGTAGGTATTCAATGCTCTGAAATCTCCAGCCATTCTTGACTTGTCATTATGCCAGGCAATAATGACAGGTGTTGTCACTTCAACTTCCTCATTATGGCCTACCTTTCTCAGTACACCAAGTTGGATTAACTCTTGGATATGTTTTTCCAAGGCTTCTCTAGCTCTGGGACTGGCTGGATGAGCTTTTCTTCTAAGTACTGGAGGATATGGCCTGTCAATATTAAGAGTAATATCAACTTCATGTCCCCTTATAGCACCTAATGGTTCATTATCAGAGGCAAATGCATTATTGTATGTGTATAACACATTAATAAGTTCATTCCTCATTTTTGGTGACAATGATGGATTAATTTGTGTGTCAACAAGTTGATTAGACACAAATTCATCTTTATAAGTATCCTTGACAGAAGATACCACAGATATTTGTCTTGGCATATTGGAAAAAGCAGATTTTTGTCTTTTGTTATCCCCAATTGTGGAATATCTGCCTTTATGGTTATTTATGTCAATACCATATATATTCAAGTAATCAATCCCAAGAATGATGTGCTGAGATGTGCAATTATCCATTACCACAATCTCAGTTTTCATCCTCACACATCCTGCTGGGTGTGGAAATACAATATTAGTGTCTGATATACCCAAGGGGTACATATTGTTACTGGCACTACTAAATTGCACACCTTCTATTGGTAATAGATGGTTTTTCCATTCAGGAAGTATAATTTGGAGATAATCTTTGCCCACACAAGTGCAAAATTCCCCTGTATCCAAATTTACTTTGGCTTCAATATCACTCATCAAAACTGATGTGATACAGGATGCTCCAGAAGTGTAACCTTTTCCTCTAGCAGGTTTTGTTTTACACCTTCTGGCATCTTGGATATTCATCAGATTTCAGAAATCCTCACTGTACTGTGGCAAGTGGGTATGGACTTCTCTGACCTCAAAGAAGGCTGTGATGTTTTCAATGGGATAGTCCTCCACTGATGTATCCTCAGAGACTGCAGAATCTTGATCAGACTCCTCTTTCTCTTCAGTGCCCTGAATTCCTTCAATGACTTGAACTTCATTAATTTTTGTCTTTTTGGTGCAAGTTTTTGCTAAATGTGCAGTACTTCCACATTTATGACACTTCAAGACAGGTCTTTCTGGTCTTTTATCCTCTCTGGGAAGCTTTGGGACCATCTTGGATTCTATAGGGATTCTAGTCCAGGTTTTACCAATTCTTGTTCTGGTAATGATATCTTCCATTGCATTAATGTAGTCTTCTGTTGAACAGGGTTCTACACATCTGCTTTTCATAGCATGTTCGAGTTCTCCTCCACGCTTTCTTAATATCTTCATATTAATCATAGTGTCAGACATATCTTGTTGTAAAGCAGATAATCTGTCTTTTTGTTTGAAGAACCAAGTAAGTGGTTTATCTTTCTCTGAGTTAAAAATGGCACTTTCAAAAGCATTTTCCATTTTAAACCTCCAAGAATTGTTGGCCCATTGGGTAATCATTTCAGATTTCCACCAAGACCAATCATGTTTTCCATGATCCATTCTCATCTTGTAATACCATTTCTTTGCAGTTCTGGTAAACAGAGAGTATAATTTCCCCACTATGATTTCATCAGGTATATTAAAGTCTTCCTGTAACATATCAACAGTCCTGATGAACTCAATATGGTTATATTCTCCTTCACCAGAGAATGTTGGCAATTCTTCTAATTTGGGAATATCTTTAACAGAGACAACATTTTCTCCTAAAAGTGGGGTAAAACTTCCTTTAACAGAAAGTTTTTCTTCAGTCAAAGGTGTAGAATGTCTTGGAATATGTGGTTCATAATTCTTATGAATTTGTTCTACATTTGCAATGATTTCATTCTTTAACTTCTGCCTTTCACTGTCACTTTTTGCTAGATGTGTAGCAGACTGATTGGTATTTTCAACTATCTTTAAGACATGGTGTTGAAGAGTTTTAATTTTATCATCCATTTTAAAAATGGAAAGATTTTCCATTTCATCATTCTGAATCTGACATGTACTCTCAACTCTGCTACAAGCATTGATAATTGAATCAATTTTGACATTTGTTAATTCATACCATTCAGTAAATTTCTTATCATGTTTTTTCAATTCATTAATTTCTAATGCTATTTTAGTTAGCTTTGAATCAAGTTTACCAATTTCTACATTAAGAAATCTTTTTACATGACCACACTGTCCATGGCTGAAGGCTCCGATTTGGGGATTGTGTACCCCTGTGGGTAAGGTCTGTGCCAGTTGGCTTTGCCTTTGCCCTTGCCCTGATGGTTCTTGGGACCTCTCTGCTTCTTCTGAGGTCCTTTGGGCTTGTCTTCGGACACTTATGGAGCTGGTTTGGAGCTGGTAGATGCCACTGGGGCCTCTTTCTCCAAAGCTGGAGTCATTTCCAGTTCCTTCTTCTGGTCTATGGATTAAAGACTTTGGTTCTTCAACCAATTCTTTATCTTTTTGACCTTGTCTTTGCAAGACAGGAGGCTCAATCCTCCTAAGAGTTCTATGGTCTTCTCCTGACCCAGAAAGCTCTTGATGTGTAAGTAGGAGTTCATGGCCCCCTGCCAAAGGCTTGGGCATATTTCCTATTCCTCTTCTTTGGCTGATCTGAACCAATTTTTGTACTGGCATTGATATATTTCTATTGCTGCCACTTGAAAGTGGTTCAGCCCTGGAGATATTGTCATGAATCAGTTCAGGCTCAGAATTCATGTCAAAATCTGTGGGTACAGACCTTGGGGAATGGGGGCAACTCTGGCATCCTCCAAGTGTATCTTTCTTGTGGAAGACTTTGCACTTATGGATTTGGTCTTTCCTCTTCCTTGTCCACATCCATCTGGTTGGACTGAATAGTTGCTTCCATTTCTGGTATGTACCATTTTCACGTCAATTTAAAGATAAAAGGTGAAAATATAAGATAAAATACACACCTTTTTGTGGTAATTTAGTCTTTTCTGAGTTTAATAAAGTTCCTCTTTTAGCAATTTGCACCTCAATCCTGTCTTCAGATTCTGCTTCTCAAGATTCGGGACTAGTGATATATCCTTTACTGAATCTGTTGCCAGCTGCACAGTATTTGATTAAAGACACTAGCAAAAATTATAAAAGAGGAAAAATTATTTTTTATACTTTTTAAATATTTTTAAACATTTTTTTATAAGTTTTATATTTTTTAATATTAAAAAAATTAAAATTCAAGATTTTGAATAAAAATTAATTCAGAGTGACTCAAAGAATAATTTTATAAGTTTTTGGATGTGAAAAGCCACGTGTAAAAACAGTATAAAATTAAACCAAATTCCCCAATGAAAAAGATTTCAAAAACAATTTCAAAAATAAGAATTATTTTAACTTTAAAATGAAAGAAAAAAAATTATTAAATTACTATATTTTAGAACTTAAAAATATATTAATTAAGGGTACAAGGTTCAAAAAAACATGGCCAGGCCCCCAAATGTAAGATGTGTCTATGAAACTGATGATAATATTACTATTAATCAACAGCACTATGACTGTTATTATGAGATATAATACCAAAGTGTTATTATAACCACAATGAAATAATTAAAGAATTATTAATTTCACGTGTTAAACACTACTAGTGATTATAACAGTGAGCAAGTAATTGTCTACAAGAATCAATTACAAAAAAAATTTCATAATAAAACTTCTTTTATTAAGATAATAAAATTATTTTAATATATAATTATCTTTTTCAAGAATAATTATAATGATAATTCTTGAAGAAAACTAATTTTAGAGAAAAACTTTAAGAATTAAAAATAAATCACTCACTAATATTCCAAAGAACTTATTGAAAGATAAGATAGAGGGATTTGACGTGGAATTGTGGATTTTAAAGATCAAAATGGATTTATAACAGTATTACAACAATATATAGTTGGATTCTATGATTTCACGTCTTTCTGATTGATTCTGAAAGATTTAAAACACTTAAGAATAGCTTTAACTAATACTTACTTGTTGGTAATAATGATTTAAATCACTATAAGATGATGATATGGATAAAACAGCAAGAGGAGGCCTCTTTTAAGTCAACAACAGCTCACAGAAGCGTGCCATGGAGCAAAATGAAAAACCAGTGAGTGAGAAAACAATAAACCTTTTTGGATTATTGATTGCATCATCTGTTGTCACGTAAGATTATCTTAATTACTTAATTGATGCTTTTACGTGACTACCAACCACAATATGGTTAAGAACAAAATGAGTAACATCTGTAAATCTTCTTTTATTCCAAAATAATCATTTATTTCTCAAAGGTATCAATGATATTGGCAATTTCATCACAGGTTGTAATTACTGTGAATTTTTGAAGATTCAGTGTTTCATGTAGAATAGCCAAAAATGGACTGTACGTAAAACTTTTAATTTTACTAGTAAAACCATTATTCTGTTTGGTTTTACCATGGATAATACAGTTCTTTATTAGTCCTGAAGGTTTCAGAAATATTCATTAAGAATTGTATTTTTAATGAATTTTTGAAGTTTTTACCTGATTTCTACGTAGAATCGCAAATATCAATGTTTCACTGGTTGCCATGAGGTAATTCAATGGATAACAGTCCAAAAAGGGTTTTAATTACTCATTTGGGGTTTATCCATGGAAAATCATTAATTATTGACATGGTTACAGGAGTCTAAGTAGCTCTTTACCTCCTTGGCACGTCAAAATAGCAGGTTATTTGCTATTTTCTTAAGATTTACAGTAGTTGTAACATGGCAACCAAGTTTTCCAAAAGGTTTTAGTTTACCAATTAGACCAAGATCAGCCATGGATCCAAGCTTTGGATCTATACACGCCTCTGAGGCCTCAGAAGTTGGGTACCCTGGCTCTCTTTGATGTCTTTTGTTCCCCTTGCTTATTTTTCACGCCAAAATAGAAATTTAAGCTTTCAAGCGAGATATCCACTATGGGTGTACCAAAAGTCCATATAGGAATACCATGATATTAAGTGCTCACAACATGCATAACACTATTCTTAGTGTATATGTAACATGGATTTCTCACATTCCCATTATTTTGGCGTGAAATTACTTTTATGTGGTATTGATGATGTGGTATTGAAGTATTTTCCATTTTACCACCTCAAAGAGTTAATTTGAGTTTATTCAATCTATGGAGCTACCCTAGGTGAATTTTTGTGTAGAATCCAAATCTGGCCTTAAATTCATGGATTCACTTACTCAATAAAAAGTTATTCATCTTTTCTGAAATCAAAAATGATGAATTTTTGATATATGCATGACTTATGAGTTATTCACAATTCAAAATTTTTTTTCAAGATAATTGTGGCCTATTTGGGTATGTAAAAGATACCTCAAGGCTCACAGATAATATGGTATGGAATACCACAATGTCAAAATGAAAACTTCAGGAAAATCAATAAATCAATGTGAAATGAAATCTTGAAGTCATTTAATCAATATGCCAAATCAATTAAAATCAAAATCTTGCAGAAAATCAATCAATCAAAATGAATTTTTAAAGAAAAATCAATTTATGTCAAAATTCTTGATGTGAAGAATCAGCAAAACCAATGAGATCTTCAGGTCAAACAATTTTCTTGAGGTCAATATCAATTTATGTCAAATAAATCAATCAAATAAAAATCAAGTCAGTTCTTCTTTAAAAATCAATATTCTTGAAAAATAAAACAAAAATTAATCTTGATGTGAAGAATGTGTCTGAATAACTTGATGAAAAATTTGAAAATCAAATGAAAATGAATATTATGCCTGAATTGCGAATAAATTCAAAATAATGATTTGAGATAAGATTTCAAAAAAGAGAAACAAAAAATAAAATTGGGGTCAGCTTTAAATTTTCAGAATCAAGAATGAATGATAGAAAATTGAGAGGTGACAATGATTCATAAGGTTCATAAGTATTAAAGAGTCATCATTTCAATGAAATGAGTGAATGAAATTATAAATAAAAAATTAACAGAATGAAAAGAAATTATGAATTAATTAATATAATGTCACAGCGGCTCTTGGACAGAAAAACAAGAGTGGCCTGGCACTCATCAATCAGGGAACTCACTTGGAAGACTCCAAAAGAATAAATAAAATCAAAATAAGAATTGGATTTCTCTAAAAAGAATGCAAGTACAAAGATGAGATGCAATGAGAGAAATGAGAAGCCAAATGGCCAAAGAGACAGCCAAATAAGTCCTTCATCCCTGTTTCAACCTGCCAAAATGAACAATGGAATTTGTAAGATCTCACTATGAAACTGATGATAATATTACTATTAATCAACAGTACTATGTCTGTTCTTATGAAATAGAATAATGAAATATTATTATAACCACAATGAAATAATTAAAGAATTATATCTTTCAATTGTTAAACACTACTTGTGATGTTAACAGTGAGCAGTAATTGTCTACAAGAAGGAATTACAAGAAGAATTTGATAATAAAACCTCTTTATTAAGATAATAAAATTATTTTGATATATAATCATCTTTTGCAAGAAGAATTATAAATATAATTCTTGAAGAAAACTAATTTCAGAGAAAAACTTTAAGAATTAAAGATAAATGACTCACTTATACTCCAAAGAACATATTGAAATATATAAGTAGAGAAATTTGACATAGAATTGTGGATTATAAGAGATCAAAAATGATTTATAGCAGGATTACAACAATATATAGTTGGATTATATGAATTAACATCTTTCTGATTTATTATGAAAGATTTAAAGCACTTAAGAATAGTTTAAATAATACTTACTTGTTGGTAAAATTGATATAAATGTATTGTATGATGATTTGATGTGGGAAAAACAGCAAGAGGAGGCCTCTTTTAAGTCAACAACAGCTCACAGAGGCGTGCCATAGAGCAAACTGAAAGACCAGTGAGAGAGAAAACAATAAACCCTTTTGGATTATTGATTGCATCATCTTTTGTCACGTAAGTTTATCATAATGACTTAATTGATGCTTTTATATGGCTACCAACCCCAATATGGTTAAGAATAAAAGGAGGAACATCTGTAAATCTTCTTTTATTCCAAATTCATCATTGATTTCTCAAATGTATCAATGTTATTGGAAATTTCATCACAGGTTGTAATTACTGTGAATTTTTGAAGATTCAGTGTTTCACGTAGAATAGTCAAAAATGGACTGTAAGTAAAACTTTTACTTTTACCAGTAAAACCAAAATTATTTTTGTTTTTACCATGGGATATACAGCTCTCCATTGGTCCTCAAATATTCAGAGAGATTCATTAAGAATTGTATTTTTAATGAATTTTTGAATTTTTTACCTCATTTCTACATAGACTTGAAAATATCAGTGTTTAACTGGTTTCTATGAGTTAAGTCAATGGATAAAAGTCCAAAAACAGTTTTAATTACTCGTTTGGGGCTTATCCATGGAAAGTCATTAAGAATTGACATGGTTACAGGAGTCTAAGTAGCTCATTACCTCCTTGGCATGTCAAAATAGCAGGTTATTTGCTATTTTCTTAAGATTTACAGTAGTTGTAACATGGTAACCAAGTTCCCAAAGTGTTTTGGCTTACTAAATGGGCCAAGGACAGCCATGGATCCAAGATTTGGATCTATACACGCCTCTGAGGCCTCAGAAGTTGGGTACCCTGGCTCTCTTTGACGTCTTTTGTTCCCCTTGCTTATTTTTCACGCCAAAATAGAAATTTAAGCTTTCAAGCGAGATATCCACTATGGGTGTACCAAAAGTACATATAAGAATACCAGTATATTAAGAGCCCAAAACATGCATAAACTATTCTTAGTGTATATGTAACATGGGATTTCTCACATTCCCATTAATTTGGCGTTAAATTAAGAAAAACATACATTTTCACGGATCTCTTATGTGGTATTGAAGCATTTTCCATATTACCACCGCAAAGAGTTAATTTGAGCTTATTCACTCCATGGAGCTACCCTTGGTGAATTTTTGTGTAGAATCCAAATCTGGCCTTAAATCCATGTATTTACTTACTCAATAAAACGCTATTCATCTTTTCTGAAATCAAAAATAATGAATTTTTGATATATGCATGACTTATGAGTTATGCATAATTCAAAATTTATTTTCAAGAGAATTGTGGGCTATTTGGGTATGTAAAATATACCTGAAGGCTCACAATTGGCTAGTTTGAACTTGCTAAGGCAATCAGGATTCTTTTGAATGTTTCCTGTGTTATGAAATATAGTCATGTTACCTCTACATTCCTGAATGGCTGTTTGCCATTGCAACCTATGTCTGTTGGGAGTTTTCATGTTAACAAGTGATTTCATGGCATTACAGTCAGTTATTCCTTCGAAAAAAACTGCCATCAAGATAATACTCTAATTTCTCAAGTGCCCATACCAAACATAAGCACTCCATCTGGCCTGCACCATATATTGCCTTTGTTGGTTTGATTTGTCTTGAGATTTAACAAACTGGTCCTTCTGTAGGTTTGTCATCAATAATTTGGACTTGATGTAGCGCTGCCCTTAATCCATCTCCACATGCATAAATGTACAATTTAAAATGTATATTTCAGTTAGGCATTTAGGGTAAATGTGAGCCTTGAGGTATATTTTACATACCCAAATAGGCCACAATTATCTTAAAAAGAAATTTTGAATTATGCACAACTCATAAGTCATGCATATATCCAAAATTCATCATTTTCAATTTCAGAAAAGATGAATAACTTTTTATTGAGTAAGTAAATCCATGGATTTAAGACCAGATTTGGATTTTACACAAAAATTCACCTAGGGTATCCCCATAGAGTGAATAAGCTCCATTTAAGTATTTGAGGTGGTAAAATGGAAAATACTTCAATACCACATCATTAATACCACATAAAAGATTCGTGAAAATTTTTGTTTTTCTTGATTTTAAGCCAAAATAATGGGAAAGTGAGAAATCCCATTTTACATATACACTAAGAATAGTGTTATGCAGGTTTTGAGCACTTAATATCATGGTATTCCTACATGGACTTTTGGTACACCCATAGTGGATATCTCACTAAGCTTAATTTTCTATTTTTACGTGAAAAATACGTAAGGGGGACAAAAGACATCAAAGAGAGCCAGGGTACCCAACTTCTGAGGCCTCAGAGGCGTGGATAGCTCCAGAGCATGGATCCATGGCTCATCTTGTCCCAATTGGTAAACTAAAACTCTTTGGGAACTTGGTTACCAAGTTACACCTACTGTAATCATAAGAAAATAGCAAATAACCTGCTATTTTGACGTGCCAAGGAGGTAATGAGCTACTTAGACTCCTGTAGCCACGTCAATTCTTGATGACTTTCCATGCCTAGACCCTAAAAGAGTAATTAAAACCCTTTTGGGACATGTATTCATTGATTTACCTCATAGCAACCAGCAAAATAATGCTATTTGCAATTCTACGTAGAAATGAGGTAAAAACGTCAAAAATTCATTAGAAATACAATTCTTAATGAATATTTCTGAAACTTTCAGGACTAATAGAGAACTGTATTATCTATAGTACAACCAAAAATATTTATGGTTTTACTAGTAAAATTCAAAGTTTTACTTACAGTCCATTTTTGACCATTCTACGTGAAACACTGAATCTTCAAAAATTCACAGTAATTACAACCTGTGATGAAATTGGCAATAACATTGATACCTTTGAGAAATCAATGATTATTTTAGAATAAAAGAAGATTTACAGATGTTACTCCTTTTATTCTTAACCATATTGGGGTTGGTAGTCACGTAAAAGCATCAATTAAGTAATTATGATAATCTTACGTGACAACTGATGATGCAATCAATAATCCAAAAGGGTTTATTGTTTTCTCACTCACTGATTTTTCAGTTTGCTCCATGGCACGCCTCTGTGAGCTGTTGTTGACTTAAAAGAGGCCTCCTCTTGCTGTTTTTTTCCCAGGAATCATCTTATCAATTTATTAAATCATTATTACCAACAAGTAAGTATTAGTTACAGCTATTCTTAAGTGTTTTAAATCTTTCAGAATCAACCAGAAAGACGTGAAATCATAGAATCCAACTATATATTGTTGTAATACTGTTATAAATCCTTTTGATCCCTTGAATCCACAATTCCACGTCAAATTTCTCTACTTTTATCTATCAATAGGTTCTTTGGAGTATTAGTGAGTCATTTATCTTTAATTCTTAAAGTTTTTCTCTAGTAATAGTTTTCTTCAAGAATTATCTTTATAATTATTCTTGTAAAAGATAATTATATATTAAAATAATTTCATTATTTTAATAAAAGAAGTTTTTATTATTAAATTCTTCTTGTAATTGATTTTTGTAGACAATTACTGCTCACTGTTATAATCACTAGTAGTGTATAACACGTGAAAGAAATAAGTTCATAATTATTTAACTGTGGTTATAATAATTTTTATTATTATATTTCATAAGAACAGACATAGTACTGTTGATCAATAGTAATATTATCATCAGTTTCATAGTCACATCTTACATTTGGGGGCCTGGCCTTGATTGTAACCAGAGTTTTGGATGTAATCATATTCTAGACTTCATTTTTGTGTTCTAAAAAAACCACCATACCTACCACATCTTACATTTGGGGGCCTGGCCATGTTTTTTTGAACCTTGTACCCTTAATTAATATATTTTTAAGCTCTAAAATATATTAATTTAACTTTTTTTTTTCAATTTAAAGAAAAAATTTTTTTTTTTTGAAATTGTCTTAAAACCTTATTTCATTGAGGAATTTGGTTTAATTTTGTACTGTTTTTACACGTGGCTTTTTCACATCCAAAACCTTATAAAATTATTCTTTGAATTACTCTGACTTAATTTTTTATTCAAATTCTTAAATTTTAATACCTTTTTCTTTGAAAAGAATTTTTTTTTCATCAAAAAATAATAAAACTTATAAAAAATCTTTTAAAAAATATCTTAAATCATAAAAAAATAATTTCTTTTATCATATTTTTTTTAAGTGTCTTTAACCAAATACTGTGCAGCTGGCAACAGACTCAGTAAAAGATACATCACTAGTCCTGAATCTTCAGAAGCAGAATCTGAATAAAGTATTGAGGTGCAAATTGCTAAAAGAGGCACCTTATTTAACTCAGAAAAGAATAAATTACCACCAAAAGGTGTGTTTTTATCTTTAAATTTACTCTTTATCATTAAATTGACGTAAAAATGGTGCATACTAGAAATGGAAGCAACTATTCAGTCCAACCAGATGGATGTGGACAAGGAAGAGGCAAGACCAAATCCAGAAGTGCCAAATCTTCCTCAAGAAAGATACACTTGGAGGATGCCAGAGTTGCCCCCCATTCCCCAAGGTCTGTACCCACAGATTTTGACGTGAATTCTGAGCCTGAACTGATTCATGACAATATTTCCAGGGCTGAACCACTTTCAAGTGGCAGCAATAGAAATATATCAATGCCAGTACAAAAATTGGTTCAGAGCAGCCAAAGAAGAGGAATAGGAAATATGCCCAAGCCTTTGGCAGGGGGCCATGAACTCCTACTTACACATCAAGAGCTTTCTGGGTCAGGAGAAGACCATAGAATTCAGAACCTGACCTGATCTATGGTAATATTTCCAGGGCTGAACCACTTTCAGGTGGCAGCAATAGAAATATATCAATGCCAGTACAAAAACTGGTTCAGAGCAGCCAAGGAGGATGTGAGCCTGCAAGCATGTAATGGCTTACCTGCTACACCGTCTACATCTTACTTTTTTATTTTATTCAATTATTAGGTTCAAACTCTAACCTAAAAATTAAAATTTATTATCTTAAATCTTAATGATGTCATAAAATATTAAATTACATCATTTAATTTTGTAAATAAAATCATTATTAATTTCTTTTGATGATGTCATAAAAATCTTATTATGACATCATTTATAATTTTGTATTTACAATATTTAAGAGGATCATTCTTACCTTTGAATGATACCTCAGAGCTCTTACAAATTATATTTTTACAATTAAAATCATTTACATTTTATTTTAGAAATATTAAGCGCTCTCACCTTAAAGTGATTAAATTCACTCTTACACTTTATTATACTGTTGAAGCTTAAATTCCAACAGTACTTCATTAAAAACTTACAGTGACGTCTCTGTTATCTTATTTTAACAGTATTCCACTTCTTTTTAATTTATTAAAATTCCTTTTATATAAACTGGAAGTCACGAAAGAGACCCCAGTTTACATTTAATATATTAAAATTATCATTAGAAATAATTAATTAGTTAATTAATTCTGATAAATTAATTAGACGTTGGATACTACCTGATTACAAATTCTATCTACACTTACTCTATCAGCCAAAAAATCAAAGACCGTTCTGAATTTTTTTGCTTACAATAATCTACGACGATTTGAAGTATTGATTCCAAATCTCTTTTATTGATACTATCCTATCTAGTTAGACTCATCTGTTAAATCGTCTAACATGAAAAATTTAAATAATACTACTTTTGATCGATCTGTAGTATTACTTCTTAACAATATGTCTTTACTAATGAAAGACATGAGTACTATAGCTGGTCATCTATCCAAGATAATGACTAGCAATAGTTCTTTCAACAACTATACACCTCGTCGTCAGCACAGAAAACGTACCAATCGATCTGAGGCTTGGTTGAATCGCAAGCGTTCAGATAATAACAATTTGACGATGGTCTCATCAGGAAGTTCACAAGAAAATACAATAACTAATACAGTTTTTTACGATAGAAGTGGTAATACCACTTTTAAAAACCCATCAAATACAGCTTTTATCCCCTTGTTTAATCGTTTCAATCTTATTGCTCAATCTGATAGCCTTACAAAACCATATAGACAACCTACAGCATCTCTTGCTATTGGTTATGATCAAAAAAGAATGAAACATAAAGAATGCAGCAAGTCACCAACTGAATTAGCAGCAGATCGAAAGGGAAATGAAGGTCCAGAAGTTTACAGTGGTAATACAACTGTCAACTTGTCATCGGATTCAGATCTTTCCCCTACATATAAGTCCAATACACTTGAGGAGTATAGTAATAGTTTGGCTAGTAAAGGAATCAACGCGAATACAATTAAAAAGGATATCAAGACCAGTGCTAATCAGTCTTATGCGAATAACAATAACATTAAAGCTATTAGTGGTAATAGCAGTATGCGAGATTTAAAAGTCAACAATAATCCCATTAATCAAAGTACAGACGCGAAATCTACTTCAGATACCAGTAACAACGAAGAAACCTTGAACAGTAAAGAAAGTCTTAATACTATATTAGATCTGAATAAAATCAATAATAGTAGCAGTCTACCAACTGAAAATGAAGATAAACAAAAGGAAGACATTGCCGATGAAAATAGAATAGTAAACGAAGTTCAAAACTTTGTAGCGAAGAGGATAATCGGGAAATCTACAAAACTGAAAGAAACAATATCGATAGCCTTAAAGAACATTACAGCAAAGATTGATGGTGCGATAAACATTAATAAACTATTTTTTCCAAATGAAGACTACAACGAATTGAAGATTTACTTTGAAGAAATAAAAAAACAAAAAAAATCAATTTTTTTTGAATTTCTCAACAAAGAAGAAATACAAATTTGTAACAGTTTCTACGACTCAGATTATACAACAAGAGAAGAACTTTATTTCAATAATTCAAAAATTCGAAATATGATTATGAAAATTATAAATCAATACAGTTTTTTTATAAATTAAAAATTACATTTATCATTTTTTTACTATTTTTTTTTTAGTGTTATGAAATGTGAGCCTGCAAGCATGTAATGGCTTACCTGCTACACCGTCTACATCTTACTTTTTTATTTTATTCAATTATTAGGTTCAAACTCTAACCTAAAAATTAAAATTTATTATCTTAAATCTTAATGATGTCATAAAATATTAAATTACATCATTTAATTTTGTAAATAAAATCATTATTAATTTCTTTTGATGATGTCATAAAAATCTTATTATGACATCATTTATAATTTTGTATTTACAATATTTAAGAGGATCATTCTTACCTTTGAATGATACCTCAGAGCTCTTACAAATTATATTTTTACAATTAAAATCATTTACATTTTATTTTAGAAATATTAAGCGCTCTCACCTTAAAGTGATTAAATTCACTCTTACACTTTATTATACTGTTGAAGCTTAAATTCCAACAGTACTTCATTAAAAACTTACAGTGACGTCTCTGTTATCTTATTTTAACAGTATTCCACTTCTTTTTAATTTATTAAAATTCCTTTTATATAAACTGGAAGTCACGAAAGAGACCCCAGTTTACAGAGGAGGAGTGGGAAATCTGCCCAAGCCTTTGGCAGGGGGCCATGAACTCCTACCTACACATCAAGAGCTTTCTGGGTCAGGAGAAGAACATAGAACTCTTAGGAGGTTGGAGCCCCCTGTCTTGCAAAGACAAGGTCAAAAAGATAAAGAATTGGTTGAAGAACCAAAGTCTTCTATCCATAGACCAGAAAAAAGAGTTGGAAATGACTCCAGCTTTGGAGACAGAGGCACCAGTGGCGTCTACCAGCTCCAAACCAGCTCCAGAAGTGTCCAAGGACAAGCCCAAGGGACCTCAGAAGAGGCAGAAAGGTCCCAAGAACCATAAAGGAAAGGGCAAAGGCAAAGCCAATCGGCACAGACCTTACCAACAAGGGTACAGGATTCCCAAATTGGAGCCTTCAGCCGTGGACAGTGTCTTCAATATGGCCAGGACTCTGATGGAATATACATCCCAAGAGCAGGAAAGGATGAACAGAAACTTTCCATGGAAATAATTGGCGTACAGACTAGTATTAATGTAGAAATTGGTAAACTTGATGGAAGATTAACCAAAATTGCATCAGATATAGTTGAATTAAAGAAAAATGACAAGAAATACATTGAATTGCACCAAGTGACAAATGCCAAACTTGACTCAATTACCGATTCTTGCAAAAGAATTGAAAACATGTACCAAGTTCAGCATGATGAGATGGAAGATCTTTCCATTTTTAAGGTGAATGATCAACTTACAACTCTACAAGACCAAGTCTTGAAGATAGTTGAGAATACCAATCAATTTGCTATACACTTAGCAAAAAGTGACAGTGAAAGACAGAAGTTGAAGAATGAAATAATTGCAAGCGTGGAACAAATTCATAAGAATCATGAACCACATATGCCAAGACATTCTACACCTTTAACTGAAGAAAAACTCTCTGTTAAAGAAAGTCTCACCCCATTCTTAGGAGAAAATGCCTACTCTGCAAGAGATATTCCCAAAATAGAAGAATGGCCAACATTCTCTGGTGAAGGAGAATACAACCATATTGAATTCATCAGGACCATTGATATGTTGCAAGAAGACTTTAATATACCTGATGAAATCATAGTGGGAAAATTACATTGTCTGTTTACCAGAACTGCAAAGAAATGGTATTACAAAATGAGGATTGATCATGGTAAACATGATTGGTCTTGGTGGAAATCTGAAGTGATGATCAAATGGGCCAACAATTCTTGGAGGTTTAAGATAGAAAATGCCTTTGAGAGGGCCATTTTTAACTCAGATAAAGATAAACCACTTACTTGGTTCTTCAAGCAAAAAGACAGATTATCTGCTTTACAACAAGATATGTCTGACACTATGATTAATATGAAAATATTAAGAAAGTGTGGAGGAGATTTGGAACATGCTATCAAAAGCAGATGTGTGGAACCCTGTTCAACAGAAGACTACATTAATGCTATGGAAGATATCATTGCCAGAACAAGAATTGGTAAAACTTGGTCTAAAATCCCAACAGAATCCAAGATGACCTCTAAGATTTCCAGAGAGGATAAGAGACCAGAAAAACCTGTCTTAAAGTGTCATAAATGTGGAAGCACTTCACATTTAGCCAGCACTTGCACTAAGAGGACAAAAATCAATGAGTTTCAAGTCATTGAGGACATTCAGTGTACTGGAGAAAAGGAGGAATCTGATCAAGACTCTGCAATCTCTGAAGATACACCAGTTGAGGACTATCCCATTGAAAACATCACAGCTTTCTTTGAGGTCACTGAAGTACATACTCATTTGCCACAGTATAGTGAAGATTGCTACAACCTGATTAATGTTCAGGATGCCAGAATGTGTAAAACCAAACCGGCTAGAGGAAAAGGTTATACTGCTGGAGCATCTTGTATCACATCCATTCTGATGAATGATGTTGATGCCAAAGTCAATTTGGATACAGGAGCATTTTGCACTTGTGTAGGCAAAAATTATCTCCAAGCTATACTTCCTGAATGGAAAAACCATCTATTACCAATAGAAGGTGTACAATTCAGTAGTGCCAGTACCAATATGTACCTTTTGGGTATATTAGACACTATGCTTGTATTTCCCCATCCAACAGAAAGTATAAGAATGAAAGCTGAGGTTGTAGTAATGGACGACTGCACATCTCAGCATGTCATTCTTGGAAATGATTACTTAAGTATTTATGGTATTGATATCAATAACCATAAAGACAGGTAATTTCACAATTGGAGAAAACAGAAGAAAGAAATTTTCTTTCTCCAATATGCCAAAGAAAATATCAGTAGTATCTTCTGAGAAAGATACGTATAAGGAAGAATTTGTGACCACACAACTTGTTGAAACACAAATTAATTCATCATTGTCACCAGAAATGAGGAATGAACTTATTGACGTGTTATACACATACAATACTGCATTTGCCTCTGATAATGAGCCATTAGGTGCTATAAGGGGACATGAAGTTGATATTACTCTTAATATTGACAGACCATATCCCCCAGTACTTAGAAGACCAGCTTATCCAGCCAGTCCCAGAGCTAGAGAGGCCTTGGAAAAACATATCCAAGAGTTAATCCAACTTGGTGTACTAAGGAAAGTAGGCCATAATGAGGAGGTTGAAGTGATAACACCTGTTATCATTGCTTGGCATAATGATAAGTCAAGAATGGCTGGAGATTTTAGAGCTTCGAATACCTACACAGTTCCAGATAGGTATCCAATCCCTAGAATCCAAGAAAATTTGACTCAATTGTCTAAAGCCAAGTATATAACATCAATGGATGCATTGAAAGGCTTCCATCAAAATTTTTTGATGCCTAAAGCTAAGAAGTTACTTAGAATTATCACTCACTGTGGTATTTATGAGTATCTTAGAATGACATTTGGCATTAAGAATGCTCCATCTCATTATCAAAGAATGATGAATACCATCTTCCCCACAGAATTGTCTGAAGGATGGCTTATCATTTATATTGATGATATTATTATATGTTCTGACTCATGGTCTTTGCACCTTGAAAGACTTGCAAAGGTACTCCACAAAGTTGCAGAAGTAAATATAAAAATTTCACTTAAGAAATGCAACTTTGGTTTTGAAGAACTTAAAGCATTAGGACATGTTGTTTCTGGTTTGAGCTTGGGTATTGACAAGAATAAAGTGGCAGCAGTGCTACTTAAGCCAATACCCCAGAATAAAAAAGAAATGATGTCTTTTCTTGGATTTGCTAGTCACTATAGGCAACACTTGAAAGACTTTTCAATTCTAGCCAAATCACTCTATAGAATCTGTGATCAACAGACTGTATTTGAGATAACACAGGAGAGAATTAAAGCTTATAAGAAGATAAAGAAAACCCTTACAGAAGCACCTTTACTCCTCATGCCTGACTGGAATATTCCTTTTAAATTGTACATTGATGCATGTGGAGATGGATTAGGGGCAGCCCTACATCAAGTCCAAATTATTAATGACCAACCTACAGAAGGACCAGTTTGTTATATCTCAAGACAAATCAAACCAACAGAAGCCAGATATGGTGCAAGCCAAATAGAGTGCTTATGTTTGGTATGGGCACTTGAGAAATTACACTATTACCTTGATGGCAGTTTTTTTGAAGTGATAACTGACTGTAATGCAGTAAAATCACTCCTTAACATGAAAACTCCCAGCAGACATATGTTGAGATGGCAAATAGCTATTCAAGAATATAGAGGAAACATGACTATAGTTCATAAAGCAGGAAACATTCACAAGAATGCTGATGGACTTAGTAGATGGGCTTTAGCCAACACTCCTGATAACCCAGCTTATGTACCTTTGGAAGCTGAACCACAGATTCCAATTGAAGCAATTAACATACCTGATATTGGGACTGAATTCTTTGAAGAGGTCAGAGAATGTTATAAACAAGACAAGAATTGCCATATATTGACTTCTTTATTAGATTAAGACTGCAAAGATACATCTTTGGTAAATGCACTGGATGAAGTTTGGAGAAATTCCTATTCTGAAGGGAGATTTCACTTGTTTGATGGGATCATTTACCACAGAACAAAACATTCTTGTGTTGTGACATTGTGCAGTAGATTACTTATCAATACCATTCTTCATGAATGTCATGATAGTATCTACTCTGGACACCTGTCAGAAGACAGAACACTTGAAAAAGTGAAGAACTGTGCATGGTGTCCATCTTGGAGGAAAGAAACCATTGAATATTGCCATACCTGTGATAGATGCCAAAAAGCAAACAGGAGCACAGGCAAGAAATTCGGATTGATGATCCATATTCAAGAACCAAAATCCCCTTGGGAAGTTTTTCACATGGATTGGGTCACAGCACTTCCTCCAAGTGGTGACAAACGTTATAATGCTTGCTTAGTCATTGTAGACAGATATAGCAAAACTCCCATATCCTTACCATGTCATAAGGAGGACACTGCTATGGATACAGCTCTTCTTTTATGGAGTAGAGTTCTTTCTAATACAGGATTATTTAAGAATATCATAAGTGACAGAGATCCCAAATTCACATCTGCGCTTTGGACCAATCTTCATAGATTGTTTGGGACTAAGTTATCATTCTCTACAGCATATCACCCTCAAACAGATAGGCTAGCAGAGAGGATTATTCAGACTTTAGAAGACATGATCAGGAGATTCTGTGCTTATGGATTAAAATTCAAAGACCCAGATGGCTTTACCCATGACTGGTGCACTCTGATACCTGCATTACAATTGGCATACAAGACATCAGTCCATTCTTCCACAGGACAAACTCCTGCTATGTTAGAGAAAGGATGGAATCCAAGACTCCCAGCAGACACACTGAGGAAAGACTTGATTGACATTCATCCTACAGCTTCCAGCTTCAAGATAATGCTTGATAAAGTGAAACATCATGCAAAACAAAGTATGGATGATGCTTTTGATTATGCAAAACAGAAGTGGGACAAGAGTCATAAAGTACCAGACTTCAAAGTAGGGGACTTAGTTTTAGTTTCAACCTTGAATTTTAATAATATTAAAGGCCCAAAGAAACTTAAAGATTCTTATGTAGGACCTTTTGTTATTGTTGCTTTACATGGAACCAATGCAGTTCAAGTGGAATTGAGTGGTGAATTGGAAAATAAACACCCCACCTTTCCAGTCAGCTTGTTAAAACCTTATCAACCAGCTGATAAAGAATTGTTTCCTTCAAGAAACCCAACTCCTTTAACTGTACCACCTGTGGAACAGAATAAAGACAAAAAGATAAAGAAAGTCATTAAAGAAAGGAGACTTAGGGGTAAAAATCAAAGAGAATATCTTGTCAGATATAGAAATCCAGTACATGAAGATGAATGGATGGCAGAATCAGAAATACCTGACTCAGATAAACTCTTAAGAAGATTTAGACATGAAAGAAGTCCACAAGCCTGAATATGTCTATAAATGTGCTTTAAATTACTTGATCTGAGTAATGTGAAGAGTTTGGACAGTGGACATTAACCCCCTTTGGGTCCTTATTCTTTTATCACTAATAAAATTGTAGGAAAATTTTATTTTTTGGTGGCAGGGAATGTGAGCCTTGAGGTATATTTTACATACCCAAATAGGCCACAATTATCTTAAAAAGAAATTTTGAATTATGCACAACTCATAAGTCATGCATATATCCAAAATTAATCATTTTCAATTTCGAAAAAGATGAATAACTTTTTATTGAGTAAGTAAATCCATGGATTTAAGACCAGATTTGGATTCTACACAAAAATTCACCTAGGGTAGCCCCATAGATTGAATAAGCTCAATTTAAGTATTTGAGGTGGTAAAATGGAAAATACTTCAATACCACATCATTAATACCACATAAAAGATCCGTGAAAATTTTTGTTTTTCTTGATTTTAAGCCAAAATAATGGGAAGGTGAGAAATCACATGTTACATATACACTAAGAATAGTGTTATGCAGGTTTTGAGCACTTAATATCATGGTATTCTTACATGGACCTTTGGTACACCCATAGTGGATAGCTCACTTTAAGCTTAATTTTCTATTTTTATGTGAAAAATAAGTAAGGGGGACAAAAGACATCAAAGAGAGCCAGGGTACCCAACTTCTGAGGCCTCAGAGGCGTGGATAGCTCCAGAGCATGGATCCATGGCTCATCTTGGCCCAATTGGTAAACTAAAACTCTTTGGGAACTTGGTTACCAAGTTACACCTACTGTAATCATAAGAAAATAGCAAATAACCTGCTATTTTGACGTGCCAAGGAGGTAATGAGCTACTTAGACTCCTGTAACCACGTCAATTCTTGATGACTTTCCATTACTAGACCCTAAAAGAGTAATTAAAACCCTTTTGGGACATGTAAATACAATTCTTAATGAATCTTTCTGAAACTTTCAGGACTAATAGAGACCTGTATTATCTATGGTACAACCAAAAAGAATTATGGTTTTACTAGTAAAATATAAAGTTTTACTTACAGTCCATTTTTGACCATTCTACGTGAAACACTGAAACTTCAAAAATTCACAGTAATTACAACCTGTGATGAAATTGGCAATAACATTGATAACTTTGAGAAATCAATGATTATTTTAGAATAAAAGAAGATTTACAGATGTTACTCCTTTTATTCTTAACCATATTGGGGTTGGTAGTCACGTAAAAGCATCAATTAAGTAATTATGATAATCTTATGTGACAACTGATGATGCAATCAATAATCCAAAAGGGTTTATTGTTTTCTCACTCACTGGTTTTCAGTTTGCTCCATGGCACGCCTCTGTGAGCTGTTGTTGACTTCAAAGAGGCCTCCTCTTGCTGTTTTTTTTCCAGGAATCATCTTATCAATTTATTAATTCATTATTACCAACAAGTAAGTATTAGTTACAGCTATTCTTAAGTGTTTTAAATCTTTCAGAATCAACCAGAAAGACGTGAAATCATAGAATCCAACTATATGTTGTTGTAATACTGTTATAAATCCTTTTGATCCCTTAAATCCACAATTCCACATCAAATTTCTCTACTTTTATCTATCAATAAGTTCTTTGGAGTATTAGTGAGTCATTTATCTTTAATTCTTAAAGTTTTTCTCTAGTAATAGTTTTCTTCAAGAATTATCTTTATAATTATTCTTGTAAAAGATAATTATATATTAAAATAATTTTATTATTTTAATAAAAGAAGTTTTTATTATTAAATTCTTCTTGTAATTGATTCTTGTACACAATTACTGCTCACTGTTATAATCACTAGTAGTGTATAACACGTGAAAGAAATAATTTTATAATTATTTAATTGTGGTTATAATAATTTTTATTATTATATTTCATAAGAACAGACATAGTACTGTTGATTAATAGTAATATTATCATCAGTTTCATAGTCACATCTTACAGTAAAGGCGCTTCTGTAAGAGCTTTCCTTATCTTCTAATAAGCTTTGATTCTGTCCTGTGTCATCTCAAATACTTTCTGTTGATCACAGATTCTATAGAGTAATTTGGCTAGAATTTAAATGTCTTTCAGGTGTTGCCTGTAATAACTGGAAAATCCAAGAAAAGAAATCATTTCTTTCTTTTTCTGAGGCATTCGCTTAAGTAACACTGTTGCCACTTTTTTTTTCAATACCCAAGATTAAACCACAAAAAATATGTCCTGAAGCTGTAAGTTCTTCAAAGCCAAAGTTACATTTCTTGAGTGAAGTCTTCATATTCACTCCTTCAACTTTAGCAAGTACTCTTGCAAGTATTTCAAGGTTCAAAGAGCATTAATCAGAACATATGATAATATTATCAATATAAATCATAAGCCATCCTTCAGATAATTCTGTGGGGAAGATGGTATTCATCGTTCTTTGATGATGAGATGGTGCATTTTCAATACCAAATGGAGTTCTAGGATACTCATAAATACCACAGTGAGTGATGATTCTTAGAAATTTCTTAGCTTTGGGCATCAAAACATGATTATGAAAGCCTTTCAATGCATCCATTGATGTTATATACTTGGCTTTAGACAATTGGGTCAAAGCTTCTTGGATTATAGGAATTGGATACCTATCTGGAACTCTATAGGTATTCAGTGCTCTAAAATCTCCAACCATTCTAGATTTATCATTTTGCCAAGCAATAATAACAGATGTTGTCCCCTCCAATTCCTCATTATGTCCTACTCTCCTTAGTACACCTAGTTGGATCAACTCTTGGATATGTTTTTCCAAGGCTTCTCCAGCTCTGGGACTGGCTGGATAAGCTGCTCTTCTAACTACTGGAGCGTATGGTCTGTCAATGTTAAGAGTAATATGAACTTCATGCCCTTTAATAGTGCCTAATGGTTCATTCTCAGAAAAAAAAGCAATTTTATATGTGTACAATACATTAATAAGTTCTTTTGTCATTCTGGGTGAAAATTATGGATTAATTTGTGCTTCAACAAGTTTATCTGTCAAAAATTCTTCCTTATAAGTATCTTTAGTTGAACATACTATTGATATTTGTTTTGGAATATTGGATAAAGCAAATTTTTGTCTTTTATTTTCTCCAATTGTAAAATATATGTCTTTATGGTTGTTTATGTCAATACCATTAATATTCAAGTAATAATTTCCAAGAATGATATGCTGAGATGTACAATTGTCTGTTACTACTATCTCTGTCTTCATTCTTAAACTTCCTGCAGGATGTGGAAATAAAATGTTAATTTCCAATATGCCCAAAGGGTACATATCATTACTGGAACTACTAAGTTGCACACGTTCTATGGGCAACGTACGTTTTCTCCAATCAGGTAGTATGAATTGAAGGTAGTCTTTGCCTATACAAGTGCAAAATGCCCCTGTGTCCAAATTGACATCAGGTTCAATATCATTTATGAAGACTGATGTAATACCAGATTCTCCAACAGTGTATCCTTTTCTTCTAGCAGGTATAGTCTTACAAATTCTGGCATCTTGTATATTGATCAGGTTATAGCAATCCTAACTATACTGTGGTAAGTGAGTATGGACTTCTGTGAATTCAAAGAAATCCCTAATGTTCTCAATAGAATAATCTTCTACTGGTGTTTCTTCAGAGACTGCAAAATTTTGGTCAGATTCTTCTTTCCCTTCAATACACTGAGCTTCTTCAATGATTTGAACTTCATTGATTTTTGTCTTTTTGGTACAAGTATTGGCTAAATGTGAGGTACTCCCACATTTATGACCCTTCAAGACAGGTCTTTTAGGTCTCTTATCTCCTCTGGAAATTTTTGGGACCATTTTGGACCCTAAAGAGTTTCTAGTCCTGGTTTTACCATTTTTGTTCTAGTGATGATATCTTCCATGGCATTAATGTAGTCTTATGATTAAAAGGGCTCTACACATCTGCACTTGATAGCATGTTCTAGTTCTCCTGTACATTTTTTTAATATTTTGGGATTAATCATTGAGTCAGACATTTGGGTGTAAGGCAGATAATCTGTCTTTCTGTTTGCGGAACCAAGTAAGTAGTTTATCTTTTTCTGAGTTAAAAATGGCAGTTTCAAAAGCATTTTCCTTTTTACTCTCCAAGAATTGTTGGCCCATTTGGTCATTACTTCAGATTTCCACCAAGGTCAATCATGCTTTCCATGATCTTGTCTCATTCTGCAATACCATTTATTTGCAGTTCTGGTAAACAAGGAATGCAATATACCCACTACTATTTAATCAGTTATATTCAAATTTACTTGGAACATATCAATTTTTCATATGAACTCAATATGGTTGTATTATCCTACACAAGAGAATGTTGGCCATTCTTCTAATTTGGGAATATCTTTTGAAGAGATAGCCTTTTATCCTAGAAAAGCGGTTAGGCTTCCTTTTACTGAAAGTTTCTCTTCATTCAAAGGTGTTCAATGTCTTGGAATATGTGGCTTTGGTTCATAATTATTATAAATTTGTTCCACATGTGAAAGTATTTCATCTTTCAATTCCTGCCTTTCACTGTCACTTCTAGACAAATGTATCGCAAATTGATTGGTATTATCAAGTACTGTTAAGACATTATTTTTCAGAATCTTAAGCTGATCATTAATGCTTTTGGTGGACAGATCTTCCATTTCATAATATCAGACTTGATATTTACTCTCAATTCTGTCACATATATTGGAAATTAATGCAAGTTTGACAAATTTAGACTTATGCCATTCAGAAGAATGTTTGTCATTCTTTTTCAAGTCATTGATATATAATGTTACTTTAATTAACTTTGCATCAATTTTACAAAGCTCTACATTAAAAATAGTTTTAACAAATTGTATTTCTTGTATTATTTGCATAGAAAAGTCCTGTCATCCTCTCCTTCTCCTTGGCTGGGAATTCCATAACAGTCCTGGCCATATTGAAGACACTTACCACTGCTGAAGGTCGCAATTTGGGGATCCTGTACCCCTGTGGGTAAGGTATGTGCCTATTGGCTTTTCCTTTTCCCCTTCCTTGATGGTTCCTGGGACCTCTTTGCTTCTTCTGAGGTCTTTTGGGCTTGTCTTCGGACATTTCTGGAGCTGGTTTGGAGCTGGTATATGCCACTGGGCCTTCTTTCTCCAAAGCTGGAGTCATTTCCAATTGCTTCTTCTGGTCTATGGATAAAATACTTTGGTTCTTCAACCAATTATTTATATTTTTGACCTTGTCTTTGCAAGACAATGGGCTAAACCCTCCTACAAGCTCTATGGTATTTTCCTGACCCAGAAAGCTCTTGATGTGTAAGTAGGAGTTTATGTCCCCCTTCCAAGGCTTGGGCATATTTCCCACTTGTCATCTCTTGCTTCTCTGAACCAGTTTTTGTATTAGGACTGATATATTTCTATTTCTGACACTTGAAAATGGTTCAGCCCTTAAAATATTATCATGAATCAGTTCAGATTCAGAATTTGCATCAATGTTTGTGGGTACAGACCTTGGGGAATGGGGGAAACTCTGGCATCCTCCAGATGTGTCTTTCTTGAGGAAGATTTGACACTTCTGGGTTTGGTCTTGCCTCTTCCTTGTCCACATCCATCTGGTTGGATTGAATAGTTGCTTCCATTTCTGGTATGCACCGTTTTTCATGCCAGATTTAAGAGAAAATGAAAAGATAAAGACAGAAAACACACCTTTTGGTGGTTGTTTGTCTTGTTATGTTCTAAATAAAGTGCCTCTTTGGGCCATTTTTACTTTGATGCTTTCTGAAATTTCTGCTTCTGAAGATTCTGGACTAGTAATATATATCCTACTGAGCTTATAACCAGCTGCACTGTATTTGATTCAACACACTATAAAAGTTGATAAAAGGAAGAAATTTTTTATTTTTTATGGTTTTCAATTTGTATTATAAGTTTTATTATTTTTTAAGATTGAAAAGATGATTTTTTTGAAGAAAAAAAATTAAAATCTGATCATTTGAACTTAGAATTTATTCATAGTAACTCACAGAATAATTTTATGTGTTTTTGGATGTGAAAAAGCCATGTAAAAACAGTATAAACTTAAACCAAATTCCTCAATGAAAAAGATTTCAAAGACAATTTTAAAATAAAAGATAATTTTAACTTCAAATTGAAAGAGAAAAATATTAAGTTAATATATTTTAGAGCTTAAAAATATATCAATTGAAGGTACAAGGTCCAAAAAACATGGCCAGGCCCCCAAATGTAAGATGTGTCTATCAAACTGTTGATAATATGACTATTAATCAACAGTCAATGACTTTTCTTATGGAATATAATAATAAAATTATTATAACCACAATTAGATAAATAAATAAACAATTAATTATTTCTTTTACTTGTTATACACTACTAGTGATTATAAAAGTATGTAGTAATTGTCTACAAGACTCAATTACAAGAAGTATCTAATAATAAGACTTCTTTATTAAAATAATTAAATTATTTTAATTTATTAAAATAATTAAATAATTTTCATTTATTAAAATAATTAGATTATTTTAATTTATTAAAATAATTAAATTATTTTCATTTATTAAAATAATTAAATTATTTTAATATATAATTATCTTTTGTAAGAATAATTATGAGTATAATTCTTGAAGAAATCTATTTCTAGAGAAATACCTTTAAGAATTTGTATTAAATTACTCCCTAATGCTTCAATGAACCTTAGAATGAGATTGGTAGAGGGATTTGATGTATAATTATGGATTTAAAGGATCCGAATTGATTTATAGCAATATTAAAAGAATATATAGTTGATTTATACTATTTCATGTCTTTTGTATTGATTCTGAAAGATACAAAACACTCAAGAAAATATTTTAACTAAGACTTACTTGTTGGTAATAATGGTATAATTGGATAATAGCATTATTTGGAAAAAACAGCAGGAGGCCTCTTTTAAGTCAAAAAAAGCTCACAGAGACATGCCATGGAGCAAATTGAAAAAACAGTGGGTGAGAAAAGAATAATGATTTTTGGATTAATGATTGCATCATATGTTTTCATGTAACATTATCATAATTACTTAATTGATACTTTTATGTGACTACCAACCCAAATATGGTTAAGAATAGGAGGAGTAACAACTGGAAATCTTTTATTCAAAAACAATTTTGTTGGTAATTTCATCACAGGTTGTAATTTATGTGAATCTTTGAAGATTAAGTATTTCACATGGAATTATCAAAAATGGACTGTAAGTAAAACTTTTAATTTTACTTATTAAACTGTAATTTGTTTTTGTTGATTTACAGATCATATTGTTCTCTATTGGTCCTGAAAGGTTCAGAGAGATTAATTAAAAATTGTTTTTTCAATGAATTCTTGAAGTTTTTACCTCATTTCTACATAGAATTGCAAATAACACTATAGGGCAGGTTGCTATGTGATAAATAAATGGATACTAGTCAAAAAAGGGTTTTAATTACTCTTTTGGGGTTTATCCATGCAAAATCACTGATACTTGACATGGTTACAGGAGTCTAAGCTTCTCTTTACCTCCCTGTCACATTGAAATAACAGTCAACAAGGAAAATACGGCCCAAAAGCCTGTATTTGGCTTTTTAAGCTATAAATACAGTTTGCGCACTTTGACACATTTTTCAAACTTTGACGCATTTTGTGCACTTTGATGCATTTTTCACACTTTTACGCACTTTTGCGCACTTTGAGCAAAAACAGTTTTTAAGATGTATTAACTGTATTTGGCCAAATACACCAAAAGACACTTTAATACCTCTGAAGCCTTCAAAACCCAAGTTTCACTTTTATCCTCCTGGCATCATTCCAAAAGACCTTTGGCCAAATTCACCTGCAATAACTAAGAATACCATAAATGGTGTTACACACCATTATGCACCTTTTTTCACCAGAAATTCAATGGTGCACAAATCAAATGGTTCTTTAAACTTTTTATTCAGGTCATCAAGCAAGCAAGTCATCCAGAGGATTCATCAAGGCTCAAGGACCAGTGTCAATCTCAAATACCAATGGCGTTATCAAGCAATCATTGGCTATTCTCATTTACAGTATTCCTCCAAGGGAATACTGGCAACATACTCTCAAGGGATATTGAAGAGGCAGTTCCAAAACCAGTTGTCAAGTTTCAATTCTCCATCAATCCCACTTGTCAACCACATTCATTTCAATACAGTCTGGGTTAATCAAGAACTGTATTTCAATCATACATCATGGGCAAATCATTCAACACAGTTCATTTCCCAATCTGGAAAGGTATACACTCCATCAGAAAATCAATACAGGACCACTGCTACCCTGAAGGAGTCAAGCTCTCAAATTTTCACATATAAAAGCCTCCTTTGACACTGGGGGTTTTCTCCCAGTTGATTGATATATTTTGATTTTATTTTATCTTTATTTATCTTACCATTTTTTTAACTGAATACTGATATTATCAAATCAGTCATTTAGCACCTTTTCTATTTTTCTTCTGTCTTCACCTGTGAATGGATATTTGGTGGTCATATCCTTACTAATTCTATGAGGCTTGAGGTATATTTTACATACCCAAATAGGCCACAATTATCTTAAAAATAAATTTTGAATTATGAATAACTCATAAGTCATGCATATATCCAAAATTCATCATTTTTGATTTCAGCAAAGATGAATAACCTTTCATTGAGTAGGTAAAACCATGGATTTAAGGCCAGATTTGGATTCTAAACAAAAATTTACCGAGGGTAGCTCCATGGAGTGAATAAGCTCAAATTAACTCTTTGAGGTGGTAATATGGAAAATACTTCAATACCACATAAAAGATCCGTGAAAATGTTTATTTTTCTTAATTTAATGCCAAGATAATGTGAATGTTAGAAATCCCATGTTACATATACACTAAGAAGAGTGTTATGCATGTCTTGGGCTCTTAATATAATGGTATTCCTATATGTACTTGTGGTACACCCATAGTGGATATCTCACTTGAAGCTTAATTTTCTATTTTGACGTGAAAAATAGGCAAGGGGGGCAAAAGACATCAAAGAGAGCGAGGGTACCCAACTTCTGAGGCGTCAGAGGCGTGGACAGCTCCAAAGCTTGGATCCATGGCTGGCCTTGGTCCATTTAGTAAACCAAAACACTTTGGGAACTTGGTTACCATGTTACAACTACTGTAAATCTTAAGAAAATAGCAAATAACCTGCTATTTTGATGTGCCAAGGCGATAATGAGCTACTTAGACTCTTGTAAACATGTCAATTCTTAATTACTTTCCATGGATAAACCCCAAAAATGTAATTAAAACTGTTTTTGGATTTGTATCCATTGATTTACCTCATAGGAACCAGTTAAACACTGATATTTGCAATTCTACATGGAAATGACGTAAAAACTTCAAAAATTCATTAAAATTACTATTCTTGATGAATCTTTCTGAACCTTTCAGGACCAATGGAGAACTGTATTATCTATGTTACAACCAAAAATAATTATGGTTTTTCTAGTAAAATACAAAGTTTTACCCTCAGTCCATTTTTGACTATTATACGTGAAACACTGAATCTTCAAAAATTCACAGTAATTACAACTTGTGATGAAATTGCAAATAGCATTGATAACATTGAGAAAAAAATCATTATTTTGTAATAAAAGAATATTTACAGATGTTACTCCTTTTATTCTTAACCGTATTGGGGTTGGTAGTCATGTAAAAGCAACAATTAAGTAATTATGATAAACGTACATGACAAAAGAGGATGCAATCAATAATCCAAAATGTTTTATTGTTTTCTCACTCACTGGTTATTTAGTTTGCTCTATGGCACACCTCTGTGAGCTGTTGTTGACTTAAAAGAGGCATCCTCTTGCTGTTTTTTCCACATCAAATCATCTTATTATACATTTATATCATTGTTACCAACAAGTAAGCATTATTTAAGCTATTCTCAAGTGTTTCAAATATTTCAGAATCAATCATAAAGACGTTAAATCATAGAATCCAACTATATATTGTTGTAATCCTGCTATAAATCATTTTGATTCCCTTAAAATCCACAATTCTACGTCAAATTTCTCTACTTATCTCTTTCAATAAGTTCTTTGGAGTATAAGTGAGTCATTTATGTTTAATTCTTAAAGTTTTTCTCTAAAATTAGTTTTCTTCAAGAATTATCTTTATAATTATTCTTGCAAAATATAATTATATCTTAAAATAATTTTATTATTTCAATAAAGAAGTTTTTATTTTTAAATTCTTCCTGTAATTGATTCTTGTAAACAATTACTGCTCACTGTTAAAATCAATAGTAGTGCTTAAAATTTGAAAGAAATAATTCTTTAATTATTTATTTGTGGTTATAATAATATTCTATTATTATATTTCATAAGAACAGACATAGTACTGCTGATCAATGGTAATATTATCATCAGTTTCATAGTCAAATCTTACACCAATACTCCTGATAACCCAGATTATGTACCTTTGGAAGCAGAACCACAGATTCCAATTGAAGGAATTAAGATAACTGATATTGAGACTCAATTCTTTGGATAGTTCAGACAATCTTATAAGCAGGACAAGAATTGCCATATCTCAAATTCCTTCTTGGCTAAAGACTGCAAAGATAAATCTTTAGTCAATTCACTGGATAAAATTTGGGAAAATTTATATTCTGCAGGAAGATTTCACTTGTTTGATGGAATAATTTACCATAGAACCAAACATTCTTGTGTGATGACATTTTGTAGTGGATTTCTTAAAAACACCAATATTCATTAATGCTGTGATAGCATCTACCCTGGACACCTGTCAGAAGACAGAACACTTTAAAAAGTGAAAAACAGTGCATGGTGGCAATCTTGGAGAAAAGAAACCATTGAATATTGCCATACCTGTGACAGATGCCAAAAAGCAAACAGGAGTACAAGCAAGAAATTTGGACTAATGATTCATATTCAAGGACCAAAATCCTCTTGGGAAGTTGTTCACATGGATTGGGTCACACTACTTCCTCCAAGTGGTGACAGAAGCTATAATGCTTTTTTAGTCATTGTAGACAGATATAGCAAGACTGCTATATTCTTACCAGGTCATAAAGATTACACTGCTTTTAATACAGCTTGTCTTCTTTGGAGTAGAGTGATTTCTCATACAGGATTATTTAAGAATATCATAAGTGACAGAGATCCCAAGTTCGAATCTGCACTTTGGACCAATCTCCATAGATTGTTTGGGACTAAGCTATCATTTTCAACAGAATATCACCCTCAAACAGATGGACTAGCAGAGAGAATGATTCAAACTTTACAAGATATTATCAGGAGATTCTGTGCTTATGGATTATAGTTAAAAGACTTAGATGGGCTGCCAATGACTGGTGCACTCTAATATCTGTATTACAATTGTCATATAAGACATCAGTCCATTCTTCCACAAGACAAAATCCTGCTCTGTTGTAGAAAGGATGGAACCCAAGACTCCGAGAAGACACAGACAAATCATTTGATTGACATCCATCCTAAAGATTCCAGCTTCAAGCTAATTCTTGATAAAAAGAAACATAATGCAAAACAAAGCATGAATGAAAATTTTGACTATGAAAAACACAAGTTGGAAAAGAGTCACAAAGTACCAGACTTCAAATTATAATATCAAAGGCCCAAACAAACTTAAAGATTCTTATGTTGTACCTTTTGTTATTGTTGCCTTACATGGAACAAATGTAGTTCAAGTGGAATTGAGTGATGGATGAGAAAATAAACACCCCACCTTTCCAGTAAGCTTGATAAAACCTGATCAACCAGCTGACAAAGAATTGTTTCTTTTAAGGAACCCAACTCCTTTGACTGTACCACCAGTGGAAAAGATGGAAGACAAAAGGATAAAGAAATGAATGCAAGAAAGGAGACTTGGGGCTAAAAATCAAATAGAATATCTTTTCAGATATAGAAATCCAGTACATGAAGATGAATGGCTGGAAGAATCAGAAATACCTGATTCAGATAAAATCTTAACATTTAGATATGAGAGAAGGCCACAAGGCTGAATATTTCTATCAATGTGCTTTAAACTACTTGATCTGAGTAATTTAAAGATGTTTGAAAGTCAACATTCACCCCCTTTGGTGACTTTTTCTTCTTGATATCATGAATAAAGTTGTAGTACAATTTTATTTTTTGGTGGGAGGGAATGTGAGCCTTGAGGTATATTTTACATACCCAAATAGGCCACAAATCTCATGAAAAATTAATTCTGAACTATGCATAACCCATAAGTCTTTCATATATTCAAAATTAATCATTTTTTATTTCAGAAAGGATGCATAACTTCTGTTAGCTGGCGCCTCTTTCGTGGCTTCCAGACTAAAGTATTAGTAATTTAATAAACTAATTTGAAGTGGAATACTATTAATTTTAATTTAATAGACGCGTCACTAATTTTATAACTATGTACTGTTGGTATTTAAGCTTCAACAATACTATAAATGGTAAAAGTGAATTTAATCACTTAAAAGGTGAGAGCGCTAATATTTCTAAAATAAAATGTAAGTAATTTTAATTGTAAAAATATATTTGGTTAAGAGCTCTGAGGATTAATTCAAAGAGAATTAATCCTCTTTAAATGTTGTAATTACAAATTTGAAATCAAAACAATGTAAAAGAATTCTGTTTTGAATGAAGAAAGATTTGCTATGGTAACAGGAGCAAATGTAACAACAAAATTAATGACATAGTGGGAGCATATACTATGACACATTGAGTGATTAGTCATAGAAACAAGATTTAATTCATATTATAATAATATGAATTGAGGTATTGTAAATTTATACAAAAGAAAGAAAGAAAATGAGACAAAAATTTGAAGAAAGTATTTGGAGTCTGTATAGCAGGTAAAGGTTTACAAGCTTGCAGGCTCACATTTGGTAATACTAAAAAAAATAGTAAAAAAAATGATTTAGTCCTGAAAAAGGTTATAATGATGTTGAATTCTGGAAATAATGTCTTGTATATTTGAGTTTTCTTCATATGACAATTTTTTGTTGTTGGAGTCATGGAATTGTCTAAGATCCTTGAGTTCGTTTGTATTCAATTTATTTTTATGGAATGGTTTTTGAAGGAGAGCTGATTCAATCTGGACTTCTAGCATACCGTAAGGTTTTTTTGAGTTGAGGTAGTAGTATAGGTTTTTTTCATTATAGATATTCTTTATGATTCTCAGTAAGATACTTGACATTTGAATTTTAGTTGTGATAGGTTGATTGTTTAATTTTCTTTCAATGTAATTTTTAATTTTACTTGTTATTGCTTTTTCTTTATTTACAGCAATAGTCGCATTTATCGTTTCAAATTCAATTCTGTTGATACTGGAGCTAGTACGACTTGTATTAAGTTGTACTTTTTGTTCTTCTTTATTATAAATCTCATTATTTTCAGTATCAATCGCATCTATTGTTTCTTCTTTATTTTCAGTAGCAGTCGCGTCTATTGTTGTAAACTCAATTTTGTTGCTACTGGAGCTAATACGACTGGTATTAAGTTTTATTTTTTGTTCTTCTTTATTATAGATCGCATTACTACTCAAATGTCTGTTATTTGTTTTTGTTTTTCTTTTTTGAGTAATTGGATTGCTATTTGTTTTGTTCGCGTCAATCTTTTTACTAAAATTCTTGAGTGTATTGGGCTTGCATACAGGGGAAAGAATTGATTCCGATGAGAAGTTAACAGTTGTATTACCACTGAAAACTTCTGAATTGGTATTCTCCATGCAATCTGCTTCCGTCGATGACTTGCTGTATTTGCTACATTGTGTTTTTTCTTGATTTTTACTACTATATTGAGATCCTGTAGGTTGAGTGGATCTTGAGCACAATTCATCAGTTGTTTTGGGACTTCTAGATTGAATCTTTGCTGTAGGAGACCGTGATAAATTATCATAACTACAAGACTTTCCTTGGAAATAGTCTTTTTTCCAGGCTTCCGACCGAGCTGTAGGTTTCTTTTCCCGACGACGAGAGGTAGAATGGCTTAAAGAATAGTTACTGGTCATCATCTTGGATAGATGACCAGTAACAATGCTTATGTCTTTCATGAACAAAGACAAGCATTGAAAAGCTTCGATTTCAGGGGGAGCTATAGTCATCAAAACTTGTTTACTGGTGTTGGAGGATGGTACTGAGGGCTCCAACAAGATTTTTGAGGCAGGTAGCTTTGGTATTAAGTCTTCAAAGCTATAGAATAATAATAAAAATGAGAATCAGTATTGTAACGTTGATTCTTGATTTTTTGACGGAAGAGTCAGTTATAGAAAAACTATATATTATTAATTAGGTATTCCAACGTCTAATTAATTTATTAGATGCAATTAATTAATTAATTAAATCTAATATAAATCTTAATATATTAAATGTTAGCTGGCGCCTCTTTCGTGGCTTCCAGACTAAAGTATTAGTAATTTAATAAACTAATTTGAAGTGGAATACTATTAATTTTAATTTAATAGATGCGTCACTAATTTTATAACTATGTACTGTTGGTATTTAAGCTTCAACAATACTATAAATGGTAAAAGTGAATTTAATCACTTAAAAGGTGAGAGCGCTAATATTTCTAAAATAAAATGTAAGTAATTTTAATTGTAAAAATATATTTGGTTAAGAGCTCTGAGGATTAATTCAAAGAGAATTAATCCTCTTTAAATGTTGTAATTACAAATTTGAAATCAAAACAATGTAAAAGAATTCTGTTTTGAATGAAGAAAGATTTGCTATGGTAACAGGAGCAAATGTAACAACAAAATTAATGACATAGTGGGAGCATATACTATGACACATTGAGTGATTAGTCATAGAAACAAGATTTAATTCATATTATAATAATATGAATTGAGGTATTGTAAATTTATACAAAAGAAAGAAAGAAAATGAGACAAAAATTTAAAGAAAGTATTTGGAGTCTGTATAGCAGGTAAAGGTTTACAAGCTTGCAGGCTCACAACTTCTTTGTGAGTACGTAAATCCATGAATTTAAGGCCAGATTTGGATTCTACACACAAATTCACCTAGGGTAGCTCCATAGAGTGAATAAGCTGCAATTAACTCTAAGAGGTGGTAATATGGAAAATACTTTAATACCACATGAAAGAATTGTGAAACCTTTTGTTTTTCTCAATTTCATGCCAAAATAATGGGAATGAGAGGAATTCCATGTTACATATACACTAAGAATAGTGTTATGCATGTTTGTGGCACTTAGTATTATGGTATTCTTACATACAGCTTTGATACACCCATAGTGGATATCAGTCTTTAATCCTGAAATTCTGTTTTTGACATGAAAACAGCTAAGGGGACAAAAGACATCAAAGAGAGCCAGGGTACCCAGCTTCTGAGGCCTATTAGGTGTGGATAGCTCGAACGCTTGGATCCATGGCTGATCTTGGCCCAATTAATAGACTAAAACCTTTTGGGAACCTATTTACCAAGTTAAAATCTCATTAAGTCATAAGAAAATTGCAAAGAAGCTATTATTTTGATGTGACAGAGAGGTAAAGAGCTACTTAGACTCCTGTAACAATGTCAATTATTAGTGATTTTCCATGCATGAAACCCAAAATAATAATTCAAACCCTTTTTGGACTAGTATCCATTGATTTACCTGGTAGCAACCTACCCTATATTGTTATTTGCAATTCTATGTAGAAAGGAGGTAAAAACTTCAAAAGCTCATTAAAAAATCAATTATCAATGAATCCTTCTGAGACCTTCAAGACCAATGTAGAACAGTATGATCCATAAGTAAATCAAAAAGAAGCACAGTTTCATAAGTAAAATTAAAAGTTTTATGCACAGTCCATTTTTGATATTCCATGTGAAATACTGAATCTTCAAAAATTCACAGAAATTACAACCTGTGATGAAATCTCCAATAACATTGAGAACTTTGAGAAATTCATTTTCTTTCTTAAATAAAAGAAGATTTACAGTTGTTACTCCTTTTATTCTTAACCATATTTGGGTTGGTAGTCACATAAAAGCATTAATTAAGTAATTATGATAATCTTACATGACAACATATGATGCATTCATTAATCCAAAAAGTATCATTGTTTTCTCACTCAGTGTTTTTTTGCTTTTCTCCATTGAACACCTCTGTGAGCTTTCTTTTACTTAAAAGAGGCCTCCTCATGCTGTTTTTTCCAAATCATCTTATTATCCAATTATACCATTATTACCAACAAGTAAGTATTAGTTGAAATCTTTTCTTAAGTGTTTTTAATCTTTCAGAATCAATCAGAAAGACATGAAATAATATCCATCAACTATATATTGTTGTAATTTCTCTTGCAAAGGTTCATTGAAGTATTAGTAAGTTATTTATTATTAATCCTTAAACGTTTTTCTCTAGTAATAGTTTTCTTCAATAATTATACTCATAATTATTCTTGCAAAAGATAATTATATATTAAAGTAATTTTGTTATTTTAATAAAAAAGTTTTATTATTAAATACTTGTTGTAATTAATTCTTGTAGACAATTACTACCTACTGTTATAATCACCAGTAGTGTATAACAAGTAAAAAAAATAAATATTTCTTTATTTAATTAATTAAGGTTATCATCATTTTGTTATTATATTTCAGAAGAGCAGTCATAGTACTTTTGATTAATAGTAATATTATCAACATTTTCATAGGAACATCTTACAATTTGTGATTGTGTGAGCCTTAGAAGTGTTTTTATATACCCAAAAGACCACACATGATAATTTAAGATACAAATATAAAGAAAATAAATTTATTAATATTGTAAAAAATAAAAATTGAAATATAAATACAGATTTTCATTTAAAAATCAAAATTTGATTGTAATTTAAACATAAATTACAATAAAATTTAAAATTATGAAAATACATTTTTACTTGTAAAAATTAAGTAACAATGAATTTTTAATAAAAATTATGAAATTAAAATATTTTTGGTAAAAAGTTATATAAAATATGTTATAACCTTTTATCCAATAAATAAACATAAAGAAATTATCACTTTATAAATTGTGTGACAAAGACACAGTATTTGAAATGACTGTTGACAGAGTCAAAGCTTTCGAGTCTCTAAAAGAAGCCTTGACCACTGCTCCACTCTTACTGATTCCAGAATTTAAATTTCCTTTTAGATTGTATATTGATGCATCAGGGGATGGGCTTGGTGCTGCACTTCACCAAATCCAGATCATAAATGATAAACCTGTGGAAGGACCCATATGTTTCATACTCAGGCAAATAAAGCCAACTGAAGCCAGATATGGAGCAAGTCAAATGGAATGTCTATTCCTTGTCTGGGCCTTAGAAAAATTGAACTACTTCTTAGAGGGATGTGGTTTTGAAGTGATAACAGATTGTACAGCTGTCAAATCACTTTTAAACATGAAAACACCTAACAGACATATGCTCAGATTGCAAGTAGCCATACAAGAATACAGGGGCAATATGACTATTGTTCATAAAGATGGGAATGTTCAAAAAAATGCAGATGAACTAAGCAGATAGCCATTACCAAATGATAGTGATAATCCTGCTTATGTGCCAGAAGAAGCTTCACCACAGATCCCAATAGAAGGAATAAGTGCTACAGACTTGGATACCACCTTCTTTGAAGAAGTAAGAAACAGCTACACTCAAGATAAGAATTGTAGCATCTTATGCCAATTACTTACCAAAGACTGAAAAGACAACTCTCTAATACATGCCTTGGATGAAATATGGAAGAAATCTTATTATGAAGGAAGATTTCACCTACTGGATGGTATCATTTACCACAGAACAAAGCACACATGTGTCATGACAGTTGTGGACAGCTCATTAATCAATCTTGTACTAAGATAATGCCATGACAACCCCTTTTCAGGACATCTGTCTGAAGACAGAACAAGAGAAAAAGTGAAGACCTGCATATGGTGGCCAATGTGGCAGAAAGATGTTGCAGAGTATTGCAAAACCCGTGACAGATGTCAAAAGGAAAATAAATCCACTAGCAAGAGACTTGGAAATATGATGAAAATCCAAGAACCCAGCAGACCTTTGGAAATCATCCATATGGATTGGGTAACTGGCCTACCACCAGGAGGTGACAGAAGTTATAATTCTTTCCTATTGATTGTAGACAGATTCAGTGAAACTCAAATATTTTTATCATGTCAAAAAGATGATACATCCATGGTTACAGCTCTTCTGATATGGAATAGAGTAGTCTCATGGACTGGAATATTTCCAAATATCATTAGTGACAGGGATCCCAAATTCACTTCAGCACTATGGACAAATCTTCACCAATTATTTGGCACTAAGCTGTCCTTCTCTACAGCCTACCACCCAAAAACTGATGGTCTGGCTGAAAGGATGATCAAGACCTTAGAGGACATGGTAAGAAGATTTTGTGCAAACGGCCTTGAATTCAAAGATTTTGATGGATTTACCCATGATTGGTGCATTCTGTTGCCAGCACTGGAATTGGAATAAAAAACATCAATCCATGCCAGTACCAATTAAACTCCTGCTATCCGAGAAAAGGGATGAAACCCCAAATTACCCCAAGATTCCCCAAGGAAAGATTTGATTGAAATACATCCCACAGCTACTAGCTTCAAGGGAATGCTAGACAAAGCTACAAAGCATGCACTAAGGTGCATGGAAGACTCTTTTGCATACGCTAAGGACAAATGGGATAAATCACATGCAACTCCAGATTTCACAGTGGGGGATTTAGTTCTTATATCCACCACTAACTTCAATAACATCAAAGGATGTCAAAATCTGAAAAACTCCTTTGCAGGACCTTGTGTTATTAAGGCCCTCCATGGGGAAAATGCTTTTTAAGTAGAGTTATCTGAAGAGATTAGTAATAAGCATCCTACATTTCCAGTGAGCTTGATAAAGCCATATAGATCTAGTGATGCTGAAAAATTGCCCTTGAGGAATCAAGTTCCCCAACTTATACCTCCTATTAAGTCATCTGGAAGTAAGCAAATTACCAAAGTTCTCAAAGAAAGAAAGTTGAGAACCAACAAATTAAGGGAATACCTTGTTAGCTAAAGTGACCCAACTTGTGAAGATGAATGGTTGCCAGAAAAAGACATACCTGAAGCTACTACTTCTCAGAAGGTTCCGGCACACTAGAAATAACAATATTACAAAGTAATATTCTTTTTTTAGGGGGAGGGAATGTGAGCCTTAGAGGTATTTTCATATACCCAAAAGACCACAAATGATAAATTAAGATACAAATATAAATAAAATAAATTTATTTATATTCTAAAAATAAATATTGAAATATATATACAAATTTATATTTAAAAATCAGAATTTAATTATGATTTCAAAATGAAATTACAATAAAATTTAAAATTATGAAAATACATTTTTACTTGTAAAAATTAAGTAAAAATGAATTTTTAATAAATATTATTAAATTAAAATATTTTTGGTAAAAAGTTATATAAAATATTTTATAACCTTTTATCCAATAAATAAACATAAAGAAATTATCACACCATTGGATTCCTCATAAAAAATAAAGTGGGGTCACCTCTGGATGAAATTACTGTAACTCAACTCTAAATAAGCGTAAATTAAGTGTTTAGTATTTTTTGTACAAAAGTATGAAAATCCTCAAAACCTTGATTTAATTCAAACCACATGTGGTGTTAACCATCAATTTTTTTGTCAAGATTGAGGTGTTGTGTTTAGTTTAGAAGTTATGAGGAATTGAAGTTTTTTCAATTGAAATGTCAAAATGTGCGCGTGTATTACATAAGTGAGCTTTAATTTAAATATGAGGTATCAATTATTACAGATGTGCAATTAAAAACTAACCTGAATTACATATGTGAATTATAATTGTATTACATGATGAGGAATTAAATAAAAAATAAATTGGAAAGATTAATTCTGGGGGGGAAAGACACTCTAGCTCTAGGGTGGAGCTGGACCCCCAAAATCCTTGCTGACTGGCATTAGATGTCACAATCCACGCAAGGGTTCATTACGTTTGGCCTGGACTTGAGTTTCAGGGTCTGTGACTCAATTGATGATGAGGTTTTGAGACCAACCAGGGTAGTTTTAACTGCTGCCAAGAGGGTAAAACTTCCCTTAAGTTAAAACAATGTTACTAAAAACAGCTTTAACTGGTTTCTACGCCTCTTAAACACATTTTTACGTGTTTTGAAGGCTCTAGACCAGGTATTGCTATAGTAATGGCTGAGTTGAGGGTCTGAAATGGCTAAATTAGCAAAAAATGGCTCAAACCAGCCATTTTTTTGGTCTAAACCAGGGTTCAATAATGCCATAATTGGCTTTTCTGTTTTCAGACTGTTTTTCCCGACTAACAAGAGGAAATTTTACTTTTGGAGTAAGAAAATTGATGGCTATAAAAGAATGTCTTCTTTGCCCCACTTTTCTCTTCATGTTAGAATCTTTTCCTTTTATAATTAGTTTAAACACTGTTAAACAAATCAGTAAAAGATTCCACCACCCCTTTTATATCATTTTAAACCTTTCAACCACTTGAAAAAGTCATTATAATAATTGTTTGTAACTCTTATAATCATTTTTACCCCTGAACCACCCCAAAAGTGAATTAAAGCATCTTTCATCACTGTTAGCTTTGTCACTTTGTTTCCAAATTCAATCTGGTCACTTTTTGGGGTGTTTTCTCTTTAAATATATTTCTTAAAGACTTCCTTCTTTAATTAATCGCTTGCAGTTCTTTGCTCAATTAATTCCAATTGAAATTGCTGTTGAAGAAATTTCTTTTGTAGCCTTAAATATCTCTTGTAGAATGTTTTTGGATAAATCTTTATTGTTGGTAAAACAATAAATTTTTATTATATTATTTTTTTATACTTATAAAGTTAAAAGCAATGAAATTGGTGTTTTTTCCTTTCAAAATACTATTTCTTACTATTTTTAAATAATTTTACCTTATACAAATTTTGAGGACAGGAAAAGTACTTGATATTTAATCAAAGTTTCGTATCCACACCTTACAGATTGCCAGGCCACTCTTGCTACTACCAAGAGCTTCTTTGACAGTGAATTCATTATGAGCATTTCCCTAATATTACAGTATTTATTTCTGGTTTGTTCCTGTGGCTGTGTCAAGCTGAGTCTTTGAAGTAGTTTAAAGGGATTGAATACAAGCTATAACTATTACTGTGACCCTCTAAAAATAGCTAAAAAAAAGAGTCTCTACTTTAAAATGATAACCTTCACCATGAGAAAAGTGGCTACACCCAACAGCGGGTTTTGCATTCTGAATTTGACATTGGAGATAAGTTGGATACAAGTGGGAGCTAGGAAAGAAATTGAATTTCAAAAAGGAAGTTTTAGAAAAATTTCAAGCCACATATGCAGGCCACAAAAACTTAATTTAGTGTCCTGAACATTATTGTTTGGACAGTTTTATCAAAGCACATTGGATAAAAAACACATTCCAAAGGATTAATTTGATTTTCTATTCATTTCAATTCCTTTCTTTAATGAAAACATTTCATTGAGGAAAATACCAACCTTCATGGTCTGTATTATAAAACATGTACATAAATATTAAATCTTCACCACCTCACTTACATAAAAATATAGCTAAAGAATATTAACGCTTGAAAAACTGTATATTGAGATCATTGATTGATGAGAAAAGTGTCATTTACTTGAATATTTTCTGAAAATACAGATATGATTAAAGAGAAACCCTAAAACTAAAGTTCTGTGTCTTATCAAATTCTGTATTGAGTGGAACATAACACACCTATATCTCCTCTCTTCTTACACTAAGCTTAATTTTGTAAAATTTGAAAAAGAAATGTCAATGTTAATTACAAAAATTATATTTTAAGGAGGGATTTGAAAAATCAGGTAGATATTAAGGATATATTTCCATTACTTTAGCCCTAACAACTCTGTAGAGGTATTTTTTTCACTTCTAACTGGAGTATGTGATAGCTTTGAGCAGAATATCTTTCCTTTATTATATTTTTGGGAAATATTTATATGGGCTCATCCCAAGGTGTAATTGAAGGATAATTCTTCATTTCAGGAAAGATCCATGGATTCAAAAGAATCATAGTTAATTTAATTTTCCTATAAAAAACAGCTTTTTTGTATTTATGTATAATACAATTATTTTTTCTAAAACTGTCAGCCTGTGACTCAAAACCAGAGCACAAGCATGGCAGCCAGATACCATAAATCAACGGTATAGCTAAGATACCACCAAGACATGGAGCTGAGCCAAATCAGTTCAAAAGGTATCAAAAGAAAGAGAAACCTTACTCCTTTCCAAATATAAAAGTCTAATCACCATAGGACAAAGAATAACAAAGTTGTTCCTGCCCAAAGTTGTTGCTGAGCATAAACCTTGAATTTCACCTCTCATCTGAAGTACAGAGTAAGAGGCCTAACCCCATCAAATGGGTATTCAAAATGAAGCACTCAGTCAGGGCTATCTAATGGTACCAGCCAAACTGAGCTGGAACCAGTATTACTGAAGTTATGGCCAAATTCAAGCCAAATTAGGGTGAATAAAATATTCACCTCTCATCTAACTTCTACAGTTTTAGTGTGAGATACCTAAATTGGGGAATTTTTGGTAATAGCACAGTCAGGGCTATCTTATGGTGCCATTCATATCCCCATATCTCATCTAGAACAAAAGCTATAACGCAAACAAGCCCAATACAGCTTTTGCCTAAAACCATGCATATGTACAAAAATCTTGTACATGGGATAACTTTGCCATATTTAATGATAACCATATCCAATGAGGTACCAATGTGTAATCAAATACAGGCTATAAACTAAACCAATTTTGAGGTTGATATCTCCAAAACTGACAAAGGTATGGCTTTTTTAAGGTCAAAATCCCACAGTTTGGCCAATACAGCCTTACCATGGGATAATATCCCATAATCATTATTATGAGGTGTCAAACAGATGAGAAAGCTTGTTCTTACTTCAATACCTCATAGTTCATCCACACCGGGGTCCCATGAAGGTTCTGTACAGCATTCTACAAGTCATACATGTCAGAATCAGGCTGTGTGGTCTCAAGATGAAATTTTCACACTGTATTGGCGAGAACTTCCCAGATGTGGTTTCAAAACAAAATCTGAGCCCAATAAAGGCTATAAAGGCCTTTTGCAAACCACAAGCCTGTCCTTGATAGTGAAAAATATTCACTTCCTCCATGTGAAAGGGTCTAGCTACCTTTTCACCCCATTTCAGGATAAAAAGGGGCCTTTTCACAGCCAGAAAAGGTTTCCTCATCCTGCTCTTAAATTCCTGCATATTACAACTGTCAAAAACAGTTATACTCTTGGAAAATAACCAGGTATACTTTAAATTTAAGTATTGTAGTCTTTATTATTGTAATCCAACAGGTAAAGCGGCACCCAGGGCTTTCAACAGCGCTCACCACCACTATTCCACAATAGGAAAGCCCTTTTATTTCATTTATAAACACTTATTATCATCAAAACCTTTATCATCGTGTTAAAACCATAATTGAAGTTGTAAATAGTTTAATTACTGCCTCATCATAGACTCAGCCTTACAAAAACAAATTTATCCATCAGTGGGTATATCTCTGTTGAAACATTAATTTTGTTTTAAGTAATAATCTTGACTTAGCTCTTTTTCAAACCTTTCAAAGTCACATTCAATCCTTCAGAAATTCTTGTTGTCTTTAAATATCATCTTGAGAAATTCAGGGGAGATGCTATTTCAAAAGGTATGATATGGCTACAGCCCCTAATACTTCTATACTTAGTATGAATACAATGCAATTATATTTGCTATATTGAAGTGAGTTTTTAATTATTTCTTGCTATTTTTAAGCTTGGCTTCAATCCTTGTTTATTTTTAAATACACCATCAAACTATTTACAATCTTGCTTCTCTTTGAATTATATTTTTCATAATTCATATGCATTCCTTTCCCCTTTTTTCCTATGCAGGCTTGATAGATTCTGTAATAATTGTAGTTTATGAAGAGTTTTCCATTCTTTAATAAATAAAGATTTTTTTTTCAATGGTTTTCTAGACCTAATTCTTGCTGAGTAATTCTGCAATTTCTCCAATTTAAACCAGTTAAAAAACTGAAATAAATAAAATAATTGAGAAATAAAATTGCCACGTTGGATTAGTTTAATTTTTCTTGAATCTATGAAGGGAAAATATGTAAATACTTTTAAAAAATCATTTTAAATAAGATATCAATATCGGATAGAAACTGGGAATAGCTGAAAAATACATATTTTTGAATAAGTACAGAAATGATCTAATTCCTTTACATAACTGATCTCCATGTGAATTTAAAATAAAATTATTTTTATAAGTATTTTATCTTACAAATATATTTCTTGAGTGTTATTCTTCAAAAATATTAGAGGTCTATTAAAATGAATTCATGAAGACAAATTTATTAAACCTGTTCCCAAAATTAACTTCCAGAGTGAACTAAGTATAATTATGTATGAATCTATTGGGGATATTTTCAAAAGAAACTAAAAAGAGCACTAATTTTTTTGTTTCCTGTTATTTATTTTGATTAATATCCTATAAGATTCATTCATTTTATATCTTTAAAGTAAGGAATCATAGAAACAAAATTTAGATTTTCCAGAAGTAATCTTGAAGTGATGCAAATATTACTTCAGCACTATATCCTGCCAGCTTCAGAGAATAGTCAAAATTACATCACCAATTTATCTATTGAATGTTTGAGCACTTCAAAAGGTATTTACTTAGATTTTGAATAGTTTTGTATGGTACTTTGTTAAAATCTCCCTATAAGAAACATCTTAACTCACAATTAAAATAACTTTCATACGCTTAATTTATCATCCATGTCATTTATTAATAACAGCTTATGTAAAGGTATAGACAATAAAAATTTGGAAATTTTATGTTTCCCAATAATAACCTTGGTTTGAAGCTTTGCAGAATTATTATAAAGCTCTCAATTTGAGGCTTGATTTGATTTAAACACCATCCAATCTAGATCAATTTTTGGAAGATAATTTGGATCAATACTGAGACTGGTATATTTGAATATTTCTGAGATATGCAATTATTTGTTCCTCATCCTTTGAAAGCCAACATGATATTGAAACTTTAAAGTAAGATGGTAATTAAGGTATTGAATTTATAAACTTACTATCATGACGTAACCCTTTTTTTTGTTTTAAATTGAACATTTACTCTCTTTCTTGTTCATAGTAAAAGTTAATAACTAAAAAGCACAAAAAAAGAATCAAAATATTTTTTTTTTGAAAAGTTAAAATCAGAAGATAAGTTGACCTCAAAACACGAATGAGGAAAACCCACCATAGCAAAGTAGCTATATTTATCTATAAATTAAATCAAAAATGTTTTTTAATTATTTTTTTAATTAAATCACTAAAAAAACTTCTTTTTTTAATGTAAAGAGTTTTTGATTTATGTTAGTTCACTTTTTTAATTTAATTATAAATTTGTCATGAAGCTTATTTTATGTGATGATACCATTGTTCTTTGTTTTTTGGTATTTTTTTTGGTGTTTTCTGAGTTCTGTGGAGTCTTTACATCTTTCCAAATTCTTACATTTTTATATATCTTTGCTTTATACTTTAATACTTCGTATTACAGTAGCAGTCCTGTAACACCTGCTACTGTAAAATTGGCGACAATTGTCTACAATTTTACAGTAGCGGACTCCGTAATGCCTCCTTAATTGAAAACAATTTAAATTTTCACAATTGCTCTCCCTTTGATCCTGCATTTATAATATTAATCAGAATTTCAAATCCTTTTTCAGTTTTAGGATTCACCTTCAAGACCCTACTACTTATTGTTTTGATAACAAAACTATTCAAAAGCGCCAAAATAAGAAATTTTTTCTATTTAAAAAAGAGAGTTTTAAGATTTCCTCATAGGAAAAATTGATGAGATTCAGTAATGATAACAGAAGCTGGAAACTGAAATGAAATTAATATTCATAAAAATATATAGAAGATCCTGAAAAATGAATGAGATATTTTGTATTGTTTTTACTTCTTTCCTTTCTGAATAATTCCATTCATGAGAAATATGTGAAATCTTCATTTTATTTATTTTGTATTTCTAGAAAACTGATCATATAAAAAGGAAAACCATCCTCCTCCTTAAGGTGGCATTTTCATTAAGGGGAGGTTTTTCTAAGGCACATTTTGAAAAAAACATATAAATTCATATTACTACATGTCAAAAATAGGCAGGTATGTAAGGAAAATAAGGGTTTCATTTATTTTTGGAACTGAATCTTACCTATGAAGGCCTTCAAAAGATGAATAAAATTGTTTAAATTAAAAATATATATGTAGGGTAGAATGATTATAGCATGCAATATCTACATGAAGATGAAAATAGAAGGCAAATCCTTTTCAATAAATCAAAATCTCTGGGGATATCTCATATAATAAAATACATGTGTACTGTATAGAATTAAAAAAATAATAATCTTGAAATTTCCTTGATATTCTAGTGTCTTGGAAGAACCTGGATAATCAATGAACATTGGAATCCTGGTTGCAACCTAATTCAGAGGAGGGATCAAAGCTCATCCAATTTTTATCCAAGCTAGTTTTCAAATGCAACACCTCCTGTCATTTGCATATAGTTTTCTCATGGTGAGTAGTGATCAATCTATTGAGAACCTGAGTTAAAATATTTAAATATTTATTGAATGTAAAAGCACTACAATGTATAAATAATTCGGTTATATCAATATTTTCCCAAGGGTACTACTGCTATAAGAAAGCTTACTAAATCTGTATACTAATTAATTGATGATAAATTCCTTTCAAAGTGAGGAAAGGCCCACTTTTATCCCTTTGTGGGACTTTGGGGGATTATAAGCTCTTCAAAAATCTTCGGAGTCATGTTAATCACTCTGGAGGCTGAACTGTGGCTCTCTACCATCAATTCTAATGTCACAATAGTCTGAATCATTTTTATCAACCACAAATGATAATTGTATAGCAATAAAGGGTGTATAAATTCCCCAAAGGACATATCCACAGTATTTGGATGACTAATATTAGTCATTCTGGCCAGGGTAAGATTTCAACTGCCATTATTTCAAGTATTAAACCAATATGGGATGGTAAAGGTCTAGTACAGACCAGTTTTTGGTCAAAACCCTTTAAACCCCATTTCTCAGTAAATAATTCAGACAAACAAAATTCAAGAGCATAGAATTCAAAGGTTTCATGAGATCTTCAATTTGGTATTCTTCATGTTTACCCTTACCCAAAATAGTAAAATCTATAGGGTTTTTGTGCTTTTTGATGTATTTTTTTTACATCAGTATAGGGATTAAAAATGTTCCAAGCCAGATATTTATTTCAAGAAACTGATTTAAGGATTCCAATTATCCAGAGACTTGGGGCTTAATGGGATCTTAAAATGAACCCTACAGTAGAGCTGTTTAAATTTATGGCAAAGATACAGGAGTTTCTTTATATTGTTGTTCTCAGAAATCCTGTATTTTTTTACTTACTAAAACTTTGAGCTAATATACCTCAGCCACTCTTGGTGTAGCAGTGTCTGAGCTATCTCAAGCTGAAGTTCTCAATTCAAGCAGTAATTTGGGTATACTTCTGTAATGCTTTGTACAAGTTCCTAAGCTCCAGGGAGTTTATTCGGTTTTCAAGGGGTTATTGTGGTATTTCCCCAAATAGAGTGCTCCTCAAAAATGGATGATACCACACAATAGTCCTTAATGGGAGATTGAAGGAAAATTCCATTTTTGAAGTGCTTTCACTTAATATGCATAAGCTAGATGAGAGGTGGAAATAGGTTTTGTGGCTAATTTGTCCTTCATCCAATCTGAAAATGCTTATATCTTTGCTAATTTGTATTCCATTTGTATAATAGTGGTAATATGATTTCTTTAGCTCTCAATTAGAGGTATCCAATGTTTTTATCCATTTTACACCTTTTACTATGCTTCAAGAAATACTATACTTATCCCTTTGACCAAAAACTCCATTAGAAGTCTAAGAGGGCTTGTAAAAAACTGTACAAAATTGTAACAAATTGAAGGTCTGAATGATAATTTTTACTTAAGATAACTTAGGAAACTTTATCTCATATATTGGCCAACAAATTCTGGTTCAAATATTTCAAACAAAATACAGCATTTCTCAAAATAGTGCTATAAAGAGCCCCTTGTATCTTTGTAAAATATGAGTGAAAATGTTTTTGAAAGTATATAGTAATTTTGAGGTAATAAATGCCAGCAATTAGGTATCATTATATCTATCAAATATTGAAAATTGATATATATATCTGGCTTGGAATCCTTTGAAGCCACAGGCTGATGTACAAAAATACATAAAAAATCTTCAAACCCTCATAGCTTTTGCTATTTTATGGAAGTGAAAACATAAAGGATACCAGCTTAAATAGTTAATTCAGCCCTTAAGCACTGTTTTTTTTGGATCCTTGATGTCTCAAATATTTATTAAGCTATCTTTATTAAAACCTTTTTGACCAAAACTGGTCTATACCATCTGGTACTTGTTTAATAATTAAAATGAAACAATGGAAGTTTTTTCTTAAAACTTTGCACAAAAACTAATCATAGTAATTGAAAAGTTCTGGATGCATCATACAAGTGCTTCTGTGGCCTGTGAGGACTTATTTTACCCTTAATTGATACAGAACAATCATTTTTATTAATGATGCGTTGATAAATATTAAAATAATATGATAATTATTTATTAGTTGACACAATATTTAAATCAAATATCACTTGAAAATGGAATATAACTCAAATTAATATTCAAATTAACTAAAACCTTATATCTCAATGAGTAAACAACAACAAAAGCCAAGGAATGATTGAAGAGCCTTGATGTTTCTTGGAGGTGGCCAATTAAGAATTTGCCTGACTTCTGCTTGGTTCATCTTGAGGCCTTCAGAAGAAACAAAATAACCTAGATACTCAACACTAGTAAGATGAAATAGGCACTTTGAAGCCTTAGGAAAGAGCTTATTGGCTCTGAGTCTGGTAAGAACAGTGGACACATGAGTGACATGTTCTTCCTCAGATTTGGAAAAGACCATAATTTCATCCAATCAAACCACAAAAAAACATCGAGGAGATATTGGAAAATATCATTGACAAGATTGTGAAAGGATGCAGGAGCATTGGTGAGCCTAAATGGCATAACCAAGTACTCAAAACTTCCATATTTAGTTCTAAAAGCTGTCAGATGTTCATCACCCTCCTTGATTCAAAGCAGGCTAGAAGAACCACGCAGATCAATCTTGGAGAAGATAGAAGAACCATTAAAGACATTAAGAAGCTGGTTCATAGGTGGAACAGGATACATGTTCTTCCTAGTCACATCATTGAGTTTGCAGTAATCAACACACAAACAGAGGCCACCATCTTTCTTTTTAACAAAGAGGACAGGTGCTTTTGTTGAAGAGAAGCTTGGCTGGATGAAACCTTTATCTAAATTCTCTGAAATTTAGACCCTGAGTGTATCTGACTCTTGGTCTGATAAAGAGTAGATCACTCCAACTGGAGGTACAGACCCATCCAGCTCAATATGATGATCACAGGCCTGGTGAGGAGGAGGTTTCTCTGCTTTCATCTTGGAGAATACATCCAAGTACTGGTGATAGACAAAAGGAACAACCTTCATCACAGTTTATAATTCTTCTGGTTCTTCCTCTTCATCCCAAAACTCCTCCAGGGAGTCATGATAAGATGAAGGGGGAAGGTCCATATTCCCAAAGAAGAGATGAAGTGAATATACAGAATTATCTTCTCCAACATCTTGAATCTCTTTGAAGACTTCATCTCTAGAGGATAGTAATGACTGATGGGACTTAAGCAAAGGAATATGGACAGAAGATGGAAAAGATGGTGTTCTAGAATCACCAACAAGGTCTGCACATGATTTGGCAGAAGACAAGTCATTACTGAAAGATTTTGAAGGATCTTAATAGTCCTCATGATCAGAATTAAAGGTGATCAGCCCTTGCCTCCAATCAATAGATGGATTAAAATGATTGAGAAAGTCAAAGCCAATATGAGGTCTTCTCCATTGGGAGTATCAATGACTAAAAAGTCCCATTCAAAGCTTGGGAATGAAGGAAGCTCAACCATATATTTAGTATGGTGAGTCACAAATAAGGAAGGGGACTCAGAGGCATCCAGAATTATAAGAGGAATCTTCTCTGGGAGTTCTGACATAGTCAATTAATACTTGTGAACAAACTGCTTTGCAATAAATGAGTTGGTAGCACCAGAATCAAGTAGAATACTGTAAAAAACATCAGAAAGAGAATACAAATCAAAGAATTTACGAGAATTCTTGACACCAGTATTCAGAATGCACAACTGTGCTCTGGATGGAAATAAGTGAAGACCATTATACACAACATGATCTTCACTCAGGCTTTTCCCTGGCTGCGAAAATTGCCCAAAGGTTGGGCAAGCTTGTTTTTAGGGCTTTTGAAACAGGACACAAGACTATGCTTCCCACCACAATAGATACATAGACCCTCCTTTATTGTTCTTTCTTTTTAAGAATTCATTAGCTTTAAGCCTTTATTCAACAAAGAAGAATGGGGCTTGTCCCTCTTCTGAAAATTCTTCTCCTTCTTTTGTCTTGAGCTTGAAGAATTTTGAGAATGAGAAGAATTTGACTTTGAGGCTTCAGGATTCTTCTCTTGATGATGACTCTTCTGTTTTTTCCTCTCATTGTACCTGGTATCAACCTCCAGGATAATATTCATTAACTCTTGAAGAGAGTCAATTCTTGAAGGATGGGAGGCCAATTGATCCAAAATCCTTGATGGCAGTCCCTTCCTGAAAGGATGTATAAGAGCCCTTTCACACCAATCTCCAATTCTTGAAATCAAACTTCTGAAATTGGCTATGTATAAAGAAACATGGCCACCTTCTTCCATTCTTAGAGAATCAAATTCTGCTTCAGCTTTTCTGACTTCATTTGCGTCCCCAAATAAGATGAAGAGTTGAGATTCAAATAAGCTCCATGAATTGAGAAGGTAATTTGGATCTTGATTGGTGAGATTGGAAAGGTAAGGCTCAATCCATTTTGCAGCCCTGCCAATGAGAAATGAAGTGGCATAGGGAACTTTCTTTCTGTCTTGAGAGCAATTTGCCAGATCATTATGAAAAATCAATTGACAAGACTGAATGAAGCTTCTAACTTTGAAGGGCTGAGTCCCATCAAAGCATTCTGGTGCCTTCATAGATGGAGTCTTGATGGCTCAGAAACTGAATCTGCTTGAAAATTGGCCATAATTTGAGTCATCTGCTGCATAATGACCAATAAGGATGGTTCATACTGATGAGAGACAGGCTTATCAGACTGGGCTAGAGTTCTTACTCCAGTACCTTGGGATGCCCCCACCAGAGCGGAACACCTTCAGGGCCATCAGACTCTTCCTCTTCCACAGAATTCTCCTCCTCCTCTTCACCATCTTCACCTGGACCTTTGAGAGTGGTCCTTGTAACTCCTGAGAATGAGCTTGATCTTCTTGGCCCTCTTCCTTCCTTCCTGTATGGTGCTGCTCCTTTCATGCAGGGTCCTCTATCTAATTGGGCCCTCAGTTGAGGAACTGCTGGGGTGCCATCAAGAGGAGCTCTTGGAGTTGGAGTAAGAACAGCTTGAGCTCTCACCTGAGATCTTGTCTGCCTTGCAGGAGGTGAATGTTGAATGGGCATGATTTCAGGAATAAAATTTAAAATAAATGAATAAAACAGAATTTTCTTGAAGTCAAAAATCAACAATCAAATGTTGAGGAAATTCAATGAATCAAAAAATAAGAAATCTTCAGGTATATCAATCAATTAAATATCAAATGAAAACTTGAAGTCAATGAATCAATATTTCAAATCAGTCAAAACCAAAATCTTGCAGAAAATCAATCAATCAATATTCTTGAGGCAAAGTCAATTTATGCCAAAGTTCTTGATGTGAAGATCAGCAAAATCAATGAAACCTTCAGATAAATCAATTTTCTTGAAGTCAATATCAATCATATGTCAAATCAATCAATCAAATCAAATCAAGTGAAATCTTCCTTAAAATAGAAAATTCTTGAAGAATAATACACAATAAATCTTGATATGAAGAGTGTGTCTGAACAATCTTGATGACCAATTTGAAAAATCCAATAAAAATGAGATTATGCCTTAATTATGAATGAAAATAATTTGATGATTTGAGATAAACTTTCAGAAAGAGAAACAAAGATAAAAGTGGGTCAGCTTTCAATTTTGAAAATGAATAATGAATGAGAGAAAATTGAGAGGTGACAAAAGATCATAAAGTTCATAAAACATTAAAGAGTCATAATTTTGATGAAATGAGTGAATCAAACTGATAAAAAGAATGAATTAACAGAATGAAAATAAATTATTTGTTAATTAATATAATATCACAGGGGCTCTTATGGAAGCAAGAGTGGCCTGGCCCTCAGGAATCAAGAACTCACTTGGAAGGCTCCAAAAGGATAAAGAAATAAGAAGGAATAAAGTTCTTTAAAGAAGAATAAAATTAAAGACAAGTATGCCAAAACATAAAGAGAAAAGGAAGCCAATGGCCAAGATGATAAGAAAGCCAAAAGCCAAAGAGTCAACCAAAATGAATCCTCAATTCACTGTTTCAACCTGCAAGAAAGAACAATGGAAGTAGTAAAGGATATGACCACCAATATCAACTGACAGGCAAAGAAGACAACGTGCAAATGACTGACTTAAGATTATTGGTATTTCCTATAATAAATGAAAAGAAAATAAGAATAAAAATAAATCCAATATATCAATTAACTGGGGAAAAAGTCCCGAGGTGATGAAAGGTGGCCAGTATATGTTAAAAGCTGGAAGGCTGATCCTTGAAGGTGAGTCACCCGGCTGTATTGTCTGAATTGGGCCAATGCAGCTCTGGCCATCTTGAGAATTGAACTATGTGACTGAATTCCCACAGTGGAATATGAATTAGCCCAAGTGGGCCAAGGCCATACAGGATGCTTTATTACTACCTGTATGGACCAATTGAGTTGTCCAAGGAATGCTGAGTACTTGATTCCTTGGCAATTATTGAAATGATTGATAACCTCTGATAAATTCCCTTAGAATAGTCATGATGAGAATTGACAACCCAACTCCTGCAGGACCAGGTGGTTGGGGTCCTTGAATGGTCTTCTGGTAGCCACCAGGGAATTGCCAGACTGAATATCTGAAACACCCTTCTTTGAAATTGCTGATGGATTGGGGACTTGATTTGGAATCATGTAATTTGGTCCTGAAAGCGTCACCATTGGATTGCTGAAAAAACAAGGTGCATAATGGTTTATTATACCATGTATGCACCACTCCTGGATCCTTGAGTATGGGGTGCATTAAGGAAGAGTATGCTTTCCCCTGAACTTGAGGGGAATCCTTAATTAGAGCTGAGCTGGTGGCCTCTGGTGGTTCCCAGAGGCCATGGGCTAAATAGTGGCCCACAGGTAATCCTTGGTCAATTTTGGTCCTGAGGTGGTTTTGGCCATTTTGGGTTGGTTGGAGTTTGGGGCCAATACTGGCTCAGGTGGGCCCACTTGTGGTTAGGGACCCACCTGGCTTTGGTGGCTGATGAACTCTCCCTTGGAAACTTTTGGCCCCATTGGATTTGGGCCAAAAGGGGCCTCATGGGCCACAGAGGCTGTACCTAAATGGCCTTTTGGGCCATTTAGGCCAAAACCCCCCTAATATAAAGGGTTGAGCAAAGGGCCCTGGTGGTGGTTAGATGGGCCATAGGCCCCTGCAATACTCAAAGGACCCCCAGGCCAAAGAACAAGGATAATGGCCTTGGGGTTAGTGAGGTGAAGAATTGGCCAATGAAGGCAGGATATGGCCAGTGTAAGGGTGTTATTCCCAAGATGCCATAGAGCACCAACAGGGTACAATTGGCCATAAACATATTTTATGGCCAATTGACCATAACTTGGGTTCAGGTTAGAATTTCCGCAACACCCATTGAGGGGGGTGATTATTTGTGGTTGCGACAATCACCTAAAAAATGAGTCAAAATAGTCTCCAAAGTAATCAAGAAGGAAATTGAAATTATTATCCATAGCCCAAAACAACACTCAATACATTAATCAAATTATTCATAAGAACCACTTTCATAAATAATCAGTGGTATTCTCAAGGTATAAGCACTTCATAGCATGAATTACCCACCATCCTTGACCCTAGTAGAGTTATATAAGAAATTATCCAAAGATAAAAATATCACAGAGTTCTATGTAGAACAATTTCGAGCTTCTGCTACAGATATTACAGGCAAAGTAAGGCATAAAGAGCCTACTCATTTGTTAAAAGAAGAAATACCTGACAGAAAACTGAAAATACCAGCTTTGACCAACAAGTGAAAAAGTCACTTTACCTGAAGGAATTACCCTTTTCAATGTCAAAAGAACATGAATTCCCCCAAATCAAAAACAAAGAAATAATCCTGAAATATCTTGTCAAGACCCAAAACCAGAGGTAATTATCATTCATCAAGGATTCACCTACCCGATACACACAAGGGAATTCATGGACAACAACCCTCAGCTAAATGTGCTTTTTGATAAAAATAATATAAAATGTTTGGCAAAGCACCATCAAAAAATAGCTATCCCTGCCAGCGGGGTAGCAGGTCCAACCTAGGTCCAACCCATCTTCCAACTTGCTTCATACTGGAATTTTACTTACTATTTATATTTAGTCACCTTCCAAGCCTGATTTTCAACATTCAGAAAGAATTCATGAAGTTAATTCAATTATTTAAATGCTGGAAATCCAACAAAATCCTTTATACACAAAACTCTCTGAAAGCAAAATAAACAGCTTTGAAATTAATTTGAAGCCACTAGTCTTGAGTTTTTTCTTAAAATTCTCAAACTCAAAATACCCACGTTACTTATCTGCTATCATATCCTTCCTTTCATGAATTTTCTTTCTCTGAGGATTCATTTGTCAGACCTCAATATTTTTAATTTTGAAAATCTTCACATCAAGATATTTATCCTTAAAAAATTGGCTGTAATCATTTTTTCTAACTCACTTAAAAAAACAGCAAAGTTTATATGTTTCATTATTATGTTCTCCTTAAAGCTGAAAGAACCTTTATTTCTTGGAACCAAAAACAAATTAAGTTATATCATGTCCTTCTTTATTCTTTGGGAATTACTTTGGAAAGTTTCCTGTGAATATCAGATTGAAAAGAAAGTTCCCTAAAAAAACATTTACCGATTATTTTTCTCTCTCTTATCCTGGAAATCCAATACAATTTTTTCAAACTTGCAACCAAATGTAATTCCACTTTTCCCACAATTTAACATTCAATAACTCTCACACCTTTTTCCCATGATAGAGATGACCTGAGACCTCTTATTACTCAAGATGTATTTCTTGCCATATTAAATAAAACTCAATGTATCCAAACATTTGGAAAAAACAGCTTGATAGGAATATATTATTAAATATTTTGTAATTAATACAAAGGATATTATTCAAAGAATAATTCATCATATCATAATTTTGTGGGTCATTAAAATTTAACTCAGTCTCTAAATATTTTTTTATTTTCAAGAGAAAAGTTAGCAATCCTATAGAAACCCTTCCAAATAAGAAACATGTCAAATAATTAATAACTCTCCATCAAAATACCAATTCAAGAATTTAACTTTACATTTATATGTTGCAATTCTGCATATTAAAGACAATTTTCATTGGATTTAAGGTATGTCATTACCTCCCATAGTATGAAAATAAGGAGCCAATATCCAAGACTTTGTAAAGCCTCAAATCTCAAATGAGGGAAGTAAATATTTCATTAGGTTATCCCTCATGATATGAGTCTTAAATCTTAACACAGTTGATTTTTCTAATAAAATCATTTGTTTCAAAAGAATCCTTATAATTGAGCGTGCAATCTATTTGATATTTCCATTTATGTGGTAATAATAAGTTCATTACCATGGGTATGATTCATGATGCACAATTATAATGTTCAATGTTTGAAGAAAATTCCTCAAGCTCCAAAATTTCCTGGAAAGATATATTTACTTGTATATTACTCTTCTTGTCTGATTGGGTACACTACAAATTAATGCTCCTGTTAACATCAATTTACAATTATCCCAATGGAAAGAATTTCTTAAATTTTTAGCACCAGATCAAGGGCTCAATAGTAATAGTCAAATACAAATAACACTTTCAGTTATGTGAATAATATAATGAACCCTTAAAATACCCCTGAAATTCATGGGTTTCTATAGAAGATGCTTTAATGAAGGATATATGTAAGATTATCAATTCAAGTATTCATATATTCTTATCAAATTTTTGGTCTCTAGAAAAGATAGTACTGAAGCTCTGAATAACCTGAAAAGGGAACTGGAAAGGAATCTTCAAATTTTATATTCCTTTTGATTCTTTTAATTCTTACTTTAAGCTAGTAATTTCACTCATAATTTGCAAACTTAATATTATGTACATATCTGAATTATAACTTTGTACTAGCTTTTGATTTGAAATTTTTCTTCAACCATAGATTCAGCCCATATATATGCATGACTTAAACATCTCAAAAGCCCATTTCATTCCTACCATTATTCCAACATTATTTCCATTAACATTTCCAAAAATGGAAGAGTTGAAGCTGAAAAGTTGGATTCTCACTATTTACACCAGCTTCAGACAAAGTTGTGTTTCAATATATAAAATTCCTAACTTTCTCTCCAAATGAATCTTTCTTTTTTAATATTTTGTTACTGAATCAGAAAAAAAGGAAAAAGAATTCCACAGTTATAGTTTATCACATTTTTTGTTTTTCTTTATTGAGACAAACAGTTCTAAAACCAATTACAGTCAATTTTCAAACTCATTTTGTGGTTTTTCATCCCAGTAAAAATTATTATTGAATTGTTATCATTCTTCTATCTAAAGTCATAGATTAAAATGAAATTGATTGAAGGCACCTTTGAGGTGGAATATTTGAAAGAATTTGAGAAGTTAATATTTCATGAAATTTCTCTATGCAAGAGTTTATAATCTTATAAAAATGTTTTATCTCAATAAAGACATGTAGTATAAATTCTTCAGCTATCCAAGTCAGGTCAGATCAGAGTATTCTTTGCAATTTCCTTAGAAATTGGGAAAATCAACTGGTAAGCAGTCATAGTTTCTGTTAAATATTGAAAAGAAATATACCTTCCGAAGTGATTATATTAGAAATTGATTCTTAAAGCCCTTTTGGTGGTGGGTTTTGGTTTCTTTAAATCTTTAGTTGAAACGTATTCCTACCTTCAATCAAATATGGGCAAAACCTTTGTCCAACCTCCACTCACTGGTCAGGTTGTAGTCAAGGTGGATAAGGGATTACTTAACAATTCACTATTGTTATGAATTCCTGAATTGAAAAAGTACTAAGTGTATTTTTGAGGTTATCAATTCAAATCACTTACACATAACATTTTTTGAAATACTTCAAATAATGATCCTCTGTGAAATTGTCAATCATTTCAATAATAGTGATATTCTTGAGCGTTGAGCTTTTATCAATGTCTTTTGACAATGATTATTGAAAACTCTGAAATCTTAAGTCAATTTTTAATTCAATATAATTCAAAACACAGTAATTCATTCCATCAAAATTTATTGTTTTGGATATATGTAACAATTGATAAAAAAAAATGCTTCCTCATCCTTCTACACTATTTTCAACCAGTTTGGAATTTATGTAATCTTGGCTCAAATTTTTTATTCAATTTTTATATCATTTTCCATTGCCATATTTCCATATTTCATCCACACAATTGCAATCATATTAATGTTTGTGATTTGGTTGTGGTTATGAATATCTTATTCTCTTATACTTTTCTGGCTTGGTTGATTCTTCATGTTACTTCATTCTCTCATAATTTCTATATTATTTTAATCAAACTTTTTGTCATTTTTCAAACCATTTTTCCATTTTTATTTTATTGATTTTCCAATTACAATTTTTTTGGATTTTTGGATTTTAAAATTTGCACTCTTACTTTTTTATTTGGGTTATTTGATTTTTTTTAGTTTTTTCTAACTTTTTTAATTTTAAAATGAATCAAAAAATTCTTAATTTATATTTTCTGTTTTGCCTTTGTAATTTTTTCAGTTTTATTTTTCAAATTGTTTTGTTTAGTTTTTTTGGATCTTTTTTATTTTATTTCTTTTTATTTTTATTTTACTTTTTTGTTTTGAGTGGACACACCCCTAAAACAAAAAAAATATAAAATATAAAGAATATAAAAAAGTAAATAAAAAAAGTAAAAATAGAAAAAATAAAACAAAGTAAAAATAAGATAAAATAAAATAAAATAAAGCAGAATAAAATAAAATAAAATAAAATAAAATAAAATGAAATAAAATAAAATAAAATAAAATGAAATAAAATGAAATAAGATAAAAGACATAATAACAATAGGTTGGTGGTAAAAACACATAAGCAAATTGATAAAAACATGTAAGGGGTTCCCCGGGCCCATTTTTAATTAAAAATGAAATGCAACCACACCTTTATTGGGCCAAAACATGCCCAAAAGAGGTTTTTTCCCACAAAACCTCTCTAACGGCAAATTGTTTCAGATTTTTTTACCCAGCCCCCCCAAAAAAAAAGGCTAAACACCCAAATAATCCACATTATCCCCACCCCAAACCATTATTTTTTTTGGGAAAACAGGATGACCAAAGCCATTTTGAGAATCTTTTCACACTTTTTTTCTTTTTTTTCCCCAAAAAACTGCATTTTCCACCACAACAACCTGCTTTCAAGCCTCTCAATTTTCAACTTTTTACCTTCCCTCATCCATTAATCCCACATTTAAGCCACCTCATTTCACTCTTAACCACTTCTGTTCATTTTTCACACCTTTTTTCAGTTCTTTTTCACATTTTGAAAGGTTCTTACCGCATTCCAAATCCCCAAATTCCCCCTTTTTTTCACTTTTATACATATTTCTCAGTCAAATATGCTTCAACCCCCAACTGAAGGTGAATTTTAAACCCTTGAGCTTCTTTTGCAACATGTGCATAATGTTGCCAGGGATCAAGGCTATTCTGTGTCCACCTTGAGGTCCAATATGTTACCCACACCCAAATTGAAATAGGTTGTGACAGGACTGGGACCCCAAATTCCAACAAAAGCCCCTCCAAAACAATCACCTCAAGAAGGCTTGACTGTCCTTTTAGACTTTATGCCAGAAAATATGCCAAGAGTACCACTTGGACTCTTAAATTCAAAAATCCTGAACATAGCCATGATGCCACTGAAAATATTATGGCACATCCTGCTTTCAGGAAATTCAACAAGTAAGAAACATCCCAAATTGCTCAAATGTCTGAATCACTGCTCATTCCAATGAAATTTCAGGCCCAATCATGCAGCCAGAGGGAGTATTACAGGCCTGTAATCCCTCAAGACATATACAAACAAGTCATGTAAATAAATAAAGACAAACTGCAAGGCAGAACGCCCATTGATGCTCTTATTGACACTCTCAAACAAGAAAATCTTTCTTTGGCCTCTCCAAGGGATTCTGAGGGACACATTACCTCCTTGTTTTTCACTCGCCCCCTGGCCATAAAACTCCTTCATGGCTTTCCTCATGTCAATCTTATGGATTGTACTTATAAAGCCAATAAATACAAAATGCCCCTTTTTCATATTGTTGGGTTCAACTCAACCAATAAGACCTTTTCTGGGGCTTTTTGTTTGATGAAGAATGCAACTGAACCCTCATATACTTGGGCATTCAATCAACACATAGAAAAAGTCCTCAACAACACCAATCTTGTTCCCCCTCCATTTATTGTTATTGACAGGGCTGGCCTTGAAAAACTCTCTTAAGAAGCTCTTCCCAGACTCCAAAGTCATGCTATGCATTTGGCACATCAATAAAGATATATCTGCTCATTGCATGAAGAAAATTGGTCATGGAACTGATTTTGAAAATTTTATGGGCCTTTGTAATCAAGTAATATACTTTTATCTTTCACTTTAGTTCACTTTAATTTAATTTTTTTCCTATTTTTGTTTTTATTAATGACTTTGGGATTCATTTCTCAGGTTATGTATTCATCCACTGAAACATCTTTCATAGAAAACTGGAAGAAGCTGCAAAAGCAAGTCAAAAATCCTGAATTCTTGCAGTATTTGGAAAATACCTTGCCTCCTCCAAAGTTGCATTATGTGCCAGCCTGGACCAACCACCATTGCCACCTGGGTGTGGGCTCAACCTCCAGAGTTGAAGGTGCCCATGCCATGGTCAAGCTTTGGCTCCAAACATCCACTGGTACTCTCCTGGAGTTACTTGAGGCTCTCAATATGGCATTCAGAAAACAATTTATTGAAATTATCAACAGAATCTCTGAAGGAATGTCCATGTCAAACATTTTTCTCCACACATCTGTGCCCTCAATTGCAAGGTGTCTCATTATGCTCTTCAGATGGCCTTTGACAATTTCAAAACCAAATTTCCTCCCAATACAAAATGCACCAAAAAATACAACAATTATTGAGGCATTCCTTGCAAGCATAAGACCCAAAAGGCATTTGCGAAGCGCCAAAGGTGTCACAGGCATGGAGAGAGGCAGGGGATTAGCACTCATTACTAATGAAAAATCTTCCAACACCTAATCAGAAAGGGGTTTCATTGAAGATTCACCAAATACAGTTTCAAACCTCAATACAGCTCAATACAGGCAGAATCCAAATACAGGATTCCCAAATACAGGCCTGTCCTCAATACAGGCGCAAATACCTGTATTGATTCAAATAACTGTATTGGATACACCAATACAGTTTCACATCTCAAATACAGGTTCCTCAATCATACAGTCATGGTTTCTCAACACTCAAACACCAGGCTGGCACTTTTTCACATATACCAGCCCCCTTTCACCCACCTGGGGATTTTTCCCCCAGTTAATTAAAATATTGGATTTATTATTTAATATTATTTTATTTCTCATTAAGCAATATTATTTTATTAATTATTAATTTAGTCTTTGCCTTCCCTCACCTGTTCAGTAGAGTCCTGGTGGTCATATCCTTTATTAATCCTTTTCTCTTTTATGAACAGGTTGAAACAGTGGTACAGGATTATTTGTGGTTGGCTCTTTATTATTGCTTTTGTTTTTCTCTCATATCTTTTAATGCTTATTATTTTATGACTAGGAAATTACTATCTTATTTCATTACTCTTATCTATTGAGTATTTTATTCTGAGCCCTCCATAAGTAAGTCTGTTCACTGAGTGCCAGGTCCTCTTCATTTAGAAGAGCCCCTGTGACATTATTTTAATTAACTCATAATTGCTTCTTTTCTTTCATTCATTCTTACTCATTTCTCTCATTCTCAATTATGATCTTTTCATTATTTTATGATTTTTATGATTTCACTATCTCTCATCAATTTTCATCTCATTCATCTAATTCAAATGAAAATTGATTCTCTTTGTTATTTCAAAATTTTGCTGACCATTTTTTTTTCTTCTTAATTCTCAATCAAATTTGATTTTCATTTTCATTTTCTGTCTGAATTTAAGTTCTTTTATCAGGTCTAATTGATTTGAGTTTGGGATTAATTGATTCATTGTTTCAGGAGTTTATTTAATTGGGGTTATCATTGTTGATTTGAAATTCTCAAGAATTATTGATTGATTGATCTTATTATTCAAGAAATTGACTTTACCTCAAGACTCTGATTTGATTTAATTGATTTATCTGATTTTATTCCTCAAGATAGCTGATTTATCCTCAAGATTTGATTTAATTGATTGATTTGAATTTGATTCCTCAAGAAAATTGAATCAATTTTTAAAGATTTTGATTGAATTCCACAAGACACAATTGATTTGATTTTTAATTCACTTGATTTATTTGATTTGATTGAGTGATTGACTTGATTTGACTTATTGATTGAAATTGATTATTCATAAGAATGTGACTTTTTCATCTTCACTCTTCAAGATTTTGTCATATTGATCCACTTAAAGAGTATTGATTCATTTCTCAAGTTCATCAAGATTCTCATTTGATGGTTTTCGGTCAAGCTTTGTTTATTCTCAAGTATCATCAAGTTTTATTTTCTTTCTTCAATAATGCCAGTTCAGCATAGCCCCCCAGCCAAGAATACAAGATATCAAAGACATCAAGCTGTTCTCACTCCTACAGCAAGGGCTCCTCTTGACCGCACACCAACAGATCATCAACTGAGTGCAAACTTGGACAGAGGACCACCAATGGAAGGAGCAGCACCCTCCAGAAGAGGAGGTGTGAAGTCAAGAAGGTCAAGATCATTCTCTGGCTTGTTGGGTGGCTATCCAAGCATTCCTCGAGGGCCTAGAAGCAGGTTAGGGGAAGCTGAAGATGAAGAGGGGGAGGAGTCTGAAGAAACTGAAGTAGCAGCTTCCTTGGAAGGTGCCCCCAAGGCTTCTGAAGCCCCAAATCTAGCCCTTTCTAATCAACCTCTTGTCTCTCAAGCTGAACCAAATTTTGGCAAAATGATGGAGCAGATGACTCAGTTCATGGGTCAACTCACTCAAGCAGTTTCCCAAAGGGACACTTCAAAAGCCCCTGCATTCAAGACTCCATCAATGAAGGCACATGATTCTTTTGATAGTACTAAAGCTTATGAATTGAGAGGATTTATTCAATCTTGTCAATTAATTTTCCATAATGACCCAGCAAACTTCTTCTCTGACAGGAAGAAGGTTTTATACTCAACTAATTTTCTTACTGGTAGAGCTGGAAAATGGATTGAACCTTACCTCTCAAATATCTCCAATGAAGACTCTTCTTATCTCCTCAATAACTGGCAGTTGATTGAAACCCAGTTCCTCACTCTGTTTGGTGATCCTAATGAAGTCAGGAAATCTGAAAAAGAGTTAGACAATCTCAGGATGAAAGAAAGTGGTCAAGTTTCCTTGTACATAGCAGATTTCAGAAGCTTAATGTCAAGAATTGGAGACTTGGGCGAAAAGGCCTATATTCATGTGTATAGGAGAGGCTTGGCATCAAGATTGTTGGACCAATTTCCTTCTCACCCTGGAAACTTTGATAGCCTTCAAGAGCTCATGGAAATCACTTTGGAATTAGATACCAGACACCATGAGAGGAAGAAGGAAAAGGGTAGTCATCAACAGAAGAAGCCTCCAATCAGTGGATCCAACTCCTCCAAGCCCCCTCAAATTTCATCATCAAAGAAGCCTTATCACAGGAAGAATAAGAAGGGGAAGAATTCTCAAGTGTCCAAAGACAAGCCTCATGCTGCTCTCCTCAATAAGGACAACAAATTCATTGGTTCTGAAAAGGAGAGGAGGATTAAAGAAGGCTTGTGCAATTATTGTGGTGGAAAGCACCCATTTGAAAAATGCTTCAAGAGGCCTGAGAATAGGCAAGGGTAATCAAAAGGCTTCCCTAACAAGCAGGGAAAAGCCTGAGTGGGAATAATGATGTGTTCAATGGTTCTCACTTATTTCCTTCCAGAGCACAATTGTGCACTCTAAATACTAGTGTCAAGAAATCTTTAAAATTTCTTCTTTGCTTGTCTCTCTCTGATACTTTTTATAGTATTCTCATTGATTCTGGTGCTACAAAATCTTTTATTGCAAAGAATTTTGTTCTCAAGTACTCATTCACCATGTCAGAGCTCCCTGCAAAGATTCCTCTTTTCATTTTGGATTCCAATGAATCCACTTCCCTGTTAATCACCCATTATACCAAGTGGGTTGTTGACTTGCCTTCATTCCCAAGCTTTGAATGGGATTTCTTTATCAGAGATTCACCCAAGGGAGAATACCTGATATTGGGCTATGATTTTCTTTACCATTTTAATCCCATTATTGATTGGAAGAATGGATTGATCACCTATGATTCTAGTCATAAGGATTCTAGTGGTATTATTTCTTCTACTAGTAATGACTTTACCACTGATGTCAACAGTGTTGATCTGGTTGGTGAACTTAAGACACCTTCCCTTCCTCCTTCTGTCCATATCCCTTCCATCATTCCCTCTCAGTCATTACTTCCATCAAGAGATGAAGTCTTCAAAGAGATAAAAGATGTTGGAAAGATGTTGCTTTATCTTCACTTCATCTCTTTTAAGGGGATGTGGACCTTCCCCCCTTATGTTTTCATGCCTCCCTGGAGGAACAGTGGGATGAGGAGGAAGAGCAAGAAGAGATTGAAACTGTGCTGAAGGTAGTCCCTCCTGTTTATCACAGGTATTTCGATGTATTCTCCAAGATGAAAGCAGAGAAACCTCCTCCACACCATGCCTGTGATCATCATATCAAACTGGAGGGTCTTCTACCTCCAGTTGGTGTTATCTACTCTTTATCAAAGAATGAGTCAGAAACACTGTGGGCCTACATTTCAGAGAATGTAGAGAAAGGTTTCATCAGACCAAGCTACTCCTCAACAGGAGCACCTGTCCTTTTTGTCAAGAAAAAGAATTGTTGTCTTTGTTTGTGTGTTGACTACCGCAAACTTAATGCTGTCACTAGGAAGAACAGGTATCCTGTTCCTCCAATGAATCAGCTTCTTACCTTATTCAACGGTGCTAATATCTTCTCCAAGATAGATCTGCGTGGTTCTTATAATCTCCTGAGAATTAAAAAGGGGGATGAGCACTTAACTGCCTTTAGAGCCAAATATGGTAGTTATGAGTATTTGGTTATGCCATTTGGCTTAACCAATGCTCCTGCTTCATTCCAGAATCTTGTTAATGATATCTTTGTGGATTTCTTGGATATTTTTGTTGTAGTATACTCATATGACATTATGGTCCTCTCTAGTTCTCAGGAGGAACATGTCAAACATGTGGCCTCTGTCCTCCAAAGACTGAGGCACAATAATTTGTTTGCCAAAGCCTCAAATTGTGTATTCCATTCCTCAAGTGTGGAATACTTGGGCTATGTTTTTTCAAGTGAAGGCCTCAAGATATATTCTTCCAAAGCTCAGCAAATCCTCAATTGGCCTCAGCCAAAGAACATCAAAGCACTCCAATCTTTCCTTTGCTTTGCCAACTTTTATCGTTGTTTCATTAAAAATTATTCCAAAAAAATCTCTGCTCTCACTTCCCTCCTTAAACAAGATTCTCTTTTCATCTTCAATGAGGAAGCTCTTAGTCAGTTTCAAATACTCAAAGAAGCCTTCACCACTGCTCCTATCCTATCCCATTTCAATTCTTCTCTACCAACTATGGTAGAGACTGATGCTTCTTATTATGCCTTGGGTGCCATACTGAGTCAGGTGAATGACTCAGAAAAGCATCCCATTGCATTTGATAGCCGCAAGCTCCTCCCAGCTGAGCTCAACTATGAAATTCATGACAAGGAACTCCTTGGCATAGTTTCGGCTCTCAAGCGCTGGAGAGCCTTTCCTCTTTCTCTTTATTATTCCTTTGAGGTCTTGACAGACCCCTCTTCCCTTCAATATTTTATGTGCTCCAAATTCCTTACTTGCCGTCAAGCCTGTTGGGCTGAGTTCCTCTCCAAATTTCATTTCTCTATCACTTACCGCCCAGGCAGACTGGCCCCCTTACCAGACGCCTTGTCACGTTGGGACAACGTGCACCCAGAGGGGGGTGGACTTCATCAGCAAAAATCCTAAAAACTTTCATCAAGTTCTCCAGAAAAATGAAATTAAAGAGTCAAGATTTTTCTCAATCAAAATTGAAGTTTTGTCAGATTTAGTTGATCAAATTCAGAAGGCAGTATGGCAAGACAAAGATTATAAGGAAATTCCCAAGCAATTAGCAAGAGGTGATTCAATCTCAGATTATACTCTTGAACCTCAAGCCAAATTGTTATTATTCAAAGAGAGAGTAGTCATCCCAAGCAATCATGAAATTCAATTGAATATTCTTTCAAAAGCGTCATGACTCACCGTTGGCTGGCCACCCTGGCCAGGAGAAGACCCTCAAGCTCATCAAGAGGGATTTTTATTGGGCTGGCATGGATCAAATTATCAAGGACTATGTGTCCTCATGTCAGCAATTTTCAAGAAACAAGAACATTCATCATAAGAAGTTTTTATTACTCAAGCCTCTTCAAATTCCATCTGGTTCTTGGAATTCACTATCAATGAACTTTATCACTCAATTGCCCTTGTCAATCAACTTTGATTCAATGTTAGTAGTTGTAGACAGATTTTCAAAAATGGCAATATTTATTCCAAATTATTCAATAATCACTGCTTTGGACTTAGCTCAAATCTTTATTAGTCATGTCTTTTCCAAACATGGTCTTGCAATCAGTATTGTTAGTGATAGAGGTTCATTATTTGTTTCATCATTTTGGACTCAATTGTGTCAGCAGCTCAAGATATAAAGAGATCTTTCAACTGGGTTTCACCCTGAAACAGATGGAAAGACAGAGAGGGTAAATCAGATTCTATAACAGTATCTTTGGATGTATGTCAGTTACCATCAAGATGACTGGCACACCTGGCTCCCTCTGCCTGAATTTGCCTATAATAATGCACAACATTCATCAACAAAACAGTCACCATTTTTCACCATTTATGGAAGAAATCCCAGCTTTTACTCAATTCACATTTCTCAAGATACACCTTCTGGAAATTTATCAACAAAACTCTAATCAGTACAGCAAGTTGTCAAAGAAGAATTAGAGTCATAAATAAAGTGTTTTAAGAAGTATGCAGATAGAAATAGAGCAATTCCACCTGATTTCCAACCTGGGGACAAAGTATTGCTAGCTTCCAAGAACATCAAGACAACACGACCCACCAAGAGACTTTCATAAAGATGGTTGGGATCCTTTGAAGTTCTAAAGAAGATTGGCAGCCATGCATATCACCTCAAGTTGCCTCCACAATGGAAGTCAGTTCACCCTGTCTTCCATGTGTCCTTGTTAGAACCAGTGAAGCAATCAACTATTGCAAATCAACACCAATTGCCACCACCTCCAGTAATAGTGGAAGATAAAGAAGAATGGGAAGTGGCTCAGGTTCTGGACTCAAAACTCAAGAGAGGGACATTATGGTATCTAGTGGAGTGGAAAGGATTCAATGAAGATCCAGAAAGAACAACTTGGGAACCAGCTTCCAGCCTTACCAACTCCTCAGACGTTTTCAAGGATTTTCACACTTTGTATTCAGACAAGCATGTCCCAAATGCCTCAAGAGTTTGATTTATAGTGCTTGGTGGCGATTGGAGTTTATGAAAGTAAGTTCCTCTCCTGGCATGCATCTTTAAGGGGGTATTCTACCCAAATATGTTGTAAGCATCACCTTGGCCACTTTGTGAGCACTTGTCAATTTCTTTGGACAGTTTTAGAAGGCCTTGCAACATCAATACCCCAAATTTGGACCTTTCATCAAGATATGGCCAAATTCCCTTTTTTCTTTTTTATTCTTTTTCTTTCTTTCACCAATATTATTCCAGATTATTCCATTCAATATTATTCAAGACATTCTTTAACTCAAATTCATTTATGGCAAAGTTTTCTATTCTATTATGATGCTTGCTGAGGAGTGGAAGTTATGAAAGTAAGTTCCATCTCCTGGTATGCATCTCTGAGGGTTCTACGTCTTGTAAAACAACACCTTGGCCACGCTTTGAGGAACAAATGTTTGGTTTTATCTTTTCAGGAAAAATTATGGCCAAAATCAAGCAACTCACCACAAGAAGATCAATCCTCAGAAGTTTTGTTATTTCTATTTCTTTACTCTCTTTTTCTCTCAATTCTTTTTCATTTTTATTTTATTTCATTTCTTTTACTTGTATGTTTTATTTTTATTTTTATTTCTTGTTTCAAAAGCAGTAGTCATCACTCCCATATCATGTTTGGGGAGTCAATTCATTCAATAATCAAAGAGAAAAACACTAGTAATAGTAAATACCAGCTACAGATATCCCTCATCAAGATTTCTTCAAGTCAGCCTTTAACTCATCTTCAAGTCAAATTTCAAAGTCAAGACCAAGCAAATCATGGGAAAATCCAAGTCAGCAAGTCAAATATGGCAATTTAAACTTCAAGAACAGAGTGAAGCACAATAAAATAGAAGCAATTATCATCAAAAACTGTCTCATAGGCCAAATTGGCCATTTTCATGCATTTGGGCACTGTTGCGCATTTTGCGCATTTTTGGCTTCATTCTTCTTCAAACATCAAAATCTATGTTTTATTCAATTCTTGAGCTAAATATGCCATTTTGACCCTATTGGCATATTTGCGCATTTTGCGCATTTTGGCATCATTTCTCTTCAAAACCTTCAAAAACTCATTTTTATTCAATTATTCATCAAATATGCCATTTTAATGATATGGGCATATTTGCGCATTTTTGCGCAATTTGCGCATTTACGGCTATTTCAGCTTCAAATCATGTAAAAAAGGGCAAAAACACAAATTTCAATCAAAAATCATCCAAAACTTCATTATCTTGCATTTTGCGCACTTTTGCACATTTTGCGCATTTTGGCCATTTTGACCAAAAAACCATAAAACAACAATTTTGGGGGAACAATTCAAGGACTTCTGAAATGTTCCAAGCAAGAAAAAAGGCCGATTTGGCCCAATCTCCAATTGAAGACAAAACTCATGGAATGGCAGTGGGTTCTTAGGACATGGACTTGAAATCACTTTTGATCATGCGCCATGAGGACTCAAGACAAAATGAGTGAAAAACTCTGCAATGAGGAGAATATTAAAGGAATAGCAGAAACAATTGATGAAGTGAAGACAGTTATGAAGTGAATAAGAATCAGAATCAAGACAAAGAAGAAGGACCTACAAGTTATGAAGCTGAAAGGGGTTGAAATGATGATTTATGATGAGGAACTTTGAGAGATGAAAATTGGGAATTGGAGGGAAGAAAAAATCAGTTGATCGTATCAAGAGTCAGTACTTCTATGGTTCTCAGAGCTCAGCACTTTCAAGAGGGGGATAATGTCACAGCCATGGAGAGAGGCAGGGCATTACCACTCATTACTAATGGAAAATCTTCCAACACCTAATCAGCAAGGGGTTTCATTGAAGATTCACCAAATACAGTTTCAAACCTCAATACAGCTAAATAAAGTCAAAACCCAAATACAGGATTCACCAAATACAGGCCTGTCCTCAATACAGGCGCAAATACCGGCATTGATTCAAAGAACTGTATTGGATACACCAATACAGTTTCACACTTAAAATACAGGTTCCTCAATCATACATTCATGGTTTCTCAACACTCAAACGCCAGTCTGGCACTTTTTCACATATACCAGCCCCCTTTCACCCACCTGGAGGTTTTTCCCCCAGTTAATTAAAACATTGGATTTATTATTTAATATTATTTTATTTCTCATTAAGAAGTATTATTTTATTGATTATTAAGTTAGTCTTTGCCTTCCCTCACCTGTCCAGTAGAGTCCTGGTGGCCATATCCTTTACTAATCCTTTTCTCTTTTCTGAACAGGTTGAAACAGTGGTACAGGATTATTTGTGGTTGGCTCTTTATTATTGCTTTTGTTTTTCTCTCATATCTTTTAATGCTTATTATTTTATGACTAGGAAATCACTATCTTATTTCATTATTCCTATCAATTGAGTATTTTATTTTGAGCCCTCCATAAGTAAGTCTGTTCACTGAGTGCCAGGCCCTCTTCATTTAGAAGAGCCCCTGTGACAAAAGGCTTCAAATATCAGACTTCCATCCTCAATGGCATTTTAATTTGCCTGTGGGGTTTTTAAATTTGTTATTCTTATTTTTTTTCTTATTAAGTGATTTTATTTGTCATATTCTTCTCAGGCTGGTTTTTGAGGTGATGATCAAAGTGTTCAAAGAGAAAGAAAGGATGAAGCCCAGGAAATATTCAAAGCTATTGGGGAAGAGCTTTTTCACAGACCAATGGCAGAAATGACCCCAATCCTTCAACATTTTCCAGATGTTTTGACTGGAAAAGTCCCAATTGATAAAATTCCCAAGCGTCAAGAGGATGATCAATAGTATGAAGATCCTCTATAATGCAAGAATATCCATGGAAGACCTCAAGAGGCCAAGAATAAAAACAAAAATCCAAACAAAAGAGAACCTTCAAGATTTGAAATAACTGAAAGTCAATCCAAGAGAAGAGGAAGGCCCCCATCAAAAGTGACCAGCACAACAACATCAAGATCAGAGTCAAATTTCCCCTCTCCAATTTTGGAAGTGGACTCATCTGAAGATTCTGAAGATTTTGAGGACTCATTATCTAAATCAATTAGTTCATCAGATTCACTACCCTAAGAAATTGGTTTAAATAAATCAGAATTTACACTTAGAAGGTCCGGAAGATTGGAAATTGGAAGCAAAACCTCACAAAGAAAATCACACAAGCCTGCAACCAGTTTGAAGATATATGATGCAATTGAATTGACCTGTGAGCATTGTAAAAGAAATCATAACACAAGTGATGAATGCTCCAAGCTTTTTGTGAGTTTCTGATTCTTTTTAATGTATATTTCGCTTTTTTATTTTAAAATTTATTCATTTTTTGACCTTATTTTATCCGATAACTGGCTCAGAAGACTTCCCCAAGTTTATATTGAAATACACCTTCAAGGCCATCAATGTCCAGGTTGATGGAAACTGTGGCTACAGAAAAGTGTCCCACTACTTTTACAAGACTCAAGATCAATGGGCTGACGTCAGAGGTGACTTGGCTGAAGAAATTCAACAAAATCAAGACCTTTATGAAGGCATGAACCCCTTAATTCCCTCAGTATCCTCTTATTTGGACAGAATTGAATGGTATTAAGATTTTGGCCAGGCTCCAAAAAGCAAGTGGATGTCCATGTCTGACATGGGGGAGCCAATTGCAAATAAGTATAAAAGACCAGTTTTCTTTTATTCCACAGTCCAATCTTTTTCTTTTTTCCCTTATTTCTGTCCTCCAAATGATAATACCCCCATTTTCATCTGCTTCCTGGATAGCTGTCCTCATTTTGTTCCTTTGGACATAATCATTTCTAAAATTTATCCAGTCCCCCCAATTACTGTGAATTGGGAGATTCATGCCCAACCACAAGCCCTGGGGTGGGGTGATAAATTTATAAAACACAGAATTTTGTATTTTTCCAATCTTTGTGAGCCTTTGAGATATGACCTCTATCCAAAAAGGTCACTATGAAGTCTCTGTAATAATTATACTTATGATAATTATCTCAAAAAATTAGTAAAATACCGTAAATAAGTACAAAAACTGAATTCAAGCAGAATGTAATGAATAAACATTTGAAATAAATTACACCATCAGATTCCTCATGGTCAAAAACACATTGGTCATTTTTATAGCATATCTGAAAAGTAAATAATTACTGAAGTATAAGTAATAATATCTTAAACAAGGTACAAAACAGCATTTATGTCAGAAACCAATGAAACAACATGTGAAATAAGATGTACCATTGGATTCTCCATAAACATCTACACATAAAACAACTGTAAAGCTAATCTCTAAAGTTAATACTTAAGGAATTAATCTGAATATATGCACTCTTTTGGTCAATGCATATATTCATGGTTTTTAGCTAATATCTCTTGAAATATACAAGATAGAGAGGTGAAACAAAAGAACTTCACCACTTAATTACTGTAGGAATACAGATATGAACTTTTTTTTCACAAGTTATAAACAAGTTTAAAACTTGTAATGGATCATTGAATACAATCAATACAGCTGTTGACTACTTTGTTTTGAAAGTGGTCCAAACTGAAAAAAATTAGACAGTCAGATTTCAATAGTTCATACTTGAAGAAATGTGTAATCTTCATTTTAATATTAAAGGTATAACCCCATGAAATCATGGCTTGAAGTTTAAAATATTGAATTTCAACAGAAAGGATGAGTTACAAGAAAAATCATCAAAAATAGAGTTTTGATGATGTAATGAAATGATCTTGGAATTTTAATAGGGACATGTCAAGCTATCAGAATCCACTTCTAGAATAGCTGTAGCATGTATAGCTTCAAAGTTATTAATGATCAAGGTTTAGGCTTAATTTTGATCATTTATGATCACTCACTGTAATCTTATTTTAAGCTTAACAGTCATATGAGTGATAGAACTGATGAATACTATTAGATTATGATTCATAATAATAAAATCCATGAATTTTAGGTTTCTTCCAAGCCTATTATGTCATCAAACTTAGAGCTATAGTGATAACTCTAAATAATGGTGTAGTAATGAGATAAGATGGTTTGATCATGATGTAATCATCACTAAACCTTAAACTATTGATCATTTCTAGTATACCAAATCAGTACACGTCTACTAGAAGCCTTCTGGACTCTAGAAGGCAGTTATTTACTATAAATAGAGCTCTTTTTACTCTATTTTCCCCTCAGACGCATCAAAAAACACTAAAATAATTCAATCAAAAGGTAAATTCTTTATTCTTTATCTATAAAACTTTTATATTATCAAAGACCAAAGATCATCTTTATTATAATCATCAATTTTGATGTGATTACATCAATTATTTAATTTTTTTGTTCAAAAATCTCTTTAACTCCATTTCCATGTAAAAATTTAAGAATATTTGTAATTTCTCTATTTTTATTTATAAATACAGTTTGTGTAAATTGTTTTTACATTTTTTTGGGTAAAATCCTTCAAAATTATTATATAAAGTGTTAAAAGTAGGTTATTTTCTCTTTTATAAGAATTTCTCTTCATTATTATTTTTTAATAATTCTCATATTAATATTTATAGTATTTATATTAATAAATAACTTTAATATTAGTAAGATTATTGTTATTAGCTGTCTTTTATTTGTAGAAAACCATTTTTCACACCTTTATTATTTGTTGGTAACAATAATAAAATGCTTTTAAATGTATTCATTATCTTATATTCATATATTTATTTATTATACTTTTTTTATAATATATATAAAATTATTATATTTATTCAATAATAGAATGATTTTTTATCTTATTTATTTTATTTACAAGGAAATTCATAGTAGAATAAGTAAAATATTAGTAATTTTGACTTATTATTTCATAGTCAAACCTTAAAGTCTTCCTCCCCCCTCTCAGAAAAAATCCACTATTTTGGAGGTTGATTCTGATTGATTGATTTTTGTATATACAATTTATGCCAATTATTCCCCTCCTCAGTCATATTTATTGCTTGAATCCCACCTCAGTCTCCTTTTTATGAAACATCTGGAACTTTTGTACTGAGAAATAGTCATATTACAAAGGAAAAAAATCAGAAAAAATTCACTTATTGCCTCTGCACTTGCTGTCCCACCAAAACAATTCCCCAAAATGATGGGCTTCTGGTTCTTTATTGTCCAGATTGAACCATTCAACTTGAAAGAAGAAGGAAATTAATAAGTGGGAAGTTATCAAATTAACTTTTTAAAAATACGCATATTACAATGATGGGAAAAAACATTTGAAAAAAAAACTTTTAGTGCCTTCACTTGCCCCACCAAAAGAAATTCCCAAAATTATGGGCTTCTGGTGCTTTATTCTTCAGATTGAACCCTTCATTTCAAAAAAGAATTAAGAAATTCATAAGTGGGTAAATTTTAAATGAATTTTTGAAGAAAACAAGCCATTTTGGCATATTGGCCAAATCTGTGGGATTTGGCAAAAACAAAAAATTATAAAAATTTGTGCATATTGAAATTCCAAGTTGGGAAAAATATGGCAAAAAAATTGAAAAAAATCCCCCAAACTGAGCCTGAGGAATTTTTTTTGAAAAATAAGGTCACTTATGTGTTTTTACCATTGTCACAGGGGCTCTTAGACAGAAAAACAAGAGTGGCCTGGCACTCAGCAATCAGGGGACTCACTTGGAAGACTCCAAAAGAAGAAATAAAATAAAAATAAATAATTGAATTTCTCTAAGAAGAATGAAAGTACAAGGATGAGATGCAATAAGAGAAATGAGAAGCCAAATGGCCAGCCAGCCAACCAAGTAAGTCCTCAATTACTGTTTAAACCTGCCAAAATGAAAAATAAAATTAGTAAGGATATGACCACCAAATATCCATTGAAAGGTGAAGAAAGAAAAGGAGAAAAGGTGCTAAATGACTGACTTGATAAGATCAGTGGTAGCCTGTGACTCAAAACCAGAGCAAAAGCATGACAGCCAAAATACCATAAACCAATGGTATAGCCAAGATACCACCAAAACATGGAGCTGAGCCAAATTAGCTCAAAAGGTATCAAAAGATAGAGGAAACTCACCTCTTTCTGAAAATATAAGTCCCATCACCATAGGACAAGAAATAACAAAGTTATTCCTGCTCAAAGTTATTGCTGAGCATAAACCTTAATTTTCACCTCTCATCTAAAATCTAGAAGGAGAGGCTTAACCCCATCAAATGGGTATTCATAATGAAGCTCTCAGCGAGGGCTATCCAATGGTACCAGCCAAACTGAGCTAGCACCAATATTACTGGAGTTATGGTCAAATTCAGGCCAAATAAGGGTGAACAAAACATTCACCTCTCATCTAACTTCTACAGTTTTAGTGTGGGATACCTGAAGTGGGGTATCTTTGGAAAGAGCACAAGCAGGGCTATCAGATGGTGCCACCCACTTCTTCATATCTCAACTATAACAGAAGTTATGAGGCAAACAAGCTCAGTACAGCTTTTTGCCCAAACCACGCCTATGTACAAAAACCTTGCACATGGGATATCTTTGCCATATTTAATGATAGCCATACCAAATTGGGTACCATTGTGTAGAGCTCATACAGGGCTATCCAATGAACCAGCTTTGAGCATGATATCTCAGAAACTGACAGAGTTATGGCTGGTTTAAGGTCAAAATCCCACCTGCTGTCATATACAGCCTCACCATGGGATAATATCCCATAATCATGAATATGAGGTGTCAAATAGACAAAGAAGCATGTTTTTACTTCAATACCTCATATGTCAGTCAATACTGGGGTCCCATACAGTTTCTGTACAGCATTCTATGTGTCATACACGTCAGAATCAGGCTGTGAGGTCCCCAGATGAAAATTTTCACCCTGTATTGGTAAAACCCGCCCAGATGTGGTTTCAAAACCACATCTGAGCCCAATACAAGTTATACAGGCTGTTTGCAAACCACACGCCAGTACTAGAAAGTGAAAAAATCTTCACTTCCTCTACGTGGAAAGGCCTAGCACCCTTTCCACCCCATTTCAGGATAAAAAGGAGGCTTTTCACAGCTAGAATTGTTTCCTCATCCTGCTCTTGAATACCCTACGTAGTAAACTGTCCAAAACAGTTTTACTCTTGGGTAATAAACAGGTATAATTATATAATTTAATTATTGTAACTCTTATTATAGTAACCCAACTGGTAGGATTGCACCCTGGGTTCTCAGTAGCGCTCACCACCACTATAATCCAATAGTAGAACCCCTTAAATATCTTATAAAACATCTTAAACTTCCAAAACCCTTATTTTAAATTAATTTTTCTACATGTCATAGTCATAATTCTAGTTGTAAATACTTTTATTACCACTTCAATATAGACTCAACCTGCCAATCAGTATTGACTTAAAAAAAATGGTAAGATAAATAAAGATAAAATAAAATTAAAATATATTGATTAACTGGGGGAAAACCCCCCAGGGTCAAAAGAGGCTGGTATATGTGAAAATTTGAGAGCTTGACTCCTTCAGGTTGACAGCTGTTCTGTATTGAATCCTTGAAGCTGTATTGAAAGCTTGATGAAGTGTATACCTTGCCAGATTGGGAAATGAACTGTGTTGAATGCTTTTCCCATGATGTATGATTGAAATACAGGTCTTGATGAATACAGACTGTATTGAAATGAATGGGGTTGACAAGTTGGATTGATGGAGCATTTAAACTTGACAACTTGTTTGCAACTGCCTCTTGAATACACCTTGGGAATGAATTGACAGTATTCCCTTGGAGGGAATACTTGAAGTGAGAATAACCAATGAATTCCTGATGGTTTTATTGGTATTTGAGAAATTACACCTTCACTTGAGCCTTGATGGGTCTTCTGGATGACATGACACTTTGGTGACTTATGGAATGTTGAATTACCTCTCTGATATTGACACTATTGAATTGCTGGTGAAAGAAGGTGCAGAATGGTGTATAACATCATTTGTGAAAATTTGAATTGCTGAAGGGTGAAAGTGGCCAAAGGTCTTTGTGAGTGAAGTCAGGAGGATGAGAGTGAAAATTGGGTTTGGGGTGACTTCAGAGGTGAGAAGGTGTTTCTGGGTGTATTGGCCAATTTTGGGTTTCTGGCCAAATACAGCTAATACAGCTTTGAAACTGTATTTGCGCAAAGTGCACAAAAATGCACAAAATGCACAAAACTGAAAATTAAGCACAAAAAGGCCTGACATGGCCTTTTGGACATATTTCCCATAATAAATGGGAAAATGGCATATACAGCTGAATACAGCAAAAATGTGCAAAATGCGCAAAGTGCACAAAAATGCACAAAAGTGCACAAAACTGTATTTGAAGCTTAAAAAGCCAAATACAGGCTTTTGGGCTGTATTTTCCCTGTTGACTGGAAAATAACAAAGAGTGCCCAAAAGCAGAGAAAGCCCAGGAAGGGCCTGATGATGGTGAAGGGGCCAGGTTGGCCCCAGGAGTGAAATGACCATGAAAGGCCAGAAAAGATGAGAGGGCCAATTTTGCCAGTGATTATGGATATTGTCAAATTGCCATAAGATTGATATGGCACTGATATGCCATATGGAGTCCAGGAGGGTAAATTCCATGGTTTTGACAACCATAAACTTACGATTTTTTACCATAAATTGGTAAAAACAAATAAGTTTTTGGTAAAAACACATAAGAGGTTATGTGTGTTTACCAACACCTTAAAGAAATAGAAATAATAAAAATAATAAAGCTTATAAAAATATGGTATTGGTAAAAACACATAAGGAATTCCCTGGGGCCCATTTTCAATCAAAAATGAAACACAACAATGCCTGTATGGGGCCAAAACATGCCCAAAAATGTTTTTGTTCCCGAAACCCCCTTTGTGTCCCAATTGTTTCAGACTTTTCCCACAGCCACCCCAAAAAAATAGACCAAACAACCAAATAATCAACATTATCCCCACTCCAAACAATTTTTTTTGCAAAACAGAATTATCAAAGCAATTTTGCAAAGCGTTTCAAACTTTTCTTTCTTTTTTCCCTCAAAGACTGCATTTTCCACCACAACAACCTGCCTCCAAGACTCTAAAATTCCAATTTTTTATCTTCCCACATTTACACCACCTTTTTCAGTCTTAACCACTTCTTTTTATTTTTCACACCTTTTAAAAGTTCTTTTTCACATTTTGGAAGCTTATTTCCTTATTCTAGATCCCCAAATTCCGGTTTTCTTTTCAAATTTATACACCTTATTCACTCAAAAATGCTGCAACCCCCCACTGAAGGTGAATTTCAGAACCTTGAGCTCCTTTGGAAGGAAGTGCATAATGGTTCCAGGGATCAGGGGTATGCTGTGTCCACCTTGAGGTCCAATATGACCCTTAACCAAACTGGAATAGGCTGTGACAGGTCTGGGTCCCCAAAGCCCAACAAAAACTTCTCCAAAACAGTCACTTCAAGAGACGTTGACTGTCCATTTAGGCGGTATGCCAGAATATATGCTAAGAGGACCACTTGAGCTGTTATAGTCAAAAGTCCTGAACATAGCCATGATGCCACTGAAAATATTATGGCAAATCCTGCTTTCAAGAAATTTAATGGGCAACAAACATTCCAAACTTCTCAAATGTCTGAATCACTGTTTCTGCCAAGGCAAATCCAGGCCCCATTATGCAGCCACAGGGAGTCTTACAGGCCTGTAATCCTTCAAGACATTTAAAAACAAGTCAAAAAAGTCAAGAAAGACAAACTGCAAGGCAGAAGGCCCATTGATGGTCTTATTGACACTCTCAAAGAAGAAAATATTTTTGGTCCTCTGAAAGGGATGCTGAGGGACACATTACCTCCTTGTTCTTCACTCATCCCATTGCCATAAAACTCCTCCATGTCTTTCCTTGTGTCATTATTATGGACTTTAGCTATAAAACCAATAAGTCCAAAATGCCCCTTTTTCATATTGTTGTATGCAGCTCAAGCAATAAGACCTGTTATGGGGCTTTTTGATTGATGAAGAATGAAACTTAAACCTCATATACTTGGGCATTAAATCAACAAATAGAAAAATTCCTCAACCACACCAATATTGTTCCCCTTCAAATAATTCTTATTGGCAGGGATTTGGCCTTGAAAAACTCTCTTAAGAAGCTCTTCCCAAACTCTAAAGTCATGTTATGCATTTAGCACATCAATGAAGATTTATCTGCTCATTGAATGAAGAAACATTGTCATGGCACTCATTTTGAAAATTTTATGGGCCTTTGGAATCAAGTAATATACTTTTATTTTTCACTTTTTCACTTTTTTTCTTATCATTATTTATATTAATGACTTTGGGATTCATTCCTCAGGTTATGTACTGATCCACTGAAAATTCTTTCAAATACAACTGGAAGATACTTCGAAACGGGGCAAAAATCCTGAATTCTGGCAATATTTGGAAAATACCTGTCTTCCTGTAAAGTAGTATTATGTACCAGCCTGGAACAACCACTATTTCAACCTGGGTGGGGGCTCCACCTCCAGAGTTGAAGGTGCCCATGCCATGGTTAAACTCTGGCTCCAAAGGTCCACATGTACTCTCCTGGAGGTAGTTAGGGCTCTCCACATCGTTTTCAGAAGGAAATTCATTGAAATAATCAGCAGAATATCCAGAGAAATAATTTTCCATGTCATGAATTTTCCACCACAGATCTGTGCTCTCTGTCAGGCTGAGTCTATGATAAAGATGTAATAAAGCTATTTACAACTGTAACTATGACTGTGACATGGATAAAAGTATTTAAAAACAAGGTTGAATTAAGGATATAAAGGGCTTTACAAATGAGAATTAGTGGTGGTGAGTACTATCAGAAGCCCTGGGTGCAGCTTTACCTGTTGGTTTACAATAATAAAGACTACAATACTAAGATTTATAGTATAACCCATTTATTTTCCAAGAGTATAGCTGTTTTTGACAGTTGTACTACATAGGAATTCAACAGCCGGATGGGGATTCCTTTTCTGGCAGTGAAAGGGCCTCCTTTTATCCTGAAATGTGGTGAAAAGGCTGCTAGACTTTTTCACATAGTGTAAGTGAAGATTTTTCACTCTCAAGGACGGGCTTGTGGTTTGTAAAAGAGTTGTATAGCCTTTTTGGGGCTCAGATGTGGTTTGGAAACAACATCTGGCCACCTTTCACCAATACAGGGTGAAAATGTTCCTCTGGGACCACATAGCCTAATTCTGACATGTATGATGTGTAGTATGCCATACAGAACCTGTATGGGACCCCAGTATTGAATGAACTATGATGTATTGAAGTGAAAAGAAGCTTCTTTGTCTTTTTGACACCTCATAATCATATTTATGGGATATTCTCCCATGGTAAGGGGGTATTGGCCATACTTTGGGATTTTCCCCTTAAAACAGCCATACCTGTGTCAGTATTTGAGATATAAACCTCCAAATTGGTTGGTTGTGTTGCCCTGTATGTGTTATTCACAATGGTGCCTCATTTGATATGGTTATTATCAAATATGGCAAAGTTATTCCATGTACAAGATTTTTGTATATATGTGTGTTTTATGCAAAAAGCTGTATTGGGCTTGTTTGGCTTATAGCTGTTGTTCTAGATGAGATATGGGGAAATGGATGACACCATCAGATATCCCTTATTGTGCTCATTCTAGAAAAACCACACTTAAGCTATATCACACTAAAGCTGTAGAAGTTAGAGGAGAGGTGAATATTTCATTCACCCTTATTTGGCCTGAATTTGGCCATAACTTCTGTAATACTGGTGCTAGATCAGTTTGGCTGGTACCATTGGATAGCCCTGACTTGAACCTTCAATTTGAATACCCATTCAATGGGGTTAAGCCTCTTACTCTGTATTTCAGATAAGAGGTGAAAATTAAGGTTTATGCTCAGCAACAACTTTGAGCAGGAATAACTTTGTTATTCTTTGTCCTATGATTATGAGACTTGTATATTTTGAAAGAGGTGAGTTTCCCCTTTCCTTTGATTCCTTTTGAGCTAATTTGGCACAGCTCCATGTTTTGGCGGTATCTTAGGTTTACCATTGGTTTATGTTATTTGGCTGTCATGCTTGTGAGGCTGAGTCTATGATAAAAAGGTATAATTGTATTTGAAGGCTTTAATTATGACTTTGAACTGGTAAAACTGATAATAAAAAATGTTTTTTGGTTTTAATAAGGGTTTAAAGCAAGATAATAAGGGCTTTACTATAATGATATGGTGGTGGTGAGTGCTGCGGAAAGGCCTGGGTGGAGTCTTACCGGTTGGATTATTATAATAAGAGCTATAATACTTGAAGTTAAAGTATAACCTGGTTATTTTACAAGATTATAATGGTTTTTACAGTTGTAATATGTAGTAATTCAAGAGCAGGATGGGGATTCCTTTTATCCTGAAATGGGGTGAATAGGCTGCTAGACCTTTTCTTGTAGAGTAAGGGAAGAATTTTCACTCTCAAGAACAGGCTTGTGGTTTGCAAAAGGCCTGTATAGCCTTTATTGGGCTCAGATTGGTTTTAAAACCACATCTGGGCAGATTTCACCAATAAAGGGTGAAGGTTCTCATCTCGGGACCACACAGCCTGATTCTGACATGTATGACATGTAGAATGCTGTACAGAAACTGTATGGGACCCCACGATTGAAGTAAAAACAAGCTTCTTCATCTGCTTTACACCTCATAATCGTGGTTATGGGATATTATCCCATGGTATGGCTGTATTGGCCAAACTGTGGGATTTTGACCATAAAACAGCCATACCTTTGTCAGCTTTTGAGATATCAACCTCAAGATTTGTTCAGTGTATAGCCTGTATGTGTTATTCACAATGGTGCCTCATTTGATATGGTCATTATCAAATATGGCAAAGTTATGCCATGTAGAAGATTTTTGTACATATATGTGTTTTATGCAAAAAGCTGTATTGGGCTTGTTTGGCTTATAGCTTTTGTTCTAGATGAGATATGGGGAAATGAATGACACCATCAGATAGCCCTTATGGTGCTCATTCCAAAAGGACCCCACCTTAGGTATCTCACACTAAGACTGTGGATGTTAGTTGACAGGTGAATATTTTATTCACCCTTATTTGGCCTGAATCTGGCCATACCTTCTGTAATTGTAAGGTGTGGATATGAAACTTTGATTAAAAATCAATTACTTTTCCTGTCCTCAAAATTTGTATAAGGTAAAAATCATTTCAAAAAAGTAAGAAATATTGTTTTTAAGAGAAAACACACCAATTTTATTGTTTATAACTTGATTAGTATAAAACAATAGCATTTATAAAGATTTATTGTTTTACCAACAATAAAGATTTATCCAAAAATACTCTAGAAGAGATATTTAAGGCTACAAAAGAAATTTCTTCAACAGAAATTTCAATTGGAATTAATTGAGCAAAGAACTGCAAGCAATTAATTAAAGAAGGAAGTCTTTAAAAAATATATTTAAAGAGAAAACACCCCAAAAAGTGACCAGATTGAATTTGGAAACAAAGTGACAAAGTTTATAGTGATGAACAATTCTTGAATTAATTTTTGGGGTGGTTCAGGGGTAAAAATGATTATAAGAGTTACAAACAATGATTATAATGATTTTTACACATGGTTAAAAGGTGTAACATGATTTAAAAAAGGTGGTTGGAATCTTTTATTGATTTGTTTAACAGTGTTTAAACTAATTATAAAAGGAAAAGATTCTAACATGAAGAGAAAAGTGGGGCAAAGAAGACATTCTTTTATAGCCATCAATTTTCTTACTTCAAAAATGAAATTTACTTTTGTCAGTCGTGAAAAACAGTCTGACAACAGAACAGCCAATTATGGAATCATTGAACCCTGGTTTAGACCAAAAAGGGCTGGTTTAAGCCATTTTTAGCCATTTTAGACCCTTACATCAGCCATTACTACAGAAATACCTGGTCTAGAGCCTTAAAAACACGTCAGAATGTGTTTAAGAGGCTTAGAAACCAGTTAAAACTGTTTTTACTAACATTGCTTTAACTTAAGGGTAGTTTTACCCTCTTGGCAGCAGTTAAACCCACCCTGGTTGGTATCAAAACCTCATCATCAATTGAGTCACAGACCCTGTGACTCAATTCCAGGCCAAAAGTGATGAACTTTTGCGTGGATTTTGAAATCCCACACCAGTCAGCAATGACCTTTGGGGTCTGGCTCCGCCTTAGAGCTAGAGTTCCTTTTCCCCCCCCAATTTTAATCTTTCCAATTTATTTTTTCCTTTAATTCCTCATCATGTATTATACTTGTAATTTACATATGTAATTCAATTGAATTGTACAGTAAAATACAGTAATGATTGATATCTCATATGTAAATCAAAGTTCACTTATGTAATACACATGCACATTTCGACTTTTCAATTGAATTCAATTGAAAATACTTCAATTCCTCATAACTCCTAAACTAAACACAATGCTTCAATTTTAACACAAAAATTGATGGTTAACACCACATGTGGTGTGAATGAAATTAAAGTTTTTGAGGATTTTCAATTTTTGTATTGAAAATACTGAAAACTTAATTTAAGCTTATTTAGAGTTGAGTTACAAAAATTTCATTCAGAGGTGACCCCACCTAATTTTTTATGAGGAATCAAATGGTGAAATAATTTTTATATGTATATTTTTTGGATAAAACATTATCATATATCTTATATAACCTTTTACCAAAGATATTTTAATTTAACAATTTTTATTAAAAATTCATTTTTACTCAATTTTTACAAGTAAAAATATAATTTCATAATTTTAAATTTTATTGTAATTTTATTTTTAAATTATAATTAAATTTTGTTTTTTACATATAAATTTGTATTTATATTTCAATTTTCATTTTTATAATATAAATAAATTTATTTTATCTATATTTGTGTCTTAATTATCTTTTGTGGTCTTTTGGGTATATGAAAATACCTCTAAGGCTCACAGTAATACTGGTGCTAGTTCAGTTTGGCTGGTACCATTTGATATCCCTGACTGAGAGCTTCATTTCTACTACCCATTTGATGGTGTTAAGCCTCTTCCTCTGTATTTCAGATGAGAGGTGAAAATTCAGGTTTATGCTCAGCAACAACTTTGAGCAGGAATAACTTTGTTATTCTTTTTCCTATGGTTATGGGACTTGAATATTTGGAAAGGGGTGAGTTTCCTCTTTTGTTTGATATCTTTTGAGCTTATTGGGCTCAGCTCCATGTTTTGGTGGTATCTTGGCTATACCATTGATTTATGGTATTTGGCTGTCATGCTTGTGCTCTGGTTTTGAGTCACAGGATGACAATGCTTGTGGTCTGGTTTTGAGTCACAGGATGACATACCCTCCCTTTAAAATAGGCTCATCATTGATGAGACTTTTCAGTCCTCCTAGAGGCTCTGAATCTCCTTAACTGAAGGTTTCCATCTGGTATTGCATCTTCTGCCAACCACTTGTCATTATCAGCTGTCTGGTTCTTGAATCTGACTAAGTACTGTCTCTTATCCTTACCATTAAGTCTGATCTTCCTGGCCTTGATGATTTTCTTCACAGGTCCAGGGGTTTTCTCCACTTCCGCTATTCCTTGTGGGGTGGGGTTCTTCTTCCTGGAGGCAGATTTATCCTCCTCTTTCTGGAATTATGGTTTGACTAAACTCACTGGAAAGACTGGGTGTTTCCTGGAAAATTCCTCTGTGAGATCAACTTCCACTGCATTCTTCCCTATCAATTTAATGATAGTGAAGGGCCCTAAAAATTAGTCTCTCATGTTCTTAGGTCCTTTGAGATTATTAAAGTTCAGTGTAGACACTAACACTTGGTCCCCTTCTTTCAAGTCAGGTTCCATGTGTCATTTTTCCCACCTCTGCTTATTATATTGTTTTTCCTCAGCTATGCATTCGGCAGCTGTGTCACAATCTCTCTTCCACATGTCATGGAAATCTTTGGCTGTGGGGTGGATGGTCAGAAGATTTTTCTTCAAGTGATCCACAGTCAATAGGGGATTTCACCCTTTCTCTACCAGTGAAGGTGTTTTTCCTGTGGTAGAGTGCTGACTTGTGTTATAAGCCAGTTTGACTGCTGGTAGAAGGGTAACCCAGTCATGGGTGTAACCTTCATAGTCCTTATATTCCATGCCATAGGCATGGAATCTTCTAAGGATGTCCTCCATTGTCTGGATCATCCTTTCAGCTAATCCATCTGTTTTTGGATATTAAGCTGTGGAAAATGAAAACTTGGTGCCAAGCATGTCATACAATTTTGTCCAAAATTCAGATGTGAACTTTGGGTCCGTATCACTGATGATGATTGTAGGGACTCCATAGGTAGATATAATTTTGTTCCAGAATAAAAGAGCTGTATCCATGGATTTGTCCTCCTTGTGACATGGTAGGAACCTCGTACTCTTTCTGAACCTATCAACTATGATTAAACAGGCATTGAAGTTTTCCTTTCCTCCTGGGACAAGTCCTGTAACCCAGTCCATGTTGATGGTTTCCCATGGGTGTTTGGCTTCTTCTATGTGTTGATGTAACCCATAATTCTTCCCATGTTTTCTATTTGCCTTTTGGAATCTTTCACAATTGTTGATGTATTCACTAAACTCTTTTTCCCATTTGGGCCACCAAGAAGTGCTTTCTACCCTGTCTTTGGTCCTGTCTCTAATCATGTGTCCCATATAGGGGAAGTCATGGCATTTTTAGCTGCTACTTCAGGGTCATAAGCTGGGATGTGTTTTAAATTATCCAGTGGCCATCTGCATTGGTATGACTTTTACCTTCTTTGTATATGATGGTCATATTCCTTCTATATTTCTGGATGGCTATTTGCCACCTCAGAATGTTAATATTGGTAGTCTTCATGTTTGGTAAAGATTTCAGAGCTGTGCATTCTCTGTAGACTTCAAAGACTGCACCCTCTAAATAATAATGGAGTTTCTCTAGAGCCCAGACTAAGAATAGACTTTCAGTCTGGATGGCCCAATACCTGGCTTCTGAATCTTTCAGCTTCCTAGAGATGTAACATATTACTCCCTCTCTTGTTTCACCACCCAGAATTTGTCTTTGGCAAAGGGCTGCTCCCACACCTTGGCTACATGCTGCATCTATGTATAACTTGAATAGTAGTTCAAAGTCAGGCAAGATGAGCACAGGTGCATTTGTGAGTTCATATTTGATCATCTCATATGCATCCCTTCTTCCCTTGGTAATTTCAAAAACTAAATCTTTTGAACATAACTTGTAAAAACCACTAGTTATGTGGGCAAAATGTTTGATGTGGTTTCTATAGTAGCTAGCAAACCCAAGGAAAGATTGCATCTCTTTGATGTTTCTTGGTACTGGCTTTTGCAGTACGGCTGCTTCTTTGTTCTGGTCAATTGCCAGACTAAGACCTGAGACTTTATGTCCTAGAGCTAGTAGCTCTTGTTGGCTGAAATTGCACTTTTTAAGTGAAATTCTCAGATTTATGGGTGTGCATTTACTTAGCACTCTGTCTATTTATTGCATATGGTCTTCCCATGTCTTTGAGTATATATTGATGTTATCAATATATACTACCACCCAGCCTTCCAATATCACTTCTTGAAATATTGTGTCCATCATCCTTTGGAAGTGGTCTGGTGCATTTTTGATGCCAAATGGTATCCTGGTGTACTCATATATGCCCATATGATATATGGTTCTGAGTAATTTCATGGAGTTTGGTTCAACTCCATTCTGGTGCAAGCCTTTCATACAATTGATTTTGGTTATGTATTTGGCTTTTGCCAGTTTGTCTAAGGCATGAGGTATCCTGGGTATAGGGGACTTGTCAGCTTTGGAATAGTTATTCAGAGCTCTGAAATCTCCACACAGCCTAGACTTTCCATCATGCAAGGTGATCAGGACAGGAATGGTAATTTCCGCGATTTCATTGTGTCCACTCTTTCTGATGGCATCCACTTCCAGGAGCTCATTGATATGTTTTTAATTTCCTTCCTGGTTTGCAGACTTGCTGGGTAAGGATGTCTCCTGGGCATGGGTGTGTAAGGTCTTTCCACATCCAGAGATAGTTCTATATCATGGCCTCTAATCTTGCCTAATGGTTCTCCACCAATGGAAAATGCTGTACTTCTCTTCCTCAGCATTTTCAGTAAACTTAGTTTATGCTTACTTGTAAGGTGTGGATATGAAACTTTGATTAAAAATCAAGTACTTTTCCTGTCCTCAAAATTTGTATAAGGTAAAAATCAATTGAAAATAGTAAGAAATATTATTTTTAAGAGAAAACGCGCCAATTTTATTGTTTATAACTTTATTAGTATAAAACAATGATATTATAAAGATTTATTGTTTTACCAAAAATAAAAATTTATCCAAAAAATACTCTACAAGAGATATTTTAAGGCTACAAAAGGAATTTCTTCAAGAGCAATTTCAATTGGAATTAATTGAGCAATGAACTGCAAGCAATTAATTAAAGAGCAGAGTCTTTAGAAAGAATATTAAACAGAAAACACGCCCAAAAGTTACCAGAGTGAATTTGGAAACAAAGTGACAAAGTTAACAGTGATGAAAGATGCTTTAATTCACTTTTGGGGGTGGTTCAGGGGTAAAAATGATTATAAGAGTTACAAACAATGATTATAATGATTTTTCACGTGGTTAAAAGGTTTAGAATTATTCAAGAAAGGTGGTTGGAATCTTTTGTTGATTGGTTTAACAATGTTTAAACTAATTATAAAAGGAAAAGATTCTGACCTGAAGAGAAAAGTGGGGCAAAGAAGACATTCTTTTATAGCCATCAATTTTCTTACTCCAAAAGTATAATTTACTCTTGTCAGTCGTCAAAAACAGTCTGACAACAGAAAAGTGAATTATGGCATCATTGAACCCTGGTTCAGACCAAAAAAGGGCTGGTTTAAGCCATTTAAGCCATTTTTAGCCATTTTAGACCCTTAAATCAGCCATTACTATAGCAATACCTGGTCTAGAGCCTTCAAAACATGTCAGAATGTGTGTAAGAGACTTAGAAACCAGTTAAAACTGTTTTTACTATGATTGTTTTATCTTAAGGGTAGTTTAACCCTCTTGGCAACAGCTAAAACTACTCCAGTTGGTATCAAAACCTCATCATCAATTGAGTCCACAGACCCTGTAACTCAATTCCAGGCAAAAAGTGATGAGCTTTTGTGTGAAATTTGAAACCACACACCTGTCAGCAAGAATTTTGGGGGTCTAGCTCCCCCTTAGAGCTGGAGCTCCTTTCCCCCCCAAATTTAATCTTTCCAATTTATTTTTCCTTTAATTCCTCATCATGTATTATACTGATAGTTTACATATGTAATTCAATTGAGTTGTACAGTTCAATACAGTAATAATTGATACCTCACATGTAAATCAAAGTTCACTCATGTAATACACGCACACATTTTTACATTTCAATTGAATTCAATTGAAAATACTTTAATTCCTCATAACTTTTAAAATATACACAACACCTCAATTTTAGCACAAATTTTGGTGATTAACACTACATTTGATGTGAATTAAATTAAAGTTTTGAGGATTTTCAATTTTCATACAGAAAATACTAAAAACTTAATTTAAGCTTATTTAGAGTTGAGTTACAAAATTTTCACTCAGAGGTGACCCCACCTGATTTTTTATGAGGAATCCAATGGTGAAATAATTTTTATATATTTATTTATTGGATAAGAAGTTATAATAATTTTCATTTAACTTTTTTCCAAATTTATTTTTTTTTTACAATTTTGTTAAAAATTCATTTTTATTTAATTTTTTCAAGTATAAATGTAATTTTACAATTTCAAAATTCAATGTAATTTTATTTTTAAATTGTAATTTAAATTTTTAATTTTGAATATAATTTTACATTTATATTTTGATTTCCATTTTAATAATATAAATAAATTTATTTTATTGATATTTATATGTTAATTTTGCATTTGTGCTCTTTTGGGTATATGAAATTACCACTAAGGCTCACATTACTGGTGAGGGTGGTGCTAAACTGTCCCTCTCTGAATTCATTCAGTAGTGCTTAAAGAGGATCTTGGGCAGATATTTGGTATATATAAAGTGAAATATTCTTTTCCTTGTTGGTACCAATGGTAATGTGCCTGTTTTTAATATTTGAAATATCTACTCCATACATCCTCTGGTAATCTGTTCCCGGAAAAAACCCTCCAATTTGGGCATCATCAAGCACAACAAACTCTGGGTTGAGTCTTATATTACCCTTCCTATGTGGTATAATCATTTCTTTAATGATTGTCCCAATGGAACTCATGTTCCCTGAAGCAGAGTTTCTTTTCCCAATTTGGGAAGTGGTTGTCCATATAATTTCTGGTAACTATGGAGAATTGTGCTCCACTGTCAATGATCAATTTGTGTTGAGCATTCCAATTCAAACAGTCATGTATGTATGCCATTCCTTTGGTTGGTCTGACCAGGAATTTTTGTGAATTTTGTGTGTGTTTGCACAAGTTTTTGTTGGAAGTGTCTTGTGGAATGCCTGCTTCCAACTGTATGTCCTGAATTTCTAGTGGGGTTTCCTCTTGGTATACCACTAGGAATTCTTCTTTTGGGTCTTGGTCATAATCAGAATGTGCTCTGATGAAATAACCCATAAAGTCTGATTCATAATGCTCTGTTAGGGATTCCTCTTGTGGGACTTTGTCAATGGCATAGACTCTTTTCTTTTCCTTTTGACAGTTGTTGGAATAGTGGTCTGTTGAGCCACAGTTGTGACAATAATTTTTCTCTTTGTCACTTCTGCCACCCTTGCTCTGGGTTTGTCTTAATACTCCACCCCAAAAGGATGTTTCTCTTTGAAACCACTCCTTTTATATGGGGTGTATTTCCCTATATTAGTTATTTTACTTACATCTTGTAAGGCATTTGCAATGTGATCTAGAGTGCAATTGTGGTTGCACCTGCATTTCACTACATTCTCTACTTCTCCTGGAATTTGTGTCAGTAGTTTGTGATTCCTAATCTGAATGTTCATTTGAGTATCAATGGCTTTAAGTCTTTCAGACTTTCTGTGGGACCACTCATATGGATCTTTGTCCACATAGTATTTGTCATTTTCAAATGACATGGTTGTTTGCCATATCCAAGTACCATTGCTGTACTTTTGGATTCTTTGACTCTTCCACCATGGCCAGTTCCTTCTGCCATGGATTTCTTTCATTTCTGTGTACCATATACTAGCATGTCCTTTAAATTCTGTATTAAGTCTAGCAGTAATCCAGTAGTCTGGTATGCTTGGTACATCAATGAAGGGTCCATCAATATAATCTATGAGTTCAATATGATCATATTCTCCAGTTCCAGAGAATGTGGTCCATCTTGGGGTCTCAGGAAGCTGTTTAAAGGCTTCCTTCTTTGAATAAGACATACTCTCTCCATCCTGGTATTGTGACAGAGGTCTGGCCTTCTTCATCAACATGGCATCTGCCTTGATGTCATCTTGTTGATATGGATTATCCATAACATGACCTTGTGGTTGGGGCTTCAAGTTATGGTAGACATTAAACAGTTTTTTTATTTCTTTATCCAGACAATTCCCTTCCCTTTTTCTGTGGTGTTTTTCTTCAAAGACTAGATTTAGTCTTTTGTTGGTTTCTTCAGAGGCTTTGCTCAATTGAGCATGTCCTTCTTGAAGGGCTTTAACAATTTTGTCCATGGAGGCTGTTAATTTTTTCATCCTCTCATGGCTTTCTTCAATTTCTGCAAACTGTTTTTGAGTTTGCTCAGCATATTGGGACATTTGTAACCACAGTGCATCACTGTTGAGGCTACTCTCAGGTGTGACAACATTATGTTCAACCTGAGTGGGGGTAATCTTTCTATTAATAGGACTACTGATTCTAGAGTTATTCACAACCACTTCTGGTTCTTGTGCACTTCTTTCAACAAATCTAACAGCTTCTGGATCATTGGGTCTGACTCTCTCTTCCTCTGGCTGAAGGTGGTCTTGTTTTTGGCCTTGTTTCCTTGTCTTCTCCTGGAAACTTCTTTGGATTGTGAAGAATGGTGACTCTTGGCCACTGAGCTATTGGGTTCTGACTGGTGTGAAGCCACTGGAGAGTTAATTTGGCCTCCTCCTTGTGAGGCTGAAGGAATCTGAGTATTCCCTGTCTGGGTCAGCTTTTGTCCTATAGCTTGGATAGTGGCTTGATTCTCCCTTATCCTGTTTGCCCTCACCTCCAGGAGTCTGAACTGCTTGGTGAGATTCCAACCTTTGGTGATTACCATCAGGTCTTTGAAGTCTATCTCTTTCAGACAAATCTTCTGGAAGCTTTCTCCAACCTCTTCCCAGTGGGATGCCAGGTTGAACCTCTTGTTGTCCATGCTACATTGAAAGAAATCTTTGGGGAGTTGGTGGAGCTGAAGAACTTGATACATAGCTTTCCAGTCCTCTGTTTGGAGGTTCCTGTTGAATTGGAAAGTTAATTGCAGGGTGGGTATGATTTCCCTCAGTGTCTTTGTAAGATTTGTCTATGAAACTGATGATAATAATACTATTAATCAACAGTACTATGAATGTTCTTATGGAATATAATAACAAGATGTTATTATAACTGCAATTAAATAATTGGGAAATTATTTCTTTCACGTGTTAAAACACTACTAGTGATTTTAACAGTGAGCAGGTACTTGTCTACAAGAATCAATTACAAGAAAATTTTAATAATAAAACTTCTTTTATTAAAATAATAAAATTCTTTTAATATATAATTCTCTTTTTCAAGAATAATTATAATGGTAATTCATGAAGAAAACTAATTTTAGAGAAAAAATTGAAGAATTAAAAATAAATCACTCACTAAGATTCCAAGGAACTTATTGAAGGATAAGATAGCGAGATTTGACATATAATTGTGGATTTTAAGGGTCAAAATGAATTTATAACAGTATTACAACAATATATAGTTGGATTCTATGATTTCAAGTCTTTCCTATTGATTCTGAAAGATTTGAAACACTTAAGAATAGCTTTAGCTAATACTTACTTGTTGGTCATAATGATTTAAATGATAATAAGATGATGATGTCAAAAAAACAGCAATAGGAGGCCTCTTCTAAGTCAACAACAGCTCACAGAGATGTTCCATGGAGCAAACTGAAAAACCAATTAGTGAGAAAACAATAAACCCTTTTGGATTATTGATTGCATCATGTGTTGTCACGTAAGAATGTCATAATTACTTAATTGATGCTTTTACGTGACTACCAACCCCAATATAGTTAAGAATAAAAGGAGTGAAATCTGTAAATCTTCTTTTATTCCAAAACAATCATTGATTTCTCAAAGTTATCAATGTTATTGGAAATTTCATTGCAGGTTGTAATTACTGTGAATTTTTGAAGATTCAGTGTTCCACGTAGAATAGTCAAAATGGACTGTAAGTAAAACTTTTAATTTTACTAGTAAAACTGTAATCCTTTTTGGTTGAACCATAGACAATACAGTTCTCCATTGGTCCTGAAAGTTTCATAGAAATTAATTAAGAATTGTATTTTTAAGAAATTTTTGAAGTTTTTACCTCATTTCTACATAGAATTGCAAATATCAGTGTTTAACTGGTTGCTATGAGGTAAATCAATGGATACAAGTCCAAAAAGGGTTTTCATTACTCTTTTGGTGTTTATCCATGGAAAATCAATAAGAATTGACATGGTTAAAGGAGTCTAAGTAGCTCTTCACCTCCTTGGCATGTCAAAATAGCAAGTTATTTGCTATTTTCTTAAGATTTACAGTAGTTGTAACATCGTAACCAAGTTCCCAAAAGGTTTTAGTTTACCAATTAGGCCAAGATTAGCCATGGATTCAAGATTTGGAGCTGTCCACGCCTCTGAGGCCTCAGAAGTTGGGTACCCTGGCTCTCTTTGATGTCTTTTGTCCCCGTTGCCAATTTTTCACGTCAAAATAGAAAATTAAGTTTCAAGTAAGAGATCCACTATAGATGTGCCAAAGGTCCATGTAAGAATACCATGATATTAAGTGCTCAAAAAATGCATAACACTATTCTTAGTGCATATGTAACATGGGATTCCTCACATTCCCATTATTTTGGCATGAAATTAAGAAAAACAAAAATTTTCACGGATCTTTTATGTGGTATTGATGATGTGGTATTGAAGTATTTTCCATATTACCACCTCAAAGAGTTAATTTGAGCTTATGCACTCTATGGAGCTACCCTAGGTGAATTTTTGTGTAGGATCCAAATCTGGCCTTAAATCCATGGATTTACTTACTCAATAAAATTTTATTCATCTTTTCTGAAATTAAAAATGATGAATTTTGGATATATGCATGACTTATGATTTATGCATAATTCAAAATTTATTTTTAAGATAATTGTGGCCTATTTGGGTATATAAAATATACCCCAAGGCTCACATTCCCTCCCACCAAAAAATAAAATTTTACTACAATTTTATCAATGGTATAAAGAGTAAAAGGCCCCAAAGGGGGTTAATGTCCACGGTCCAACCTCTTTACATCACTCAGATCAAGTAGTTTAAAGCACATTTATAGACATATTCAGGCTTGTGGACTTCTTTCATGTCTAAATCTTCTCAAGAGTTTATCTGAGTCAGGTATTTCTGATTCTGCCAGCCATTCATCTTCCTGTACTGGATTTCTATATCTGACAAGATATTCTCTCCGATTTTTACCCCTAAGTGTCCTTTCTTTATCTTTTTGTCTTCATTCTGTTCCACTGGTGGAACAGTTAAAGGAGTTGTGTTCCTTAAAGGAAACAATTCTTTATCAGCTGCTTGATAAGGCTTTATCAAGCTGACTGGAAAAGTGGGGTGTTTATTTTGCAATTCACCAGATGGCCACCATGCACAGTTCTTCACTTTTTCAAGTGTTCTCTCCTCTGATAGGTGTCAACAGCAGATGCTATGATGGCATTCATTAAGAATTGTATTGATAGGTAATCTGCTGCATAATGTCATTACACAAGAATGTTTGGTTCTGTGGTAAATAATCCCATCAAACAAGTGAAATCTTCCTTCAGAATAGGAATTTCTCCAAACTTCATCTAGTGCATTGACCAATGATGTATCTTTGCAGTCTTTATCTAATAAAGAAGTCAAGATATGGCAATTCTTGTCTTTGTTATAAGATTCCCTGACCTCTTCAAAGAATTCATTCCCAATATCAGTTATGTTAATCCCTTCAATTGGAATCTGTGGTTCAGCTTCCAAAGATACATAAGCTGGATTATCAGGAGTGTTGGCTAATGCCCACCTGCTAAGTCCATCAGCATTTTTGTGAATGTTTCCTGCTTTATTGACGATAGTCATGTTTCCTCTATATTCTTGAATGGCTATTTGCCATCTCAACATATGTCTGTTGGGAGTTTTCATGTTAAGAAGTGATTTTACTGCATTACAGTCAGTTATCACTTCAAAATCACTGCCTTCAAGATAATAGTGTAATTCCTCAAGTGCCCATACCAAACATAAGCACTCCATTTGGCTTGCACCATATCTGGCTTCTGTTGTTTTGATTTGTCTTCAGATGTAACAAACTGGTCCTTCTGTAGGTTTGTCATCAATAATTTGGACTTGATGTAGGGCTGCTCCTAATCCATCTCCACATGCATCAATGTACAATTTAAAAGGAATATTCCAGTCAGGCATGGGTAGTAAAGGTGCTTCTGTAAGAGCTCTCCTTATCTTTTCATAAGCTTTAATTCTCTCCTGTGTCATTTCAAATACAGTCTGTTGATCATAGATTCCATAAAGTGACTTGGCTAGAATTGCAAAGTCTCTCAAGTGTTGCCTATAATAACTGGCAAACCCAAGAAAACACATCATTTCTTTTTTATTCTGGGTTATTGGCTTAAGTAACAATGCTGCTACTTTTTTTTTGTCAATACCCAAGCTTAAACCAGAAACAATATGTCCTAATGCTTTGAGTTCTTCAAAACCAAAATTGCATTTCTTAAGTGAAATTTTCATGTTCACTTCTGAAACCTTGTGAAGTACTCTTGCAAGTCTTTCAAGGTGCAAAGACCATGAATCAGAACATGTGATAATATCGTCAATATAAATGATAAGCCATCCTTCAGACAATTCTGCGGGAAAGATGGTATTCATCATTCTTTGATAATGGGATGGAGCATTTCTAATGCCAAATGGCATTCTAAGATACTCATAAATACCACATTGAGTGATAATTCTAAGTAATTTCTTAGGCTTAGGCGTCAAAACATTCTTATGGAAGCCTTTCAATGCATCCATTGATGTTATATATTTGGCTTTAGACAGTTGAGTCAGGGTTTCTTGAATTCTAGGGATTGAATACCTATCTGGAACTGTGTAGGTATTCAATGCTCTGAAATCTCCAACCATTCTTGACTTATCATTATGCCCAGAAATAATAACACGTGTTGTTACTTCAACTTCCACATTATGGCCTACTTTCCTTAGTACACAAAGTTTGATTAACTCTTGGATATGTTTTTCCAAGGCTTCTCTAGCTCTGGGACTGGCTGGATAAGCTGGTGTCGTAAGTACTGGAGGATATGGTTTGTCAATATTAAGAGTAATATCAACTTCATGTCCCCTTATAGCACCTAACGGTTCATTATCAGAGGCAAATGCATTATTGTATGTGTATAACACATTAATAAGTTCATTCCTCACTGTTGGTGACAATGATGGATTAATTTGTGCTTCAACAAGCTGATTAGACACAAATTCATCTTTATAAGTATCCTTAACAGAAGATACCACAGATATTTGTTTTGGCATATTGGAAAAGGCAAATTTCTTTCTTTTGTTATCCCCAATTGTGAAATATCTGTCTTTGTGGTTATTGATGTCAATACCATAAATATTTAAGTAATCATTTCCAAGAATGATGTGCTGAGATGTGCAATTATCCATTACCACAATCTCAGTTTTCATCCTCACACGTCCTGCTGGGTGTGGAAATACAATATTATTGTCTAATATACCCAAGGGGTACATATTGTTACTGGAACTACTAATTGCACACCTTCTATTGGTAATAAATTGTTTTTCCATTCAGGAAGTATAACTTGGAGATAATAGTTGCCCACACATGTGCGAAATTCCCCTTTATCCAAATTTACTTTGGCTTCAATATCACTCATCAAAACTTATGTGATACAGGATGCTCCAGCAGTGTAACCTTTTCCTCTAGCAGGTTTTGTTTTAGACATTCTGGAATCTTGGATATTGATCAGGTTGTAGCAATCCTCACTGTACTGGGGCAAGTGGGTATGGACTTCTGTTACCTCAAAGAAAGCTGTAATGTTTTCAATGGGATAGTCCTCCACTGGTGTATCCTCAGAGACTGCAGAATCTTGATCAGATTCCTCTTTCTCTTCAGTACACTGAATTTCTTCAATGACTTGAGCTTCATTGATTTTTGTCTTTTTGGTGCAAGTGTTTGCTAAATTTGAAGTACTTCCTTATGTATGACACTTCAAGACAGGTCTTTCTGGTCTTTTATCTTCTCTGGGAATCTTTGGGACCATCTTGGATTCCATAGGGATTCTAGTCCAAGTTTTACCAATTCTTGTTCTGGTAATGATATCTTCCATTTCATTAATGTAGTCCTCTGCTGAACAGTGTTCTAAACATCTGCTTTTGATAGAATGTTCCAGTTCCCCTCCACACTTTCTTAATATTTGCATATTAATCATAGTATCAGACATATCTGGGTGTAAAGCAGATAATCTGTCTTTTTGCTTGAAGAACCAAGTCAGTGGTTTATCTTTCTCTGAGTTGAAAATGGCACTTTCAAAAGCATTCTCCATTTTAAACCTCCCAGAATTATTGGCCCATTTGGTAATCACTTCAGATTTCCACCAAGACCAATCATGTTTTCCATTATCTATCCTCATCAGGTATATTAAAGTCTTCCTGCAACATATCAATAGTCCTGATGAACTCAATGTGGTTATATTTTCCTTCACTGGAGAATGTTGGCCATTCTTCCAATTTGGGAACATCTTTAACAGAGACAATATTTTCTCCTAAAAGTGGTGTAAAACTTCCTTTGACAGAAGGATTTTCTTCAGTCAAAGGTGTATAATGTCTTGGCATATGTGGTTTGTAATTCTTATGAATTTGTTCTACATTTGCAATGATTTCATTCTTTAACTTCTGCCTTTCACTGTCACTTTTTGCTAGATGTGTAGCAAACTGATTGGTATTTTCAACTATCTTTAAGACATGGTCTTGTAGAGTTTTAATTTTATCATCCATTTTAAAAATGGAAAGATTTTCCATTTCATCATTCTGAATCTGACATGTACTCTCAATTCTGCTACAAGCATTGATAATTGAATCAATTTTGACATTTGTTAATTCATACCATTCAGTAAATTTCTTATCATGTTTTTTCAATTCATTAATTTCTAATGCTATTTTAGTTAGCTTTGAATCAAGTTTACCAATTTCTACATTAATACCTCTTTTTACATGATCTATTTGCGCGGAAAAGTACTTTTCATTCTTTCCTGCTCCTTGGCTGTGAATTCCATGAGAGTTCTGGCCATGTTGAACACACTCTCCACAGCTGAAGGCTCCAATTTGGGGATCCTGTACCCCTGTGGGTAAGGTCTGTGCCAATTGGCTTTGCCTTTGCCCTTGCCTTGATGGTTCTTGAGACCTCTCTGCTTCTTCTGAGGTCCTTTGGGCTTGTCTTTGGACATTTCTGGAGCTGGTAGACACCAATGGGACCTCTGTCTCCAAAGCTGGAGTCATTTGCAACTCTTTGTTCTGGTCTATGGATAAAAGACTTTGGTTCTCCAACCAATTCTTTATCTTTTTGACCTTGTCTTTGCAAGACAGGGGGCTCCATCCTCCTAAGAGTTCTATGGTCTTCTCCTGACCCAGAAAGCTCTTGATGTGTAAGTAGGAGTTCATGGCCCCCTGCCAAAGGCTTGGGCATATTTCCCACTCCTCTTCTTTGGCTTCTCTGAACCAATTTTTGCACTGGCATTGATATATGTCTATTGCTGCCACTTGAAAATGGTTCAGCCCTGGAAATATTGTCATGAATCAGTTCAGGCTCAGAATTCACATCAAAATGTGCGGGTACAGACCTTGGGGAATGGGGGGCAAATCTGGCATCCTCCAAATGTGTCTTTCTTGAGGAAGACTTGCCACTTCTGGATTTTTTCTTGCCTCTTCCTTGTCCACATCCATCTGGTTGGACTGTATAGTGGCTTCCATTTCTGGTATGCACCATTTTTACGTCAATTTAAAGACAAAAGGTTAAAATATAAGATAAAATACACACCTTTTGGTGATAATTTAGTCTTTTCTGAGTTAAATAAGGTGCCTCCTTTAGCAATTTGCACCTCAATACTGTCTTCAGATTCTGCTTCTGAAGATTCTGGACTAGTGATATGTCTTTTACTGAGTCTGTTTCCAGCTGCACAGTATTTGATTAAAGACACTAGAAAAAATTATAGAAGAGAAAAAATTATTTTTTATACTTTTTAAAATATTTTTAAAGATTTTTTTTATAAGTTTTATATTTTTTAATATTAAAAAAATTATTCTTTTTAAAGAAAAAAATTAAAATTCAAGATTTTGAATGAAAATTAATTCAGAGTACCTCAAAGAATAATTTTATAAGTTTTTGGATGTGAAAAAGCCACATGTAAAAACAGTATAAAATTGGACCAAATTCCTCAATGAAAAGATTTCCACAACAATTTCAAAAATAAAAATTATTTTAACTTCAAAATTAAAGAAAAATATATTAAATTTATATATTTTAGAGTTTAAAAATATATTAATCAAGGGTACGAGGTTCAAAAAACACGGCCAGGACCCCAAATGTAAGATTTGATAGGTATGGTGGTTCTTTAGAATACAAAAATGAAGTCAAGAATATTCTTATATCCAAAACTCTGGTTACAATCACGGCCAGGCCCCCAAATGTAAGATTTGTCTATGAAACTGATGTTAATATTACTATTAATCAACAGTACTATGACTGTTCTTATGAAATATAATAACAAAATATTATTATAACCACAATTAAATAATTAAAGAAGTATTTCTTTCATGTGTTAAAACACTACTAGTGATTTTAACAGTGAGCAGGTAATTGTCTACATGAATGAATTACAAGAAGATTTTAGTAATAAAACTTCTTTTATTAAAATAATAGAATTCTTTTAATATATAATTATCTTTTGCAAGAATAATTATGATGGTAATTCTTGAAGAAAACTAATGTTAGAGAAAAACTTTAATAATTACAAATAAATCACTCACTAATATTCTAAAGAACTTATTGAAAGATAAGATAGAGAGATTTGACGTAGAATTGTGGATTTTAAAGATCAAAATGAATTTATAACAGTATTACAACAATATATAGTTTGATTCTATGATTTCACGTCTTTGTGATTGATTCTGAAAGATTTAAAATACTTAAGAATAGCTTTAACTAATACTTACTTGTTGGTAATAATGATTTAAATGATAATAAGATGATGATGTGGGAAAAACAGCAAGAGGAGGCCTCTTTTGGGTCAACAACAGCTCACAGAGGCATGCCATGGAGCGAACTGAAAACCCAGTGAGTGAGAAAACAATAAACCCTTTTGGATTATGGATTTCATCATCTGTTGTCATGTAAGATTGTCATAATTACTTAATTGATGCTTTTACATGACTACGAACCCCAATATGGTTAAGAATAAAAGGAGTAACATCTGTAAATCTTCTTTTATTCCAAAATAATCATTGACTTCTCAAAGTTATCAGTTTTATTGCCAATTTCATCACAGGTTGTAATTACTGTGAATTTTTGAAGATTCAGTGTTTCATGTAGAATAGTCAAAAATGGACTGTAAGTAAAACTTTGAATTTTGGTAGTAAAACTGTAATTATTTTTGGTTTTACCATAGATAATACAGTTCTTCATTGATCCTGAAAGCTTCAGAAATATTAATCAAGAATTGTATTTTTAATGAATTTTTGAAGTTTTTACCTCATTTCTATGTAGAATTGCAAATATCAGTGTTTAACTGGTTGCTATGAGGTAAATCAATGGATACAAGTCCAAAAAGGGTTTTGATTACTCATTTGGGGTTTATCCATGGAAAATCATTAAGAATTGACATGGTTACAGGAGTCTAAGTAGCTCTTTACCTCCTTGGCACATCAAAATAGCAGCTAATTTGCTATTTTCTTAAGATTTGCAGTAGTTTTAACATGGTAACCAAGTTCCCAAAAGGTTTTAGTTTACCAATTAGGCCAAGATTAGCCATGGATCCAAGCTTTGGAGCTGTCCACGCCTCTGAGGCCTCAGAATTCGGATACCCTGGCTCTCTTTGATGTCTTTTGTCCCCCTTGCCTATTTTTCATGTCAAAATAGAAAATTAAGTTTCAAGTGAGATATCCACTATGGGTGTACCAAATGTCCATGTAAGAATACCATGATATTAAGTGCTCAAAACATGCATAACACTATTCTTAGTTAATATATAACATGGGATTCCTCACATTCCCATTGTTTTGGCATGAAATTAAGAAAAACAGAAATTTTCGCAGATCTTTTATGTGGTATTGATGATGTGGTATTGAAGTATTTTCCATATTACCACCTCAAAGAGTTATTTTGAGCTTATTCACTCTATGGAGCTACCCTAGGTGAATTTTTGTGTAGAATCCAAATCTGGCCTTATATCTACTGATTTACTTACTCAATAAAAAGCTATTCATCTTTTCTGAAATTCAAAATGATGAATTTTGGATATATGCATGACTTATGAGTTATGCATAATTCAAAAATTATTTTTAAGATAATTGTGGCCTATTTGGGTATGTAAAATATACCTCAAGGCTCACAGTCTTGCCAACCACCACTGTGTCCAAGGTGTCCTCTTCCAATTCTTCTGGTTTTAGACAAGCCTTCTCTGTCCTCTGGTTGGTTCTTTGGAAGCCAAGGTTTCTGAGGTGTACAGTTTACATATCAGTGTTTGCAAGAAGTCAAAAACTCTATGTTCTTAGGGTATTTACCTTTGACTGTTCCTTGTACAAATTTGTTTTCTGTTCATTTTGCCAATTTACCTTTAGATGTTACAACTGGGTTAATCATGGTAATTTTCCCTGCACAAGTGGTTAAGGTTGGTTTGCCTTGTATTGAAGCAGAGTTTCATGGTTTTCTATTCCGCAGAGTGGCAATGGGTATCCACTTCTTTGCTGTAATCAGGCCTTTACTGTGCCTCTTTCCTTTGTCCTTGCTGCCCTCTGGTTCTGAGGGTGTTACTGGTGTGTTGGCCTGTGACTGGGTCTCAAGTTGTATGTAGTTTTATTCCACTGAATCAAACAGGAAAAGAGGGCTTAATGTCAGTTAAGACTTCATAAACCTCTTCTTACATTCCTAAGAATGGCCTCTGGGCTTGTGTGTTACTACAATATTGCCTTGCATAATAACAATCTAAGTTTAATTATCAATTCCACATCAGAAATACAGCTTACAGATATTTGGTACGCTGTTTGTATGCCAGTATCTCACATATAATCTTGTAATTAGCAAGTAGAATCTGATAAAAGTGGTAGATAAGAGGGTATTTGAATCAACAATACACCCAACCATGCCTCAACTGTTGGTTTTACAGTAAGAGGTGTCCTTATATTAATTAAAAAAGGACTTTTATTAATGACTCCCAGTGTTGTTATATGTAAAACACACCAAAAATAAGGATTTTCGTGGTGATTAAATTATAATCAAACATGCCAAAATTGATTTAAAGAGAATAAATAATAGTGGTATATGACATATACCACTGTAAAAATATATATAAGATATATATTATATATATATTTATTAGAAATTATGCCTAAAAATATAAAACAATTTGTCAGAATAGAGAAAATAAGAGAAAAAACTCACTTATAACATCCAAGAAGGGAAAAAAACACGGCCAGGCCGCCAAAATTTCAGGCTGAGTCTATGATAAAAGGTGTATAATAGTATTTAAAACTTGAACTATGACTCTGACACAGTGAAAATAGTTTAAAAAGAGTTGATTTGTAATAATCAATGATTCAAGTCAGAATATTAAGGGCTTTACTATAATGTTATAGTGGTGGTGAGCGCTGCTGAAAGCCCTGGGTGAAGTCTTGCCAGTTGGATTACAATAATAAGAGCTACAATACTTAAGTTCAAAGTATAGCCTGTTTAATCTCCAAGAGTATAACTGTTTTTAACGGTTGTACTACGTAGGAATTCAAGATCAGGATGGGGATTCCTTTTCTGGAAGTGAAAGGGCCTCCTTTTATCCTGAAATGGGGTGAAAAGGCTGCTAGACCTCTTCACATAGAGGAAGTGAAGAATTTTCACTCTCAAGGACAGGCTTTTATATCCTGTATTGGGCTCAGATGTGGTTTCAAAACCACATCTGGGAAGGTTTCACCAATACAGGGTGAAACATTTCATCTCAGGACCATACAGCCTGATTCTGATGTGTATTACACGTAGAATGCTGTACAGAACCTGTATGGGACCCCAGAATTGAATAGACAATGAGTTATTGAAGTAAAAACAAGCTTCTTTGTCTGTTTGACACCTCATAATCATGGTTATGGGATATTATCCCATGGTAAGGCTGTATTCCCCAAACTGTGAGATTTTGACCTTAAAACAGCCATAGCTTTGTCAGCTTTTGAGATATCAAACGCAAAATTGGTTCAATGTGTATCCCTGTATTGTTTTTACTCAATGGTACCTCATTTGATATGGTTATCATCAAATATGGTAAAGTTATGCCATGTACAAGATTTTTGTACATATGTGTGTTTTAGGCAAAAAGCTGTATTGGGCTTGTTTGCCTTAAAACTTTTTTATAGATGAGATATGGGGGAATAAATGGCACCATCAGATAACCCTGATTGTGCCCTTTCCAAAAAGACTCCACTTTAGGTATCTCACACTAAAACTGTAGAAGTTAGATGAGAGGTGAATATTTTATTCACTGTTATTTGGCCTGAATTTGGCCAATACTTCTGTAATACTGGTGCTAGCTCCGTTTGGCTGGTACCATTGGATAGCCCTGACCTAGAGATTCATTTGGAATACCCATTTGATGGGGTTAAGCCTCTTACTCTGTATTTCAGATGAGAGGTGAAAATTAAGGTTTATCCTCCGCAACAACTTTGAGCAGGAATAACTTTGTTATTCTTTGTCCTATGGTTATGGGACTTGAATATTTGGAAAGAAGTGAGTTTCCTCTTTCTTTTTATACCTTTTGAGCTGATTTTTCTCAGCTCCATGTTTTGGTGTTATCTTGGCTATACCATTGATTTATGGCATTTGGCTGTCATGCTTGTGCTCTGGTTTTGAGTCACAGGCTGATACAAGGAGTCAAATTTAGTAGTGCAAGTGAAAGCATGAAGCCCCTTGGAATAATTGACTTAACACTCATTTTTTGTCATCATTCACAATGTATCAGATTGAAAGTAGAGTTCTTGGTAATGGACAACTGCACTAGTAACCATTTTATACTTGGAAATGACTACTTGTCAATTTATAGCATAGATATCTCTAATCAAAAGGATGCATATTTTACCATAAGAGACAATAAAAGACAAAAATTTGACCTCTTGAATAACAAAAAATAAATCACAGTTCTTAAGAATGAAGAAAAAAGTCCATAAAAGGATTTTTCATACCTGAACAACTTAAAGAGGCAGAATTCTATCATGAATTAAAAGAAAAAATGAACTAAAAATTGATTAACCTCTTATTTAAATATGAAAACACCTTTGCAACTGACCAAGAACCACTAGGTGCCATAATTGGACATGAGGTAGATATAATCCTTAATGTGGAAAAACCCTATCCACCTTTATGGAGAAGACCAGCTTACCCAGCTAGCCCAAGAGCTAGGGAAGCCTTAGAGGTACACATTAAAGAATTAATGGACGTTGGAGTATTAAGGAAAGTAGGACATAATTAACATGTAGAGGTTACTACACCTGTCATTATAACCTGGAATAATGGAAAATCAAGGATGGTAGGGGACTTTAGAGCTCTAAACACCTATACTATCCCTGACAGATATCCAATAGCCAGAATTCTTGAGACATTAACACAATTATCACAGGCTAAGCTCATCAAATCCACAGATTCTCTAAAGGGTCTTCATCAAAATGTCTTAACCAAAAATTCCAAAAGACTACTGAGGATAATAGTCCACTGTGGAATTTTTGAATATCTGAGAATGCCATTTTGTATAAAAGATGCACCTTCCCATTATCAAAGGATGATTAATACCATATTTCCTGAAGAATTGTCAGAATGATGGTTGATTATCTATATTAATGATATAATGGTTTGATCAGAGACTTGGGATAGTCACTTAACAAGAGTAGAAAGAGTCTTGCAAAAGGTAGTACAAATAAAGATGAAAATCTCCTTGGAAAAGTGTCATTTCTCATACAGTGAACTGAAAGCACTAGGACATGTCGTATCTGTACTATATTTGGGCATATATAAGAGCAAAGTAGAAGTAGTACTATTGAATCCCATTCCCCAAACCAAAAAATAAATGTAATCATTTCTAGGATTTGCTGGTTATTACAGAAAGCATATAAAAGACTTTTCAAGAATTCCTAAATCCTTGTATAAGCTCTGTGACCAACAGACAGTCTATTAAATGACTGAAGAAAGAGTCAACGCATATGAAAAACTGAAAAATTCCTTAAAAAATGTGCCATTTCTTCTAATTCAAGATTGGAAACTACCCTTTAGGATATACATTGATGCTTGTGGAGAAGGGCTAGGTGCTGTACTACACCAGACACAAATCATCAATGACAATCCTTTTGAAGGTCCCATTTGCTTCATTTCAAGACAAATAAAGCTAACAGAAGCAAGGTATGGAGCAATCCTATTATTTTGATGGAACAGTGTTTGATGTAATTATATATAGCAATGCTGTAAGATCTGCATTCAACATGAAACTCCAAATAGAAATATGCTCAGATGGCACATTTGCATCCAAGAATATAGAGTAAATATGACTATATTTCATAAACTGGTAATATTCATGAAAAGGCAGATGGTCTTAGGAGATGGGCTCTGGAAAATACACCTGAAAATCCAGCATGGGTACCACAGGAAGAGTACCATATAGAAGGCATATGTGTCACAAATATTGGCACAGAATTCTTTAAACAAGTTAAATAAAGCTATGAAATGGACATAAACTGCCATATCTTATGCTGACTTCTAATTAAAGACTGTAAAGACCCATCCCTTTCATCAAAACTAGATGAAATATGTAAAAAAGCATATGATTAAGGAAGATTCCACCTCCTTGATGAAATCCTCTATCATAGAACTAAACATACACTTGTTATGGCTTTAACAGATAGAACTCTGATTGACACTATACTACATGAACGTCATGATAGTTTTGCAGCTGGACATCTCTCAGAAGACAGAAAACTAGAGAGGGTAAAAACCTGCTCTTGGTTGCCAAATTGGAAGAAAGATGTTTCAGAATACTGTCAAACCTGTGAGAGATTCCAGAAAGCAAACAGAGCCACAGGAAACAAATTTGGAATGATGATCCAAATCCAAGAACCAAAATCCCCTTGGGAAATATCTTACATGGATTGGGTAACAGCCCTACCTCCAGGAGGAGATAGAAGTTAAAATGCATGCCTAGTATTAGCTGACAATTACAGCAAAATTTCAATTTTCTTACCATGTCACAAGGATGATACAGCTATGGACACAGCCATAATGATATGGAATAAATTTATTAGCCACACAGGCTTATTCCAAAATATCATAAGTGATAGAGACCCCAAAATCCCTTCAGCATTATGGACACACCTCCATAACCTGTTTGGAACAAAATTATCATTCTAAACAGCTTACCACCCCAAAGCTAATGGTCTAGCAGAAAGAATGATACAGGCCTCCAAAGACATGATCATGAGATTCTGTGCTTCTGGACTAGAATTGAAAGATTCTGATGGTTTTAACCATGATTGGTGTACATTAATACCACCCCTTGAACTAGCATATAAAACATCAATCCATTCTTCAACTAACAAAACACCAGCAATGCTAGAAAAAGGGGGGAATCCAAGACTTCCTTATGACACCCTCAAAAAGGACTTAGTGGATATACACCCAACAGCAAGTAGTTTCAAACTAATGCTTGACAAAGCAAGACACCATTAAAACAAATGTATGCAAGATTATTGCAAATATGCAAAAGAAAGATGGGATAAAAGCCATAAATCACCTAAATTCAAAAGAGGAGACTTGGTCTTAGTGTGAAGTCTAATTTTCAATAGTATAAAAGGCCCAAAGAAATTGGAAGATATTTTTTCAGGACCATTTATGATAAAAGCACTACATGGACCTAATGCTGTGTAACTAGAGCTCACAGGTGAATTAATGTACAAACACCCAACTCTCCCTGTTAGTCTGATAGAACCTTAAAGCCAAAGTGACAAAGAATTATTTCCATTAACAAATAAACCCCCACTTGAAATTCCCATTTTAGAAGAAGGAGAAGAAAAGAAAATTGTGAAATTCCTTAAAGAAAGAAGGACAAGAAACAAAAAAGAAAGGGAATACCTTTTAAGGTATAGAAAACCAACTCAAGAAGATGAATGTCTACTTGAGAAAGTTATAAAAAACTCTTACAAACCATTAAGAAGGTTAAGACAGGAAAGAAAACCTAAATAATAGATAATTGAGCATTATGGAGCTTCAAGACTAACAAAGTCTATTGAAGAGGTAGGACAGTGGATGATACCCTAATTAACTATATCAGATTGTGGAACAATCCTTTTTTGTGGTAGGGAATGTGAGACTTTGAGATATGACCACATATGCAAAAAGGTCACAAGAAAAACTTTATAATAATTATACTCTTAATAATTATCTTAAAACTAGTGAAAATGCCATAAATAGGTGTAAAATTTGAATTAACTCAGGAGCTAATGGGTAAAAATGTGAAACAAATTACACCATTAGATCCCTGATGGTAAAATACACAAAAATCATTTTTATGGCATATCTGTAGAGTCAATAATTGCTGAATAATAAGTAATAATACCCTAAAAAGGATATAAAATCTTATTTAGCTCAGAGCCCAATGAAACAACATGTGATATTAATTGCAACATTCAATTTTTCATGAATAACTACACATAAAACAATTTAATTACAATTCTCTAAAGTCAATGCCTGAGGAATTTACCTGAATATATGCACTTTTTTGGTCAATACATACATTCATGGTTTTTAGTTAATATCTCTTTAAATATACATGATAGAGAGTTAAACCAAAAATAAAGTCACCATGTAATTAACTCAATAGCACAGATATGAATCTTATTTGACAAGTTATAAACAAGGCTATAACTTGTAAGGGATTATTGAACAAAATTACTAGAGCTGTTGACCAATTTGTCATGAAAGTGTTCCAAACTTGAAACAGCGTGGATATTCAGATGCTATTAGTTCATAGGTGAATAATGATGTATTCATTATTGTAATATTCAAGTTAAAATCCCTTGAAATCAAGGTTTGAAGTCTAAAATATTGAATTTTGACAGAAAAGATGAGATACAAGAAAAATTCACAAAATAGAGTTTTTATTAAGTAACCAAATGCTCTTGGCAGTCTAATAAGGCCATGCCAGTCCATCAGAATTCACTCTTATAATAGCTTTAGGGTGTATAACTTGAAAGGTATTAATGATTAAAGTTTAACCTTAAAATTGATCATTTATGATCACTCACTGTAATCTTATTTTTGTTTTAACAGTTATATAAGCTATAAAGCTGGTGAATACTATTATATTATGATTAATATTGTTAAAACTTCAAAATGTTAGGCTTCTGCCAAGCCTATGATGTTATCAAACATAGAGTTATAGTGATAACTCTAGATAATGGCATAAAAATGAGATAAGATGGTTTGATCATGAGGTAATCATCACTAAACCTTAAAATACTGATATTTCCAGTGGATACCATTAGTACACGTCTAAGAGAGGCCTCATGGACTCTAGAAGGGAGGAATTTACTATAAATAGAGCTCTTTTTACTCTATTTCCCCCCCCCAGACACATAAAGACAACAAAACAATTAAATCAAAAGGTAAAATCTGTATTCTTTATATATAAATAATTTATATTATCAAAGACCAAAGATAATCTTTATGTGATTATTCCAATTTTTTCTTTGTTTTGTTATAATTCTCTTAAAAATCTCATTTCCATGTAAAATCAAGAATATTTGTAATTTCTTTTAATTTTCTTTGTAAATATAATTTGAATAAGTTCTATTTACATTATGTGGCATAAATTCTTCCAAAACTATTATATTAAGTGTTAAAATTAGTTTATTTTCTCCTATTATAATAATTTCTCTCTATGATTACTATTAATAATTCTTTAATTAATATAAATAGTATTTATATTAATATATAACTTTGATATTAGGAATATTACTGTTATTAATTGTTTTTTTATTAATAAAAAACATTTCTTTATGCCTTAATTTCTTTTTGGTACTAATAATAAAGATCTTTTAGATATATCAATTATTAAATATTAATATATTTAGGGTGTTGGTAAACACACGTAAGCTTTTAGTAAAAACATGTAAGCCCTTACGTGTCTTTACCAATTTATGGTAAAAACACATAAGTGACCTTATTTTTCAAAAAGAATTCCTCAGGCTCAGTTTTGAGGATTTTTTTAATTTTTTTGCCATATTTTCCCAACTTGGCATGTCAATATGCACAAATGTTTTCAAAAATTATTTTGGCCAAATTTCACAAATTTTTCCAATATGCCAAAATGGCATATTTTTTTCAAAAATTCATTTAAAATCTTCCCACTTATTAATTTCCTTAATTTTTTTTAAAAATGAAGGGTTCAATCTGAACATAAAAGCACCAGAAGCCCATCAATTTGGGAATTTTATTTGGTGGGACAAGTGAAGGCACAAAAAGGGGTTTTCTTGCAAATGTTTTTTCCCATCATTGGAATATGCCTATTTTTAAGAAGTTAATTTAATAACTTCCCACTTATGAATTTCCTTCATTCTTTTTTAAATTGAAGGGTTCAATCTGGACAATAAGGAACCAGAAGCCCATGATTTTGGGGAATTGTTTTGGTGGGACAGCAAGTGCAGGGGCAATAAGTGTATGCTTTCAGATTTTTTTCCTTGTTTGTAATATGACTATTTCTAAGTAAAGAATTTCCACATATTTGATAAAAAAGGAGACTTAGGTGGGATTTAAGCAATAAATATGACTGAGGAGGGGGTAATTGGCATAAATTGTATATACAAAAATAAATAAATCAGAATCAACCTCCAAAATAGTGGGTTTTTCTGAGAGGGGGGAGGAAGATTGGAAAAATACAAAATTCTGTGTTTCTTAAATTTATCAGCCCACCCCAGGGCTTTTGTTTGGGTATGAATCTCCCAATTCCCAGTAATGGGGGGGACTGTATATATCTTAGATATGATTATGTCCAAAGGGACAAAATGAGAAAAGCTATGCAAGATGCAGAGGAAAATGGGGGTATTGTCATTTGGAGGACAGAAATAAGGGAAAAAAGAAAAAGATTGGACTGTGGAATAAAAGAAAACTGGTCTTTTATACTTATTTGAAGTTGGATCCCACATTTCAGGCATGGACATCCACTTGCTTTTTGGAGCCTGGCCAAAATCTTCATACCATTCCATTCTGTCCAAATAAGAGGATACTTAGGGAATTAAGGGGTTCATGGCTTCATAAAGCTTTTGATTTTGTTGAATTTCTTAAGCTAAGTCACCTCTGACATCAGCCCATTGATCTTGAGTCTTGTAAATGTAGTGGGACACTGTTCTGTAGCCACAGTTTCAATCACCCTGGACATTGATGGCCTTGAAGGTGTATTGGAATATAAGCTTGGGAAAGTCTTCTGAGCCAGTTATCTGATAAAATCAGGTCAAAAAATGAATAAATATCAAAATAAACAAGAGATATATACATTAAAAAGAATCAGAAACTCACAAAATGCTTGGAGCATTCATCACTTGTGTGATAATTGCTTTTACAATGCTCACAGGTCAAGTCAATTGCATCATATTTCTTCAAACAGGTTGCAGGCTTGTATGATTTTTTTGGTGAGGTTTTGCTTCCAATTTCCAATCTTCTGGACATTCTAAGGGTGACTTCTGATTTATTTAATTCAGTTGCTGAGGGTAGTGAATCTGATGAACTAATTGATTTCAATAATGAGTCCTCAGAATCTTCATAATCTTCAGATGAGTCCACTTCCATAATTGGAGAGGGGACATTTGACTGTGATCTTGATGTTGTTGTGCTGGTCACTTTTGATGGGGGTCTTCCTCTTCTCTTGGATTGACTTTCAGATATTTCAAATCTTGAAGGTTCTCTTTTGTTTTGATTTTTTTTTATTCTTGGCTCCTTGACATCTTCCATGGATATTCTTGCATTCTAGAGGGTCTTCATAATATTGATCATCCTCTTGACTCTTGGGAATTTGATCAAATGGGACTTTTCCAGTCAAAACATCTTGAAAACGTTGAAGAATTGGGGTGATTTCTGCCATTAGTCTGTGAAAAAGGTCTTCCCCAATAGCTTCAAATATTTTCTAGGCTTCATCCTTTCTTTCTCTCTGAACACTTTGATCATCACCTTGAAAACCAGCCTGAGAAGAATATGACAAATAAAATCAGTTAATAAGAAAAAAAATAAGAATGATAAATTAAAAAACCCTCACAGGCAAATTCAAATGCCATTGAGGATGGAAGTCTGATATTTCAAGCCTTTGGTTCTTGGCAAATGCCTTTTGGGTCTTATGCTTGCAAGGAATGCCTTGATAATTGTTGTATTTTTTCGTGCGTTTTTCTTTGGGAGGAAATTTGGTTTTGAAATTTTGAAAGGCCATCTGAAGAGCATAATGAGACACCTTGCCATTATGGGCACAGATGTGTGGAGGAAAATTCTTGACATGGAAAATCATTTTTTTAGAGATTCTGTTGATAATTTCAATAAATGGTTTTCCGAATGCCATGTGGAGAGCCCTCAGTACCTCCAGGAGAGTACCAGTGGACATTTGGAGCCACATTTTCACTATGGCATGGGCACCTTCAACTCTGGAAGTGGAGCCCATACCCAGGTGGCAATGGTGGTTGGTCTAGGCTGGCACATAATACTTCTTCAGAGGAAGCCAGGTATTTTCCAAATACTGCAAGACTTCAGGATTTTTGACTTGCTTTTGAAGCTTCTTCCGGTTGTCCTGGAAAGACGTTTTAGTGGATGAATACATAACCTGAGATATGAATCCCAAAGTCATTAATAAAAAGAAAAATAAGAAAAAAATTGAAATAAAGTGAACTAAAGTGAAAGAGAAGAGTATATTACTTGATTCCAAAGGCCCATATAATTTTCAAAATGAGTTTCATGACCAATTTTCTCCATGCAATGAGCAGATACATCTTTATTGAAGTGCCAAATCCATAGCATGACTTTGGAGTCTGGGAAGAGCTTCTTAAGAGAGTTTTTCAAGGACAGATCCCTGTAAATAACAATAACTGGAGGGGGAACAGGATTAGTGTTGTTGAGAACCTTTTCTATTTATTGATTTAACGCCCAAGTATATGGAGGTTCAGTTTCATTCTTCATCAAACAAAAAGACCCCAAAAAGGTCTTATTGGTTGAGCTGAACCCAACAATATGAAAAAGGGGAATTTTGTACTTATTGATTTTATAAGTACAATCCATAAGAATGACATCAGGAAAGCCATGAAGGAGTTTTATGGCCAGGGGGTGAGTGAAAAACAAGGAGGTAATGTGTCCCTCAGAATCCCTTGCAGAGGCCCAAGAAAAATGTTCTTGTTTGAGAGTTTTCATAAGAGCATCAATGAGCCTTCTGCCTTGCAGTTTGTCTTTATTGATTTTCTTGACTTGGTTGTAAATGTCTTGAGGCATTACAGGCCTGTCATACTCCCTCTGGCTGCACAATTGGGCCTGAATTTGCCTTGTCATGAGCAGTGATTCAGACATTTGAGCAATTTGGGATGTTTCTTGCTCATTTAATTTCCTGAAAGAAGGATGTGCCATGATATTTTTAGTGGCATCATGGCTATGTGCAGGATTTTTGAATTCAAGAGTCCAAGTGTTACTCTTGGCATATTTTCTGGCATAAAGTCTAAAAGGACAGTCAAGCTTTCTTGAGGTGACTGTTTTGGGGGGCTTTTGTTGGCATTGGGTGTCCCAGACCTGTCACAACCTATTTCAATTTGGGTGTGGGTCATATTGGACCTCAAGGTGGACACAGAATAGCCCTGAGCCCTGGAAACATTGTTCACATGTTGCAAAAGAAGCTCAAGGGTCTGAAATTCACCTTCAGTGGGAGGTTGAAGCATTTTTGAATGAAAAATATGTATAAAAGTGAAAAAGAGGGGGAATTTGGGGATTTGGAATGGGCTAAGAACCTTTCTAAATGTGAAAAAGAAGTCAAAAAAGGAGTGAAAAATGAACATAAGTGGCTAAGAGTGAAGAAAATTGGCTTACATGTGGGATTATTGGATGAGGGAAGGTAAAATATTGAAAATTGAGAGGCTTGAAAGCAGGTTGTTGTGGTGGAAAATGCAGTCTTTGGGGGAAAAAAAGAAAAAAAGTGTGAAAAGCTTTGCAAAATGGCTTTGGTAATGCTGTTTTCCCAAAAAAAAAGAATTGGTTTGGGGTGGGGATAATGTGGATTATTTGGGTGTTTGGCCTTTTTTTTGGGGGTGGGGGGGGGCTGGGCAAAAAAGTCTGAAACAATTGGGAGTTAGAGAGCTTTTGTGGGGAAAACCCCTATTTTGGGCATGTTTTGGCCCAATACAGGCATGTTTGTGTGTCAATATTGTTCAAAAATGGGGCCAGGGCACTCCTTACGTGTTTTTACCAATTTGCTTACATGTTTTTACCAACACCCTATAGTTATTTATTATATTATTATATTTATTTAATAATATAAATTATATTATTATAATTATTTTTACGCCATAATTATAGTAAATCTTTATTATTATGATTATTTTTATCTTATTTATTCCATTTATAAGGACATTCAGAGTACAATAAGTAAAATATTAGTAATTTGTACTTATTGTTTCATAGTCAAACCTTGAAATTTTTCTCATATTTCAGTGATCCAAATCAAATATTCTGAAAGATGGGTATATTTAATACTGAAATATTTTCTTAATTTAGGCAAAAGGTATAAATACAAGTGTGGAAATTTGGATACAAAATCATAAATTGCTCCTTGTAGTTTACTGTTTAATACTCTCTCTTTTGTATTACCACCATGATTTTGTCCAGCTTTATCATATGCTCCAAGGAATCTCATTTGAGATTCAGTAATTTGATGGCTTTATGCTTGGAGCTTTTCCTTTTCTCATTTTATGCTCCTGTGGAGGCACCCTCACATTAGAATCTCTTGTACTGGAAATATGAGGAGCTTTTGACTTTTTTGAGAGGAATTAGACTTCCTCCATACTCTGAAAAATCAGATAAGTTTCTTTAATAATTGTGCAATAGAAGGCTGAAAATAAAGCATAAAAGCTAATTTCATAAACTCTCAGAAGTAATACAAAAGCTAGTAAGGATACTAAAATCAGTATCCACTTAATGAGAAAAGAAAAGCTTTAAGCCTATGGATTAGAACTATCAGTATCTAGTGTCAAGATTACATCAAATAAAGAATACAAAGAAATATAGCTAAGTGATAAAATCAGTAAACAACCTGCCATGGCTCAGAGAGGGAGGCTGGTATATTTTAAAGGCTGAGAGACTGTAAATTACAGTCTGAAGGCTATAGTTTGTGTGTTCCTGGGTCTTTATTGGCTCATTTACATAAGGACAAGATATAAAATTGGGGGATAGATTGTGTCCTAAATAGATATAGACTTTCTTGACTTCAGACTGTATTTTTGAAGCAGATTGTTTCAAAGAAACAGACTTTCATCACTACTAACTATATTGGTTCAATTGAGATATCCTAAAGAAATACAAACTGACTTGAATATATACTTGATTATTTTCTTTGAGATTTGAAGATTGACAAATGAAATTGAGTTAAGTCATAAAACCCCTTGTAAAAACACTTTCCACTATTCTCCTTGGTTTCACCGCTCTGAATACCTATTTTTTGATTTTTTTAATTCTTTTACTTGAAGGATGTGTCCTTAAGAGTCTCCTGAGAAAGCTCTTCCTTAAGGATTCAATGTGGAAAATTCAGCAATCAACACTTTGGACACCTTGATCCCAAAAATAAAACCAGTAGAATATATTATTAGCTTCAATATATTTTTTACACTTTCCGTAAATATTTTTAAAATTGTGCTTTTAGTTTTCTGGGCCTAATAAAGGTCTGGTATTAATTTGGGCATTTAGGTATTCTATATTGATCTAATTCTCTCAAGCTTCCTGGAATGATAATTTCCAAGATATAATTGTTTTCCTGTGTTAGAATGATTGGACCTTTAACAGCCACTTAAGAACAAAGAGGGAAGAAACTCCTTTTTCCACTTCTACAACTTTGCAGAAGTGCAAAGGAGGAGAATTAGACCCCCAAAAAGGGAAAGGGAAAATTTTCTTCTGGTGGTCTGGTGAGGTATAAAGGACAAAAAAGGCTATTGGTGGGCAAATGAGGAGCTTTCCAATTATGGCCAGGGGACTGGAGCCCCATGATTTGTGACACAGTTCTATTTGAAGAGGTGGTTAATTCTACCTCATTTTGATGAGACTCTTAGCATCTGGTAAATGATTGGCTTTTGAAACAGGTATTGCTATACCCTTTCTTTGATTTGGTAGAGGTTTTAATTCTGGAGTAAATGACCCTTGCTATGGCTGATGTCATTCTAATGGTTTGAAATTAGTAAATAGTATCAAAAATATTAATTTTCATCAAATGGAGAATTTAAAGCCTTTAGAATTCTCAGAGGGTTGTATTTATTTAGAAAATGTTCAAATGAGAATAGAGTTTTTCTTTTTTTTGTTGTTAAAGACTATAAAAAAAGTATTGTTATTTCCATTTTATACAGTATTGGAAGGAATTATCATGTTTACTGTAGGAACGTTTTCAATAATTTCTTGTATTACAAGAGTATTGGATACCAAACTTAAAAGAATAATAGTCTCTTTATGAAAAAGATATAGTTTTTCCAAAAATGAATTGAAATTTTAAGCCTTGCTCATGTTAGAAAAATTAAAATGTTTATTGATTTTTGGAACTACAAGTATTTTTTTGTTCATTTGAAAATTTATTCAATATAAGAAAAATATTTAAAAGGAATAAAGAAAATATCAAAGGTGAGAAATAATGTCTGGTTCCCAAATGAAAGATTTTGATATAAGAGGTTGATTAGAAACTGAATATGTGCCCTGTCCTCAAAATACTTGAAGGTAAAATTGATTTAAATATTAACTCTAAAGCATAGAAATGTTAACCACTCTATCTTAATATGTATTATTATAAGAAAGGAAAAAATTTTATTTAAGCTTTCTTACTTGAAAATAATTAATGCAAAAATATTCTACAAGAGATATATAAGGTTACAAATAATTCTTTTGTATAAATTAGAAAAATACTACAAGAAATTAATATGAAATAATAGCTCCTAGATCTCTTAATGAATGTAAAGTATTCCAAAAATTTGGAATAGTAAATATATATTCTGAGCGACAAGGTTGATAGTTATCAAATGCTCTTTAATTCACTTTTGGTGTTGCTCAAGAGTCAGAATGATCATAAAGATTCAAAAAATGATGAGAATAAGATAGAAATGGATGAATCTTTTGCAAAAATTCAAAAGTAGTGGTATCAATATTTTATTTGTTGGCTGAAGCATATCTAACATAACTGTGACAAAAGTTATATAACATTAAAACAAAAGATGGGGAAAACAGAAATGCTTTTATAGCCTCAATTTTTCTTTAGAAAAATATTAAGCAGTCCTTTCACCAGCTTCACAAAATTTGTTTGAAAATAAGTTAAATATTTTTCATAACGAGACACTCTCTTTAGCATCTTTTCCCCCTTTAATCCATTCAAACCCTGTAAGCCAGAGTTTGTGTGAGCCTTGAGATATATTTTACATACCCAAATAGGCCACAATTAATACTAAAATAAATTCTAAACCATGCATAACCCATAAATCATGCATGTATCCAAAATTCATCATTTTTGACTTAAGAAAGGATGTATTTGAGACCAAATTTGGATTCTACACAAAAATTCAGCTAGGTTAGATCCATAGAGTGAATAAACTAAAATTAACTCTATGAGTTGGTAATATGGAAAATACTTCAATACCACATAAAAGAATTCTCAAAATATTTGTTTTGCACAATTTGACACCAAAATAATGGAAATGTGAGAAATACCATGTTACATCTACAGTAAGATTTGTGTTATGCATATTTGTGGCATTTCAAAACATATTATTTCTCAATACAGTTTTGGTACACCCATAGTGGATATCAGTCTGTGAGCCTGAATTACTATTTTTGACATGAAAATAGCTATGAGGGACAAAAGACATCAAAGAGAGCCAGGGTACCCAAATTCTGAGGCCTCTGAGGTGTTGATAGCTCTAAAGCTTGGATTCATGCCTGATCATAGCCAAGTTAGTATATTAAAGCCTTTTGGGAACTTGGTTACCAAGCTAAACTCTCATTAAATCATAAGAAAATTGCAAATGAGCTGCTATTTTGGTGTGACAAGGAGGTAAAGACCAACTTAGACTCCTGTAACTATGTCAATGCTTAATTATTCTCCATGGAAAAACCTTAAAAGAGGAATTAAAACCCATTTTGTACTGTTGTCCATTGATTTACCTCATAGAAGCCTGCTATGCTGTACTATTTGAAATTCTACATGGAAATGACTTTCTGAAACTTTCAGGACCAATTGCAAATGATTTGATCCATAAAGAAACCAAGAATAATCACATTTTCATAAGTAAAATTAAAATTTTTCCCACAGTCCATTTTTGATGATTCCACATGAAATGCTTAATATTCAAAAATTCACAGAAAGTAAAACTTGGGATAAAATTTCCAATAACATTTGTAAATTTGATAAATTCATATTTCTTTTCAAATCAAAGAATAATTGCAGTTGCTACTTATTTTATCCTTCAAAATGAATGGGTTGGTAGTTACATAAAATCTCTAATTAAGTAATTATGATAATCTTATGTGACAACAGATGATGCAATAATTAATAAAAATTGATAATTGCTTTATCACTCACTGGTGTTTTAATTTTCTCCATGGCATGCCTCTGTGAGCTGTTGTGGACTTGAAAGAGGCCTTCTCTTGTTTTTTTTTGCAAATCATCTTATTGTGAGCCTTGGAGGTATTTTCATATACCCAAATGACCACAAATGATAAATTAAGATACAAATATAGATAAAATAAATTTATTTATATTATAAAAGTAAAAATTGAAATATAAATACAAATTTATATTTGAAAATCAATATATAATTTTAATTCAAAAATAAAATTACAATAAAATTTAAAATTATTACAATACATTTTTACTTGTAAAAATTAAGTAAAAATGAATTTTTAATAAAAATTATGAAATTAAAAAAATTTTGATAAAAAGTTATATGAGATATTATAACTTTTTATCCAATAAATAAACATAAAGAAATTTTCACACCACTGGATTCCTCATAAAAAATAAAGTGGGGTCACCTCTGGATGAAATTTCTGTAACTCAACTCTAAATAAGCTTAAATTAAGTTCTCAGTATTTTTTGTACAAAAGTATCAAAATCCTCAAACCCTTAATTTAATTTACACCACATGTGGTGTTAACCATCAATTTTTGTGTTACAATTGAGGTGTTGTGTTTAGCTTAACAGTTATGAGGAATTGAAGTATCTTCAATTGAAATGTCAAAATTTGTGCGTGTTGATTACAGATGTTTAATTAAAAACTCAATTGAATTACATATGTAAATTATAATTGTATTACATGATGAGGAATTAAAAAAAGAAATTGGAAAGATTAATTCTGGGGGGAAGACACTCTAGCTCTAAGGGAGAGCTACACCCCCAAAATCCTTGCTGACAGGCGTGAGAGGTCAAATTCCACACAAAAGTTCATCCGTTTTGGCCTGGAATCAAGTCACAGGGTCTGTGACTCAATTGATGGTGAGGTTTTGATACCAACCAGGGGAGTTGTAACTGCTGACAAGAGGGTAAAACAATGTTAGTAAAAACAGCTCTGACTGGTTTCTCCGCCTCTTACACAAATTCTGACGTGTTTTGAAGGCTCTAGACCAGGTATTGCTCTAGTAATGGCTGATTTAAGGGTCTAAAATGGCTAAAAATAGCAAAAAATGGCTGAAACCTGCCCTTTTTTGGTCTAAACCAGGGTTCAATGATTCCATAATTGGCTTTTCTGTTGTCAGACTGTTTTTCACGACTGACAAGATTAAATTGTATTTTTGGAGTAAGAAAATTGATGGCTATGAAAGAATGTCTTCTTTGCCCCACTTTTCTCTTCGTGTTAGAATCTTTTCCTTTTATAATTAGTTTAAACACTGTTAAACCAATCAATAAAAGATTCCAGCCACCCTTTTTTAAACATTTTGAACCTTTTAACCACGTGAAAAAATCATTATAATCATTGTTTGTAACTCTTATAATCATTTTTACCCTTGAACCACCTCAAAAGTGAATCAAAGCATCTTTCATCACTGTTAGCTTTGTCACTTTGTTTCCAAATTCACTCTGGTCACTTTTGGGTGTATTTTGTTTTTGAATATCTATTTAAAGACTTTGTTCTTTAATTAATTTCTTGCAGCTCTTTGCTCAATTAATTCCAATTTAAATTTCTCTTGAAGAAATTTCTTTTGTAGCCTTAAATATCTCTTGTAAAGTATTTTTGGATAAATCTTTATTGTTGGTAAAACAATAAATTTTTATTATATTATTGTTTTATACTCAAAAAAGTTAAAAACAATAATATTGGCGTGTTTTCTATTAAAGATACTATCTGTTACTATTTTTAGATAATTTTACCTTATACAAATTTGGAGGACAGGAAAAGTACTTGATATTTTATCAAAGTTTCATATCCAAACCTTACATTTGGGAGCCCAGCCGTTATATTTTACCTGTGACATAATTTTTTCACTTTTTTAATATTTTTCTTATATTGAAAAATTTAAAAATATATAAAAAATACTTATAATTCAAAAAAATCCTTAAAAAATCATTTCTTTTTATAATTATAAGTGAGGCTTTATTTTTCATTTCTTTTTTGAAAAACTTGTTTTTCACTTAATTAATTGGCTTTTTCATTAATTTTAATGTCTGACAACGTGGTAAGACAAGAAAATATTGAAACAGCATCAACAGTTATTAGCATTATTCCTGCAAGCACTGTTATTATAACTCAGAATAACCAACAAGAGCCAATTTCTTCTGAATTGATCAACTTGGATATCAGTAATACTCTACAGAAAGCTAAAAATTTGGCAAATAGTAAGTTTTTGATGTAAGATTACCATTTTACCTTTTTTTAATTATAAAAAATTCCTTCAACCAGATCAGGAGCAAGCTATAAGCCCTCAAGCAGCTCTCAAAAAGGTCATAGACGTGATTATGGCAGAAGCCAATCAGATACAGAAGGACAGGGGTCAGCAAAAGACTTCCACAACAATAAATTGTCCAATTCTGAAGCTGATGACACTATTTTACCTTCAAAAAGAGCTGACACCACCACAAGAAGCCTCAGTGGACATTTACAAAGCCAGCCAGGAGGACTACAACAATGCACTGCAGCACAAAGAGTACCAGATCCTTGCAGATCTGTGGAAAAACTGCATGAACTCATACCTGACTGTAAGGAAATCCCTGGGTCATCCCAACACTTGCAAGATACTCTATGGATGACATCCTTTGATGGAAAAGAAGAATATGATGATTTCAACAGCAGAATGGAGGAAAAACAACCCTCCACCACCAAAGCAAGTGCCAGGACCAGCCCCAGTGGCCAGCAGCAGAAATTCCAACGTGACAAAGCAGCCACAAACTCAAATCAAGGGCAAAGGTAAGGCACCAGCCCCAAAGCCATACAGCCAGAGCTACAGGACTCCAAAGATTCAGCAAGATGCCATGGAGAATGTATTTCAGATGGGCAGAACCATGATAGAATTACAGAAGAAGGAGGAAGCAAGATTAAAATTCCAGAAATAACTTCTGACATATTTGATTCCATCCCAGAGCTGTATGAACCTATAAATGAAATGAAAAAACATCTTTCTGATAAAAATGAACCCATTTGTAACAACATTAAAACAAACAACTTGAGTCTGTGCCAAATTAATGAAATACTTATGTTTTTTGAAAAAGTTTTAAGAACAATTAAGACTTCCAATAATGATAATTCTTTTGGAAATAAAATAAATGAGCAATCTGTCATTATTAAAGAGTTAACAGACAAATATTCTAAATTCAATATTGATGACATAATTGAAACACGAATTAAAAAAGCCATAAATATTATCAAGACAGATAACAAGAAATTTCTTGGTGACATTTGAAATTCATTTACAGAAGTAAAGACATATACCAGTGCCTTGAAAAAGTGTTATGATGCTTCACAAGAAGAAGTATCAAAATTATCAATGAAATTTAATCAAGTCACTGCTGATAATACAAGACAGAAAGAGTTATGGCAATAACTGACACATAAAGAAGACATCTATAAAACTGAGGTAATAAATTTAATACAAACATTCCAACTGGAATACAGTAATTCTCAAAGGTGTAGCAACAGTAAAATGAATGATATTGAACAAATACTGAACATCTTGCCAAGAATTTCTACACCTCTTAATCAAAATGAGGGCACAAGGATTCCAAATCCACAAGTATTGGATCCTGATAATTCACAGTTAAAAAATGAATTATCCACTTCTTTTCATAACTTTGAACCATCAATGGGCCAAGCGCTTTTGAAAGAAGTACCAAAACTTAAAGAATGGCCTCACTTCAGTGGTGAAGGAGAATATGACCATATGGAATTCATCAGAGGAATTTAAATGATTAAAGAAGATTTTGAATTACCAGAAAGATTGGTAACAGCAAGATTTAACACCTTGTTTACCAGATCAGCTCACAGATGGTATATCAAATTAAGACAACTACATGGACACAAAAGTTGGACTAGGTGGAAAACCCAAATTATCAACAAATGGGGCAATGATTCTTGGATATTTAAAGTGGAAAAAGCCTTTGAATATGCCAAATTCAATTCTGATAAAGACAAACCTTTACCATGGTTTTGCCAACAAAAGGACAGACTAACAGCATTATACCCTGACATGTCAGAATTTATGATCCACAGAAAGATTCTGAGACAATGTGGAGGTTACTTAGAGCAGTCTGTCAAAAGCAGGACTACTGAATAATCTTCAGCAGAGGATATTATCAATATATTAGAAGAAGTGACCACAAGAGCCAAAATTGGTTCTAGTAGGGTGAATCTCAAAACAAGGTTTAATACAGCTTGGAAAGATTCTGTGGACAAAAACCCCAAAGATATTCTAATAATGAGTATACATCTGCAGATACAGTCAGAAAGTGTGATTTTTGCCCAAGCACCACCCATCTAGCCAATACATGTCCAAAAAGGGGGAAAATCAATGAAATTTATATTGAAAAGGAACCTGATGTTGAAAAAGATGACATAATTGAAGATAATTCAGATGATAAGTCATCAATATATTCTGAATCTTCCAAAGATGTAGAAGATATCAATTCCACTTTTGACATAATGGAATCATATTCCCACTTGCCACAATTGAGCAATGGTCAACTTTATTCATTGAAAGTTCAATATGCACAACTTATGAAAACAGAACCAAACAGGGGGAAAGGGTATACAGCTGGTAACTCCTGTATAACAGAAGTGGTGATTTACCAAAAGCCCACTAAACCTTTGCTTGACCCAGGAGCCTTCTGCTCTTGTGTTGGTAAATCTTTTCTTCAAACTTGTGTACCAAATTTTGAAGACCAATTGTTACCAATTGATGGTATAAAATTTAATTGTGCAAGTAATCCAATGAAAGCATTAGAAATTTTTGAGACCAATTTCATATTCCCACACATTAATGGGAATTTAAGAATCACAGTTGAATTTTTTGTTATGGAAAACTGCTCTAGTACCCATTTTATATTGGGAAATGACTATTTAATCATGTATTGGATAGATTTGCATAACAACAAAGACAGATACTTTACTATTGGAGACAACAAGCGTCAGAAATTTTCCTTCTACTATTTAAAAGACAAACTACAGTACATAAAGTATCACCAGTCAAATTAGAGTTGGAAAAATTCAAATCTGAACAGTTGAGGGAGGCTGAAATAAGCCTTCATCTGACTGATAAAAAAGAAAATGAACTTTCTTCCCTTTGGTATGACCAAAAAAGAGCATTTGCTTCAGACAAAGAACCTCTATGAGCAATTATTGGTCAGGAAGTTGACATCATTCTTAATATTGAAAGACCTTATCCACCCCTCTTGAGAAGACCTGCATACCCAGCAAGTCCAAGTCAAGAGAAGCACTGGAAACTCATATCAAAGAACTTCTAGACCTTGGTGTAATATGAAACGTTTGCCATAATGAACAAGTAGAAATAACTACACCAGTCATAGTGGCATGCCATAATGGAAAATCCAAAATGGTTTGAGGCTTCAGAGCTCTGAACACTTACACTGTTCCAGATAGGTACCCAATACCCAAATTCCAAATTTCCCCTACTCAAATATCTCAAGCAGTGTATATAACCATTATGTATGCCCTTAAATGATTCCATCAAAATGTGGTAACACCAAGAGCAAGAAAATATTTGAGAATTATTGTTCATTGTGGGGTGTATGAATATTTAAGAATGCCCTTTGGTATCAAAAATGCATCTTCACACTTCCAAAGAATGATGAATGAAATCTTCCCTGAAGAGCTTTCAGAGGGATGGTTAATCATTTACATTGATGACACTATTGTCTGTTCCAAGACATGGGAAGAGCACATGTACAGATTGTCCAGAGTTTTGACAAAAATTCAATCAGTGAACATGAAAATCTCCTTGAAGAAATGTCATTGTGGATTTAAAGAACTTAAAGCACTAGGACATGTTGTATCTGGTTTGTCCCTTGCAATTGAGGAAAGCAAAGTTGAAGCAGTATTGCTAAGCCCCATGCCTCAGAACAAAAAGTAAATTCAGCCATTTTTAGGTTTTTTAGGATATTACAGGCAACACATTAAAGATTTTGCATCCATAGCAAGACCACTTTATAAATTGTGTGACAAAGACACAGTATTTGAAATGACTGTGGACAGAGTCAAAGCTTTTGAGTCTCCAAGAGAAGCCTTGACCACTGCTCCACTCTTACTGATGACAGAATTTAAGTTGCCTTTTATATTGTATATTGATTCATCAGGGGATAGGCTGGGTGCTGCACTTCACCAAGTTCATATCATAAATGATAAATCTATGGAAGGACCCATATGTTTCATATCCAGGAAAATAAAACCAACTGAAGCCAGATATGGAGCAATTTAAATGTAATGTCTATGCCTTATCTGGGCCTTGCAAAAATTAAACTACTTCTTAGAGGGATGTGTTTTTGAAGTGATAACAGATTGTACAGCTGTCAAGTCACTTTTAAACATGAAAACACCTAAAAGACATATGCTCAGATGGAAAATAGCCATACAAGAATACAGGGGCAATATGACTGTTGTTCATAAAGATGAAAATGTTCATATAAATGCAGATGTACTAAGCAGATTTCCATTACCAAATTATATTGATAATCCTCCTTATGTGCCAGAAGAAGCTTCACCATAGATCCCAATAGAAGGAATAAGTGTTACAGACTTGAACACCACCTTCTTTGAAGAAGTAAGAAACAGTTACACTCAAGATAAGAATTGTAGCATCTTATGCCAATTACTTACGAAAGACTGCAAATACAACTCTCTAATACATTCCTTGGATGAAGTATGGAAGAAATCTTATGATGAAGGAAGATTTCACCTACTGGATGGTATAGTTTACCACAGGACCAAGCACAAATGTGTCATGACAGTTGTGGACACGTCATTAATCAATCTTGTACTAAAATAATTCCATGACAGCCCCTTTTCAGGACATCTGTCTGAAGACAGAATAAGAGAAAGAGTAAAGACCTGCATATGGTGGCCAATGTGAAAGAAAGATGTTGCAGAGTATTGCAAAACCTGTGACAGATGTCAAAAGGCAAATAAATCCACTGACAAGAGACTTGGAAATATGATGAAAATCCAAGAACCCAGCAGACCTTGGGAAATTGTCCATATGGATTGGGTAACTGGCCTACCACCAGGAGGTGACAGAAGTTATAATTCTTTCCTAGTGATTGTAGACAGATTCAGTAAAACTCCAATCTTTTTACCATGTCACAAAGATGATACATCCATGGTTACAGCTCTTCTGATATGGAATAGAGTAGTGTCATGGACTGGAATATTTACAAATATCATTAGTGACAGGGATCCCGAATTCACTTCAGCACTATGGACAAATATTCACCAATTATTTGGCACTAAGCTGTCCTTCTCTACAACCTACCACCCACAAACTGATAGTCTGGCTGAATGGATGATTGAGACCTTAGAGGACATGGTAAGAAGATTTTGTGCAAATGGCCTTGAATTAAAAGATTGTGATGGATTTACCCATTATTGGTGCACTCTGTTTCCAGCATTGGATTTAGCATATAAAATATCAATCCATGCCAGTACCAATCAAACTCCTGCTATCCTAGAACAGGGATTGAACCCCAAATTACCCCAAGATTCCTTGAGGAAAGATTTGAATAAAATACATCTGACAACTTCTAGCTTCAAGGGAATGCTAGACAAAGCTGGAAAGCATGCAGTAAGGTGCATGGAAGACTCTTTTGCATATGCTAAGGACAAATGGGATAAATCACATGCAACTCCAGATTTCAAAGTGGGGGGTTTAGTTCTTGTATCCACCACTAACTTCAATAACATGAAAGGATGTAAAAAACTGAAAGACTCCTTTTCAGGACCTTTTGTTATTAAAGCCCTCCATGGAGAAAATGCTGTTGAAGTAGAGTTATCTGAAGAACTTAGCAATAAGCATCCTACAGTTCCAGTGAGCTGGAGAAAGCCATATAAATCTAGTGATGCTGAAAAATTTCCCTTGAGGAATAAAGTTCCCCAAGTTATACCTCCTATTTAGTCATCTGGTAGTAATAAAATTACCAAAGTTCTCAAAGAAAGGAAGTTGAGAATCAACAAAGTAAGGGAATACCTTGTTAGGTACAGTGACCCAGCTTGTGAAGATGAATGGTTGCCAGAAAAAGACTTACCTGAAGCTACTAAACTTCTCAGAAGATTCAGAAAAACTTGGAATAACAATATTACAAAGTAATATTCCCTTCTTAGGGGGTGGGAATGTGAGCCTTAGAGGTATTTTCATATACCCAAAAGACCACAAATGATAAATTAAGATACAAATATAAATAAAATAAATTTATTTATAGTATAGTGATAAAAATTGAAATAGAAATACAAATTTATATTTAAAAATCAATATTTAATTATAATTTAAAAATAAAATTACAATAAAATTTAAAATTATTACAATACATTTTTATTTGTAAAAATTAAGTAAAAATGAATTTTTAATAAAAATTATGAAATTAAAATATTTTTGGTAAAAAGTTATATAAAATATATTATAACTTTTTATCCAATAAATAAACATAAAGATATTATCACACCATTGAATTCCTCATAAAAAATAAAGTGGGGTCACCTCTGTATAAAATTTCTGTAACTCAACTCTAAATAAGCTTAAATTAAGTTTTTAGTATCTTTTGTACAAAAGTATCAAAAAACTCAAAGCCTTAATTTACTTCACACCACATGTGGTGTTAACCATTAATTTTTGTGTTAAAATTGAGGTGTTGTGTTTAGTTTAGAAATTATGAGGAATTGAAGTGTTTCAATTGAAATGTCAAAACGTGCACATGTATTACATAAGTGAACTTTAATTTACGTATGAAGTATAAATCATTACAGATGTTCAATTAAAATCTCAATTGAATTACATATGTGAATTATAATTGTATTACATGATGAGGAATTGAAGAAAAAAGAAATTGGAAAGATTAATTCTGGGGGGGAAAGACACTCTAGCTCTAAGGGGGAGCTAGACCCCCAAAATCCATGCTGACAGGCTTGATATGTTGAAATATAAACAAAGGTTCATCACTTTTGGCCTGGAATTGAGTCACAGGGTCTGTGACTCAATTGATGATGAGGGTTTGATACCAACCAGGGCGGTTGTAACTGCTGCCAAGAGGGTAAAACCACCCTTAAGTTAAAATATATTTAGTAACAACAGTTTTAACTGGTTTTTACGCCTCTTACACACATTTTGACGTGTTTTGGAGGCTCTAGACCAAGTATTGCTATAGTAATGGCTTATTTAAGGGTCTGAAACGGCTTAAACCAGCCCTTTTTTGGTCTAAACCAGGGTTCAATGATTCCATAATTGGCTTTTCTGCTGTCAGAATGTTTGTCACGACTGACAAGAGTAAATTATACTTTTGGAGTAAGAAAATTGATGGCTATAAAAGAATGTCTTCCTTTCCCCACATTTCTCTTTATGTTAGAATCTTTTCCTTTGATAATTAGTTTAAACACTGTTAAACCAATCGATAAAAGATTCCAACCACCCTTTGTTAAACATTTTGAACCTTTCAACCACATGAGAAAAAAAATATAATCATTTTTACCCCTGAACCACCCCAAAAGTGAATTAAAGCATGTTTCATCACTGTTAGTTTTCTCACTTTGTTTCCAAATTCACTCTGGTCACTTTTGGGCGTGTCTTCTCTTTAAATATCTTTTTAAAGACTTTTTTCTTTTATTAATTTCTTGCAGCTCTTTGCCCAATTAATTCCAATTGAAATTGCTCTTGAAGAAATTTCTTTTGTAGCCTTAAATATCTCTTGTAGAGTATTTTTGGATAAATTTTTATTATATTATTGTTTTATACTTATAAAGCTAAAAGAAATTGGTGTGTTTTCCTTTAAAAATACTATTTATTACTAATTTCAAATAATTTCACCTTAAACAAATTTTCAGGACAGGAAAAATACTTGATATTTTATCAAAGTTTCATATCCAAACCTTACACTTATTATTCAATTATATCTTTCATACCAAGAAGTTAGCATTAGTTGAATATTGTTCTTGAGTGTTTTAATCTTCTAAAATAAATCAGAAAGGTGTTAAATCATAGAAATAAGGTATAAGTTTCTGTGATACTGTTGCAAATCCACTTTTATCCTTTATATCCACAATTTATCTGTCAAATCTCTCTACCAATTCTTTTCAAGTTTTTATTTGGGTATTAGTGAGTGGTTTTACTTGATTCTTAGAGTTTTTCTCTAGTATTATTTTTTTTCAATAGTTATATTTATAATGATTTTTTCAAAAGATAATTATCTTATTTTAATAAACAAGTTTTATTATTAAGTACTTCTTGTAATTGATTCTTGTAGACAATTACTTCTTACTGCTATAATAACTAGTAGTGTATAAAAATTAAAAGAAATAATTAATTACTTAATTGTGTTTATAATTAAAAATTTGATTATATTTCATAAGAACAGTCATAGCACTGCTGACTAATAGCTAAATTATCATCAGTTACATAGACATATCTTACAGCTTGATATACTGATAGATTTTTTGTAACTTTTACTTTCTATTAACCTGAAGAATTTTCTATAAGAAACATATTTTAATTCTTAATAATCAGCTTCTTTGACAGGGAATAAATCTTGTTTGCTTTAATTCTATCTTTTGTTCCTTTTGTGTATCTCATAATACCTTTAATCTTTGACTCATAGATTGATAGGTAAACTTTACAGCTTACTTTACTCAAAAATCTTAAATAAGCTGTCATAAAAAATATATTAGATTTCTAACTAAAATTTAATATGATTTTTTTCTTTTTTCATATCCCTTTCCTAAAAAATAGTACAATAAAACATAATTAAGGGACTTTGAACATGAAATAAGGGAATGGGTGGCAGAATAGAAAACTGTCTTTTTTCCAAAATATGTTTACTTCCAAAGCTATCCCATGATTCATGTTAAATACTCAAAACCTGAATGGAATCCGAATTGATACAAAATTAAACAAATCTGTAAATAATATTTTTTAAGACCAATTCCCTCCTTTTTCCAAACCATGAATTCAGATATAAATTGTAAATTTCCTAGTGATAAGCTATTTATGGTTCTTTTAGTAGTTAAATTACAGAATATAATCCATTATTTTGACATGAATAATGATAAATTAATATAAAAAGCTGCGAATTAAAAAATTGGCTTTTCAAATAGTTAAATAAATGGATTTATTGAGCAAGCTGATTAGGAAGGCTTTTGGAAGAGAAATATATCTAATGCTGATGAATTCTTGAGATATCTCAACCGGAAGAAGGATTCACTGTAATATTTCCAATATGAATATACAAAATATTGATGAAGTCCTTTTATAGAAGAATAAACTCTTTGATGACTCAGTGTTAATTTCAGCTGATAAATGAGGAATATTTTTCTTGATATATATGGAAATTATTTTTTCACACAACCCATTTTAGCTAATATTATTCTATCCACTATGCAATTTTTCCAAAATTGATAATTTTTTGAAACAAATTTAGGCTCAAAATATTTATTGATATATCAAATGGTGATTATTTCATTAATTGTCACATGGTGGAATGTGATCTACAACTTGCCAGTATTAACCAGTCTTTCAACTGGTTTAATGGCCTTTTCAGAAAGATTTCCCTTTGTTGAGGTCTTGCAGACAGCATTGTGACATGAATTCACACTCAGAAAAAATGTGACTTAAATCAAAATGTATAATTCAAATTAAGTTTATTTTAAAAAATGGAAAGCAAAATTTCAAATTGGTATATGGCTCTCAGGAATGGGAATGTAGTATATTGAAAATTAACAAATCAAAATATTAAATTAGCTTAACTAGATTTCATGTTCTTTAGATTTATAAAATACATTTTTTGAAATAAAGGAGCACTAAAACAAGACTTCAACAAGGATTTATCCATGTTCAAAGCTAGTTAAAACTCATTTAAGCTCAGATGAGCCTCCTTAAAGGTGGTATTCTCTTCTTTTGGAAAAGTGTTTATATGTTTCCTTATTCTTCTAAAAGCTACCTTATTAAATATCTATGCACTGTATTAGGCATTACTCAACTCTCATTAATTGGAAGTATGTGAGTGTTGTCTATTTTCTTTATAATCAATTTATTATTTAAATTTGTTAAATTCTCACTTTCACAAGCTAACAATCAAGAAAATTAAATACTTTTTTAGAAATTACAACAGCTTATTTGAATATATCTATCAGAAATAAAATCAAAGAAATATAATTCAGTGCTTTGAAGCTCAAAATATTAATATCAAACAATGAACTATCAAATTATAATTACTTGAAATACCTTTTTTCATTCAATATTTTGGAATAAATGTGTAAATAGTCATTGAATTTGATTTATGGTACCTTTTTTACACTATTCACTTGAGTTTTATTCATGATATATTTTTCATATCACACTGTGATATCATGAAAAAGAATCAATAATATTTTCTCTAGTGATATCCAAGAAAATATAGATATTTTCTCCCCAGTATATTTAGGATAAACAGAAACCACAGCTGAATTTTATCAAAAATAATTCAGAATTCTAATTATAAATCCAGTATATCTCTCCCCCAAATTTAACTACACAATTGCAAGATATTACTTGATTTGAATCTATGATTAAAGATAAATAAAGTATTTTCATATATCATTATAAAAAAAGAAATGATAATCCTCATCCTTATTTTTAAAGGAACTCAGAATGAATGGAAATGAAGCAAATTTTCATAAGAAAGCTGTGAGAAAATATCAAAGTTCTAAAATATTGATATACAAAAGACTTTAGAAGCAATAACCATACCAAATTACGTCAATGAGCCCAAAAAGAAGCTCTTGTTAGCTCTGATGACAAAAATCTTCAATTTTAAATATATATAAAGGTATAATTATGCTGTAACTCAGAAAATACAGTAGTAAATAAATCCTTCAATATTTTCTTGATCTCAATAATTAGAAAGATATCTAAACACTGTATAGATAGTTCATTCACTTGAGCTACTGATTTAAGAGTTTTTCATTAAGGTCAAACAAATTCTCATTTATTTTCAATATCAAATATCTTCACAGATGATAACCTGAATGTTTAGCACATAATTAAAGTGTGAAGGATCTGCTATACAACAAAATTGTTCTCAGATGATGAAATTTTTTGAAATTTTATTCTACTATGTAAATACAACAAGCTATTTCTCGTATCATACTTTTCTTTGGAGCAAATTTATCATATTCCCATATGGTACCCAGTTTTTAAGAGGGATAGAGCTATTTCAAAGTACAATATCATATCATTTTCTGCCATCTAACAAATAATCCTTGCATGTTTGCTGCCTAATTTCTGAAGGAAATATTCCAAAGCTGTATACTGACCTAGATTTTCAATAATAAATCTGTTTACTTACAAATAGTAACAGTTCTTTTCCTGAAGACGTGATCGGAGGTGCTACCATTACTTAATTCACTTTTCATTTTCTTTTCAAGAATATTTATGTACTATGGTAAAAGAATTTACAGCTGAATATAGTAATCTATTCCTCTCATAATTTCAGTATTGAGCTCTAATATCTCAGTAGGAATTCTTTCTTTATAGTATGCTCATATCAATTTAATTGAAAGATATTCATAGTAGGTCCCAAATTATGTTCAATTAAATATGCTCCAGCTTTGTCTATAATATCATATTGAGTGGTCTTATCCTAAATAAGCTTCTCTTTAAAGTCAACTATGAAGCTAAATACATGAATCAATTGATATAGTAAAAGTCTATTTATATCTTTGTCTAAGATACTATTGGTGGTCAATATTCAACTTATTTGTAGAAATATGACCGTAAAAAAATTTTTTTGGACTTTTTGGTACTCTAAACATATCTTAGACTTTCCCTGTTGTGCTTATCTCCAAATTTTTCAAAGACCTGACCCCTAATTAATTGGCAAAACCTTTCAATTTTTGTATTTCAAAGATATTCTTCCTTATTTTTCTTGCTCCTAAAAATAAATATTTAAATTTTCAATTCAATATTGAAATTTCATTTTAAGCTTAACAATCCATATTTCATACATGTAGCTGTAATGAGAGTCTAATCTCATCTGGGAAGCCTAGTTTTAGATATTGAAATGTGAGTGAGAAGTTAAGTTAGGATATTGTAGATATACATTTGTGAGATTTATCAGGTTTTTCATATTCTTATGACCATATGAATCATCAACAGACTACTGAAAGGTCTCATTTAGTTAATTGAATCTTTCAATAATCACAAAAAAAAGAATTTTGAAATTTTATAAATTCATAACATGGAATACTATACTTATCCTAATAATATCAATTTTAAATCAAGACATGACTTGTTTTATGATCAGAAAATTGCCATATTAAAAGATCCGAATATATAAATAAAACAAATTCCTGGATAAATGATACCTAAATGTCTGTTGGCACATTGAATATTATTCTTTGAATGGCTATTTTATAGATATTCAAATAAGGAGTAATTGTATTGAATAATGTTTTTGGGGGATATAAAGTAACCTCTTCATTCCTAACTCAAATGAAAATATAAATTTAAGACAATGAATCCCTATTTCCAATTGTATTGAATCTCAAATCTAAAAAATCAGCTTCAATTTAGCTTTTGAACCGACTTCTTTGATATTAATGGGTTATGAATAACTATTTACAGCTTAATATTAATCAAAAATATTCAACTTCCCTTGTACTACATACTTGATTGTCCTAAATGGAGCTAACTCCAATATGATAAAGTTCCTTGAGGAATATGCATAGTGTCAATAAATGAAGCTTCATGGATTTTTATGGCACATTTGATACCACAATATTGCTCTTAAGCCTGAGCTCTATGTATTAATTTTGACCCAATTTGTTTGCATGATGTACTAGGATAAACCCATAAAATGGGGTGTTTCAAGATTAAGTATCTGGTATTTTAATTGGGTGAGTGGCCTTTTTGTGTATTGAAATGCCAAAATCAGCCATCTGATTAAACATTAAAACATTTGAAACCTGTATCAATCAAGAGAAAGATAGATATGGGGCATTAAATAGATATGATTATTTTCCTGAAAATATAAGATCCAAATCAAAATTAAAGCTCAGAAATCTCAGAGATTTAATTTGGAATTTGTAAAAAACAATGCAGTTTTCCTAATATGGGATCCTGTGGATTATTCTAGAACATGAGAATGCTGTAAAACTTGAACAGAAACTTGAGGAGCTCATGACTTAGAATAAAAACAGTATGAAGAGTAAATAATTTCACAGATAATTCAAAGAAAAAAAGAAACAAACTTTGGTGCTATTTGAGCTCAGAGGAGAATAGAAAATATAAGTATTGTAAAGCAGACATAGATGGGGTCATAAGTGAATCAAACATGATTGCCTTCCCTTTTATAGAAACTAGTTTTATCCAGGTCAGTTGAGATGTTTTTTTGCAGTAGATCTCAAGCATTTATGGCACCAGAATCTATTCTGAAGTCAAAGAACTCATTTGAGAGGTTCAATTTTGGAAGCACTTCCATAGAAAACTCAATGTCATGGTACCTGTGATTAGGACAGCGGTTGAAGGCTGAATTGCTTTAACACTCAGACATACTTGTTATTATAATATATCATAGACAGAGCAAAATACAAACTATATGCCTTGGATGATTGGAAAAACACTTTTCTGGTTCTTGGAACCCTTTATAGCTAATAAATTCCATCGTGGAGAACAAATACTGTTTTCAAAACAATCTCAATCATTTTGCTACCAATGGATCAGCATTTGAGTCGATGTGATTCAAAACTTCATCTATTAAATTGTTTTTATTTCTGCATTCAAGGCAAGACTCTGACGACTATAGCTAGTAAAAAGAAATTGTACTTATTATTCCGTCGTTAGATCCTCTGAACATTCTGTCTTCGATACCATTTTTTTAAACTACGAATACGAAGAAAATCTATGGATTGGTAAATATGTTGGTGTTGATGCTCAAGTCAAGCGAAAACGATATTTTTATCGTTAAAAAGCGTTCGATTTCAATAACCTCCCAATATCATCTATGTTTTATTTCATTGAACGCAAGTGTTTGTAATTTCCGAGCAAGGTATTCTAGTTGCTCGTGGATGAGCTGTTAGTGAAACGATCATCCAGAAATCTCTTTACAAGACATCTTCCAAGTTGAGTTAGTTATATTCTTAAAAAGATGTCAATTTCAAATAACAGGGCTCCTCTTGGCTTTCGCTCGTAATTTTACTCTCTCAAGTATCGATTCTAGTATTTCATTTTCCTATTGTCTAGCTTTTGTTTTCAAATTTCGGATTGAATGCAGCCAATCTTATGAAATAGGGGCTTTACCTTCAAGTCTAGCTTATTATTGGCCATCCTGATGTTGATGCAGATCTAATTTATTTTACAGCTTGTTGGAATTTTACTTCTACTGGGTCCAGACGGGGTGCTGTAATAGGGTTGCATAATTTATGCATAAACTCCCCCTCCACTTAAATTAAATTGGATTTTGATCTTAAAATCGCAATGGTTCTCTTCGCTAGTCTCGTCCAAATCTAGGCAACTCAGCACTTTCCATTGAAATACTCTCGATAGCAATAAATTATTGGTTGTCAGCTTAGTCCGGCAAGGAGTCTGAGAAATCAAAGCTATTTTGGCCGCACGACTCAAAGATCCTTGCGTGTTCCACATCCATCCAGAGCAGAGCATCATATCTCTATAACTCGGGAGCTATTTGTCTATGTTCATCAGAAACAAAAATTCGAATCATCAGCCGATCTACCCTTCGGGTTGATTTTGGTGCATCAAAAAGAACGACTCACCAATTGGCTTGATTTTTACTGCATTATATCCCAGAAACCCAACATCCCAATCTAAATGTCATATTCATGCTGTACTTGTATTGCTGTTAGATCAAAGTACATGACATAAATACCTCATTCATAGGTTGCAACATATGCAACCTATGAGTGCTTAATTTATCAAAAACCCTTTTGAATATTTCTTTTTTTCTAACCTGTTTTCATACGCGAAGAGGCGTGCTATAAAAGCTGAAGCAGGTTAAGAGGGAAACAAAAGCCAATAAAGAGCTTTCTCTTACTGTAATCAAAAAAACATCATGAGATACGCCTGATATGGGATACACCCCATTTGCTCCAGTCATTGTGAGATGCAAGCGACTATTGGAGTTGACGAATTTAAATCAAATCTAGCCTGCTTGAATATTCTTGAAATGATCCAGATCCATTTCCGAGCTCAACTTGAAGGATATGGAATTTGAAGGCTTTCAGCAAATCATACTTTTGTTTCTTTCACTCAGGATCTCACCCCTTTGCTTAAGCAATTCAATCTCATGTGGCTTAGGCAAGTCAAGAGTCAACTTTGAAGCACCAATGTCAAAAACGATCCAGAATTGACCCTATGAGGGATATGGCTTCGCCAAACGTTCATGACCAGCCCCAGCCTTTCAACCACGTAAGGATACAATATTTTACGTGGTCGATAATATTGGGTGAGAAAACATGCCAGGTTAAGCCCAATATCAAGAGCATGGCTTGATGGCGAACTACAGAATTAAAAAAAATATGTCAACGATTCAGCAAGTTTGTCTTTTCATTAAACCTACAAACAAACCATGCGATGTCAATACTTGACGTGATTCAATTAAAATGCTAAAAGAGTGATAGCCTCAGCCGAATATGTAGGGCACAGCTTCATCTTTTACAATACTACTAACATAAAAAAGGAATTAAGGAGTCAAAACTGTCTCATTGTTTTTTTATTGAAGAAAACAATAGATATACCTTAAATTGCAAAGCCTTTGATGGTTGAGATTGACTTCAGTTTACCTAAATGCGTTGATTTTTGAAAGAGATTATCTCGGATTCCACAGTTGACTATCTTAGTGAATTGATCCTTTGTATCACACCCCTTGAGGGAAGAAAAAGGTGTCTTCACGAGGGAGCCAAACCTCATCTCATACGCTGAGGACGGCTTCGTTAATTTCTTCAAAAATAAGAACGTAGATGATTCAAAATAATATTATATTTTTGATTGGTTCGTTGTCAAGAAGGTAAATTCGAGATCATGACGTCTTGCCTTGTTTGGCTTCATGATGTGATAGCAAATGTGACAACCTTGGCCTAATATATAAGGCATGGTTAGTGTAACGTCTGGAAGCCTGTAGAAATAAACAAATTAAAAACCAGAACACATCAGTAGCCTTAATCACCGGCTTCATTGTTCTATGTAAAAAACGTACCTTCAGCAAAGCACTTAAACTAAAAGCCTGAACTTGAGAGAACATAATAGACAATGATCTTTAAATATTAATTAATAAATAATTAATCTAAGCCCAATATAGAGGACGTGGTTTAAACAAATGGCTATGATAATAAAAGAAAAATTTGTTATGAAATTAATAAAAGAAACGATAATTCAGCGTAAACTCTTTTTCAAACAGTTCAAAGCTATTGAAAGTACCTTATATTATTTTAAGGATTTCAAAATAAGATATCCTTTTTCTTTTTTAAATTGAAATAGATTCAAAAAAAAATGATAGAGAATAAGTTGAAATACAGATGAGTAAGCTTGGATTCGTAGCGATTTGAAAGAAAAAACGTTTCTGATCGCATTTTGACATAGAGTACCGATAATATTTATAAGATAAACGGTGGGCTTATCTCAATACGAGCCAATTGAAATGGTTAATCAGAAATCAGATAATCACATAAAAATAAATATAGAGATGAAAAAAAGGATTCAAAGAAACGGTTTTTTTAAACAAAAATAAAAATCAAAATCTAATGGGCTTAAGAGGCAGTGAAGGAATGGGGCTTGGAGTTTATGGGACTGAGGCATGAGCTGGAGGTGGACAGAGGACGTCTTATATGCCTTTTGTGGATCAAATGGAAGAAAAAGTATCGGCACGGAGAGAAAAGTCTTGAGTCACTTGATCAACCATTTGAAAAGCTAATGCTATGCAAATATGATCCTGGCGCTAGAAAAATGGATCTACTTGGTGTTAGAAATGGATCCAAACAGATTTCGCGCAGATTAAATCAGGTTATGACTGTTAAAAACCCTTTTTTTCTGTGTTTTTTCTGTAACTATACTCGCGTTTGAGTTTTCTGACCAATTAGAATGTTTTATTTCGGACGATCTCTTGATCATTGAAAGAGAAGCTATGACAATTATCCAACAGACAGAGAACCCTAAGGATACCTTTGTGAGTTTTGCAGATCAACTGACAAATTCTTAGCTATTTGGATAATTTCCCAACGAAAGCGGTTTATTCCTTTGGCCTGGCTAAAACTCATAATCTTGTTACCCGAAGCCTTACAAGTTTACTACTGAGTTAAACTCGACAATATGTTATACATTTGTATTGCAAGGGCTAAGGAAAATTTTCTCAACCCCGTCAAATGCCTCAATTAGATAGGAAATTTGATTTGAATTCATTTATAGCTTCCACAGTTTGAAGGTTTATTATGAAACTTTGTAATATATGTTATGATTTTAATTAAATAAAGAATTTATGAAATTCACAGTAAAAACTAACATTGGAGGTGTTCTAAAAGATAAATAAACAAAACACGTCAAGGGGAAAGAGATGAAATACGACGTCTTATTTTATACTCAAATACTTATGAGATTATTATTAATCTAAAGTATCTGATTTTATTTTCGTAAAAATGAAAATCTCACAACATGGAATTTTCTGTAATTTGAGGAAAAAAAGCTTTTTCATGATCGGGCCATTCTGAGATTTATTGCAGAGTCTTCATAAGGCTTTTTGTTTTATAGAAAAAAAGAAGGGTTACTCAAATAATTATCTACTTTTACCATAATTTGGTTTATACTTGAAAAGATTTTACATAATTTTGCTTTCATTTAGTGTTGACAGAAATCCGAGTTCTCATCTTTTTATGGAAAAATGATTATGGCCACATTTATCAAATGGGACTCTCTGGAGATTAACCCACCAGAAATCAGTTTTTCTCATTTTTATCGCTGTTGTGAAATATTATTTTATTTGATTTTGTCTCGCTTTTTTTTTCTATTTATTTGAAGAATGAATCATTTGCATAGTTATTTCCTATTTTAATAGAGGTTGAATTCAATAATTTGTAAAATACCTCCAAAACATAAAATCAAGGTCTTAATTCTTTTATTAAGTTTTAGTTAAAAAAATTTCCTTCACCTCAAGTATGAATTGTTGGCTCAAAAGCTTATTCATTTGGTTTTTAACTGAGAGCCTGTCACTAAAAATAAAAGAGATCGTTGGGTATACTAACAATGAAAAAAGAAATTATCAATTGGCACTTCATTTTCAATTCCTTGTTCCTTATTATTTTATTTTTCTCCCTTGAATTTTCATTTCAAGCTTACTCCATTCATTATTGTATTTTAAACTAAGTAATGGGTCGTAAAATGAAGTATTGAGATATCTGATATAAGCTCATAATAGATAAGTCTCTGATTTTTTTTGTATCTTCTGAAAGCTCCTTAAAAAAATTCTTTTGCTTTGTAGAGTATTATTTTGTATTTTCCTTCCATTAGTTATGTCTATATTTTATGAAACCAAATAGCTGAATATTTTCCTCCTTTTCTATCTAAAATGTTTATTTCAATCATGAGAAAATAGCTCATAAGGATATTGATATCTTTGTAAATAATTCACTTTTGATAGATTATACCACTATAAATTATTTTTTCAAAGCTCCTGAATAGATGATCTCATTTTTTAATTAAAAAGGATTTATTTGATGTATATTGAAAAAAACAATTTCAAAACATGCAATTCGGTTCAATAATTTCTTTGTGAAGCCAAAAATTTTGAATTTTATCTTCTAAAGAATTTCAAGTACCACTTGGAAAGGAACTGGGAATAAGATAAGAAAGATTGTAAAGAAACTAACAAAGATATTCAGAATGAGGAGAGTACATGGGATAATTAATTTACTTTTCCTATTAAAAGATAATAAATATTCATTTAATTAAAAATTCCTTGAAATTCTATTTTCATTTGATGTAAAATTTTGAACTGAAGTGTTCAAGGAATAAATCAAGGTATAGAAGATTTCAATTCCAATAATTTCTATGAAACAAGAAAGTTCATAATTTATGTTAAACTTTATAAAACCTGTGACCAAAATTCAATAGATTTTTTATGTTGAGAATGAACTTTTGTGGAAAAAATTAAGAACTGATAGAAATTGGAAATTAAAAATGACCTTTTAAAAAATGAAATCAATAATATAAATTTAATAAAATAGAGTGATACCTCTATTTGTTTTTGTTTTTCAAGACTAAATGATTTATTCAAACTTTATTTAGCTACATAGACTGAAGTCTCCAATTCTATAAATCTTTATCATGGATTTTTGAAACAATAAAGTGAAAACTACTTCTTAAGAGAATATATAATTAGCGATTAAATTAAAATTTAAGCCTTGAGGTTTTTATTTATAGATAAAAAATGAAATAAAAAACAACCTCAATATCTTATGAAACATAACCCACTCCCTTAAATCTCTTAACTTTTTATTAATATGTGTAATAAAGTAATTAATAATTAGCCTATAGAGGGAGTAATATTTTAAATTAAATACCATCTAGTTCCTTCAATTAATTGACTCATGAATCAAAAAAGAAGTGATTTCTGCCAAGGATGAACCCAAAAATTGATACCAACTAAGTAGAGGAGAATAGTGAGTGATCGATCAAAGAATAATCTAGCTTCAAGTTATATGAGAAAGAAAAGAGGATTTTTAAACTATTATCATCTCTGAAAGATGGAAATTCCGGGACTACTGAAATTAATTGATGGTATAATAAGATAGATTGACATGATAATCTAAACACATGGTAATTAATATTACTATAAACAAGCCAGAAACGCTCAAGTGGATATAAATATATGAGAAATCATGAATATTGCCAAAGGGTGTGTATTGGATACACTGAATTTGAGAAAAGAAGCTTTATAGTGGATTTGAATGGGATAGCAGATAGCTCCTTGATGTATTTCTGAGCTTTATATGTGTGAGAAAATAAGAAATTTCTGTAATGTGATGTGATTGTGAAGCTGGTATAGCTTATGAAAGAAATCTTATTTCTGTTGAGAGAAGTAATTCATATGTTGATAAATATGTATGGGGCTAATTATGGCCTATTCACAGCGAAAGGGATGTGTTTGAAAAGAGAATAGTATGCCTTCTTCACAGAATTAAGTGAGGTTTATACACAGCCTAATTTTGGAGGTTGATTAATGAATCAGACGGCTCAGCCTTCCTTGCTAATAATGATCTTCCACCAAATATCTTTTGAGAAAGGAAGAGTGAGTGTCTTATATAATAATAATGGTTCATTTAATATACTCATACCCCATATTAGTTTGAGGTTTTTAATGGTGTATTGTAAGTATCAAAATGGAATTATAGCTTTCCATGTCAAGCTACTAAGCGTAGTATTGAATTGTATAAAGGCTTTATGCAGTAAAGCTTGAAGGTATCATTTTTTGAAATTTTTTACATGTTAGTAAAGTATTTTGAATTCGGAAACGTTTGAATTGAACTAAACACCTTGGGGTGTAATTTGAAAGAAAAATATCCTATGCGATCGCCCTATTTCAGAGTTAGTGTGGAATCCAGATACATCATAAATACTTTGAGGTCTATTTGCAAGAATAAGTATATTTTGATTCTATTCCTAAAACCAGCATGAATTTCTGTTATGTAAATAATGCATCCAAAATGAATTATTCATAACTTATTTTGTAATAAACTTGTGTATGTTCAGAAATTATCATATTTTCTTGACCTTCACCCAAGGCTCGGATATTTATTCTATTCCATTTTTTTAACTCCCAAAATGCTTGTTGAAAGATATAAAAAATCAATTTTGAAGTGAATGTCATAGATTATCTAATTTCTTAGCCTATTTTTGGCATTAAAATAAGAAAATAGGAAGTTAAAACTCTTTTTTCATGCAGTTCATTTTAGAAGAAATTTTTTGAATAATAAAAATAATCTTGGAATCTACCTATAAATTAAGCTTTTCATATACGCTTAAATTATATGATATTCATAATTGTAGTTAAATAAATCTTAAATTGAGTATATTATTTATTAAATTAAAAATATACTTTGATTTAAGTTCACATTAAACAGTAACTGTGGGAATTTCTAGGGTTATTTCCTTCAATCAACTCATATTTGGAAGAAACAGACTGATAGAACGCTGGACTGAAACAGGATTATAAAGTCAATGGGATTCCACTGAGCTTAGCCACTCATAAGGAGGAATTTTACTTTTTATATTGACTCTTTCTCAAATAATTTTAAGTTGAAATATAAATAATTAAATCCATGTTAATTTCATCATATATTTTTCAATGAAGACAATTGAGAAACGTATTTCTGTATAGTGATTTTATATTATTCTTTGGAGAAATTAGACGGAGTTCACGTCAATTATTTGGTTGTGGTGAGAGAAATTATGGCTCTTGAATGAACTTTATGAACTTCTTTTAAATGAATATGAGCAAGTATTACACTAAATACTCAATATTTACAATGTAGAAGACAAGATAATCAACAAGCAATATAATTGAAATATTGTAATTTGTTTTACTAACAACAAATTTTAATGTATTTCATCAATGAATAAAATTAAGATAATCAATAATCTTTCATGATGAGAATTTTTTTTCAGTTTTGAGAATTTGAATTTGAGTTTTTCTTTTCAAATTAGAAATAGTCTGATATTTGGTAAGACATTTCAAATATTATTTGGGAAATAATTCTGAGATTTTTTTCCATCCTTGGTAAAGCTGACTATTTTTTTTATTTTAGACACATTTCTACATATACTGACCAAATACTTCAAAAGCTTTAATATTATCAAGAGGAGTTTATTAAACTTTCAATAATATAAACATAAATATAGAACTATTTTTCTCTTTAGTAAGCTTAGTGGTAATATTCAATTGTATATTCCTTAAGAAGCTCTTAATTTACATGGGTTTTGAAGCCAAAATATTGAATAATTTTACCAAAATTCCACCCAGAGAATCGATTTTTGGCAAAAACACATATGATATTTCTTCTTCTGAAGAGCTCCTGGGAAAACAAATTCACCTTTTCCCACAAGTGATTTAATTTGAAATACCTGGGAGATCATAAATTGCCCTGTAATTATCCAATTTTATGTTAAACAATACAGGTTTTGGTTACACTTGAAGCCCACTGAAGGCCTAATAATTGAGAATTATAGATTTGAAATAGCACAGTGATCAATACTAAAAGTAATAGAAGAGCTTCCTATAAAGGCCCTCAAATTCAACATTAAATAAAATTTTCAAATTTTGGGAGATGAAATACTCATGATACTCATCATACTAGTTAATCAGCTTCTTCAATTTATGAATGGGTGAATTAAAATTGAATATTCCATAACCAGATTCCAAGCGTTACGGAGAATGTTAATTAATCCTCCCAAGCACATATTATATGACAGAAAATTAACATAGAGACTCACTTAGATATTGAAAGGGTCACTCTCTCATTACATCCAGCTTAACCTCATAAATACCAATCAAAGTGGGGGACTTAATGAAAATCCACTTAATTTTCCTGAAAATTTCTCTAGCGAGATTATCTAGCTATAAGATATATCACCCAAGGAAATTAACACTACCTTCAACAATGAATTAATAATAAATTTATTCAAAAAAAGATAAAGTACTAGTAACCAAGTACAAAGAAAAATTCACTGAGACCTTGTGTCACAATTCTGTCTGCCAAACCTCAAAAAAGGAGACTCTTTCCAAAAAGGCTATTAAACAGGTTGGAAGACTGGTTAATACTGGCAAGTTTTAGATCCCATTCCACCATGTGACAGTACCCCCGGGCTTAGAGCACTGCATTCTGAGGTGCATGTAACTGTTGGTATTACCCATGTACTCCTCATGGAGCTACATTAGTCACAACAGGAGCCTACAAGGAACCCCCAAGGGGCAGAACCCTTGTATGCCAATGGAGTGGAAAACCCAGAGATTTCTGGTTGTTTGATTGAGACCTCCCTTTTCTCCAACCAAAATTGAACCCATGACGTTGTTAACTGGTTTATTTTCACAATGCTGTCTGCCAGTCCTCAACAAAGGGAAATCTTGCCAGAAAGGCTATTAAACCAGTTGAAAGACTGTTTAATACTGGCAATTTATAGATCACATTTCACAATGTGACACTTTGAATATAATTGTATCAAGTTGCAACTGAGCTCAGTTGAAGATCTGATTTTAAAATTAATTAAAAACAAGAACAAATCTTGAGAAGCTTATAACATTGTTTTGCATTTTTGGCCATTTATTGAAATAATATCTAAAAAACAACACTCCCTTAAAGAGAAAACTATTATTTTGTGTTTATGAAAAGATAATTGAGTTCAAACCAATTGTATGAAGTGGAAAGCTGCTTGCTTGAATTAAAATATTTTATTTTTTGGAAATATTAATAAGAATTTTTTTATTAATCAAGAGAGTAAAATTTCTTTTCAAGAAATTGAAGACTGTCATAAATATGGGCTGAATTCATTTTTTTTGAAAAAATGCCAAATCAAGGACTAGTATCAAATTGTAATGTAAGAATATGTATAAATTCATATGTCAATAAGTATTTAATATTCCTAATCAGAATCATAGTTTGAAGGAATCCTTAAAAAAACTCAGGAGAAAAATCCAATGGTAATATTTTCTTTCAATATTATTTACATATAAATAAACCAAATATAATGACCAAAAAAGCTAATAAATTTCCAATGTAAAAGTCTCTAGGCTCTTCCAAACACATTGAATCAATTTAGTTCTCTAATAGATGAACATTTTATATAGAATGAAAATTTCATGACAAGAAATTTTAGCTATATATTGACAAAGTAGCTCCCATATCCCAGATTGATTGGAAATTTCAAAAGTAATGATTATTTGAGTATATTTATCATACAGAAAAGGTCAAAAGGTTTTGAATCTACCCTCTTTGGAAAATGTATGGGTATGTTTCCTCCCATATAAGTATCAAAAGAGTTATTTTTTGAATATGATTAGCCAAGAATAATTATGAGACTATGTATTTTTAAAATTGTGTCTTTGATTTTCTGCTCATGGAAAAATCTTCAGGAACATTTGAAAGATTAAAAATAGAACTTATGTTGTTTCCACTTGTTGAATTCCATGAAATGAATATTTAATTAAAGTTGGGGAAAATAATAAGATATTTAAATTTGCAGTGTTAAGGAAAATATCTATTCAATAGAAGATAATAATGATGAGGAACCTTGAGAATAATAAGAATTTTCAGTAATTTTGATTAATAAATTCAGCTTAGTGACTCAAGTTGGAACTTTGTGAGGAAAATAGTATTCATAATTCATATGATTGGAGATGGACAAAGAGGAAACTGAAAAATAGTGATTTCAGATGTAATCTTTAGCTGAGATTAGCCTTAGCATGGATCTTGTTTCTATATTTTTGAATTCAAGCAATTGAGTGGGAGAGCTTACTGTTAAGAACACTTTCATATAAAACACTACAATTGAGTTCAATGTAAAAAAATTTCCAACCTTAAAGAGCTGGCTGAGAATATGACCAAATAAAAATAGCAAGTTAGAACCCAGTATGAAGCAAGGCAAAATCTGGGTTGGAGCTGCTACCCCCACTGGTGGGGTTAGCTTTTTTTCATGGTGATTACAGCAGAGAAAATTCCTCCTTGCCATGCCTGTGATCATATTGAATTGGAGGGGTCTTTACTGCTTTTGTAATCAGGATAAAGATACACTCAGAGCCTACACTTCAAAGAATAGAGAGAAAGGTTTCATCCACCCAAGCTCCATCTCAACAGGAAAACCTGTTCTCCTTTGTCAAAAAGAATTATGGTGGCCTTCTTTTTTGCATTTCTTGTCAAAACCTCAATGCTGTTACTAGGAAGAACAAGTATTGTATTGCTCCTATGGATATGATTCTCATTGTTTTTAATTCTTATTTATCTTCTCCAAGATTGATCTGTGTGGTGTCTATAACCTTCTCATAATCAAGGAGGGTGGTGAAAAACTTAAAGCTCTTAGAACCAAGTGTGGAATCTATGAGTACCTGGTTATGTCTTTTGAGCTCATCAATTTTGCTTCCTCTTTGCAAAATGTTTTGAATGATATTTCCTCCTATCTTCTTGATATATTTGCAATTGTTTATTTCTATAATATTATGGTATTTACCAACTCTGAGGAAGATAATTTCAATATTTTTTCTACTTTTCTTTCCAGTAATAGAGCTAATAACCTTTTTGAACATTCTTTCAAATGTTTTTTCCATGCTCACTCTGTGGAGTATTCAGCTAATGGTCTTTCTTCTGAAGGCTTCAATATAGACTGGTACAAGGTTCAGCAAAGTCTCAATTGGTCATCCCCAAGAAACCTCAAAGATCTTCACTCATTCCTTGGATTTTAAAGCTTCTTCTTCCATTTCATCAATAATCATTCAAAGAAAATCAGTTCACTCACCAAATTCCCCAAGAAAGATTCAGTTTTCCCATAAATGGGGAAGCAATTAGCAAGTTTTGAAATCTCAAATATGCTTTCATCACAAGCCCAATCCTTCCTCATTTCAACCTATCTCTACCAACCATTGTAGAGATAAATGCCTCTTATTATGCCTTAGGTGACTGACTCAGGAAAACATATTATTGAATTTCATATCTGAAAGCTACTTCCAGAAGAACTAAATATGAGATTAATGAAAAGGAACTCCTTGGAATAGCCTGGGATCTTAAGATCTGGATTTCTTCCTTCCTTTCTCTTTTATTATTCTTTGAAGTTCTCACCCATCACTCTTACTTAAAATACTTAATCTCTTCAAATTTACTCACTTTCTGTCAAGTTCACTGGGCTGAAGCCTTTTCTTAATTTCATTTTACCATCAATTAATGCCTAGAAACTATTCAATTTTCCTTGTAAAATGGAAGCAATGTTAATCCATAGAGGGGCAAGAATTTTCTCAGAAAGAATTCATTAAGATCTTCAAAACCTATCAATTGGATTAAGTTCAGCACTCCAATTTTTTGGCAGTCATGGTGAAAGAATTTTAAAATTTGGTTGGCTCAATTCAGAAGTAAATTAAGCAAGATCCTCAGTACAGAAGTATTCTTCAAGATTTGGGTGAGGGATTATTCTCTTCATCCTTCCTTCCAACATCTCCTTTTCAAAAATTTGGTGGTGGTACCAAATGACACCACAAATCAACTCAATATACTTCCAAATTTGCATTCATCTCCTCTGGCTGGCTATGCTGGTCAAGAAAAGGCTCTCAAACTAGTGAAGCAGAATTTCCACTGTTCTTTCATGACTCAATTCATCAATTATTGTGTTTCCTCCTGTGAAGAGTGCTCAAGAAAGAAGAAAATTAATCACAATAAGCTAGGACTCCTGAAGCCCATTCAGATTATTAATGGTCCTTGGATTTTTCTTTCAATGAAATTTATAGCTCAACCTCCATTGTCAAAATCTTCTTATCCAATTCTGGTCATAGTGGACAGATTCTTAAAAATGGAATTATTAACTTAATCATTGTCTTCAATCACTTCTCTTCATTTGGTCCATTTATTAATTAAAAGCATTTTCTCCAAGAATTTCCCTCCATGAAGCAGTTTAAGTGATAGAGGCTCTTTTTTTGTTTCTTCCTTTTTAACCAACCATTCTGGGAGGTGCAATATTTCAAGAGACCTTTTAGCTTCTTATCATCCTGAAACTGATTGAATTTTGACTCAGTTTGAACCACTCAAAAAACTCCTTCTGAAAAGCTATCTTCCAAAATTCAATCATGAAAGCAAGATGTAAAGAGAGGAATTAAAGTTTTTGTCAGCCTGTGACTCAAAGCCAGAGCACAAACATGACATCCAATCACCATAAATCAATGGTAGAGAAAAATACCACCAAAACATGGATCTGAGCTAAAACATCTCAAAAGGTATCAAAAAAGAGGAAAATCACCTTTCTCCAAATATACAGGTTCCATCATGATAGGACAAAGAATAACAAAGTTATTCCTGCTCAAAGAAGTTGCTAAGCATAAACCTTAATTTTACCCTCCCATCTGATATCCAGAGGGAGAGGCTTAACCCCAGTAAGCCGGTATTCAAATTGAATCTATAAGTAAGGGCTATCTAATGGTACTAGCCAAGCTGAGGTAGCACCAAAAATACAGAAGTTATGACCAAAATAAGGTCAAATAAGGGTGAATAAAATATTCACCTCTCATCTAACTTTTATGGTTTTAGTGTGAGATACCCAAAGTGGGGTCATTCTTGGAATAGCACAATTAGGGCTATGTGATGGTGTCATTTATTTCCTCATATCTCATCTAGATCAAATGTTATGGGGCAAACAAGTTCCATACAGATTTTGAGAAAATCATATATCTGGATAACAAAAATTGAACATAGCATAACTTTTCCATATTTAATGTTACCCATACAAAATGATGTACCATTGTTTAGATCTCATCCAGGGATACACAATGAACCAACATTGAGGTCAATATTCCAAAAACTGACAAAGTTATAGCAGTTTTACAGTTAAAATCCCACAGTTTGGCCAATACACCTTTACTGTGGGATACTATCCCATAGCTATGATTATGAGGTGTCAAATTGACAAAGAAGCTTATTTATCCTTCAATACCTCATGGTTCATTCAATACTGGGGTCCCATACAGGTTCTGTACCGCTTTCTACATGTCATACACATCAGAAGATGGCTGTGTGGTCCCCAGATGAAACTTTTCATCCTGTATTGTGGAAACCTACTCATATGTGGCTTTAAAACTACATCTGAGCCCAATACAGAGTATACAGGCTTTGTGAAAATCATAAGCTAGTGCCCTGAAGTGAAAAATCTTCACTTCCTCTACATGGATGGTCTAGAGGACCTTTCCACCCCATTTCAGGATAAAAGGAGGCCTTTTCTCTACCAGAAAACAAATCCCCATCCTTCTCTTGAATTCCTACATAGTACAACTGTCCAAAAAGGTTTTACGCTTGGGAAATAAGCAGTTATACCTTAATTAGTGTATTGTAGCTCTTATTATAGTAACTGTGAGCCTTGAGGTATATTTTACATATCCAAATAGGCCACAATTATCTTAAAAATGATTTTTGAACTATGCATAACCCATAAGTCATGCATATATTCAGAATTCCTCATTTTTTTATTTCAGAAAAGATGAATAACTTTTTATTGAGTAGGTAAATCCTTGGATTTAAGGCCAGATTTGGATTCTACACAACATTTCACCTAGGGAATCTCCACAGAGTGAATAAGCTAAAATAAACTCTTTTAGGTGGTAATTTGGAAAATACTTAAATAGCACATCATCAATACCACATAAAAGATCTGTGAAAATTTTTGTTTTTCTCAATTTCACGCCAAAATAATGGGAATGTGAGAAATCCCATGCTGCATATACACTAAGAATAGTTTTATTCATGTTTTGGGCACTTAATATTATTATATTCCTATATGCACTTTTGGTACACCAATAGTTGATATCAGTATTTAAGCCTGAATCTCTATTTTTGACATGGAAATAGCCAGAGGGGACAAAAGACATCAAAGAGAGCCAGGGTACCCAACTTCTGAGGCCTCTGAGGCATGGAAAGCTCTAAAGCTTGGTGCCATGGCTGATCTTGGCACAATTAGTAAAGTAAAGCCTTTTGAGAACTTAGTTACCATGTCAGAACCTCAGTATATCATAAGAAAATAGCAAATAAGCTGCTATTTTGACATGCCAAGGAGGTAAAGAGCAACTCAGAATCCTGTAACCATGTGAATTATTAATTAATCTCCATGGATAAGCCCCAAAAGAGTAATTAAAACCCTTTTTGGACTATTATCCATTGATTTACCTCATAGCAACCACCCATATACTGCTATTTGTAATTATATGTAGAAATGAGTTAAAAACTTCAAAAATTCATTAAAAATACAATTCCTAATTAATCTTTCTGAATTTTTCAGGACCAATTAGGGAGGTTATAATTCATATAAGAACCAAAAAAATCATACTTTAATATGTAAAATTCAAAGCTTTACTTACAGTCCATTTTTGATGATTCCATGTGAAACACAGAATCTTTAAAAATCTACAGAAAATACATTCTGTGATGAAATTTTCAATAGAATTGATAACTTTGAGAAATAAATGATTATTTTGGAATAAAAGAAGATTTTCAGTTGTTACTCCTTTTATTCTTAACCATAAATAGGTTGATAGGCATGTAAAAACCTCAATTAAGTAATTATGATAATCTTACTTGACAACAGATGATGCAATCAATAATCCAAAAAGGTTTATTGTTTTCGCACTCACTGGTTCTTAATTTTGCTCCATGGCATGCCTCTGTGAGCTGTCTTAGACTTAAAAGAGGCTTCATCTTGCTGTTTTTTTCCAAATCATCTCATTATTCAATTATATGTGTAGTACCAACAAGTAAGTATTAGTTAGATCTTTTCTTAAGTGTTTTGAATCTTTCAGAATCAATCAGAAAGATGTGAAATCATAGAAATCAACTATATATTGTTGTAATTTTGTTATAAAATCATTTTTCATACATTAAATCCACAATTTCACATCAAATCTCTCTACTCTTATCTTATAAAAAGGTTCATTGGATTAATAGTGAGTGATTTATCTTAATTCTTAAAGTTTTTCTCTAGTAATAGTTTTCTTCAAAGAGCTATCCTTATAGTTATTCTTGTAAAAGATAATTATATATAAAAATAATTTTATTATTTTAATTAAGAAGTTTTTATTATTAAATTCTTCTTGTAATTAATTCTTGTAGACAATTAATGCTTACTGTAATAATCACTAGTAGTGTATAACACGTAAAAGAAATAATTCTCCAATTATTTAATTTTTGTTAAAATAATTTTTTTATTATTATATTTAATAAGAACAGTCATAGTACTGTTGATTAATAGTAATATTATCAACAGTTTCATAGACACATCCTACAGTAACCCAACTGGTAAGACTGCACCCAGGGCTTTCAACATCGCTCACCACCACTATTCCTCATAGTAAAGCCCTTAAATTATCATTTATAAACCTTTTTTTAAACTTTGCAATCCGTGTAACAGTAGATATAAAGCTGTATATACTTTAATACCACTTCATCATAGACTCAGCCTGACAATTTGGGGGCCTGGCCATGCTTTTTGAACTTTTTTGACTATTTTTGGCATAAAAGTGAGTCTTTTCTCTTGATTTTCTTCATTAAAATCATTTTTTCCTTTTTGAGGCATAAAATCTAAAAAAACATATATTATATGTCATATATTATCCATTTGAGTGGTATATAATCATATACCACTGTGTTTTCTCTTTTTATTTCTTTTTCACATGTTTTGATTATAATTTAATCACAACAAGACTATTTTGGGTGTGTTTCTGATATTAAAACACTTAAAAACCCTTAATAAATTCTTTTTCAATTAAAAGAACCCTCAGTACTGTAAATAAGAGTTCAGAGGTGTGGTTGGACATATTGATATTTCAATTCTCCATTACATAACCACTGATAATATTACAGTTGTTAATTACCAGTTAATCTGTGAGATATTGGGATGGAAACTGTATACCATACATCCAAAAACCAGTATTTTTGATGTGTAATTGATAATTTAACTTACATATCATGATATAGTAATTTATTGCCCAGAGGACATTATTGGACATGCAAGAATCATTTTAAGAATTCTTAACTGACATAAGTCCTCATTTCCTTTGATTAAGTGGAAGAAAACTTCATTCCACTTGAAACCCAGTCACAAGGCAGTACCCCAGTGGTACCTTCAGAAAAAGAAGGTAAGAAGGGAACAGGAAAAAGGCACAGTGAAAGCCTCATTACCACCAAGAAGTGGACATCAAATGCCACTCAGAGGAGTAGAAAGCCAAATAACTCTGCCTCAATATATGGTAAACCAACCTTGATAACTTGTACAGGGAAGATTACAGTAATTAATCCAATTGTAACTCCTAAAGGTAAATCGCCCATAGCAGTAGAAAACAATTTTGTACAAGACACAGTCAAAGGTAAATACCCTAATAGCATAAAGGCTTTGACTGCTTGAAAACACTGATATGTCCCCTGTACACCTCAGGAACCTTGGAATACCAAGGAAACAGGCAGAGGACAGACAAGGCCTGTTGAGAAATAGAAGACCAGGAACAAGACACCTTGGACACAGTGGTGTATGGAAAGACACTGAGTGAAATAATACCCACTCTGCAATTCACCTTCCAATTCAACAGTAACCTCAAACCAGAGGACTGGAAGGATATGTATCAAGTTCTTCAGTGTCACTAACTCCTCAAAGATCTATTCCAATGGAGCATGTACAACAAGAGGTTCAACCTAGAATCACACTGGGAAGAACTTGGAGCATCCCAAAGAGATACCCTTCAAAGATCTTATGTTAATCACCAAAGGATGAAATCCCAACAGGCAGTTCAAACTCCTGGAGGAGAGGACAACCAGGATGAGGGAAAATCAAGCCACTATCAAAGCTATAGAAGAACAATTGAACCAGACAGATGCTACTCTGATTCCTTCAGGCTCAGAAGGAGTAGACCAAACCAACTCTCCAGTGGCTTTACACCATTCAGGAACCAGAAGATCAGTGGCTAAGAGTCGCCATTCTTCACAATCCCAGGTAGTTTCCGGGAGGAGACAAGGATACAAAGGAGAAAACAAGACCTCTTTCTGCCACAGACAGAAAGAGTCAGACTCAATGATCCAGAAGCTGTTGACTTGGTGAAAGAAGTACACAAGAGCCAGAAACAGTTGTAAATAATTCTAGAATTAGTAGCCCTACTCATAGAAATATTACCCCACTCAGAATGAACACAATTTTGTTACTCCTGAGATTAACTTGAACACTGATCAACTGTGGTTACAAATTCGAAAATTTCAAGTGAAAATTCAAGAGAAGATTGATAAACTACATTGAAGAAATGAAAGGTTGAAAGAAGTAACAACCTTATATGAGGATAAAATAAAAGCCATCCAAGAGAGCTGTGCTAAGTTATCAAAATCCTCTTAATAAACCAATAAAAGACTAAATAAAGTCTTTAACGAGAAAAACCACTGAAAGTAGGAAAGGGATTTTCCTCATCAAGACAATAACAAACTGTTTAATGTCTACCAAAACATGAAGCCTCAACCACAAAGATATGCTTTGAATAATCCATACCAAGAGGACATCAAGCCAGATTTCTTGCTGGATAATAAGGCAAGCTCTCCATCACATTACCAAGATGGATATAACATCACTTATTCAGAGAAGTAAGCACTGAAACAGCTTCCAGAGTCCTCAAGCTGGCCAGAATTCTCTGGTGTAGGAGAATATGATCACATGGAACTCATTGATCATATTGATGTACCAAGAATACCATATTACTGATTACTGCTAGATTAAATACTGCATTCAAAGGACATGCTAGTATTTGGTACACAGAAATGAGGGAAATCCATGGCAGAAGAAACTGGCATGGTGGAAGAGCAAAATAATTCAAAAGTACAGAAACAGTACTTGGATAAGGCAAAACACCATGTCATTTGAAAATGAAAAGTACTCTGTGGACAAAGATCCATATGAGTGGTGCCTCAGAAAGCTTAAAAGACTCAAAGCCATTGATCCTCAAATGAACATTCAGAGGAGGAATCACAAACCCCTAACACAAATGCCAGGAGAACTAGAATATGCAATAAAATGCAGGTGCAACCAAAGTTGTACATTGGATGATATTCAAAATACCTTCCAAGATATGAGGAAAAGAACAAATATGGGGAAATATTCCCCATAAAAAATCAGTAGTTTCAAAGGGAAACAACCTTTCAGGTTGGACATCAAAGACAACCCCAAATAAAGACTGGCAGAAGTGACCAATAAGAAAAACTCTTATCACAATTGTGGCTCAACAGACCACTATTATAACAACTATCCAAAGGCAAAGAAAAAAGTCTATGCCACAGAACAAGTCCCAGAGGAAGAATCCCAAATAGAGAATTCTGAATAAGACTCTATGGGTAATGCCATCCAAGAACACTCTGAGTATGACCAATATACAAAAGAGGAATTTAAAGTGGAGTACTAACAGGAAACACAACTAGAAATTCAGGATATACAGTTGGAAGCAGGAATGCCACAAGATACTGCAAACAAAAACTTTTGTAAACACACAAAAGATGCAAATCCCTTCCTAGTCACACCAACTAGAGGAATGGCATATATAAATGGGAAAACTACAAATATGACTGTTTGTATTGAAAATTTTCAACACCCATTGATCATTGATAGTGGTGCACACTGCTCAATAGTGGCCAGAGAATACCTGGACAACCACTTCCCAAATTGGTAGAACCAGCTCTTCCCAGCCAAGGCACAGAGCTTTACAAGTGAATCAGGGAAGATGAAATCCATTGGGACCATTATCAAAGAGATCATTATACCCAATAGGAAAGGTAATATCAGACTCAACCCAGAGTTTGTAGTTCTTGAAGATGCTCATATCAAGGGACTCTTACTGGGGAAAGACTACCAAAGGATGTATGGCATTGACATTTACAATAGTAAAAAAAGGCTCATTACCATAGGTATAAACAAGGAAAATAAATTTTCACTTGATATATACCATATGTCTAACCAAGACCCTCTAGAAGAATTTCTCAATGAATTCAAAGAGGGACAATTAAATTGTAACCTCACAAGTAGACAAAGAATTAGTTTACTCAAAATACTGAATAAAAATAGACCAGCCTTTGCCATTGGTGAAGAACCTTTAGGAAAGATCAGAGGCCATGATATAGAAAGACCTTATCCACCCATTCTAAGCAGACCTGAATATCTAGAAAGCCTGGAAACTAGGAAAGAAATTGAAAGACACATCAATGAGCTCCTAGATATGGATGTTATCAGGAAGATAGGACACAATGAAAGACTGTAAATCATTGCTCCTATACTTATTACCTGGAATGATGCCAAATCTAGGTTGTGTGCAGATTTCAGAGCCTTGAATAGCTACACAAAAGCTGACAGTTACCCTACACCAAGGATACCTCATGCCCTAGACAAGCTGGGAAAAGCCAAATACATAACCAAGATGGTATGTATGAAAGGCTTTCACCAGAATGGAGTTAAACAAAACTCCATGAAGCTACTCAGGATCATATTTCATAAGAACATATATTAGTACACTAGAATTCCATTTGGAATCAAAAATGCTCCAGCCGATTTCCAAAGGATGATGCACACAATATCTCAGGAAGACATATTGGAAGGCTGGATGGTGGTATATATTGATAATATCATTATATACTCAAAGACATGAGAAGACAATGTGCAATACATAGAAAGAGTACTAAGTAAATGCACACAAATTAATCTGAAAATTTCACTTAAGAAGTGTAATCTTGGCCAACAAGAACTATTGGAACTAGGACATAAAGTCACAGGCCTTAGCCTGGCCTTAGATCAGAACAAAGTAGAAGCAGTACTGCAAAACCCAGTACCAGAGAACATCAAAGAGATGAACTTTTTTCTTGGGTTTTCTAGCTACTACAGAAACCAAATCAAAATATTTTCCCACATAACTAGTATTCTATACAAGTTATGTTCAAATAATGTAGTTTTTGAAATTACCAAGGAAAGGAGGGATGCATATGAGAGGCTCAAATATGAGCTCACTAATGCACCTGACCTCATATTACCTGACTTTGGGCTACCATTCAAGTTATATATAGATTCAGCTTGTAGTAAAGGCCTAGGAGAAGCCCTTCACCAAAAACAAATTTTGGATGGTGAATCAAGGGAGGGAGTAATATGCTACATCTCTAGGCAATTGAAAGATTCAGAAGCCAGTTATGGAGCCTCTCAGATTGAATTCTTATGTTTAGTCTGGGCTCTAGAGAAACTCAATTATTACTTGGAGGGTGCAGTCTTTCAATTCTACACAGACTTCACAGCCTTGAAGTCTTTACTTAAAATGAAGACTACAAATAGACACATTTTGAGGTGGCAAATAGCCGTCCAAGATTATAGAGTTAAAATGACCATCTAATAAAAAGAAGGAAAAAGCCATACCAATTCAGATGGCCACTGGATAATTTCAAATGAAACCCAGCTTATGACCCTGAAGTAGCTTCCAAGACTCCTATCCATTTTGTGGAAATAAGCAATAGAAAAAACATCATATTTTCTGAATAGGCACCAGAATTTGGTACCTCAGACAGTGATAAAACTGAACCAGCAGGGACAGAAACTCCCATATTGGGAATCAGCTCCTCAGAACTGCATAATGAATTTCTCAGTTGAGTTACTAAAGCTTATTCCAAGCACAAACAGTGTAGCATAATGTTACAGCTCTTTCCACAGAAGTACAGGAGCCCAGTTAGAGGGACTATAAGGATGATAAATATCTCCTTATAGATGTACTACTATATCACAGAGAGAAGCATACTAGTGCCCTCCCAGTGATAGATAGAGACCACATATCCCTTATCCTGTAAGAATGCCATGACTGCCCCTACATGGGACACATGAGTGAAGACAAGACCAAAGAGGGGGTAGCAAGCACACCTTGGTCGCCCCAATGGGAACAAGAGTTGAGTGAATACACCAACACTTGTGAAAGATGACAGAAGGCAAACAGAAAAAATGGGAAGAGATATGGGCTTCTTCAACATATAGAAGAGCCCAAACACCCATGGGAAACCATCAACATGGACGTTGTGGCATGAAATAAGGCAGTACCTTGAGGGGGAAATTATTGGTAAGTCTGTTTTGAATTTCAGAATTGTCCAATAACCATGGGTGCTAAGGTTTATTAGCTGCCCCTCTGAATAGTACTGAATAGTCAGCCTACAGAGAATCGACAAATAAAATAAGATTTGTGGCTTTAACAGATAGAGAAGATGTATCAGTAGTCTCTAAATCAGACCTATCAATAACACTACAGTAAAACTCTGATTCAAAACTAAAATTTCTGATAAAGTAAAAGCTAAGATTTCTTTTTATTTTGATAAAAGTAATGATAATATATTTTTTTTTCTGTTATTTAATAAAATTAATAAGAATATTTTTTTTTGGGTTTTATTTTGATTATAATGATTTTATATATATTAATACTAATAATAAGACTACTTGATATTCTTTTTTTTTCTATTTTTAATGTTAAGTTGATATCACTACTTCTTTTCTTTTAATAATACTAAGCTTTTGAGAAAATCTACTGAGCTTTTTTACTATGGTTATACTACTATTCTTTGAAAATACTAAGCTACTGAGCAAGGCTACTGAGCTTTTACTACGTTAATACCACTATTCTTCAACAATACTAAGCTACTGAGCAAGGCTACTGAGATTTTACTATGTTAATACTACTGATTCTTTGACAATACTAAGCTACTGAGCAAGGCTACTGAGCTTTTACTACTAAAACACTACTACTACTCTAGATATCCTGCTAGTTCAGGGATGGTTGTGATCCTGGATAGTGGGAACTTGTTCCATGATGCTAGGAAAAATGAGGGAGAGAGGACCTCTATTTATAGCTTTTGGGCCTCCATAGAGCTTTTCAGAACAGGGTACTTAGAAAAATCATAGTTGAGAGGTTTTAGCTGGTGAGACGTGTAGTTTTGATATAGCAATGTGTTTGCTGAGAGAATTATGCTGGTGGTGTTTTTTCTTATCAAAATCATGTGATGTATTTGAGATAATTTGGCTGATGAGATTTTCTTTTTGCCAAGAAAGTGGAGAAAATACAGCTCTTGACAATTGAAATTTATTCTAGTCATATGATATATATGAGAAAATTATGCTGGTTTTTCTGTTTCTTATCAAAATGATGTGATGTCTTTGAGATAATTTTGCTGGTAAAATTTTCATTTTTGGTGACTTTGTTATGTATTTTCTGAGATAATTATGCTGGTGGTGCTTTTTATTATCAAAATCATGTGATGTATTTGAGATAATTTGGCTGGTGAGATTTTCTTTTTGGCAAGAAAGTGGAGAAAATACAGCTCTTGACAATTGAAATTTCTTCTAGTCATATGATATATATGAGAAAATTATGCTGGTGTTTTATTTTAGTATTGTATCATTTCATATGGAGATTGCATCATTTCCATGAAGTTTAATGTGTGTCATTATTACTAAGCAAACATTTGTTCTTGGAAAATATATTGTAATTTTATGCATAGCCTTGAGGTATGTCTTCTTTCAATTGAATAAAGGTGGGGAAAATACAGCTCTGATGCTGTGATTTGTCTCCATATACCTTTATTTAGATTAACTGCTTTTAATTGCATAATTTGTTCTTTATGATGCAATAAGGTGGATAAATACTTTGATACTATACAGTTTTGATAAGATCTTGAGGCTGTGTATTGTATATTTCTGTTTGAAACCTGTTGTTGTAATGTGTAAATATGTTTTGCATAATTTGTTTTATTACCTTTTTTTTATTGGTAATCTTGAAACTGATACTAATGGTATGGAATACCACAACATGGTCACAGGACTACTCCCAGGAGGCAAGGAAAAATTAAATGACTTCCTAGCTATAGTAAAAGTGTAAGTTGCCTACCATGTCACAAGGAAGACATAGCTATGGATACAGCCTTTTCTATTCTGGAATAACATCATATCCACATGTGGAATCACCAAAATAATCATTAGTAATTGGGACACAAAATTCACATCAGAATTTTGGACCAACCTCCATGACATGCTAGGAACAAAACTTGCATTTTATACAGCTTATCATTGATAGGCAGATTGTTTAGTGGAAACGATTATCCATACAATGGAGGACATCATCAGAAGATTCTGTGCATATGGAATTGAATAAAAGTACCAGGAAGGATATACCCATGACTGGTTCACACTTCTGCCATCACTCTACCACAGGGAAATCACCCTCACTGGTAGAAAAAGGGTAGAACCCCCTAATGCCTGTGGATCACTTGAAGAAAAATCTTCTAACTATCCCCTCCACAGCCAAAGAGCTTTATGACATGTGGAAGAGGGCATGTGATACAGATTTTAAGTGCATAGCTGAGGCAAACAAGTACAACAAACAGAGTTATGAAAAAACACACATGGAACCAGACTTCAAATAAGGGGACCAAGTGTTATTATCTACACTCAATTTTAATAATCTCAAGGGACCAAAAAACATTAGACACTCATTTATGGGACCCTTCACTATAATCAAATTGATAGTAAAAAATGCAGTGGAGGTTAGACCTAAAGAAGAATTCTCTAGGAAACACCCAGTATTCCCAGTGAGCTTGGTCAAACCCTACTTTCAGACAGGAGAGGATAAGTCCCCCTCCAGGAATAAGACCTACACTCCAAAAGACATAGTGGAGGTGGAAGACTCCCCTGGCCATTTGAGAAATATCATCAAGGCCAGGAAGATCAGACTTAATGGTAAAGACCAGAGACAATATTTTGTCAGATTCAAGAACCAAACAGCAGATAAGGATAGATGCTTGGCAGAAGATGCCATACCAGATGGTATCCATGACCTGAGAGAATCCAGAGGCTCTATGAGTCCTGAAAAGTCTCATAAATGATGATCCTTTTTTGGAGGGAGGGTATGTCAGCCTGTGACTCAAACCCAGAGCACAAGCATGGCAGCCAAGTTCCATAAACCAATGGTACAACAAAATACCACCAAATCATGGAGCTGAGCTAAACCAGCTCAAAAGGCATCAAAAGAAATAGGAAACTAACCTGTTTTCAATATAAAATTCCCATCATCATAGGAAAAAGAATAACAAAGTTATTCCTTCTCAAAGAGGTTTCTGAGCATAACCCTTAATTTTCAAATCCCCTCTGAAATCCAGAGGGAGGGGCTTAACCGCAGAAAATGGGTATTAATATTGAAGCACAAAGTCAGGGATAGCCAATGGTACTAGCCAAACTGAGCTAGCAGAGAAACTACAGAAGGTATGGCCAAAATAAGGTTGAATAAGGGTGAATAAAATATTCAACTCTCATCTAACTTCTACAGTTTTAGTTTGAGATACCTAAAGTGGGGTCATTTTGGAATGGGAAAAATCAGGGCTATCCAATGGTTCCATTCATTCCCCCATGTTGCATGAAGAACAAAATTTATGGGGCAAAAAAGTTTCATACAGATTTTGAGAAAATCATATATCTGGATAACAAAAATTGAACATGGCATAACTTCGCCATATTTAATTTTACACATACCAAATGAGGTACTAATGTTTAGATATCATCCAGGGCTACACAATGAACCAATGTTGAGCTCAATATCTTAAGAACTGACAACGCTATAGCAGTTATATGGTTAAAATCCCACAGTTTGGCCAATACACCTTTACTGTGGGATACTATCCCATAATTATGATTATGAGGAGGTGTCACATAGACAAAGAAGCATGTTTATACCTAAATAACTCATGGTTCATTAAATACTGGGGTCCCATACAGATTCTGTACAGCTTCCTACATGTCATACACATCAGAAGAGGGCTGTGTTGTCCTTAGATAAAAGCTTTCACCCTGTATTGGAGAAAACTGCTCATATGTGGTTTTAAAACCACATCTGAGCCCAATAAAAAGTATACAGGCCTTGTGCAAATCAAAAGCCAGCGCTTTGCAGTGAAAAATCTTCACTTCCTTTATGTGCATGATCTAGAGGACCTTTCCACCCCATTTCAGGATAAAAGAAGGCCTTTTCTCTGCCAGAAAACAAATCCCCATCCTGCTTGTGAATTTCTATGTAGTACAACTGTCCAAAACAGTTACACTCTTGGAAAATAATTAGGTATACCTTAATTAGTGTATTGTAGTTCTTATTATAGTAACCCAACTCATAAGACTGCACCCAGGGCTTTCAACAGTGCTCACCACCACTATTCCTCAGAGTAAAGCCCTTACATTATCATTTATAAACCTTTTTCAAAATTAAGAATCTGTTTCATAGTCAGATTTAAAGCTGTATATACCTTTATTATCACTTCATCATAGACTCAGCCTGACAGTTTTCATAAACAGGCTTAAGAGGTATTCATAAAAAATCAGAGAAACTCCACCTATTTTAAATACTGATTACATGGTATGTCTTTCCTCCAAAGATATTAAATACAAATACCCACCAAGAAAGCTTCAGAAATATAGCTGGGTTACTCTCCAATATTCAAGATATTCAGCACTCTTCTTACCACCTGAAGCTTCCATGTCAATACAAGTCAATCTACTCAGATTTCCATATTTCCCTCTGTGAGACAGTCAAGAAATTAGAGATCCCAAATAGGAATAATAAGCCTCCTCCCCCAATAATGATTGAAGAAGGAGAGGAAGGGAAATTATATCAAGTACTGCATCCCAATATCAAACAGGATAGCTATGGTACCTGGTTGAATGAAAGGGTTTCAGTTGAGACTCAGAAAGATCCACCTGGAAAGCAACTAAAAGCCTCAAGAATAATCTTTGACTTATCAAATATTTCCATCAATAATGTCAGTCTGTGACTCAAACCAGAGCACAAGCATGAAAGGAGAATATAATAAGCCAATGGTAGAGCAAAATACCACTGAAAAGTGAGCTGAGCCAAAATAGCACTCAAATGGTATCAAAAGAAAGATGAACATCACCACTTTCCAAAGAAATAAATCCCATAATAAGAAGAAAAATCATTACATAATTATTCAGCCTAAAAAAAAACTGAACATAAACCTTCATTTTCACCTCTTATCCAAAATCCAGAGGAAAAGGCAGAGCCTCCTCAAATGATTGTTCAAATCAAATCTCTTAGTCAGCGCTATCCACTGGTATTAACCAAATCAAGCTATCATAAAAACTATAACATTTATGGCCAAATAATAGCCAAATAAGGTTAAATCAAATTTTCACCCCCATTTAGCTTCTACAGTTTTATTTTGAGATACCCAAGTTGGGGTCTTTTTATAAAGCACACAATCAGATCATTCTTATTGCTCCCTCCATTTTGCCAAATTTTATCTAGAAAAAAGGTTGTTGAGAAAAAACTAAATAAGGGTTCATAATAAAGCCATATGTCAAAAATGAAATTTAAAATTGGTATAAGCTTACCATATTTAATGTTACCCATAAAAGATTAGTAACCGTTGGCCCATAAGGGCTACAAAATGAGTGGCGCTTTAGTTCTCTATCTTCTAAAATTACAGATTTATGGCAGCTTTAAGGTCAAAATCTCACAATATTGGATAAAATATAATACTGTGAGATAGTATCCCACAATATGAGATAAAATCCAATACTAAAAGATATTATCCTACAGTATTAGATAAAATTTAATACTGTGAGATAGTATCCCACAACTATAAATAGGATTTGTTAACACCACAAAAAAGTGTGTTTATGTTTCAATACCTCATAGTATGACTAATACAGGGTCCACTGGTTCAGGATGTACAGAATTATAAACATCTTGGAGCACCCCATGTGGTTTCCAAAACACATCTAAGACAAATACAGGCTTTAACTGTCTGCATAAGCCACAATCCTTCCCTTGGAAGTGAAAATATTCAATCTTCCTACATGGACAGGAGAAGAGGTCCTTTCAAGCCATTTTTAGGATAAAAAGGGACCTTTCTCTTCCAAAAAGAGAAATCACCATCCAACTCTTGAATTCCTAAATAGTACACCTTCTCGCCAACAGCTATACCCATTGAAAATAATAAAATTATTCTTACAAGTCTTATATCTATTTTAGTCTCTATTATAGTTTTCAATTGATAATTACTGTCACCAGGGCTCTCAGTAGTGTTCAGCCCCACTAATTCCTATTAGTAAAGCCACATAAAACGTATAAAAAATCTATTTTATCATTCATGATCTGTGCCACAGTCATATTAGAAGCTATAAATACTATCCAATTACTTTATCATAGACTCAACCTTACAAATAATCTCCTGAAAAGCCAGGACCAGAGTCTCTATCAGATTTTTTTTTATGGGTCTTGGTGGGGGAGATTGGTATGAAAGTAAGTTAGCCCCCTAGTATGCACATTTGAGGATATTTTACTCTTTTTTTGTAAGAATCCCCTTGGCCACTCTGTGAGCACTTGTCACGTTTTTGGACAAAGGACTCTGGCCAACATTTTAGCTTTAATACCACATTTCATGGTCATTTTAAAGCTCATATTTTAACAATGCATATTCATTTTATGGAACTCAAAGGAGTGGTAATTATACAAAGTAAACTCCTCTACTAATGTTCACTTCCCTGGGTGGTCTACAATCTGTTAAAGATTCACTTTTGCCACTCTGTGAGTACCTTGAATCAATGTTCTTTTACAGTTTCCTTGGCCAATCTAACTCAAAAATCAACATCTGTGATTAATAGAGATACCTCCTAATCTTTCATTTCTTTTGTTTATTCATTTTTGTTTCTATTCAACTTTTGTTTTCTGTCTTCTTTTATTATAGTACTTTCATTTCATTCAAAAATAATAAATACTGTAAAAATTTGATCAAGCACAAAAGGCAATTTCACAAGAAGATTAAGCAATCCCTATTTCATATGCCAATCTAAATAGTAGTTTTACATTTTATCCTTGAACATTACTCCTATTCAATCCCTTTCTAAAATCCTTTCAATTTACCTCCAACAGGCTTTAATTTTTATTGGCTCTCAGGAGGTCACCTTTCAAGGTGGGGGTACTGTCACAACCATGGACATTCATTTCCCTTGGATTCAATTATGGAGATTCTATTGCATATCCATTTTATTACCAATTTATCATATCCATCATTATTGGTAATTTTGGAAATATTTATCTTTCTTGGCCAAATTGGTCAATTAATCATCTAGGGACATCCTGACCCTGTCATTAACCAAGGCCATCTTTTTCCCTTTTGGGCATTTTGCATTCAGCAAGGGATATCTATGTCAAATGGCCATATTGGGAAATTTGGTCTTTAAATGAATCTTTGTGCACTTTTATTCCATTTTCCTATCAAATAATAGAAACATGCCTGACTGGCAATATTGGGACATTTTGTGCTGTATTTACAGATTTGTGGATTCATGCACAAATAAAGTTTTCATCTCTTTTGAGCTTGTTTTGGAAAAAACACCAAAGCTTTCCAAACAAATTTGAGTCCAATCACAAGTGTTTTCATCAAGGTTTGCTCCATTTCAGATGTACAATATTCCCCCAAGGGAATACATGCAAGTTTCCTTTCCAGGGATATTCAAGGGGAAATCCTTATTTGGTTTTAACGCTTAAAATATCTATCAATTCACCTTGGAAATCGCACCCATCTAATTGTCACAGGGGCTCTTGGGAAAAACAAGAGTGGCCTGGAGCTCAGCAATCAGCAAACTAACTTGGAAGACTCCAAAGAATAGAAAAGATAAAATAAAAGAAATGAATTCCTCTAAGAAATATGCAGTTACATGGATGAGCTGCAATAATAGAAATAAGAAGACAAATGGCCAAAGATCCAACCAAGTAAGTCCTTAATCACCGTTTCAACCTGCCAGAATGAACAATGAAATTAGTAAAGGATATGAACACCAATATCCACTGACAGAAAAAGAAAGAAAACAGAAAAAAAAATAAATTAACTGGGGGGAAATTCCTCCATGGTCAAAGGAGGCTGGTATATGTGAAAGGTTGGAAGATTGACTCCTTCAGGCTGGAAGATGGTCTGTATTGAATACTGGAAGCTGTATTGATTGTCTGAGGGAATTCATACCTAGCCGAATCAAGAAATGAACTGGGTTGAATGATCTTCCCATGGTGTATGAGTTAAAATACAGGTCTTCATGAATACAGACTGTATTGAATGAATGTGGCTTCCAAGGTGTATTGATGGAGTATTGAAACTTGAAAAATTGTTTTGGAACAACCTTCTGAATACCCCTTGAGAATGAACTGCCAGTATTCCCATGGAGGAATACTGTGAGTGAGAGATATACAATGATGGCTTGATGGCATCATTGATGTGTCAGAGTAACACTTGTCCTTGAGCCTTTATTGATCCTCTGGATGACATGATACCTTGATGAATTTTGAAATGTTGAAATAACCCTGTAAAATTCGTTCCAATGGATTGCCGGTGAGAAAAGATGCATAATGGTGTATAACACCATTTATGGTATTCCTGGATGTTGGAGGGTGAAAGTGGCCAAAAGTCTTTTGGGAGTATGCCAGGAGGATATGGGTGAGAAATGGGTTTTGGGTGGCTTCAGGGGTGACAAAGTGTTTTTGTGTCTTGGTCAAATACAGATTATACAGCTTTGAAACTGTATTTGCCCAAAATGCGCAAAAATGCAAAAAATTGCACCAAATGCAAAAAACTGGCAATTAAGTCCCAAATGGCCTAATAGGGCCATTTGGCAATATTTCCCATATTACATGTGAAAATGGCATAAAATGGCTTAACACAGAAAAACGCGCAAATCTGTATTTGAAGCTTAAAAAGCCAAATACAGGATTTTGGGCTGTATTTTCCCTGTTGACTGGAAAATACATAATATTTCCCAAAAGCAAAAACTGGCCAGTAAAGGACTGATGATGATTCCGCCAAACTGGCCCCAGATAGTTAAATGGCCATAAAGGGCCAAAAAAAGATGAAATGGCCAATTTGGCCAATGATTATGGATATGGCCAAATTGCCATAAATTGGATATGGGATGGATATGCCCTATGGAGGTCCAATAGGTGAATTGCCATGGTTGTGACAGTACCCCCCACCTTGAAATGATGAGCTCCTGAGAACCAATACAAGGTGAATCCTTTTGAGACTATTGGAAGGAGTTTTGGGAAAGGGATAAAAAGGAGTTCTTTTGAGAAATAAACAATTGCTACTGATATTGAAATTCTCACTTATGATGTGGGACTTGCTTGATCTTCTTTTGGAATTGGCTTTGTGATTGATGATGGATATAAATTCATGATGATTTTTGACATGAGATGTTGATATGAGAAAAGGAAAAATTTAAAATAAAAAAAATAAAAGAATGAAAATTAAAATAAGAAATGAAAAGAAATTAATCTTGAAGAGGTTCTAATCTTCACCTCAGACGTTGGTAATTTCTTTTGAAATCGGCCAAGGACCTGAAAAGAAAGATTTGATGCCAGGTTCTTGCAAAGTGGCCAAGGGTATGATTTGAAAGATTGTAGACCACTCAGGGAAGTGCACACCAGGAGGGGAACTTACCTTTGGTAGTTACCACTCCTGCCAGTGCCATAAATCGAAAGAATTGTTGAAGGAATTGTTTAGAAGGGGTAAGGACTTTAAAAAGAATTCAAAAAAAGGATGGTCTATTTTCCCAAGCTAAAATGGCCATAAATTTGGAAACAATGTTGAAAGGCCTTGACAAAAATTGCAGAGTGCTCACAGAGTGGCCAAGGTGATGCTTACATCAAGAAGGGAAGAACACCTCTAAAGGTGCATACCAGGAGTGGGACTTACATTTGGTAGTTCCTCTTCCACCAAGCACCATAAATGATGAAGATCTTGTAGAATTGGGTCCTGGATTTCCAGGATATAAAGAATCAAAATCCTTGATAAGTTCAGGAAGATTATTGAGGTTTTCAGTTGGTTCCCAAGTGGATCTTTCTTGGTCTTGACTGACGCCTTTCCATTCCACCAAATACCATAATGTTCCTCCTTTGAGTGTCAAATCCTTTATTTGAGAGACTTACAATTCCTGTTCTTCTTCAATTATAATTGGAGGAGGAGGCTCTTGATGCCTATTTGGGATTTTTGATGTCTTTACTGGTTCTAAGAGTGAAATATGCAAGACTGGGCGGATGGACTTCATTGAGATGGTAGGCATAAGTGCTGAATTCAGACCCAACCATCTTTCAGACAGTGTTTTGGTGGGTTTAGTTAATTTTATGTTCTTGAAAGAAAGCCATACCATGTTGCTAGGATTGAAAACAGGCAGACTTGCTCTACCTTTCTCTGCATACCTCTTAAACCTGTTTATAGCAACTTCACATTCTCTCTTGACATCTTTCTGTACTGATTGGAATTTTGTTGATAATGTTCCAGAGCAAGTATCTTGAGTAATGTTAACTGATCCAAAATGAGGATCTCTTCCATAAACAGTGAAAAACAGTGATTGTTTTGTTGAAGAGTGGTCAGGGGTATTGTAGGCAAATTCAGCCAGGGGAGCCATGTGTTCCAATCATCTTTATGTTAGCTGACATACATCCAAAGGTACTGTTCTAGTATCTGACTTACCCTATTTGTCTGTACATCAGTTTCTGGATGGTTAGCAGTTGATATATCTCTTGGAACCTTGAGCTGCTGACAAATATTGGTCCAAAAAGAAGAAACAAAAAGATAAACTCTATCACTAACAATTCTTGAAGGTAGGCCATGCTTTGAGAAAATATTGTTGATGAATAGATGGGCCAAATCCAGTAAGGTTATTGAAGAAATTGTTGGAATAAAAACTGAAATTTTTGAGAAGCTGTCCACTATGACAAGGATTGAGTTGAAAGAATTTGACGGTGGAAATTGAATGATGAATTCTATTGAAAGAAAAATCCAAGGACCATTTGGAAGTGGAAGAGGTTTGATGAGTGCAAACTTCTTGTGATGAATATTCTTGTCTCTTGAACACTGTTTACAGGATGAGACATAATCCTTGATAAATTGAGTTATGTCAGACAACTGAAAATCCCGCTTGACAAGTTTGAGATTCTTCTCTTGGCCAGGGTGTCCAGCTAGAGGAGAGGCATGCCACTTTTGAAGTATTCTGAGTTAAACAGTGAGTTCATTTGAAATCATGACACAATATTTGAAAAGGAGAAGTTGGGAAGAGGAATAAAGATAATAATCTTGGACAGATTTACCTTTACCAAGATCTTGAAGAATTCTTCTATATTGAGAATATTGCCATAATGCCTTCTGAATTGAATCAATCAAATTTGAACATGAATCCAGCTTGACTGAAAAGAATTTTGAGGCTTGAATTTCATCTTTCTTGATTATTTTCTGATAATTCATTGGGTTTTTGCTGATGAAATCCTCCCCCCTCTCTTGGTAAATATTGTCCTGATGTGATTTGCATCTGGAAGGGTGGCCAAGTGGCCAGGGCAGTAAGTTATTGAAAAATGGAATTCAGGGAGGAATTTAGCCCAGCAGGCTTTATGGCAAGTGAGAATATTGGAATACATGAAGTATTGGAGTGAAGAATGATCATTGAGAACTTCAAAATGGGAAGAAAGAGATGGAAGAAAAGCTCTCCAGGGCATGGGATCCCAGACTATTCCAAGGAATTCCTTGTCATGAATCTCATATTTGAGCTCTGCTGGAAGATGCTTGCAACTATCTAATTCAATGTGATGTTTTCCTGACTCAGTACAGCATCCAAGGCATAATCAGAGGCATCAGTCTCTTCAATGGTGGGTAGAGAAAGATTGGAGAAGTGGTGGAAACCACTTTAAGTTGATGAAAACATCTAAGAGCTTCCTAATTGAGGGAAAAACAGGAATATTTCTTGAGGAAACTGGTGAGTGAACTGATTTTCTTTGAATAATTCTTGATGAAAAGGCAGTAAAAATTGGCAAATCCAAGGGAAGATTTAAGAGCCTTGAGGTTTCTTGAAGGTGGCCAATTAATAATTTGATGGAAGTTTGAATGGTTCATCTCAAGGCCTTCATAAAAAACAATATAACCTAAATACTCTACACTAGACACATGAAATAGGCACTTGAAGGCCTTAGCAAAGAGGTTAATGGCTCTCAGTATTGTAAGAACAGTGGACACATGAGTGACATGTTCTTCCTCAGATTTGAAAAATACCATAATGTAATCCAAATAAACCACAACATAAACATCAAGAAGGACATAAAAAATATCATTGAAAAGATTTTGAAAAGAGTCAGAAGCAGTGGTGAGCCCAAATGGCATAACAAAATACTCATAACTTCCATATTTAGCTCTAAAAAATGTCAAATGTTCATCACCTTCCTTCATTCTGAGAAGGTTATATGCACCACACAGATAAATCTTGGAGACAATAGAACCATTGAAAACAGTGGGGATCTGATTCATAGGAGGAACAGGATACTTGTTCTTCCTAATAAAAGCATTGAGTTTATGGTAATAAACACACAAAAGGAGGCCACCATCTTTCCTTTTGACAAAGAGAACAGGTTCTCCTGGTGAAGAGAAGCTTGGATGGATGAAGCCTTTCTCTAAATTCTCTGAAATGCAGGCCCTTAGTGTATCTGACTCTTGGTTTGATAAAGAGTAGATAGCCCAAACTGGATGTAGAGACCCCTCCAGCTTGATATGATTATCACAGGAGCAATGAGGAAGAAATTATCCACTTTCACCTTGCAAAACACCTCCTCATACTGGTAATAAGCAGAAGGAACAACCTTCATCACAGTTCCTATTTCTTCTGGCTCTTCCTCTTCATCCCACAACTACTCCAGGGAGTCATGATAAGATGAAGGAGGAAGGTCCATATTCTCAAAGAAGAGATGAATTTAATATACAAAATTATCTTCTACAGCATCTTTAATCTCTTTGAAAACTTCATTTCTAGAGAATAGTACTTACTGATGGGAATTAAGGGAAGGAATACCGACAGAAGATGGAAATTATGGTGTTCTGGAATCACCCGCCAGAGTTGCACATGATTTTGCAGAAGAAAAGTAATTACTGAAAGATTTATAAGGATCATAATAGTCCTTATGATCAGCTTTAAAGACAATCAGCCCTTTCCTCCATTCAATAGATGGATCAAAATGATTAAGAAAGTTAAAGCCCAATATGAGGTCTTCTTCCTTGGGAGTATCAATGACTAAAAGGTCTCATTCAAATCTTGGGAAGGATGGAAGCTCAACCATATATTTGGTATGGTGAGTTACAAATAAGCCAGGGGAATCTGAGGAGTGCAAAATGATAAGAGGAATCTTCTCTGGCAGTTCTGACATGGTCAAAGAATACTTGTGAGCACACTGCCTTGCAATAAATGAGCTGGTAGCACCAGAATCAATGAGAATACCTTAAAACATATCAGAGAGAAGAAAAGTCAAAAAATGTAACAGAATTCTTGATACCAGTATTCAGAATGCACAATTGTTCTATTGATGGAAAACAATGAAGACCATTGAACACAACATGATCTTCTCTCAGGCTTTCTCCTGGCTGGGAAATTTTCCTGATGGTTGGGCAAGCTGGTTTTGAGTTCATTTGAAACAAGACTCAAGACTATGCTTCCCACCACAATAGGTACATAAGCCCTCCCTTGTTCTTCTTTCCTTTGCATAATTCACCAACTTGAAATGTTCATTCAGAAAGGAATAATGAGGCTTGTCCCTCTTCTGAAAATTCTTCTTCTTATTTTGATTTGAGCTTAAAGAATTCTGAGGATGAGAAGAATTTGACTTTGAGGCTTCAGGATTATTCTCTTGAAAATGGACCTTCCCCTTTTGTCTCTCATGGTACCTGGTATCAAGAGCCAGGGTAATATCCATTAAGTCTTGAAGAGAGTTGATTCTTGAAGGATGGGAGGCCAATTGCTCCAGAATCCTGGATGGAAATCCCCTCCTGAAATAATGGATGAGAGCTCTTTCTCCCCAATCTTCAATTCTTGAAACCAAAATTCTGTAATAAGCAATGTATAATGAAACATGTCCAACTTCTTTCATTCTTAAGGAACCCAACAGTGCTTCAGCTCTTTTAACTTCATTTTGGTCCCCAAATAAAGTAAATAGTTGAGATTCAAATAAAGTCCATGAATTGAGGAGGTAATTTGGATCTCAATTAGTGAGATTTGAAAGATAAGGCTCAATCCATTTTGAAGCCCTTCTAATAAGGAATGAAGTGGCATAAAGTTCTTTCTTTCTTTCTTGAGAGAAATCTTATGGATCATTATGAAATATTAGCTGGAAAGACTGAATGAATCTTCTTACTTTGAAGGGTTGATTCCCATCAAAGAATTCTGGTGCCTTCATAGATGGAGTCTTGAATTCTGGGGGTCTTTCTGCTTGAAGATTGTCGATAATCTGAGTCATTTGCTGCATAATGGCTAATAAGGATGGTTCAGACTGATGAGAGACAGTCTGATTAGACGGGGCTAGAGTTGGCCCTCCAGTACCTTGGGATGCCCACACAGGAGCAGGGAAACCTTCAGTACCATCAGAATCCTCCTCTTCACCATGTTCACCAGCACCTCTGAAAGTGGTCCTTGAAATTCCTGGAAAGCCACCAACTACTCCTGAAAAAGTATTTGCTCTTCTTGACCCTCTTCCTTCCTTCCTGGATGGTACTGCTCCTTCCAAATTGAGCCCTCAGTTGAGGAACTGCTGGGATGCCATCAAGAGAATCTCTTGGAGTTGGGGTAAGAACAGCTTGATCTCTGGCCTGAGATCTTGTATGTATTGCAGGAGGTGAGTGTTGGATAGGCATGATTTCAGGATAAAAATGAAATGAAATTAATAAAATCTACAATTAGATGATGAAAAAATTGAGGCAAATCAAAATAAAACTTGAAGTCAAAATCAAAATCAAAATTAATGTCTTGAAGAAAAATCAATGAATCAAAATGACATCTTGAGGTAAATCAATCAATCAAATGTCAAAATGAAATTTTCAAGTCAATAAATCAATGTCAAATGAGATCTTCAAGTCAATAAATATGTCAAATCAATCAAAATTGAAATCTTTCAGAAATTCAATGAATCAAATGAATTCTTGAGGAAAAAATCAATTTATGTCAAAAATTATTGATGTGAAAAAATCAGCAAAATCAATAATCTTCAGGTCAATCAATTTTCTTGAGGTCAATATCAATTGCATGTCAAATGTATCAAAAAATCCAAATCAAGTGAGTTCTTCTTTAAAAATCAAAATTGTTGAATAATGAATTGATATGAATCTTGATATGAAGAATATGTCTGGATAATCTTGATGAAAAAATTAAAAAACAACTTTAAGGTTAAGCCCTAAATTATCAATGCAATAAACTTGATGATTTGAAAAAAAGATTTGAAAGATAACACAAAAATAAGAAATGGGTCAGCTTTCATTTTTCAATAATGAATAATGAATGAGAGAAATTTGAGAGATGAAAGTCAATCCTAGAGTTCATAAAAATTAAAGAATCATAATTTCAATTAATGAGTGAATGAAAGTATAAAGAAAGAATGAACATAATGAAAAGAAATTATGAGTTAATTAGTATAAAGTCACAGGGACTCTTGGCAAAAGAAAGAGTGGCCTGGCACTCAGACATCAGGGAACTCACTTGGAAGACTCCAAAGAATAAAAAAGATAAAATAAAAGAAATGAATTTCTTTAAGAAATATGAAGGTACAAGGATGAGATGCAATAAGAGAAATAAGAAGCCAAATGGCCAAAGAGCCAACCAAGTAAGTACTTAATCACTTTTACAACCTTCCAGAATGAACAATATAATTAGTAAATGATATAAACACAAATAACCACTGACAGGCAAAGAAAGAAAACAGAAACCTTTTAAATGACTGACTTGATAATATCAGTATTCACTTAACAAAAGAGATAAGATAAACAAATACGAAATAGAATCAAGATATATTAATTAACTGGGGGAAAACCCTCCAGGGTCAATGTAAGGTTTGTCTAAGAAACTCTTGATAATAGTAACAATATCAAGAGTACTATTACTGTCCTCAGTAGAAAACTCTAATGTAATAAAATATTATAACCACAAATTTAAATATAATTATTAAAAATAATTATATATAAAAAATAAGTTTAATTATTATTATATAAAATAATAATAATGAAAATATAATAATAATAATAAATTATAATTATTCTATTATTGTTATAGTCACTGACAATTATAACAATAAGAAATGTAAAGCTCTTACTGAGACAATTACACATGGAAAATATAAATATTTAACCACCTATTAATAATATATAAATATTATTTATAAGATAATTAAGACACACACTGTGCAGAAATGATTCTTATAGAAAAATTCTATATAAAAAAAACTAATAATAGATGAAAAAGATATAAAATTTTAGAGAAAACTTACTTATAATACAAATTTAATACAACAAGTCAAATACGACAGTTCTTATGTTAAATAATTATTATAAGTTAAAAAAACGCCAAAAATCACTATTTTAAAATATAAAACAACTTTTTATGATAAAAACTATTATTAAAGAGTTTTTGAGAAGAATCTGTGGATTTGAATAGATATTTTAAAGACAATAATTTTATAAAATAGAATATATTATAGGTGATTACAACAATAATCTAACTTCTATGATTTCAATCCTTTAATTCAAGATTTATAAAGAATAAAATACTTAAGAGCTACTTTAATAATAATATTGTCTATATAATAAAGCTTTACCTGTTTAAATGTCTAATATAATTGGATTGATAATTGATGATGGACAAAAAAAGTGATAAAAAGACTCTTTTTATGTCTACAGAGCAGCTCTCATGATTCATAATGGATAAAGAGGGCGTTCTCAGGTAAAAACTGAAAAACCATGCTTAAAAATATGGTTCTTAACTTAAGGTAACTTATTTTTAATTCCAATTTAAAGTTACCAGTGTCATTCTTAACTCCAAGTAGCTTTAATCCTCATCTAAGCTCATTATTTTAAGTTTTAATATAAAAGAAGTTTATTTATATTAAAGTTCAACACATGAAAACCTTAAATATAGATTTTCAAGCAGAAATCTCTTAAACTCAATTTTTAATTAATTTTTAAAGAAATCTTAATTTTCTTTCAGTATTATCAAAAGAGTAGATTTCCAGGCTAATTACCCAGGAAATCTGTTTATAAAAGATACTTAAAATTTAATTTATATATATATAATATTACATTGTAAGCCTTGTGAAAGTTTGAAGAAAATCCATGAAGAATTGGATTTTCAATGAATTTTTGAAGTTATTGCTATTTTTCCACATAAAACAGAAATAAACACTAAACCTTAACTTTTGATAAGGTTTTAATTCTTGTAACCTTAAGATTTTAAGCTTATTTGAGCTTTGACAGGTCTCAAAACTTTAATTTCAAGCCTGCATATTGGGATTTACCCTTTGGCAGCTTGAAATTCCTGTCCAAATTGGTTTAAAACCAGCTTAAACTTTAAGGTTGGATCAAAGTCTAATCTTAAAGTTTAAATAAAGCTGAAAATCCTCCAATACAGGTGGAAAACTGTAATTGAATCATTGCAGATCCAAAAAGTTGGGTACCCCGGCTCTGTTTGGTCTTTTGCCTTTGTCCTGCCTTTTGGCGTGGATTTTGCCCTTTTATTTATTTAAAGCCATACTATGGCCTTAAACCCTTTTAAATTGAGCTCACGCAGGATTTACATTCTGTATGGTAGATCTTCAGCCATTTCAGTAAATATACACAACACCTCAATTTTAGCTAAAATTTTGGTAAGTTTGCATAAACCTTATGCAACTTTAAGTTTAAGCTTATTTAAGCTTAAATGTAACAATTTTAAAAAAATGTTAAAAAATTTACATTAGTACTGTGAGATTCTTAAATCTTCCAATGACATAAGAAATAAGCCTTTTTGGGTATAACACTCTATGGGTGTACCCTAGGTCATTTTTGGTGTAGAATCAAAAAATGACACAATATTCATAACTTTGTTTATCCAAAAAAAAGTTATACTCTTTTTTATTTTAAATTCAATTGAAAAGTCTTTTCAAGACTCAATCAACTGTATATAAAGTCATTTGTGGCTTTATGGGTATGTTATACAAACCTCACAGGCTCACAGTCAAAGGAGGCTGGTATATGTGAAATGTTGGAAGGTTGACTCCTTCAGGATGGAAGCTGGGCTGTATTGATTGTCTGAGGGAATGTATACCTTGCCAAATTGGGAAATGAACTGGGTTGAATGATCTTCCCATGGTGTATGAATGAAAATACAGGTCTTGATGAATCCAGACTGTATTTAATGAATGTGGCTTCCAAGGTGGATTGATGGAGCATTGACACTTGACAAATTGTTTTGGAACTACCTCTTGAATACCCCTTGAGAATTAACTGCCATTTTTCCCTTGGAAGGATACTGTGAGTGATAAATACACAATGATGGCTTGATGGCATCATTGATATGTCAGCATAACACTTGTCCTTGAGCCTTGATTAATCCTCTGGATGACATGATGCCTTGATGAATTTTGGAAGCTGAAATAACCCTGTAAAATGTGTTCCATTAGATTTTTGGTGAGAAAAGATGCATGATGGTGTAAAACACCATTTATGGCATTCCTGGATATTGGAGGGTGGAAATGGCCAAAAGTCGTTTGGGAGTATGCCAGGAGGATATGGTTGTAAAATGGGTTTTGGGTGGCTTCAGAGGTGATAAAGTGTTTTGGGGTGTTTTGGCCAAATACAGCTTTAAAACTGTATTTGTGCACAGTGCGCAAAATTGTGCACAATCCACAAAACTGACAATTAAGCCCCATTTGGGCATATTTTCCCATATTACATGAGAAAATGGCATATAATGCGCAAAATCAGCAAATCTTTATTTAAAGCTTAAAAAGCCAAATACAGGATTTTGGGCTGTATTTTCCCTGTTTACTGGAAAATAAATAAGATTTCCCAAAAGCAGAAACTGGCGAGGAAAGGCCTGATGATGATTAAGGGGCCATGTTGGTCCCAGATACTGAAATGGCCATAAAAGGCCAAAAAAGATGAAATGGCCAATTTGGCCAATGATTATGGATATGGTCAAATTGCCATAAGATGGATATGGCATAGATATGCCATATGGTGGTCCAAGAGGTGAATTTCCATGGTTGTGACACCAATACAGCTTTCTTGCATAGAAGCCTGTTATTCAGTCACAGGCCTTTGGAAGATTATTCAACTCATTTCATTTCCCAGTTTGAAAAGGTGTATGTTTCCTAAGGCAGTCAAATACAGGTTAGTTTCAGTGTGAAGGATTCTAGCTTTCAAATTTTCACATATAACAGCCTTCGTTTAAGCCATGGGGGGTTTCTCCCAGTTAATTAATCTATCAAGATTTTGTTCTATGTTCCTGATAGTGAGCACCTATATTATTAAGTCAGTAATTTTTGCCCTTTTCCTTTCCTGTGAGTGGATATTGATGGTCATATCCTTTACCCATTAAATTCTTTTAATGGCTTGGAACAGTCGTGAAGGACTTAATTAGTGTGTCTTATGGCTATTGGATTATGTTTCTCATTTAAATATCATTTTTCTCTTGAATTCTCTTTATTAAAGAAATATATCCTTTTAATTTTTTCTTTGATTCTTTGGAGTATTCAAATTTAGCTCCAGGCCACTCTTGTCATTGCAAAGAGCCCCTGTGAAATTATTCAACCTCATTTTGAAAATTATAAGAACTCTGAAAGATTCTCTTTGAAAATTGAATGATTAGATAATTTCAATGTAATATTACAACATTAAACCTTCATTGAAATGATAATTTCACTACAAAGACATCATAAAAAAAGGAATACCTTGGGTGCAGGTGATTCAATTCAAACATGTCTTAAACATGAAATAAATTCGATTTCAACATTAAACTCAAAATCATTTTCTTATTCAGATCCATATTTGGATTCATTTATATTTTTTAATACCTCTCTTGAAAATGTTTGTATTGTTGATAAGGAAATAAATTAGATATAAGTAATTATTGCTAATATTAAGGAGAGTCTTCATATAAAAGAGTCGTTTTTTCCTTAAATTTTTTGTTCCAAAAGAACCAACTTTTAGGGGACTTCATTTTCCCTATTCAAAGAAATTTAAAATCATAAAAAAATGACCTGATTTTTATCTTTAAAAAAGGTAGGAATTTGTGGTTTTTTGATTCAATTATCTGATTGTTTTAACAGAAAAAAGATAAAAGAATATAGTTTTGTACCAAGTTTTTATTACATTGTAGAATTAGTCTGTAGTACATGTTAAATGATAGATTAGCTGTTTATATTGAGAAATAAGATCTCTCAGTTGAGTTTTATCATTGGGAAAATATTCAAAAGTGATTAAATATTGAATCTTCAGGATAAGGAAAATATTTTCATTCCAAAGAAGAAACCCAATTTCCTCCATAAAAGAAAAAAATTCAATCTGGAAATATAATTTTTGAAAACTGCTTAATTAAGTTGAATTCACAAGCATTTTTTTCAAAGGAAGTGATAAATTACAATTTAGTCTCAATTCATTGAATTCAATATAAATTAAGCTTTCAGGATCAATGAGGAATCAAAATTTCCATTTTCATCAAGTTTCTGTAATGGAGAAAAATATATTGAATCAAAACATTATTATGTATTTTGGTTCAAATACTAAAGATAGTCAGATTTGATACAATTTTATCAAGAATGGGAACTGATTTAAAGGGGAGATGTGATATCAAATGAGAAAAATGATACTTTTCTTTGCAGTGATATTAAAAACTATATTTCATATTTACCATTTTCATAATTATTCAAAACCCATTTCTTTTAGTTTTAAAGAATCTTTTGTAATAAGGTATTATAAGAATGTCTTATTAGCTATAGCATTGTTTTTTTTATTGAAATTTTCTTGTAATCTCAAAAATATGGATTGGAAGATTGCCAAATATTTATAGCAAGCTTGAAGTCTGGGTGAAACTGGGTTGCACCTATTACAACCAATCATGTAGGTATTGTTTTCTTTGTGAATTTTATCAAGATTTTAAATTTATTTGTGAGTTAAATTTTCAAATCAATAGCCTGTGTTGGTTATTGTTTCTAATTGAGTAGTATTTTGCGAAACATTGCAATTTTAAGAATTTTATCTTTTGAGCTAACTTCAAATATTGTCTTTTTCTAAAAAATCTCATCTTCTGATGAGATTTCAAATTTTCATTTTATTAAAGCTTTAATAATATAGTTTATATTTTTTTTGTAGTTAATTTAGTAAAAAATGCATTAGAAAACTCAAAATTATTATTTTTATGGTTAAGAATAGGCCATTCCTTTGAGAAAATTCCTTTTATTTTATGTATATGATATATAATTATATAATTTTGTCGTTTAAATTGTAAAACTATCATTTCAATTGAAATTTTGGTGTATAATTTTCATCTTCACATCTCATTATGTTATTGTTTCTTATTGTAATTATCTTTCAAACATCATAATTTATCATCCTATTATTATTCTATATAATAGATTTTATTTTGAGCTGAATAATTATGAAAAAGATGGCTTTTATAGTTATCAAAATAATATGAATATTTTAGAAAAGAAATAACATGGTAAAATTATATAATACTAGTATCTTTAATATATTTTCTGATAGAATCTCCATACATTTAGAGGCCTTTTTCATTATTTCTGCCTAAAAGAACTTATTTAAAATATGTCTTTTGCATTATATGGATATTCTCATAATTATATTTCAGAATTACACCATTATTTTTTCATATTTTGAAGATAATTCCTATTGAGAAATTTAGAAAACAATTTTTACTGTCTTACACATGGAATTTTAATATCCTTTTAGCGTGAAGTAATTCATTTTGGTGACTCTGATAGTTTTTGATAATTACAAAAAATAAATAGAAATTCTTCAAAAATGTATCTCAAGCTTCAATTCAAACTTAATGAACTTGTATTTCTTTCTATTTTAATTCAGAAAAGGAGAAATTTGAGGTGAAAATTGCCATAGAGTATATAAATTACAGAAGATTAATAACATATCCAAGAGTTATTTTTCTTTTTCATCATAATTTTCTTATTATAATTCAGATAAAGATTATTCAAAATCCATAGCTTTAGCTCTTTGTCACTTCTGCATTTAGATTTTAATCACAACTCAGCACCAGACCATAAACAACACCATGTCACAAAATATACAGAGATACAAAACAAGTTTGTCTTAGCATGAAAACATAGTTTATTTTATTTAAACCTAGTTCATAAAATAGATCTTTGTAAAGGCTTGAAGATTATAATAAATATACGAACTATACTTATCTAAGTATTATTATCATTTTAGTGAAAGAAAAATCATGGTATAGCTTCATAAAAGAAGTATTATTTATAGACTTTCCCATAGAATCCCTATAGATTCTGAGCCCTTTTCCATGATTTCTATGTAAAAAATTCAGTAAAAAACATTCTTTGTATTCTTGAATTTTCTTAGTCATATATCATTATATTATACCATTTTTTAAGAATATCTTGAAGGTAATTCCTATTGAGAAATTTGGTAAAATACATTGCACTACCTTACACATAGGGTCTTTAAATACCTATAATAGAAATTACTTTTATTTAGTGACACAGATATTTCCCAAATAATACTATATAATGGCTCTATAAGTTTTTTTACAATTAACCAAAACTTTTGAATATATATATCATATATTTTATTTTCTAAATTTGAAGTTGGAGCTTTATTAATTTCTATTATTTTTTTTTTGGGGTAGAGAACAAAGAGCAGGTCTATGTAGGAATTTCCATGCAAACATTTATTATATAGAGGGATTATAACATATTTGAAAATCCTCTTTTCAATTTTTCATGAGTTTTATTATTATTATTAAAATGAAAATCATTGAAAAACATAATTTTAACGTTTATTTATATCTATGTCTAATTTTTTCTCACAATCCATCAGAGAATAACGAAAAAACTTTCAAAATATCTAGATAAGGACCAAAAATCGAGGTATTCAATATAAAAAAGGAAATAGCCACCTTTCAGGACTGTGAAGGTGATAAAAAACCTTTTAATTGACATTTCATTTTTGGTGAATTTGTTTTTCTAATTGGTATCCAAAAAGGCTAGAAGAGGATCAAAATACTCAATTCCAGATTAATATGGACTCAGAAGTAGCTCTGATTCAAGGAAAGGGTCAAGTATTCATAACCTATGAAGAGATAGAAGGCCCACAGTTGGATATTACTCAAGGAAAGATAATAATATTAGAAGTATATATCAATTAGAGCTTATTTATTCAAATTCAATCCAAAGAGCACAGATTAAGCTATATATGAGTCAATTACAAGAAAATTTTGAAAATTGTTAGGATGGATACTGATAGTATATTACTTCCCAATCTTATCAGGGTTCTCTTAAATTCTCACAAATTCCAAATACCTTTATATGTGTAAGGTTTGACTATGAAACAATAAGAAAAAATTACTAATATTTTACTTATTGTACTATGAATGTCCTTATAAGTGAAATAAATAAGATAAAATAATTATAATAATAAAGAATTCTTATAATTATGGCGTAAAATAATTATATTATTAAATAGATATAACAATATAATTTATATTATAAAAAATAGTATATATAAAATAAATATATTAATATAAGATAATTGATATATTTAAAAGCACTTTATTATTGGTACCAACAAATAATAAAGGCGTAAAAAATTGTTTTTTATTGATAAAAACAATTAATAACAATAATATTACCAATATTAAAGCTATAAATTAATATAAATACTATTTATATCAATTGTAGAATTATTAAAAGTAATAATAGAGAAAAATCATTATGATAAGAGAAATAACCTACTTTTAATGCTTAATATAATAATTTTGAATAATTGTACGCCTACAAATGTAAATACAACTTATTTAAATTGTAGTTACAATAAAATTTAAGAGAAATTACAAATTTTCTTGGTTTTACATGGAATTGAGGTTTGTAAGAGAAATTTAAACAAAACAATTGAAAAATTGCAATAATCACGTAAAAGATGAAGAATATCATAAGATTATATTTGGTCTTTAATAATATAAAAGCTTTATATATAAAGACTAAAGAAATTACCTTTTTATTGAATGTGTTAATGTTTTGTAAGCATCTGAGGGGGAAATAGAGTAAAAAGAGCTCTATTTATATTTTATTCCTTCCTCCTAGAGTCCAACAGGCTTCTAGTAGATGTGCACGGATCATATCCACTGGAATTTATCAATATTTTAAGGTTTGGTGATGATTACATCATGATCACACCATATTATCTCATTATTACACCATTATTTAGAGTTATCACTATAAGTCTAAGTTTGATGACGTCAAGAATTGGAAGAGCCCCAAAATTCGTGAATTTTATTAGTTTTAATAATAAACTAACAATATTCACCAATTGTATCACTCATATGACTGTTAAACTTAATTTAAGGTTACTGTGAATGATCATAAATGATCAAATTAAGCTCGAACTTTGATCCTTAATAACCTTTAAGTTTTACATGCTACAGAAACTCAGAGAGTGAATTCTAATAGCTTGGCATAACCTTATCATTCTTCCAAGAGCATTTTATTACATCATCAAAACTCTATTTTGATGATTTTTCTTGTAACTCATCTTTTCTGTTGAAATTTGATATTTTAAACTTCAAACCATGATTTCAAGGGGTTGTACCTTGAATATTATAATAAAAAATACATCATTCTTCACGAATGAACTAGTAGAATCCAACTTTCCATTTTTTTTTAAGCTTGGACCACTTTCACAGCAAAGTGGTCAACAGCTCTATTGATTTTAATCAATAATCCCTTACATGTTTTAACCTTGTTTATAACTTGTGAAATAAAGTTCATTTCTGTATTTATACAGTAATTATGTGATGACTATATTTTTGGTTCATCACTCTATCATTCATATTTCAAAAAATATTAGCTAAAATCCTTGAATATATGTGTTGACCAAAAAATTGCATATATTCAGCTTAACTCCTTAAGTATTGACTTTGGAGATTAGCTTCTTAATTGTTTTATGTGTGGAGCTTTATGGAGAATCACATGGCAGAATTTATTTCACATGTTGGTTTTATGGTATTTGAAATAATTAAGGATTTATATTTTCTATAGGGTATTATTACTTATAACTCATTAAATATTGACTTTACAGATATGCCATAAAAATGTTATCTGTGTATTTTGCCATGGGGAATGCAATGGTATAATTTATTTCACATTTTTGTTCATTGGTTTTTAAGTTAAAACAAGTTTTATGCCAGTTTATGGCATTTTTGTAGTTTTAAGGTAATTAGTTTTAATGTATAATTATTTTAAGTATTTCTTGTGACCTTTTTGGGTATGTGGTCATATCTCAAAGGTTCACATTCCCTACCACCAAAAAAAATTGTACCACAATCTGATATGTGTAATTAGGGTATCATCCACTGTCCTACCTCTTCAATAGACTTTGTTAGTCTTGAAGCTCAATAATGCTTATCTTTTCTATTTTTCAGGTTTTCTTTCATGTCTGAAACCTCTCAGTAGTTTATCAGCATTTTTTATATCTTTCTCAAGTGGCCATTCATCTTCTTGAGCTGAATTGTTCTACCTTACAAGGTATTCTCTTTCTTTTTTTTTCTTGTCCTTCTTTCTTTAAGGACTTTTACAATTTTCTTTTCTTCTCCCTCTTCCAAGGGGGGAATTTCAAGTGGGGGTTTATTTCTTAGTGGCAATAACTCCTTGTCACTTGAGCTGTAAGGCTTTATCAGACTTACAGGGAAAGTTGGGTGTTTGTTCATTAATTCACCTGTGAGTTCCAATTGCACAGCATTGGGTCCATGAAGTGCTTTTATCATAAATGGTCCTGCAAAGGAATCTTTCAATTTCTTTGGACCTTTTATGTTATTGAAATTAAGGGTTGATACTAGGACCAAGTCTCCTATTTTGAGGTCAGGTGGTTTATGACTTTTCTCCCATCTTTTGTTTGCATATTTGAAAGAATCTTGCATACATCTGTTTTCATGGTGTCTTGCTTTGTCAAGCATTATCTTAAAACTGCTTGCTGTTGGATATATATCCACTAAGTCCTTTTTGAGGGTGTCATAAGGAAGTCTTGGATTCCCACATTTTTGTAGCATTTATGGCGTTTTGCCAGTGGAAGAATGGATTGAAGTTTTATATGCCAGTTCAAGAGCTGGTATTAGTGTACACCAATCATGGGTAAAATCATCAGAATCTTTGAATTCTAGTCCATAAGCATAGAATCTTCTGATCATGTCCTCCAAGGTTTGTATCATTCTTTCTGCTAAACCATCAGTTTGAGGATGGTAAGCTGTTGAGAATGATAATTTTGTCCCAAACAAGTTATGGAGATTTGTCCATAATGCTGAAGTAAATTTTGGGTCTCTGTCACTTATAATCTTCTGGAATAAGGCTGTATGGCTAATGACTTTATTCCATATCATTATGGCTGTGTCCATAGCTGTGGCATCTTTCTGACATGGTAGGAACATGGGAGTTTTGCTATACCTGTCAACTAATACGAGGCATGCATTATAGCTTCTGTCTCCTCCTGGAGGTAATACTGTTACCCAATCCATATGAACTATTTACCAAGGGGATTTCGGTTCTTGGATTTGGATCATCATTCCAAATTTCCTTCCTGTGGCTCTGTTAGCCTTTTGACATCTGTCACAGGTTCGGCAGTATTTTTCAACATCTTTCTTTCGATTTGGCCACCAAGAGCAGGTTTTCACCCTCTCTAGTGTTCTGTCTTCTGGAAGGTGTCCAGCTGCAACACTATCATGACACTCATGTAAAATAGTGTTTATCAGGGTTCTATCTGTTAAGGCCATAACACATGTGTGTTTTGTTCTATGGTAAAAGATTCCATCAAGGAGGTGGAATCTTCCTTCATCATATGCCTTTTTCCATGTTTCATCTAGTTTTGATGAAATTGATGGGTCTTTGCAGTCTTTCATTAGAAGTTGGCTTAAGATATGGTACTTCTTGTCTATATTATAGCTTTCTTTAACTTGGTTAAAGAATTCTGTGCCAATGTCTGTAACACATATTCCTTCTATATGGTGCTCTTCCTGCAGTACCCATGCTGGGATGTCAGGGGTATTTGCTAGAGCCCATCTTCTAAGACCATCTGCATTTTTATGCATATTGCCAGATGTATGAACAATAGTCATATTTCCTCTATATTCTTGAATAGCAATTTGCCATCTCAGCATATGCCTATTTGGATCTTTCATATTTAATAGAGATTTTACAGCATTACAGTCTGTAATCACATCAAATACTGTTCCATCCAAGTAGTAATGTAGTTTTTCTAAAGCCCACACTAAGCAGAGGCATTCCATTTGGCTTGCTCCATATCTTGCTTCTGTTGGCTTTATTTGTTGTGAAATAAAACAGATTGGTCCTTCCACTGGTTTATCATTGATAGTTTGTGTCTGGTGTAGTGCAGCACCTAGTCCTTCTCCACAAGCATCAATGTAAAGCTTGAAGGGTAGTTTCCAATCTCGCATTAGAAGAAATGGGGCATTTGTTAATGAATTTTTCAATTATCCATATGCCTTGACTCTTTCTTCTGTCATTTCATAGACTGTTTGTTGGTCATATAGCTTGTACAAGGATTTAGCAATTTTTTCAAAGTACTTTATATGCTGTCTATAGTAACCAGCAAGTCCTAGAAATTATTGCATTTCTTTTTGGTTTGAAGCATTGGCTTAAGTAGTACTGCTGCTAATTTATTCTTGTCCATGCCTAGACTAAGTCCAGATACAACATGTCCTAGTTCTTTTAGTTCACTTTATGAAAAATGACACTTTTTCAAGGAAATTTTCATATTCACTTGCACTATTTTTTGTAGTACCCTTTCTAGTCTTGTAAGGTGTTTTTTCCCAAGTTTCTGAGAAAGCTATGATATCATCAATATAGATAATTAACCATCCTTCTGATAATTCTTCAGGAAATATGGTGTTCATCATCCTTTGATAATGGGAAGGTGCATTTTTTATGCCAAATGGCATTCTTAAGTATTCAAAAATCCCACAGTGGACTATTATCCTCGGTAGTTTCTTGGCATTGTCTGTTAAGACATTTTGATGAAAACCCTTTAAGGCATCCATGGCTGTAATGAACTTAGCTTGTGACAATTGTGTCAATGTCTCATGGATTCTGGGTATTGGATATCCGTCTGGAATGGTATAGGTGTTCAGGGCTCTGAAGTCTCCTACCATCCTTGATTTTCCATTATGGCAAGTTACAATGACAGGTGTAGTAACCTCTACCTGTTCATTATGTCCTACCTTTCTTAATACTCCAAGGTCAATTGATTCTTTAATGTGTACCTCCAAGGCTTCTCTAGCCCTTGGACTAGCTGGGTAAGCAGGTCTCCTTAGTAAAGGTGGGTAAGGTTTTTCCACATTAAGAATTATATTCACCTCATGCCCAATTACTGCACCTAGTGGCTCCTTGTCAGTTGCAAAGGCATTTTTGTACTTAAATAAGAGGTCAATCAATTTTTCTTTCATTTTTTCTGTTATTTCTTGATTTAATGCTGCCTCTTTGAGTTGTTCAGGTATAAAAAGGTCCTTTTCTGGACTTTTCTCTTCATTCTTAATAACTGTGATTTGTTTTTTGTTATTTAAGAAGCCAAACTTTTGTCTTTTGTTCTCTTCTATGGTAAAATCTCTGTCTTTTTGGTTAGATATATCTATACCATAAATTGATAAATAGTCATTTCCAAGTATGAAGTAATTACTAGTACATTTGTCCATTACTACAAACTCTACTTTAATTCTGACGTATTGTGAGGGGTGAGGAAAAATTAGTGTTAAATTAATTATTCCAAAGGGCTTCATGCTCTCACTTGCACTACTAAATTTGACACCTTGTATTGGAATAAGTTTTTCTTTCCAGTCTGGGACAATGGTTTTTAAAGAACTTTTACCAACACAGGTGCAATATTCTCCTGTATCCAAGTTCACTTTTCCTTCTTGGTTATCAACCATAACAATACCTATACTTGATTTTCCAGCTGTATATCCCGTTCCCTTTGCAGGTTTGGTTCTGTACATTTTTGCATCTTGTATATTTGGCGTTTTTGTGTCAGATGTTCCAGCTTGTGGTAAGTTTTATTTAACATCTAGTACTTCATAAATTATATCAATATTACTAATTTGTGCATTAATTATATTAATTTCATCACTTTCAGAACTTTCTGACTCTTCTGTTTCTTTTTCAGAGTCAGATTCCTCCTCTTTGTCATTGTGGTTTTCTGTTTCCACAATTTCATTAATCTTTGCCTTTTTAAGGCAATTATTGGCTAAGTGTCCAATACCTCCACATTTATGGCATTTTCTTTGCGCATTATTGTTGGATGTATTGGGCTTGAAAGCTTCTTTTGATTTATCTTTTGTGATAAATGGTTTATTTGGACTTTTAATGTCCAATTTCTTCCAAGGTCTGCCAATTTTTGTTCTTGTCACTATGTCCTCTAGTGCATTGATATACTCTTCTGTGGAGCATGGTTCTATACACCTGCTTCTTAGGGCATGTTCTAGCTCTCCTCCACATTTCTAAGTATTTTCATGTGCACCATATTTTGTGACATTTGTGGGTACAATGCATTGAGTCTTTCAACTTGTTTTAAGAACCAATCTAAAGGTTTGTCTTTGTCTGGGCAAAGAAAGAGTTTTCAAATTCGCTTTCTATCTTGTAACTCCAGGCATCATTAGCCCACTTGGTGATTATTTCTTGTTTCCACCAAGACCAGGTATTTTTGCCATTTGTTTTCCTTATGCCATAATACCATCTTTTTGCAGATTTTTCAAACAATGAGTGTAATCTTTCGGTGATTAATTCATCTGGTATGACATAATCTTCTTGTAGCATGTCAATTGTTTTGATAAATGACATGTGGTCATATTCAACTTTTCCTGTGAATGTTGGCCATTCTTTTAATTGAGGTGCTTCCTTCAATAAGACTTGGTTATTGTCTTGGTGACTTAAGTCTTTTATGAAAGGATTTGTTAATTCCTCTTTGGGTTTAACAGGGCTTCTTATGTGAGAAAATGGTGTTGATAACTTTGGCATATTCAAGTTAGCCTCATTAATTTTATCCATTTTATCAGTGATAAGCCTTATTTCACTTTGAATGTCATCTTTCAGATGAATTCTTGCTTCATCATGCTTTTCCACATGGTCCAAAAGTAATTTTTGGTGTTATGAAGTCTTTTCTTCAAATCTTCCTACAGAAATGCTTGATTTGTTTAATTTTTCTGTAAGATTATCAATACTCACGTCATAATTGATTGTCAAAGTTTTTTCTTTGATATCACCTATGTAGCTGTACAACTCTTGTTGTCCTTGTATTAATTTCTGAGTATTATCAATTAATACTTTGGTTTATTATTTTCAATCATAAATTTTATGTTATCAATTTCTTTTTTATTTTGTACAACAAGTTTTGTTAAAGATGATAAGCTATTATTTATTTCTTGGAAATATAATAAGCTATTTTTAATGTCTTTAAGAGGTAAAATACTATTTTTAAGCTCTGTTAAAATATTTACAACATCAGGAGACAAGGTTATTTCTTTGTGAAATGGGGTTGTCTCATTCTTTGCTCCTCTTTGTCTTTGAATTCCATCAAGGTTCTGGCCATGTTGAATACATTGTCCATGGAATCCTTTTGCATTTTTGGAATCCTGTAGCTTGGGGAATATGGTTTTCTCCAATTATTTTTCTTGTTCTTCTTCTCTTCTTGGGGAAGTGGGTTGGCTTGGGGCTTGCTGGTAGAAGCTACTGGGGCTTCTTCCTTGGTTGCCTCCTTCTTTTTGGCATGGTACTCCTTAATCTTTTTGATTTGAGGTTTGAATGATAGTGGATTCAATCCATTGGAGTATCTCACTATTTCCTCCTCTTGGAGGAACCTTTTCAGGATGTGCCAGGAGTTCATCACTCCTTGGTGTGTTTGGGGCAACATTTTCCAATCCTTGTCTTTGTACACTGTGTAGTACTGTTTGTACTGGCTCATGTAAATGTCTATTTGAGCCCTCTGAATGTGATTTGTACCTTTTTGAGTCACTAATACTTAGTTCCAATCCTGGTTCAGAAATCATGGGCATTTCTGGGACTTGCCTTTGGGATAAGGCACTTCCTTGTTTGAATTCTGTTCCACTGGCGATATTGCCCTTCCTTTTCCCTTTTGAGGAATCAATTCTACCTCTTATTCCAGCTCCATCTGATTGGATGGAGTATTGGGAGCCTCTTCTGGTAGTCCTATTTTAAGAAAAAATAAGAAATAAGAGGATTTCAGAACAATAATTCTTCTTATGGCAATTTATAAATGAGGTACTCACCTTCAGAGTCGTGAATAGTGGGTCCTGGAAAGCCCAATTTCTTGGCTTTCTTTCTCTTAGTGATTATTGATGTTGGAGAACTTTGACAAGTTTTTTCCACCAATCTTTCAAAAGTGGTTTGGTTGTCCTCTGTTGGATTGTCTTCAAACACTAAAAAAGACAAATAAATATAAGTCTTTTATATAAAAAGTGTTATTTTTGGGCAGATATAGCATTTTTCCACGTGAAGATTGCTTTTATATCTTAAAAAATGAAAATAAATAAAGAAATGAAATTAAAATGAATAAAAAATAACTTTTTTTTATTGGTTTTTATGTATAATTTATTTTGTTTTTTATATTTTTATTTTTAAAGAATAAAACAAAGAAAATGAATATGATTCTTTTATGAAATTAGTTTATAATATAAAATTATTTTTAACTTATAAAATATCTTTTTTAATTACTAGAGTCACTCAAAGAAAGTTCTTGCAAGTCTAAGGATGTGAAAAACCATGTGTAAGACAGTCCAATTGCTTTCCAAATGCCTCAATAGTATTTAAAATTAATAAATATAAATTATTATATAATTTTATGATTATAATTATAGTTTATCATTGGATAAACCCAATTAGAATCTTTTTAAAGGTCTTTTAGAGTAAATATCACATCCAGGCCCCCAAATGTAAGGTTTGACTATGAAACAATAAGTAAAAATTACTAATATTTTACTTATTGTACTATGAATGTCCTTATAAATGAAATGAATAAGATAAAAATAATTATAATAATAAAGAATTATTATAATTATGGCGTAAAATAATTATATTATTAAATAAATATAACAATATAATCTATATTTTAGAAAATAATATATATATAACAGATATATTAATATAAGATAATTGATATATTTAAAAGCACTTTATTATTGTTACCAACAAATAATAAAGTATAAAACATTTTCTTGATTAATAAAAAACGATTAATAACAATAATATTACCAATATTAAAGTTATAAATTAATATAAATAGTATTTATATCAATTATAGAATTATTAAAAGTAATAATAGAGAAAAATTATTATGATAAGGGAAATAACCTACTTTTAATGCTTAATATAATAATTTTGAATAGTTTTACGCCTACAAATGTAAATACAACTTATTTAAATTGTAGCTACAATAAGATTTAAGAGAAATTACAAATTTTCTTGGTTTTACGTGGAATTGATGTTTTTAAGAGAAATTTAAACAAAACAATTATTATAAGACTATCTTTGGTCTTTAATAATATAAAAGTTTTATATATAAAGAATAAAGAAATTAACTTTTTATTTAATGATTCAATGTTTTGGAAGCATCTGAGGGGGAAATAGAGTAAAAAGAGCTCTCTTTATATTAAATTCCTTCCTCCTAGAGTCCAACAGGCTTCTAATAGACGTTTACTGATTATATCCACTGAAGTCAATCAATATTTTAAGGTTTGGTGATGATTACATCATGATCAAACCATATTATCTCATTATTACGCCATTATTTAGAGTTATCACTATAACTCTAAGTTTGATGGCGTCAAGACTTGGCAGAACCCCAAAATTTGTGGATTTTATTAGTTTTAATCATAAACTTCCAGTATTCACCAATTGTATCACTCATATGACTGTTAAACTTGGTTTAAGGTTACAGTGAGTGATCATAAATGATCAAATTAAGCTCAAACTTTGATCCTTAATAACCTTTAAGTTTTACATGCTACACAATTTGAAGAGTGAATTCTAATAGCTTGGCATACCCCTATTATGCTGCCAAGAAAATCTCATTACATCATTGAAACTCTATTTTTGATGATTTTTCTTGTAACTCATCTTTTCTGTCAACATTTAATATTTTAAACTTCAAACCATGATTTCAAGGGGTTATACCTTGAATATTCTAATACAAAATACATCATTCTTCACGAATGAGCTAGTAGAATCCCACTGTCCATTTTTTTTTAAGTTTGGACCACTTTCACAACAAAGTGGTCAACAGCTCTATTGATTTTAATCAATAATCCCTTATAGGTTTTAACCTTGTTTATAGCTTGTGAAGTAAAGTTCATTTCTGTATTCCTACAGTAATTACGTGATGAATTTATTTTTGGTTCATCACTCCATCATGCATAATTCAAGAGATATTAGCTAAACTCCTTGAATATATGCGTTGACCAAAAAAGTGCATATATTCAGGTTAATGCCTTAAGTATTGATTTTGAAGCTTAGCTTCTTAATTGTTTTATATGTGGACTTTTATGGAGAATCCACTGGGACCATTTATTTTACATGTTGTTTTGTTGGTATTTGAAATAATTGAGGATTTATATTTTCTATAAGGTATTATTACTTATAACTCATTAAATATTGACTTTACAGATATGCCATAAAATTGATATATGTGTATTTTACCATGGGGAATCCAATGGTATAATTTATTTTACATTTTTGTTCATTGGCATTTGATTTAAACCAAGTTTTATGCCAATTTATGGTATTTTTGTATTTTAAAAGTACTTATTTTTAATGTATAATTTTTTTAAATATTTCTTGTGACCTTTTTGGGTATGTGGTCATATCTCAAAGGTTCACAATATGTAAAACATGACTTTTGTGATTTACAAAGGAAGGAAAGTTATTTATGTCTGAATCTCATATACAAATATTGAAGGACTATTTCTAGGGTTTTCTATTAAACCCCAAGACAACTAAGACTATTCAAATTCTATTGTCCTCAAAATAAATATAATAAGGAGAAAATAACTGTAACAACAAGTTTAAATTCAGAATTTCTTAAAATTTTAAGTTATCAAGCTCTGAAGGAGATTATATAGTAGATTATATCAAATAAAAAAGTTATATAATAGTTTTATTAAACCATAATCATATTACAAAAATATGTTACTGACAGTGTCAATATAAGGGTATTATTGCTCTACCAGAGTCAATAATACTGAAAACATAGCTTTCATGGAAAAATGAATCTTCATTAACTAAAAAATGTTTTACAATATTATTCCAGAAGATTATTATTTAAAAAGAATTCTTTTGTAAAGTAATTTAGGGAGTAGTAGTGTAGAAAAGTGTCAGCCTGTGACTCAAAACCAGAGCACAAGAATGACAGCCAAATACCATAAACCAATGGTAGAGCCAAGATACCACCAAAACAGCTCAAAAATTATCAGAAGAAAGAGGAAAATCACCAATTTTCAAACATACAAGTCCCACCATCATACTACAAGGAATAACAAGGTTATTCCTGCCTAAAGTTGTTGCTGAGCATAAACCTTATTTTTCACCTCTCATCTGAAATCCAGAGGAAGAGGCTTAAACCCATCAAATGGGTATTCAACATGTAGCTCTAAGTCAGGGCTATCCAATTTTTCTATCCAAATTGAGCTAGCATCAGAATTGCAAACGTTATGACCAAAATAAGGTCAAATAAGGGGGAATAAAATATTCCCCTCTCATCTAGCTTCTACAGTTTTAGTGTGAGATACCTAAAGTGGGGTCTTTTTGAAAAGAGCACAATCAGGGCTATCTGATGGTTCTATCCATTTCCCCATATACCATCTAGACCCAAGGTTATGGGGCAAACAAGCTCCATATAGATTTTAAGCAAATCATACATATGTACAAAAAATCTTGTACATGGCATACCTTTGGCATATTGAATGATAGCCATATCAAATGAGAGGCCATTCTATAGAGCACATCCAGGGCTACACAATGAATCAACATTCAGCTTGATATCTCAAAAGCCGACAACGTTATGACAGCTTTAAGGTCAAAATCCCACAGTTAGACCAATACTGCCTTACTATGTGATATTCTCCCATAATTATGATTATGAGGTGTCAAAAAGACAGATAAGCCTGTTTATAATTCAATAACTCATAGTTTGGTCAATACTGGGGTCCTGTACAGGCTCTGTAGAGCATTCTACGCATCATACATGTCAGAAGAGGGCTATGTGGTCCCCAGATGAAAACTTTCACCCTGTATTGGTTAAAACTGCCCAGATGTGGTTTCAAAACCACATCTGAGTCTAATACAGGCTATACAGGCCTTTTGAAAACCACAAGTCAGTCTTTGGAAGTGAAAAATCTTCACTTCCTCTACATGGAAAGGTCTAGAAGACTTTTTCACCCATTTTTAGGATAAAAAGGGACCTTTTCTCCACCAGAAAAGGTTTCCTCATCCTGCTCTTGAATTCCTATGTAGTACAGCTGTCAAAAACAGTTATACTCTTGAAAAATAACCAGGTATAATTATAACCTTAATTATTGTAGTCTTTATTATTGTCACCCAACAGGTAAAGCTGCACCCAGGGCTTTCAACAGTGTTCACCACTACTATTCCTCAATAGTAAAGCCCTGAATATTCTTTTATAAACCCTTATTATCTTAAAGAAACTTTTTTTATACTATTTTCACCATGTCACAGTCATAGTTAAATCTTGTAGCTAGTCATTAATAAGCTTCATCACAGATTCAGCCTGACAAAAAGAATCTGTAAGCTTACAATTAATAAAATTTCTCCAAACCACTTATTGTAAGTCAAAAGAATTATCAAAAATGGGAAAAAGAAATAAAAATATGAAATAGGATGTCAACACCTTTAATCCATGTATAATTAAATAATTGATGACTTGTGAGTAAGCTCAAAAGGAGTCCTTATTGATTTGCAACAATGAATTTTAAGTATAAATCTATTATTTAAATTAATAGTAATTTTATTGCTTTCATGTCTCTAAATTATGAACAAAGATGGAGATAATTTATGAATACCTTTATAGACCCTTTTAGTTATATACTACTATACATTCATCAGATTCAAGTGATGATAGGATTAATATTAGAAAAAAAGCAACATGAGGCTTCTTCTAAGTCTGAAGCAGATCACAGAGGCATACCAAATACCCAACTAGATACCTAATTGATGAGAAACCTTTGGCCCCATTTTGATTTATGGTTGCATCACTTTTGATCATTAAAAATTTTCAAAATTATGCAATTATATGAGTTTAGGTGTATAACATCCCATTTATGGTTAAGAAATAATGAAGTTACAATATTAAATATTCTTTTATTTCAAAATAACAATTTGTTTCTCCCAGCTATTGATTTCATTAAATATTTCAATTTAGATCATTAATTCAGGATCAATTTTAACCTATGTGTGTACTTCTACTTTCTCCATAAGTATTTAATTTTTCAGAGATATTCATTAAGAATTCCATTTTCAATAAATGTTTAAAGCTTCAGCGCATTTTTCACAGGGTGAAGGCAATTATTATTTCAAAAACTGTTTTCCATGATATAATTCTACCAATACTAGTCTAAGGAGGGCTTGTAACAATTCTTTTGGGCTTATTCATGGTAGTACATGAAAATCAAAATGTCTACAACATTCAAAGCTTCTAATTACCTTCTTTTCACATCCAAAAATCATCTTGTTTGTTACTTTCTTGTTATTCAGAAGGACTTATCCTTAGTAAAAAAGCTCCCCAGAATTCTCAATACACTGATTGTAATAGGATCAACCATAGATCAAAGCTCCATTTCTGGCTATGTCCTAGAGACATAAGAATCTGGTTACTCTAGCTCTTTTCAATGTCTTATGTCCCCCTTTGTTATTTTTCACATCAATAAACAAATTTAGTATTCAAGACTGATATATCCCATTTGTTTTCCAATAATTTAAGTAGAAAAACAGCCTTTTTAAGTGATTAAAAATTTCATAACACTATTTTCAGTGTATCTGTAATATGGGATTTGTCAGAATCCAATTATTCTGGCATAAAAGGGAAAATTACAAACCTTTACCCAATTATTCTATGTGGTATTGATGATTATGTGCTGAGGTATGTTCCATATTACCACCCCATATATTTAATTGAATATTAATCACTTTGTGGAGCTACTATAGTTGAATTCCTGTGTAGAATCCAAATTAGGCCTTAAAGATGTGGATTTGCTTACTCACAATATTTTACTTATATTTCCCTTTCTGAAGAATAATTAATTTTGGATCTGCAGATAATTAATGGTTTTTTTAATATTACAGAAGTTAACTTCTAGCTAATTATTGCCTATTTGGGTATTCAAAGCATACCACAAGTCTGACACTATTGGAGCAGGAAAAAGCTGGAGGGAACCCCCAAAAGGAAAGAAGCAAAATTAAATCATAACAGAATATTTCCAGTGATGATTAATAACCACAGCAAGAAGAATAAGGCAAAAATAACTACAGTTCCAACTACAAAATACCCTAAATTTAAAAAGCTTTAATTGAAAATATTCTCACAGGGGCACTTAGAAGTGATCATTTTCTTTGCAGTCAGTGTGAGAGAAAAGTCAAAAGAAATAATTTTCCTAATAAGAAAATAAATCCAATAAAAATGGGACATTAATAAAGATAAAACCACAAAATAATCCTGTATCACTGTTTCAACTTGTTCAGAAAGAAGAGAAGAATTGATAAGGATACATTCATCAAACCTCCACTTAAAGGTTGAGCAAAGTAAAATATTGACTTCAGATAGTAATAATATTATATTATGAATTATAAATTAAGTTTAATAAATTATAAATCAAACATTGATTTAATGGGTGAAAAACCCCCAGGTGGGTGACTGGGGACCAGTATAGGTGAGAACTTCTTTCCTGGAATTTGACTTCTGATTCCAGGGGCTCTATGCTTAAGATTAATTTCTGTATTAATAAACCTTACTTCAGTAGATACCAATTGAGCTGAAGTAAATTTTGAGCCTGCATGAGGTCCAGTTCTGTATTTTTTGAATCTTGTATTCGGGTGGAGTTGTATTTGAGATGTATTGGGTAATCTCCCATGAACCCTTATTTCCAATGAACCATAGTGGATCTTCTATGATCCCCTCTTCTTATCAATTGGATTTTCTTGACCCTGTGTTCATGGGGAAGACATATATGTTGAATATTGCCAGACCCTTGATTGAGCTGAGTGACAATAGGGAAGATATCATGAGAAAACTCTCCCTTCAGGAGAAATAATTTCAAGCTGGAAAATCTTTAATACACTAAGTAAAAAGAAAATAATCTTATCACTTTCAAAGCTACTACTAGCGATAAGGCATGTTCAACCTAATCCCCACTAAAACTCACCAAATCAGCAATTCACTTCTGTGTATGAGTATCAAGTTTCAGTGATATTATTTTGAAAAATGCATACAGTTTTGGATTCATCAATACAGCCTTCCATTCTATTTACAGGCTGGATTCACCAATCTTGAACTGTATGGTTACCCAGCTTTACCGAACCTCCTGTACAGCGCTTGTATTAATCAAATCAATCAATCCTCTCAAGATATTTACTCTTTGGGCCTGGGCTGGTGGATTCTCACATATGTCAGCCCCTCTTCCTTCCTCTAGGGGCTTTTCCCCAGTTAATTAATCTATTGGATTCATCATTAATAAGTACTTTATTATTACTCATTGGAATCTCCTATTTATCAATATTGAGTTATTCTTTGACTTTTCCTCACCCTTTCAGTGAAGTTGTGGTGGCCATATTCTAATTAACCCTTCTCTTTCCTCCTGACAGGTTAAAATGGTGTACTTGGAACTTTTTTTGGCTAGTTTCTCTATTCTTATTTCTTATTTCTTATTGTTTTTTCTGATTTTTTTGTTTCTTTCTTATTAAGAAATCTCATGATTATTTACACTGTTTAAGTTTTTCCTCTTCTTATCCCTTCTGAGCCCTCTTCAAGTGAGTCCAGTTTACTGAGTTCCAGGACCTCTTCAATTAGAAGAGCCCCTGTGATATAAATTTTTCATAAAACAATAAAATCAATTAATAAAATAATATAAATAATCCAAATAGTAATATATATTGGATTATAAAATATTCTAAGGATATGACCTTTCTAGAAACAATAACTCATTTCTCTAAAAAAAGTATTAAAATGATGAAACCATAGGATTCATAATTATTCTCTGAATTTATCATAATCTCATTAAATTTTTACAGAACTGATAGTTTCTGAAATACCTAGGTTTATTCACTTTTACCATTTTTTACAGAAAATGGTTTGCCAATGATAACTATTGTAGTCTTCATGATAGGTCCTTCATTCCTTTTCCCCAAATTTTTCTTAGGCCAGTCAATAGATATCTCAGCTTAAATTAATATATTATCAAGCCACATTTAACATTACAGTCCCAGAATTGATCAACAAACCATTTTTAACAAGCCAGTTGTCCCTTTCATTTTTGAGGTTATCAAAAACCAGGAAAATATCTTTTCATTTTTCCAAAAAAAACCTTGAAATGAAATGTTTCAATTAATATTTATTATTTCAAATATATAATTTCCACAGAAATTATCTGTTAGAATAAGAATAATCAATATTATTTTCTCAGTTATTTGATGAACCTCTCTTAATTTTAGATCTCAAATTCATCCAAAATTTAGACTAAACTCTCTAATTAGCTATAGTATCTTGAAGATATGGTATGAAACCCATATTTTCTTATTTTTAATGATCAAAAGAGAGGTTTTCCATTATCAATATCTTATAGAAATTCCCAAAACGCTGTACTTGGAGCTTAATAAATGAGAAGAATGATAAACAGAAAGTTTGAAATAATATGATTTCATTTAACTAAAGATGTAGCAGTTAATTCAAATAATTTGTCCAATCAGATAAAGGAGGGATTCAAAAATAATTATATTGGACTGAAACCATGAATTCAAATCTTTTTTGGTATATTTTATCCTTACAAATCTATTAATACCAGTATGGATACTAGGAAAAGGATTTTTAACATGAAGCTTTATCCAAATAATATTTCTCCCATGCTAAAAAATATAAATTTAATTTTATATTGAATGTCTACTTGAGGATTTGATATTGATAAATACCCCAGATTTTTTCATTTTTCAAAAACTATGGGAATTTGATAAATAGAATTTTTTTATGATTTTATCATTTAAAGCAATTTATGAATTTTTGCTCTTTCTGAAAACTCATTCCCACAAAAAATCATCAATATATGATATTATGAGCTTTCTTATCATATAACTATTGTTAATTCTTTTGTATTGGGATTATCCAAAGTGTGAGCTCATCAACAACAAATTCTATTAGTTTTAGTAGTACCTTATTTCTCTAACTATCATTATTTTTCCTATTTTCATATTATATCATGATATATTGTTATTGCATTATTATGTCTTACATGATGAGATTGGAAATATTAGCATTACTTAATGTTTTCAGAATGCCTTGGTGTTATTTTAGCAGAAAAACTTTTAAAAATATTGTAGCCATTCATATACTTATTTGTTTGATATTATTTTTATAATTACTCAATAAATATTATATTTTATTATTTTCATATAATAAATATATTTTTTATGCTTAAAAATCAATAAATTATACTTTTTATCATTTTATTATTATTATTATTCTTTTTTATGATAAAATCCATAGTAAACTTATATTCAAAAAACATTTATCTATATTCTTTGTAAAAACACCTAAAAATTACTCCATGAGCTGATTATGTGTTTTGATGGACACTTACATGTGGAATTATCATGAATATTCTTCTAGAAAAAAAACAATGAAGTAAAATCTGAATCTCTATGCATTCTTATTTTTCTCTTTTTCAGCATATTCAATCTAACATATAATATGGTACCAAAATCAATAATTGCACTTATTTTTTGATTTGTTTTCCTTTTACTGTATGTTGTATTTTGTTAAAGGTTTCGTCACTTCCTGCATTATTCCATCACCAAGGTCCATGTGATGTCACATCACAAAATTTTGGTTCATTTTAAATCACTTGTATGTGTTTATCTATTCCCCATGTGATTTTTAATCAGACTATATAAATGTGATGGAATAATTTCTATTACATAAACAGCGGAATGGTTCATTTTACATGAACTTCAGGTTGTTTATGTAAAATCAACCATAGGTTGATGTAAGATCATCCATAGGTTGATGCAAAATCAACCATAGGTTGATGTAAAATTAACCATAGGTTGATGTAAAATCAATCTTGTGGAATAAATTCCTCATCATGTGGAATCAATTCCTAATCATGTGGAATCAATTACTCATCATGTGGAATCAATTCCTCATGATGTGAAATCAATGCCCCATCATGAGGAATTGATTTCACATCATGAGTAATTGATTCCACATGATGAGGAATTGATTCCAAATGATGTGGAATTAACTCCACACAATGAGCAATTGATTTCACATGATGAGGAATTGATTCCACATTATGAGTAATTGATTTCACATTATTAGGAATTGATTCCACATGATGAGGAATTGATTACAAATGATGAGTAATTGATTCCACATGATTAGGAATTGTATCCACATGATGAGGAATTTATTCCACATTATTGATTTTACATCAACCTATGGTTGATTTTACATCAACCTATGGTTGATTTTACATCAACCTATGGTTGATTTTACATCAACCTATGGTTGATTTTACATCAACCTATGGTTGATTTTACATCAACCTATGGTTGATTTTACATCAACCTATGGTTGATTTTACATCAATCTATGGTTGATTTTACATCAACCTATGGTTGATTTTACATCAACCTATGGTTGATTTTACATCAACCTATGGTTGATTTTACATCAACCTATGGTTTATTTTACATCAACCTATGGTTGATTTTACATCAACCTATGGTTGATTTTACATCAACCTATGGTTGATTTTACATCAACCTATGGTTGATTTTACATCAACCTATGGTTGATTTTACATCAACCCATGGTTGATCTTACATTAACCCATGGTTGATCTTACATCAACCTATGGTTGATCTTACATCAACCTATGGTTGATTTTACATAAACAACCTGAGGTTCATGTAAAATTAACCATTCAGCTGTTTATGGAATAGAAATTATTCCATCACATTTATATAGGCTGATTAAAAATCACATGGGGAATAGATAAACACATACAAGTGATTTAAAATGAACCAAAATTTTGTGATGCAACATCACATGGACCTTGGTGATGGAATAATGCAGGCAGTGCGTGAAATAATATTCTTTGTGTCTACTTTGAAATAAAGTGAGATGGTCTACAGGTTTTTCCTTGGATAAAGCCCCACTTTATTGTTATTAAATAATGTTAATTGTAGCATTAAATTTCTTATACTTACTTATTTAGATGCATTAGTTTCACTTTATTTTCAGGATCGGCTATTACTTTTTTGTATTGGAGATCCCCGTTTACCTAAAACATTCAAGCTTGGATTATTTTTAGTTTATCATTGTTAAATATAATTTCCTACAGCTTCTTTTTTATTTATCTGAGTTTGTATTTGTCTGTTTACTAAATTTTCCTTTATTTTATGCTTTATATTTTCTTTATATGCGTTATCTGACTCCTCAAAATATTTAATTTCCTTTTATAACACAGGTTTTGGAGTATTTTTCTGATTAAAAACAAGTTTACAACTCTTCCATCCATATGTTCCACAAAAAGCCCTCAAGATTTTGTGTTAAAATAATTTTTATCTTTATTCTTAAGTTGAATCAAAAGCTTATTCTCAGAAATAATCTTCTTTATTCTGTCATTCCATCCATCTCCATCGTTTGATAGGAAATATTCATACTTATTGTAAAGGTTTTTCATCTATAAAAAGCTCGTTTATCAATTCATACTTCATAACCTATGTAATAATGTAATTCATATAATATTTTTTTTCTTCGCAATTGTTATTTTCTAGGTTAGATCCAGATTGAGTCTTCGATTTCTTTCTCAAGATTTCCCAGGCCACCTTTCTTGTATTTCCCCCCTAATTCAATTCACCAAGCTGATGAATTCCTGAATAGTTTTCTCAGAAAAACAATTCCTATTAATATCTCCAGCTCTGTTACTTATTCCATGTTGAAGGGAGAGTTCTGATTAAATGTATTCAATTTCTTGTTTTTTCTGAATATTTTTTACTTTCAGGAATTTAATCGCCTTGTTTTCCAATTAAAGAAATACAGGATCTCTCATCATAATTTCAAATTTCAAACAAGTCCAAAAAACTGAATTATGGGATTTTTTCATGAATCTCGTCAAAAGAAAATACTTAAGCTTTATACATCTAACATGAAACACATAGATTCATAATCATGTGAATATCATGGGGAAAAAATCATTTCTAGGCACAAAAATTTGGTTTTTATTCCATAGAATGGACCTTTAATTTCTTGAGCTGAAGTGTATTTTAAAAGGTGTAAGATGTATCTATGAAACTCTTGGCCATTTTCATGTTACTTTTCTATGAAGATACAAGAATATGAATAACTTAGCCACAAACAAATAATTAATCACTTAATTATCTTTTTCACTTGCTATGTAATATTAGTACTGTGGCAGTAAGAGGTATACTAGAATTCCAACAAAGAGCTATTTAATAATAAGAATTCCTATCAAAAATTTTGAAATTATTGTAATTAATAATTAAATTTTCAAAATCTAATTAGTTACTTCCTGAAAATAGCTATTTAATTTATAGAGAAACCTCAAGAGTCAATTTAAATGATCACTAATTTCCCAAAAATACCTTGAGAATAATTTGGAAGGATTTTCTGATGTATTTTTTGTTTATTTAAAGAGTCAAAAGTACAGAAAATAGAAGTAATATCAAAGCCATAGGTTTGACAAAATTGTAAACAGTAGTATTTTTTCATTTATTTTTGGTTTATTTTGAAGACTTGAAACACTTAGAAATGGATTTATTACTAATGTGGATGATTATATCAATCATATACTCATTTGATTGACTGATGATGATGAAAATTGGAAGAAAGTGACAAAATTCTTATTTCAAAGCTAAAGAAACTCATGGAGTAGAGAAAAGGGTATTAAATAAAATATAATAAATGAGAATTCAACTCCCTTTTTTCATTTCTCATTGAACCACTTTTTCTCATGTACATTTAAACGTTTTGAAACCTGTAAACTGTCAAAACCCATGTACGTCCCCCTCCACCAGGTTATTGGCCTTCTTAAAAGCCCAAAATGCTATAACCCATGACCCCCATAAATTCAAATATTGATTTTGAACTCTCCAAACTAATATTCAGTTCATACAAACTTCTCTAATCTTATGTTGATTGACTTTATATCTCCGTTACTTTTCATTTTTCTACTTTATCCCATCAATGCAATGGCTGAAGGCAGGATGCCTTAGCCAGTGTTTTCCACATGCTGTGGAAAAACAATTTTATTTTCCTATTCTTATAGAGGACCCTCTAATTTTTTTTGTAATCAATTCTTCTGAAATTCTTGATTAGTTTGATTTTGCGAAATTTGACCAAAGCTTGCATTGGCTTGATTGTTCAGTCAAATGAGCAAACAAAAATTATGATAAAAACAACAATTTAAACATCTCACCCCAGAAGAGAAACAGTTTCTAGAAAATGAATGAAATACCCTTGAAGAGAATGTGGCTTTGGATAAACTTATTCATGCCACCAATGATGTGAATCAATCAGTTTCTCTCACAGCCTCACATTATCTGTAAGGTTTGACTATGAAACAATAAGTAAAAATTACTAATATTTTACTTATTGTACTATTAATGTCCTTATAAATGAAATAAATAAGATAAAAATAATTATAATAATGAAGAATTATTATAATTATGGCATAAAAATAATTATATTATTAATAAAGTATGATAATATAATTTATATTATAAAATATAATATAATAAAATAAATATATTAATATAAAATAATTAATATATTCAAAGGCACTTTATTATTGTTACAAACAAATAATAAAGGCGTATAAAATTGTTTTTTATTAATAAAAAACAATTCATAACAACAATATTACCAATACTAAAGTTATAAATTGATATAAATACTATTTATATTAATTAAAGAATTATTAAAAGAATAATAGAGACAAAATTATTATAATAAGAGAAAATAACCTACTTTTAATACTTAATATAATAATTTTGAGATATTTTACGCCAAATAATATAAATACAACTTATCAAAATTGTATTTACAATAAAAAATAGAGAAATTACAAATATTCTTGATTTTTACGTGGAAATGAGATTTTAGAGAGATTTTTAACAAAAACAATTAAATAAATGATTTAATCACGTCAAAATTGATGATTATAATAAGATGATCTTTGGTCTTTGATAATATAAATGTTTTATATATAAAGAATGAAGAAATTACCTTTTTATTGTATTGATTTAATGTTTTTGATGCGTCTGAGGGGAAAAGAGAGTAAAAAAGAGCTCTATTTATAGTAAATACCTCCCTCCTAAAGTCAAACAGGCTTCTATTAGACGTGTACTGATCATATCTACTGGGATTGATCAATAGTTTAAGGTTTGGTGATGATTACATAATGATCAAACCATATTACATCATTATTACACCATTATTTAGGGTTATCACTATAACTCTAAGTTTGATGATGTCAAAGACTTGGCAGAACCCCAAAATTTGTGGATGTTATTAGTTTTAATCATAAACTAATAGTATTCACCAATTTTATCACTCATATTGTGGAACTCCTTTTGGTGTGGGATTGGATAAGGCAGTCCTTGAGGGGGAAATCACAGGTAAACAGTTTTGAATTGCTGAATTAATCCTGTAACCAAGGGTGCTAATGGTGTTTTAGCTGCCCCTCTGAATATACTAAACAATCTCCCTACAGAGCTCACAAATCAATATTTAAGATTGTGGCTTTACAGCTAGAGAAGACTTTTCAGCAGTCTCTATCAGACCTATTCAATGATCAGACTAATGATAAAATAATAATTTTAAATAAATAAATTTGTAGGTGATTTCAAGATGATAAGATAATAATTTAGTAGATAAATAATAGATATAATAGTACTGAGTGGTGATTTTAAGTTGTTTTCTTTGTTGAAGGTATTTTGTTTCATGGATAATAGCTCAATATGAGAAAATTTTAGTAATAGTGATAATATAATAATATTGTTTTATGTTTTAAATAAGTGTAATTGATAAATAATTTTGATAATATGTTAAATATATATTTTGTGATAATAATAATAGTGATATGGATTTTCTTCTAGTGAGAAGAGTTTAATATAAATACTTTGTTGAGTATGAGTATTTCACTAATAGATGAATTTATAATATAGGCAGACCTACTGTTAACTACAGCTATATATAAATCACTTTTAATGTAATGTAATAATAATAATAATAATAATAATAATAATATCTAGATTAACCTACTAGTAAGGGATGAATAATTATTCTCCTTCTTGGTATATAATTATTTGCATGAGGAAAGAGGAGAAAAATGAGAGAGAGAGGCCTCTTTTTATGTTGTGAGAAGTACCCATGGGCTCTCCATGTAAAGTGTTATTCTTGCCCTTGAGGTAATTTTGCTGGTGTAGATTTTTTTTAACAAAAGTCAGATGACCTATCTGCTACACTGTATTAGTAATCTTGCACAGCCTTGAGATATTAATGCTAGTGTGTAAAATTGAGAATGGTGTCATATGACTGAGATATTTTTTCCATTTGTTTGGTCAAAATGAAGGTTGAGATGTTTTCCTTGGTGTGGATTTTTGATAAAAATATCAGGTGACTTCTCTTTTGCACTGCTTTAGTCGGCTTGCATAGCCTTGAGGAATTAATGCTGGTGAGTTAAGGATGAAGGTGGTGTCATGTGAATAAACCCCTGTATAATTTGTTTGTAAGATTTATCTATTTCCAGGTGATCATGCTGTGTAATGTGGGGATATCTTGGGTTTTAATTCTTGATTACTGTAATTGCTGTGTGGTTTACAGTTTAGTGTATTCCCCTTGCATGCAGCTGGTTGAAATTGGATTGAGTTGTATTTGATGATCCTGAGGCTGTGTACTGTACAGATCTTATGCATGTGGACTGCATAAGTCTTATTTGGGCTCCTGTATTGTTGTGTAATTTTTTTAGTTTTTAGTGGATTTTCATGTATTGAGTTGAATTGAATACTGTCATATGATCCTTGTGTCACATGCACTGTATTTGGTTACTGTAATTCTTGGTAATATAATCTTCTTGATGGATTTAGAGTGGATATAATGTTACAATGTTACTTTTCCTATGTAATTTTGAGTTTCTGTATGTATTAAGCCTATTGTTGATTCTGTAAGGCTTATATGTAGGTTTTGTTGTATAATTCCATAAGATTAGATTCCCCTATTATTTATTTAATTGTAGAAATATATTGATTATTTCAATTCTGAATGCTAAACCTTCCATTCCTCCCTACTATTGAGGTTATTCCTGAGTGTGTGTGACCTTTAATCATGTCCTTTGAGTGGTGAATTCCTGAATTATTCATTTTTGATCTTGATTTTCCAACTGTTAATTCTCAAGCAATTTCTTGAAACTGGTAAAAAGGTATGGAATACCACAATATGACTGTTAAACTTAATTTAAGTTTACAGTGAGTAATCATAAATGATCAAATGAAGCTCAAACTTTGATCCCTAAGAACTTTGAAGATTTACATGCTACAGCCATTCAGAGAGTGAATTCTAATAGCTTGGTATAACTTTATTATGCTTCCAAGAGCATTTTATTACATCATCAAAACTCTATTTTTGATGATTTTTCTTGTGACTCATCTTTTCTGTCAAAATTTAATATTTTAAACTTCAAACTATGATTTGAAGGGGTTATACCTTTAATATTATAATAAAAAATACATTATTCTTCACAAATGAACTAGTAGAATCCAACTATCCACTTTTTTTGTAAGCTTGAACCACTACAACAACAAAGTGGTCAACAGCTCTATTAATTTTAATCAATAATCCCTTACATGTTTTAACCTTGCTTATAACTTGTGAAATAAACTTTGTTTCTGTATTCCTGCAGTAATTACGTGATGACTTTATTTTTGGTTCATCACTCTATCATGCATAATTCAAGAGATATTAGCTAAAATCCTTGAATATATGCGTTGACCAAAAAAGTGCATATACTCAGGTTAATTCCTTAAGTATGGATTTTGAAGCTTAGCTTCTTAATTGTTTTATATGTGAACTTTTATGGAGAATCCCCTGGTATCATTTATTTCACATGTTGTCTCATTGGGTTTTGAAATAAATAAGGATTTGTGTATTTTATAAGGTATTATTACTTACAACTTATTAAATATTGACTTTACAGATATGCCATAAAAATGGTATATGTGTATTTTACCATGGGGAATCCAATGGTATAATTTATGTCACATGTTTATTAATTGTTTTTTAAGTTAAACCAAGTTTTATGTCAATTTATGGTATTTTTGTATTTTAAAAGTACTTATTTTTAATGTATAATTATATTAAATATTTCTTGTGAGCTTTTTGGGTATGTGATCATATCTCAAAGGTTCACATTCCCTACTGCCAAAAAAGATTGTACCACAATTTGATATGTGTAATTAGGGTATCATCCACTGTACTACCTCTTCAATAGACTTTGTTAGTCTTGAAGCTCAATAATGCTTAACCTTTTTATTTTTCAGGCTTTCTTTCATGTCTTAATCTTCTTAGTAGTTTATCAGCATTTTTTATATTTTTCTCAAGTAGCCATTCATCTTCTTGAGTTGAATTTCTATACCTTACAAGGTATTCTCTTTCTTTTTTTTTCTTGTTCTTCTTTCTCTAAGGACTTTTACAATTTTCTTTTCTTCTCCTTCTTTCAAGGGGGGAATTTCAAGTGGGGGTTTATTTCTTAGTGGAAATAACTCCTTGTCACTTGAGCTGTAAGGTTTTATTAGACTTACAGGGAAAGTTGGGTGTTTGTTTATTAGTTCACCTGTGAGTTCCAATTGCACAGCATTAGGTCCATGAAGTGCTTTTATCATAAATGTTCCTGCAAAGGAATCTTTTAATTTCTTCAGGCCTTTTATGTTATTGAAATTAAGGGTTGATACTAGGAGCAAGTCTCCTATTTTGAAATAAGGTGGCTTATGACTTTTATCCCATCTTTCCTTTGCATATTTGAAATAATCTTGCATACATCTGTTTGCATGGTGTCTTGCCTTATCAAGCATTATCTTAAAGCTTCTTGCTGTTGGGTGTATATTCACTAAGTCCTTTTTGAGGGTATCATAAGGAAGTCTTGGATTCCAAACCTTTTCTAGCATTGCTGGTGTTTTACCAGTAGAAGAATGGATTGATGTCTTCTATGCCAGTTCAAGAGCTGGTATTAGTGTACACCAATCATGGGTAAAACCATCAGAGTCTTTGAATTCTAGCCCATAAGCACAGAATCTTCTGATCATGTCCTGTAAGGTCTGTATCATTCTTTCTGCAAACCATCAGCTTGGGGATGGTAAGCTGTTGAGAATTATAACTTTGTCCCAAACAAGTTATGGAGATTTGTCCATAATGCTGAAGTGAACTTTGGGTCTCTGTCACTTATAATATTTTGGAATAATCCTGTATGGCTAATAACCTTATTCCATATCATTATGGCTGTGTCCATAGCTGTGTCATCTTTATGACATGGTAGGAACATGGGAGTTTTGCTATATCTGTCAACCAATACTAGGCATGAATTATAGCTTCTGTCTCCTCCTGGAGGTAATGCTGTTACCCAATCCATATGAACTATTTCCCCAGGGGATTTTGGTTCTTGGATTTGGATCATCATTCCAAATTTCTTTCCTGTGGCTCTGTTAGCCTTTTGACATCTGTCACAGGTTTGGCAGTATTTTGCAACATCTTTCTTCCGATTTGGCCACCAAGAGCAGGTTTTCACCCTCTCTAGTGTTCTGTCTTCTGGAAGGTGTCCAGCTGCAACACTATCATGACACTCATGTAAAATAGTGTTCATCAGGGTTCTATCTGTTAAGGCCATAACACATGTGTGTTTTGTTCTATGGTAAAAGATTCCATCAAGGAGGTGGAATCTTTGTTCATAATATGCCTTTTTACATGTTTCATCTAGTTTTGATGAAAGTGATGGGTCTTTGCAGTCTTTCATTAGAAGTTGGCTTAAGATATGGTACTTCTTGTCTATCTTATAGCTTTTTTTAACTTGGTTCAAGAATTCTGTGCCAATGTCTGTAACACATATTCCTTCTATATGATGTTCTTCTTGTGGTACCCATGCTGGATTGTCAGGGGTATTTGCTAGAGCCCATCTTCTAAGACCATCTGCATTTTTATGACTATTTCCAGATTTATGAACAATAGTCATATTTCCTCTATATTCTTGGATAGCAATTTTCCATCTCAGCATATGTCTATTTGGATCTTTCATATTTAATAGAGATTTTACAGCATTACAGTCTGTAATCACATCAAATACTGTTCCATCCAAGTAGTAATGTAATTTTTCTAAAGCCCACACTAAGCAGAGGCATTCCATTTGGCTTGCTCCATATCTTGCTTCTGTTGGCTTTATCTGTCTTGAAATAAAACAGATTGGTCCTTCCACTGGTTTATCATTGATAATTTGTGTCTGGAGTAGTGCAGCACCCAGTCCTTCTCCACAAGCATCAATGTAAAGTTTTAAGGGTAGTTTCCAATCTGGCATTAGAAGAAATGGGGCATTTGTTAATGAATTTTCAATTCTTCATATGCCTTGACTCTTTCTTCTGTCATTTCATAGACTGTTTGTTGGTCACATAGTTTATACAAGGATTTAGCGATTTTTGCAAAGTCCTTTCTATGCTGTCTATAGTAACCAGCAAATCCTAGAAATGATTGCATTTCTTTTTTGGTTTGAGAAATTGGCTTAAGTAGTACTGCTGCTAATTTATTCTTGTCTATGCCTAGACTAAGTCCAGATACCACATGTCCTAGTGCTTTTAATTCACTGTATGCAAAATGACACTTTTTCAAGGAAATTTTCATATTCACTTGGACTATGTTTTGTAGTACCCTTTCTAGTCTTGTAAGGTGATTTTCCCAGGTTTTTGACCAAACTATGATATCATCAATATAGATAATTAACCAACCTTCTGATAATTCTTCAGGAAATATGGTATTCATCATTCTTTGATAATGGGAAGGTGCATTTTTTATGCCAAATGGCATTCTTAAGTATTCAAAAATTCCACAGTGGACTATTATCCTCAGTAGTTTTTTGGCATTGTCTGTTAAGACATTTTAATGAAAACCCTTTAAGGCATCCATGGCTGTGATGAACTTAGCTTGTGAGAATTGGGTCAATGTCTCATGGATCCTGTGTATTGGATACCTGTCTGGAATGGTATAGGTGTTCAGGGCTCTGAAGTCTCCTACCATCCTTGATTTTCCATTATGCCAAGTTATAATGACAGGTGTAGTGACTTCTACCTGCTCATTATGTCCTACCTTTCTTAATACTCCAAGGTCCATTTGTGAGCCTTGAGGTATATTTTACATACCCAAATAGGCCACAATTATCTTAAAAAGAAATTTTGAATTATACATAACTCATAAATCATGCATATATTCAAAATTCATCATTTTTGATTTCAGAAAAAAATGAATAACTTTTTATTTAGTAAGTAAATCCATGGATTTAAGGCCAGATTTGTATTCTACACAAAAATTCACCTAGGGTAGCTCCATAGAGTGAATAAGCTCAAATTAACTCCTTGAGGTGGTAATATGGAAAATACTTCAACACCACATCATTAATACCACATAAAAGATCCGTGAAATTTTTTGTTTTTCTTGATTTTATGCCAAAATAATGGGAAAGTGAGAAATCCCATGTTACATATACACTAAGAATAGTGTTATGCATGTTTTGAGCACTTAATATCATGGTATTCTTACATGGACGTTTGGTACACCCATAGTGGATATCTCACTTTAAGCTTAAATTACTATTTTGACGTAAAAAATAGGCAAGGGGGACAAAAGACATCAAAGAGAGCCAGGGTACCCAACTTCTGAGGCCTCAGAGGCGTGGATAGCTCCAGAGCTTGGATCCATGGCTCATCTTGGCCCAATTGGTAAACCAAAACTCTTTGGGAACTTGGTTACCAAGTTACAACTACTGTAAAACACCAGAAAATAGCAAATAACCTGCTATTTTGACGTGCCAAGGAGGTAACCTGTAACCATGTCAATTACTAATGAATTTCCATGGATAAACCCCAAAAGAGTAATTAAAACCCTTTTTGGACTAGTATCCATTGATTTACCTCATAACAACCAGTCAAACACTGATATTTGCAATTCTACGTAGAAATGAGGTAAAAACTTCAAAAATTCATTAAAAATACAAATCTTAATGAATCTTTCTGAAACTTTCAGGACCAAATGAGAACTTTATTATCTATGGTACAACCAAAAAGAATTACAGTTTTACTAGTAAAATTAAACGTTTTACTCACAGTCCATGTTTGGTTATTCTATGTGAAACACTGAATCTTCAAAAATTCACAGTAAATACAACCTGTGATGAAATTGTCAATAACGTTAATAACTTTGGTAAATCAATGATTACTTTGGAATGAAAGAATATTTACAAATGTTACTCCTTTTATTCTTAACCATATTGGGGTTGGTAGTCACGTAAAAGCATCAATTAAGCAATTATGACAATTTTACGTGACAACAGATGATGTAAGTACTGATCAAAAAGGGTTTAATGCTTTCTCACTCACTGGTTTTTCAGTTTTCTCCATGGCACGCCTCTGTGAGCTGTTGTTGACTTAAAAGAGGCCTTCTCTTGCTGTTTTTTCTGCATCATCATCTTATTATCATTTTATATCATTGTTACCAACAAGTAAGTATTAGTTAAACTATTCTTAAGTGTGTTAAATCTTTCAGAATCAATCAGAAGGACGTGAAATCATAGAATCCAACTATATATTGTTGTAATCCTGCTATAAATCATTTTGATCTCTCAAATCCACAATTCTACGTCAAATTTCTTTACTTTTATCTATCAATAAGTTCTTTGGAGTATTAGTGAGTCATTTATCTTTAATTCTTAAAGTTTTTCTCTAGTAATAGTTTTCTTCAAGGATTATCTTTATAATTATTCTTGAAAAAGATAATTATATATTAAAATAATTTTATTATTTTAATAAAAGAAGTTTTTATTATTAAATTCTTCTTGTAATTGATTCTTGTAGACAATTACTTGCTCACTGTTAAAATCACTAGTAGTGCTTAACACGTGAAAGAAATAAATGTTTAATTATTTAATTGTGGCTATAATAATATTTTATTATTATATTTCATAAGAACAGACATAGTACTGTTGATTGATAGTAATATTATCATCAGTTTCATAGTCACATCTTACATTTGGGGGCCTGGCCATGTTTTTTTGAACCTTGTACCCTTAATTAATATATTTTTAAGTTCTAAAAAATATTAATTTAACATTTTTTTTCTTCAATTTAAAGAAAAAATTATTTATTTTTTGAAATTGTCTTAAAATGTTATTTCATTGAAGAATTTGGTTTAATTTTGTACTGTTTTTACACGTGGCTTTTTCACATCCATAAACTTATAAAATTATTCTTTGAGTTACTCTGACTTAATTTTTTATTCAAGTTCTTAAATTTTAATACCTTTTTCTTTGAAAAAAATATTTTTTTAATATCAAAAAATAATAAAACTTATAAAAAATCTTTTAAAAATATCTTAAATCATGAAAATAATTTCTTTCATCATATTTTTTCTTTAAGTGTCTTGAATCAAATACTGTGCAGCTGGCAACAGACTCAGTAAAAGATACATCACTAGTCCTGAATCTTCAGAGGAAGAATATGAAGAAAGTATTGAGGTGCAAATTGCTAAAAGAGGCACCTTATTTAACTCAGAAAAGAGTAAATTACCACCAAAAGGTGTGTTTTTATCTTTAAATTTACTCTTTATCCTTAAATTGACGTAAAAATGGTGCATACCAGAAATGGAAGCAACTATTCAGTCCAAATAGATGGATGTGGACAAGGAAGAGGCAAGACCAAATCCAGAAGTGCCAAATCTTCCACAAGAAAGACACATCTGGAGGATGCCAGAGTTGCCCCCCATTCCCCAAGGTCTGTACCAACAGATTTTGACGTGAATTCTGAGCCTGAACTAATTCATTATATTATCTCCAGGGCTGAACCATTTCCAAGTGGCAGCAATAGAAATATATCAATGCCAGTACAAAAATTGGTTCAGAGCAGCCAAGGAGGAAGAATGGGAAATCTGCCAAAGCCTTTGGCAGGGGGCCATGAACTCCCACTTACACATCAAGAGCTTTCTGGGTCAGGAGAATACCATAGAACTCTTAGGAGGTTGGAGCCCCCTGTCTTGCAAAGACAAGGTCAAAAAGATAAAGACCTGGTTGAAGAACCAAAGTCTTTTATCCATAGACCAGAAGAAAAAGTTGTAAATGACTCCAGCTTTGGAGACAGAGGCACCAGTGGCGTCCACCAGCTCCAGAAATGTCCAAGGACAAGCCCAAGGGACCTCAGAAGAAGCAGAAAGGTCCCAAGAACCATCAAGGAAAAGGAAAAGGCAAAGCCAATTGGCACAGACCTTACCCACAAGGGTACAGGATCCCCAAATTGGAGCCTTCAGCCGTGGACAGTGTCTTCAATATGGCCAGGACTCTGATGGAATTTACAGCCAAAGAGCAGGGAAGGATGAACAGAAACTTTCCACGGAAATAATTGGTGTACAGACTAGTATTAATGTAGAAATTGGTAAACTTGATGGCAAGTTAACTAAAATTGCATCAGATATAGTTGAATTAAAGAAAAATGACAAGAAATACATTGAGTTGCACCAAGTGACAAATGCCAAACTTGACTCAATTACCAATTATTGCATAAGAATTGAAAACATGTGCCAAGTTCAGCATGAGGAGATGGAAGATCTTCCCATTTTTAAAGTGAATGATCAACTTAAGACTCTGCAAGACCATGTCTTGAAGATAGTTGAGAATACCAATCAATTTGCTATACACTTAGCAAAAAGTGACAGTGAAAGGCAGAAGTTGAAGAATGAAATAATTGCAAGTGTGGAACAAATTCATAAGAATCATGAACCACATATGCCAAGACATTCTACACCTTTAACTGAAGAGAAACTTTCTGTTAAAGAAAGTCTCACCCCATTCTTGGGAGAAAATGCCTACTCTGCAAGAGATATTCCCAAAATAGAAGAATGGCCAACATTCTCTGGTGAAGGAGAATACAACCATATTGAATTCAACAGGACTATTGATATGTTGCAAGAAGACTTTAATATACCTGATGAAATCATAGTGGGAAAATTACATTGTCTGTTTACCAGAACTGCAAAGAAATGGTATTACAAAATGAGGATTGATCATGGTAAACATGATTGGTCTTGGTGGAAATCTGAAGTGATCATCAAATGGGCCAACAATTCTTGGAGGTTTAAGATAGCAAATGCCTTTGAGAGTGCCATTTTTAACTCAGAGAAAGATAAACCACTTACTTGGTTCTTCAAACAAAAAGACAGATTATCTGCTTTACAACCAGATATGTCTGACACTATGATTAATATTAAAATATTAAGAAAGTGTGAAGGAGAATTAGAACATGCTATCAAAAGCAGATGTGTAGAACCCTGTTCAACAGAAGACTACATTAATGCTATGGAAGATATCACTGCCAGAACAAGAATTGGTAAAACTTGGTCTAAAATCCCAGCAGAATCCAAGATGACCTCCAAGATGACCTCCAAGATTCCCAGAGAGGACAAAAGACCAGAAAAACCTGTCTTAAAGTGTCATAAATGTGGAAGCACTTCACATTTAGCCAACACTTGCACCAAAAAGGCAAAAATCAATGAAGTTCAAGTCATTGAAGAAGTTCAATGTACTGAAGAGAAGGAAGAATCTGATCAAGATTCTGCAATCTCTGAAGATACACCAGTGGAGGACTATCCCATTGAAAACATCACAGCTTTCTTTGAAGTCACTGAAGTCCATACCCACTTGCCACAGTATAGTGAAGATTGCTACAACCTTATTAATGTTCAGGATGCCAGAATGTGTAAAACCAAACCTGCTAAAGGAAAAGGTTATACTGCTGGAGCATCTTGTATCACATCAATTCTGATGAGTAATGTTGAAGCCAAAGTCAATTTGAATACAGGAGCATTTTGCACTTGTGTAGGCAAAGATTATCTCCAAGCTATACTTCCTGAATGGAAAAACCATCTATTACCAATAGAAGGTATACAATTTAGTAGTGCCAGTACCAATATGTACCCTTTGGGTATACTAGACACTACTCTTGTATTTCCCCATCCTACAGGAAGTATAAGAATGAAAGCTGAGGTTGTAGTAATGGACAACTGTACATCTCAACATATCATTCTTGGAAATGATTACCTAAGTATTTATGGTATTGACATCAATAACCATAAAGACAGATATTTCACAATTGGGGATAACAAAAGACAGAAATTTGCCTTCTCCAATATGCCAAAGCAAATATCAGTAGTATCTTCTGAGAAAGATACTTATAAAGAAGAATTTGTGTCCACACAGCTTGTTGAAGCACAAATTAATCCATCATTGTCACCACTAATGAAGAATGAACTTATTGATGTGTTATACACGTACAATACTGCATTTGCCTCTGATAATAAACCATTAGGTGCTATAAGAGGACATGAAGTTGATATTACTCTTAGTATTGACAGGCCATATCCCCCAGTACTTAGAAGACCAGCTTATCCAGCCAGTCCCAGAGCTAGAGAAGCCTTGGAGAAACATATCCAAGAGTTAATTCAACTCGGTGTACTAAGGAAAGTAGGCCATAATGAGGAGGTTGAAGTTACAACACCTGTTATCATTGCTTGGCATAATGATAAGTCAAGAATGGTTGGGGATTTTAGAGCTTTGAATACCTACACAGTTCCAGATAGGTATCCAATCCCTAGAATCCAAGAAACCTTGACTCAATTATCTAAAGCCAAGTATATAACATCAATGGATGCATTAAAAGGTTTCCATCAGAATGTTTTGAAGCCTAAAGCTAAGAAATTACTTAGAATTATCACTCACTGTGGTATTTTTGAGTATCTTAGAATGCCATTTGGCATTAAAAATGCTCCATCTCATTATCAAAGAATGATGAATACCATCTTCCCCACAGAATTGTCTGAAGGATGGCTTATCATTTATATTGATGATATTATCATATGTTCTGACTCATGGTCTTTTCACCTTGAAAGACTTGCAAAAGTACTCCACAAAGTTGCAGAAGTGAATATGAAAATTTCACTTGAGAAATGCAACTTTGGTTTTGAAGAACTTAAAGCATTAGGACATGTTGTTTCTGGTTTGAGCTTGGGTATTGACAAGAATAAAGTGGCAGAAGTGCTACTTAAGCCAATACCCCATAATAAGAAGTAAATGATGTCTTTTCTTGCATTTGCTAGTTACTATAGCCAACACTTAAAAAACTTTGCAATTCTAGCCAAATCACTCTATAGAATCTGTGATCAACAGACTGTATTTGAGATAACACAGGAGAGAATTAAAGCTTATGAGGAAATAAAGAAAGCCCTTACAGAAGCACCTTTACTCCTCATGCCTGACTGGGATATTCCTTTTAAGTTGTACATTGATGCATGTGGAGATGTATTAGGGGTAGCCCTACATCAAGTCCAAATTATTAATGACAAACCTACAGAAGGACCAGTTTGTTATATCTCAAGGCAAATCAAACCAACAGAAGCCAGATATGGTGCAAGCCAAATGGAGTGCTTATGTTTGGTATGGGCACTTGGGAATTACACTATTACCTTGATGGCAGTGTTTTTGAAGTGATAACTGACTGTAATGCAGTAAAATCACTTCTTAACATGAAAACTCCCAACAGACATATGTTGAGATGGCAAATAGCTATTCAAGAATATAGAGGAAACATGACTATAGTTCATAAAGCAGGAAACATTCACAAGAATGCTGATGGACTTAGTAGATGGGCTTTAGCCAACACTCCTGATAACCCAGCTTATGTACCTTTGGAAGCTGAACCACAGATTCCAATTGAAGGAATCAACATAAATGATATTGGGACTGAATTCTTTGAGGAGGTCAGAGAATCTTATAAGCAAGACAAGAATTGCCATATCTTGACTTCTTTATTAGATAAAGACTGCAAGGACACATCTTTAGTTAATGCACTTGATGAAGTTTGGAGAAATTCCTATTCTGAAGGAAGATTTCACTTGTTTGATGGGATCATTTACCACAGAACAAAACATTCTTGTGTTATGACATTGTGCAGTAGATTACTTATCAATACCATTCTTCATGGATGTCATGATATTATCTACTCTGGACACCTGTCAGAAGACAGAACACTTGAAAAAGTGAAGAACTGTGCATGGTGGCCATCTTGGAGGAAAGAAAACATTGAATATTTCCATACCTGTGACAGATGCCAAAAAGAAAACAGGAGTACAGGCAAGAAATTTGGACTTATGATCCATATTCAAGAACCAAAATCCCCATGGGAAGTTGTTCACATGGATTGGGTCACAGCACTTCCTCCAAGTGGTGACAGAAGTTATAATGCTTGTTTAGTCATAGTAGACAGATATAGAAAAACTCCCATATTCTTACCATTTCATAAAGATGACACTGCTATGGATACAGCTCTTCTTTTATGGAGTAAAGTTATTTCTCATACAGGATTATTTAAGATTATCATAAGTGACAGAGATCCTAAATTCACATCTGCACTTTGGACCAATCTTCATAGATTGTTTGGGACTAAGTTATCATTCTCTACAGCATATCACCCTCAGACAGATGGGCTAGCAGAGAGGATGATTCAAACTTTAGAGGACATGATCAGGAGATTTTGTGCTTATGGATTAGAATTCAAAGACTCAGATGGCTTTACCCATAACTGGTGCACTCTGATACCTGCATTAGAATTGGCATATAAGACATCAGTCCATTCTTCCACAGGACAAACTCCTGCTATGTTAGAGAAAGGATGGAATCCAAGACTCCCAACAGACACACTGAGAAATGACTTGATTGACATTCATCCTACAGCTTCCAGCTTCAAAATAATTCTTGATAAAGTAAGACTTCATGCAAAACAAATTATGGATGATGCTTTTAATTATGCAAGACAGAAGTGGGACAAGAGTCATAAAGTACCAGACTTCAAAGTAGGGGACTTAGTTTTAGTTTCAACCTTGAATTTTAATAATATCAGAGGCCCAAAGAAACTCAAAGATTCTTATGTAGGACCTTTTGTTATTGTTGCTTTACATGGAACCAATGCAGTTCAAGTGGAATTGAGTGGTGAATTGGAAAATAAACACCCCACCTTTCCAGTCAGCTTGATAAAGCCTTATCAACCAGCTGATAAAGAATTGTTTCCTTTAAGAAACCCAACTCCTTTAACTGTACCACCTGTGGAACAGAATGAAGACAAAAAGATAAAGAAACTCATTAAAGAAAGGAGACTTAGGGGTAAAAATCAAAGAGAATATCTTATCAGATATAGAAATCCAGTACATGAAGATGAATGGATGGCAGAATCAGAAATACCTGACTCAGATAAACTCTTAAGAAGATTGAGACATGAAAGAAGGCCACAAGCCTGAATATGTCTATAAATGTGCTTCAAATTACTTGATCTGAGTAATGTGACGAGGTTGGACAGTGGACATTAACCCCCTTTGGGGCCTTATTCTTTTATCACTAATAAAATTGTAGGACAATTTTATTTTTTGGTGGGAGGGAATGTGAGCCTTGAGGTATATTTTACATACCCAAATAGGCCACAATTATCTTAAAAAGAAATTTTGAATTATACATAACTCATAAATCATGCATATATTCAAAATTCATCATTTTTGATTTCAGAAAAAAATGAATAACTTTTTATTGAGTAAGTAAATCCATGGATTTAAGGCCAGATTTGTATTCTACACAAAAATTCACCTAGGGTAGCTCCATAGAGTGAATAAGCTCAAATTAACTCCTTGAGGTGGTAATATGGAAAATACTTCAACACCACATCATTAATACCACATAAAAGATCCGTGAAATTTTTTGTTTTTCTTGATTTTACGCCAAAATAATGGGAAAGTGAGAAATCCCATGTTACATATACACTAAGAATAGTGTTATACATGTTTTGAGCACTTAATATTATGGTATTCTTACATGCACCTTTGGTACACCCATAGTGGATGTCTCACTTTAAGCTTAAATTTCTATTTTTACGTGAAAAATAAGCAAGGGGGACAAAAGACATCAAAGTGAGCCAGGGTACCCAACTTCTAAGGCCCCAGAGGTGTGGATAGCTCCAAAGCTTGATTCCATGGCTGATCTTGACCCAATTGGTAAACTAAACCTCTTTGGGAACTTGGTTACCAAGTTACAACTACTGTAAAACACCAGAAAATAGCAAATAACCTGCTATTTTGACGTGCCAAGGAGGTAAAAAGCTACTTACACTCCTGTAACCATGTCAATTACTAATGACTTTCCATGGATAAACCCCAAAAGAGTAATTAAAACCCTTTTTGGACTAGTATCCATTGATTTACCTCATAACAACCAGTCAAACACTGATATTTGCAATTCTACGTAGAAATGAGGTAAAAACTTCAAAAATTCATTAAAAATACAAATCTTAATGAATCTTTCTGAAACTTTCAGGACCAATTTAGAACTGAATTATCTATGGTACAACCAAAAAGAATTACAGTTTTACTAGTAAAATTAAACGTTTTACTTACAGTCCATGTTTGGTTATTCTACATGAAACACTGAATTTTCAAAAATTCACAGTAAATACAACCTGTGATGAAATTGTCAATAACATTGATAAATTTGGTAAATCAATGATTGCTTTGGAATAAAAGAAGATTTACAAATGTTACTCCTTTTATTCTTAACCATATTGGGGTTGGTAGTCACGTAAAAGCATCAATTAAGCAATTATGACAATTTTACGTGACAACAGATGATGTAAGTACTGATCAAAAAGGGTTTAATGCTTTCTCACTCACTTGTTTTTCAGTTTGCTCCATGGCACGCCTCTGTGAGCTGTTGTTGACTTAAAAGAGGCCTTCTCTTGCTGTTTTTTCCGTATCATCATCTTATTATCATTTTATATCATTGTTACCAACAAGTAAGTATTAGTTAAACTATTCTTAAGTGTTTTAAATCTTTCATAATCAATCAGAGGGACGTGAAATCATAGAATTCAACTATATATTGTTGCAATCCTGCTATAAATCATTTTGATCTCTCAAATCCACAATTCTATGTCAAATTTCTCTACTTTTATCTATCAATAAGTTCTTTGGAGTATTAGTGAGTCATTTATCTTTAATTCTTAAAGTTTTTCTCTAGTAATAGTTTTCTTCAAGGATTATCTTTATAATTATTCTTGCAAAAGATAATTATATATTAAAATAATTTTATTATTTTAATAAAAGAAGTTTTTATTATTAAATTCTTCTTGTAATTGATTCTTGTAGACAATTACTTGCTCACTGTTAAAATCACTAGTAGTGCTTAACACGTGAAAGAAATAATTATTTAATTATTTATTTGTGGTTATAATGATATTTTATTATTATATTTCATAAGAACAGACATAGTACTGGTGATTAACAGTAATATTATCATCAGTTTCATAGTCACATCTTACACCATTAATTCTTTAATGTGTTCCTCTAGGGCTTCTCTAGCCCTTGAACTAGCTGGGTAAGCAGGTCTCCTTAGTAAAGGTGGGTAAGGTTTTTCCACATCAAGAATTATATCCACTTCATGTCTAATTATAACACCCAGTGGTTCTTTGTCAGATGCAAAGGCATTTTTGTACTTAAATAAGAGGTCAATCATTTTTTCTTTCATTTTTTCTGTTAATTCTTGATTGAATTCTGCCTCTTTAAGTTGCTCAGGTATCAAAAGTTCCTTTTCTGGAATCTTTTCTTCCTTCTTAATAACTGTAATTTGTTTTTTGTTATTTAAGAAGCCAAAATTTTGTCTTTTGTTGTCTCTTATGGTAAAATATCTATCCTTTTGGTTAGAGATATCTATACCATATATTGATAAGTAGTCATTCCCAAGTATGAAGTGATTACTAGTACAGTTGTCCATTACTACAAAATCTACTTTAACTCTGACACATGGTGAGGGATGAGGAAAAATTAGTGTTAAATCAATTATTCCAAGGGGCTTCATGCTCTCACTTGCACTACTAAATTTGACACCCTGTATTGGCATACGTTTTTCTTGCCAGTCTGGGATAATGGTTTTTAAATAACGTTTACCAACACAGGTGCTATATTCTCCTGTATCTAAGTTAGCTTTTCCTTCTTGGTTATCAACCATAACAATACTTATACTTTATTTTCCAGCTGTATATCCCATTCCTCTTGCAGGTTTGGTCCTATACATTTTGGCATCTTGTATATTTGTCAGGTTTGTGTCAGATGTCCCAACCTGTGGTAAGTTGGAGTTAACATCCAGTACTTCATAAATTATATCAATATTATTAATTTGTGCATTAATTATATTAATTTCATCACTTTCAGAACTTTCTGACTCTTCTGTTTCTTTTTCAGAGTCAGATTCCTCCTCTTTGTCATTGTGGTTTTCTGTTTCCACAATTTCATTAATCTTTGCCTTTTTAAGGCAATTATTGGCTAAGTGTCCAATACCTCCACATTTATGGCATTTTCTTTACTCATTATTGTTGGATGTATTGGGCTTGAAGGATTCTTTTGATTTATCTTTTTTGATAAATGGTTTATTTGGGCTTTTAATGTCCAATTTCTTCCAAGTCCTGCCAATTTTTGTTCTTGTCACTATGTCTACTAGTGCATTAATGTACTCTTTTGTGGAGCATGGTTCTATACACCTGCTTGTTAGGGAATGTTCTAGCTCTCCTCCACATTTCTTGAGTATTTTCATATGCACCATTTTTTGTGACATTTCTGGGTACAATGCATTAAGTCTTTCAACTTGTTTCAAGAACCAAGTTAAAGGTTTGTCTTTGTCTGGGTCAAACAAAGAATTTTCAAATGCATTTTCTATTTTGTACCTCCAGGCATCATTAGCCCACTTGGGGATGATTTCTTGCTTCCACCAAGACCAGGTATTTTTGCCATTTTTTTGCCTTATGCCATAATACCATCTCTTTGCAGATTTCTCAAACAATGAATGTAATATTGCAGTGATTAATTCATCTGGTATGGCATAATCTTCTTTTAGCATGTCAATTGTCTTGATAAATGACATGTGGTCATATTCACCTTCTCCTGTGAATGTTGGCCATTCTTTCAATTGAGGTGCTTCCTTCATTAAGACTTGGTTATTGTCTTGGTGACTCAAGTCTGTTATGAATGGATTTGTTAATTCCTCTTTTGGTTTAACAGGGCTTCTTATGTGAGAAAATGGTGTTGATAACTTTGCAATATTCAAATTAGCCTCATTAATTTTATCCATTTTTTCAGTAATAAGCCTTATTTCGCTTTGAATGTCATATTTCAGATGCATTCTTGCTTCATCACTCTTTTCTACATGGTCCAAAGGTAATTTTTGGTGTGATGAAGTCTTTTCTTCAAATATTTCTACAGAAATACTTAATTTGTTTAATTTTTCTGTAATATTATCAATAATCACATCATAATTGATTGTCAAAGTTTTTTCTTTGATATCACTTATGTATTTTTACAACTCTTGTTGTCCTTGTATTAATTTCTGAGTATTGTCAATTAATACTTTTGGTTTATTATTTTCAATCATAAATTTTATGTTATCAATTTCTTTCTTATTTTGTGTAACAAGTTTTGTTAAAGATGATAATCTATTATTTATTTCTTGTAAAGATAATAGTCTATTTTTAATGTCTGTAAGAGGTAAAATAGTATTTTTAAGCTCTGTTAAAGTATTTACAACATCAGGAGACAAGGTTATTTCTTTGGGAAATGGGGTTGTCTCATTCTTTGTTCCTCTTTGTCTTTGAATTCCATCAAGGTTCTGGCCATGTTGAATACATTGTCCATGGCATCCTTTTGCATTTTTGGAATCCTGTAGCTTGGGGAATATGGTTTTCTCCAATTATTTTTCTTGTTCTTCTTCTCTTCTTGGGGAAGTGGGTTGGCTTGGGGCTTGCTGGTAGAAGCTACTGGGGCTTCTTCCTTGGTTGCCTCCTTCTTTTTGGCATGATACTCCTTGATCTTTTTGATTTGAGGTTTGGATGATAGTGGATTCCATCCATTGGAGTATCTCACTATTTCCTCCTCTATGAGGAACTTCTTTAGGATGTGCCAGGAGTTCATCACTGCTTGGTGTATTTGAGGCAAAATTTCCCAATCTTTGTCCTTGTACACTGTGTAGTACTTTTTGTATTGGCTCATGTAAATGTCTATTTGAGCCCTCTGAATGTGATTTGTACCTATTTGAGTTACTCATACTTAGTTCCAATTCAGGTTCAGATATCATGGGCATTTCTGGGACTTGCCTTTGGGATAAGGCACTTCCTTGTGTGGATTCTGTTCCACTGGAGATATTTCCCTTCCTTTTCCCTTTTGAGGAATCAATTCTACCTCTTATTCCAGCTCCATCTGATTGGATGGAGTATTGGAAACCTCTTCTGGTAGTCATATTATAAGAAAAATGAGAAATAAGAGGATTTTAGAAAAGAAATACTCTTATGGCAATTTATAAATGAGGTACTCACCTTCAGAGTCCTGAATAGTGGGTCCTGGAAAGTCCAATTTCTTGGCTTTCTTTTTCTTAGTGATTATTAGTGTTAGAGAGCTTTGAAAAGCTTCTTCCACCAATATTTCAACAGTTGTTTGGTTGTCCTCTGTTGGGTTGTCTTCAAACACTAAAAAAGACAAATAAATATAAGTCTTTTATATAAAAGTGTTATTTTTTAGTAAGATATGGCAATTTTCCATGTAAAAATTGCTTTGATATCTTTTTTATTAAATAAATGAAAATAATTAAAGAAATGAAATTAAAATGAATAAAATAACTTTTTTATTGGTTTTTATTATTTTTATTATTTTTTAAGTTTTTTTTTATTTTTAAAGAATAAAAAAAAAATGAATATGATTCTTTTATCAAATTCATTTATAATATAAAGTTATTTTTAATTTTAAAATATCTTTTTCAATCACTAGAGTCAGTCAAAGAAAGTTTTTGCAAGTCTAAGGATGTGAAAAACCACATGTAAGACTGTACAATTGCTTTCCAAATTCCTCAATAGCTTTAAAAATCAATAAATATAAAACTATTATATAATTTTATTATTATAAATATAATTTTATATTGGATAAGCCCAATTAGAATCTTTTTAAAGGTCTTTTAGAGTAAATATCACGGCCAGGCCCCCAAATGTAAGGTTTGACTATGAAACAATAAGTAAAAATTACTAATATTTTACTTATTGTACTATGAATGTCCTTATAAATGAAATAAATAAGATAAAAATTATTATAATAATAAAGAATTATTATAATTATGGCGTAAAAATAATTATATTTTTAATAAAATATGATAATATAGTTTATATTATAAAATATAATATATTAATATAAAATAATTAATATATTCAAAGGCACTTTATTATTGTTACAAACAAATAATAAAGGCGTATAAAATTGTTTTTTATTAATAAAAAACAATTCATAACAACAATATTACCAATATTAAAGTTATAAATTAATATAAATACTATTTATATCAGTTATAGAATTATTAAAAGTAATAATAGAGGGAAAATTATTATAATAAGAGAAAATAACCTACTTTTAATACTTAATATAATAATCTTGAGATATTTTACACCAAATAATATAAATAAAACTTATCAAAATTGTATTTACAATAAAAAATAGAGAAATTACAAATATTCTTGATTTTTACGTGGAAATGAGAATTTAGAGAGATTTTTAACAAAAACAATTAAATAAATGATTTAATCACATCAAAATTGTTGATTATAATAATATGATCTTTGTTCTTTGATAATATAAAAGTTTTATATATAAAGAATAAAGAAATTACCTTTTTATTGTATTGATTTAATGTTTTTGATGCATCTGAGGGGAAAACAGAGTAAAAAAAGCTCTATTTATAGTAAATACCTCCCTCCTAGAGTCAAACAGGCTTCTAGTAGACGTGTACTGATCAATATTTTAAGGTTTGGTGATGATTACATTATGATGAAACCATATTACATCATTATTACACCATTATTTAGAGTTATCACTATAACTCTAAGTTTGATGACGTCAAAGACTTGGCAGAACCCCAAAATTCGTGGATTTTATTATTTTTAATCATAAACTAATAGTATTCACCAATTGTATCACTCATATGACCGTTGAACTTAATTTAAGGTTACAGTGAGTAATCATAAATGATCAAAATAAGCTCAAACTTTGATCCTTGACAACTTTTAAAATTTACATGCTACAGCCATTCAGAGAGTGAATTCTAATAGCTTGGTATAACCGTATTATTCTTCCAAGAGCATTTCATTACATCATTAAAACTCTATTTTTGATGATTTTTCTTGTAACTCATCTTTTCTGTCGAAATTTAATATTTTAAGCTTCAAACTATGATTTCAAGGGGTTATACCTTGAATATTATAATAATAAATACATAATTCTTCACTAATGAACTAGTAGAATCCAACTGTCTACTTTTTTTTAAGTTTGGATCACTTTCGCAACAAAGTGGTCAACAGCTCTGTTGATTTTAATCAATAATTCCTTACAGGTTTTAACCTTTTTTATAACTTGTGAAATAAATTTCATTTCTGTATTCCCACAGTAATTACGTGATTACTTTATTTTTGGTTCATCACTCTATCATGCATAATTCAAGAGATATTAGCTAAAATCCTTGAATATATGCGTTGACCAAAAAAGTGCATATATTCAGGTTAATTCCTTAAGTATTGATTTTGAAGCTTAGCTTCTTAATTGTTTTATATGTGAAAATTTATGGAGAATCAACTGGTACCATTTATTTCACATGTTGTCTCATTTGACTTTGAAATAAATAAGAATTTGTGTATTTTATAAGGTATTATTACTTATAACTGATTAAATATTGACTTTACAGATATGCCATAAAAATGGTATATGTATATTTTACCATGGGGAATCCAATGGTATAATTTATTTCACATGTTTATTCATTTGTTTTCAAGTTAAACCAAGTTTTATGTCAATCTATGGTATTTTTGTATTTTAAAAGTACTCATTTTTAATGTATAATTATATTAAATATTTCTTGTGACCTTTTTGGGTATGTGGTCATATCTCAAAGGTTCACATTATCCGGCATTGGAGAGCTTGATCCAACTATCTGAACAAAAAAAAGAAAAAATCCCAATGATATAAATAAATTAAAATTAAATGAAGGATAAAATTGTAAATTTTTGATATGATATGAAACTTTGATTGAAAATCAAGTACTTTTCCTGTCCACAGAATTCTCATAAGGTAAAATTTAATTAAAACTAGTGAATCTTAAGATTTTGGAACACACTAAATTTATTTCTTTTTTAATTTTTTAGTATAGGAAAAGAATATTATAAAAATTTATTTATTTACCAACAATAAACCTTTGTCAGAAAATACTCTACAAGAGATTTTTGAAGCTAAAAAAGAAATTTCTTCAAGGTTTTAATTTGAATTACTTGAGAAAAGAACTGCAACCAATTGATTTGACAAAATAGTCTTTAAAAATGATATTAAAGAAAAAACATTCCCAAAAGTGACCAGAGTGATTTTGGAAACAAAGTGACAAAGCTAACAGTGATTAAAGATTCTTTCATACACTTTTGGGGTGGTTCAAGGCTAAAAATGACTATAAGAGTCACAAAAGACAATTTTAATAATTATCACTGGGTTAAAATGTTTAAAATGATTTAAAAATGGTGGTTAGAATCTTTTATTGATTGTGTTACCAGTTTTTAATTAATTATAAAAGGAAAATATTCTAACATTAGGAGAAAAGGGGGAAAAGAAGACATTCTTTTATAGCCACAAATTTTCTTACTCCAAATATAAATTTTCCTCTAATTCTTCTTGAGAAAAACTCTGAAAACAGAAAAGCCAATTATGGGATTATTGAAATCTGGTTTGGACCAAAAAAGGGCTTTCTTTAGCCATTTTAGTCCCTTAAATCAGCCATTTCTATAGTAATACCTGGTTTCAAGACTTCAAAACACATCAGAATGTGTGTATTAGACCTAAACCCAATATCAAACTGTTTTAACTTAAGAGTACTTTTACCCTCTTGGAAACAGTTGAAACTTCCCTGGTTGGTATCAAACCCTTATCATCAATTGAGTAACAGACCCTGTGACTCAACTCCAGGCCAAAATTGATGATTGTTTGTGTTAATTTTAAAATCCCGCACCTGTCAGCAAGGAATTTGGGGGAGTCTGGCACCCTTGGAGCCAAGATTCCTTTCTTCCCCCCCCCAAAAAAAAAACAATATTTCCAATTTATTTTTTCTTTAATCCCTCAACATGTACTATACAATAAATTTTACATATGTAATTGAATTAAAAAATTACATTACACAACTGTAATTATTTATTCCACATACTTGAATCCAAGCTCACTTATGTAATATACACTAAGGGTGGGCCCCATTGGAATCCCAGCCCATTGAGGCCATAGTACTACTGGCCTTGCCAGAGCTTTTTTCTTCCTGGACCATATTCCAGAACTGCCCAGAATTTTCACTCAGGTGGGGGACCCAGGCCTTTTTGGCCTGCATCCATTTTTTCCCTCTTTTGTATTTATTTTTCATTATTTTTTCCTCCATCTATCAATTTCCTTCTTTTTTTCTCCAAAATGTTTCTTCCTCTGTCCTTTTAATTTCTCAATTCTCTTCTCTTTTTATTTCTTTGTAATGATCCTAATGCTCCATATTTAATTGGTCTTAAGTTCTTTTTCAAAAAAAAATCCTTACCAAGCCTACACAAACAAGGTCATCAGTGATAAATTTGATTCACCAAACCCATCACCACCATCACTCAGTGAACCCACAGCCAATGCAAAATGGTATTGGGTATGGCTTTATTTCGGAAATATCAATCACAAAAACATGGAGGCTCAAGTTAATAGCAGAAGTGGATCACCTTGCAAGAAAATTCTCAATTTCACTCAAACAGGAAGCACCAAATCTATAATTTATCATCACCAGAAATTACATCAATTGATCAACCTAAAGAGTAATAACCCTGATAAGAAACTCACATGACACAAGTTTTTCCAGAACCAAAATCCAAAAGAAGTAATCATTTCACTCTAGATCTATTTCAGTGCATCATCCTGACTGACATTTTGGGCTGAGACATTAAAAACATCCCTAATCTATTTCATTTTCAATTGTAATCTCCTAATGTCACTATCTGAATCAACTTCTTTTAAAGATCTCCTGAAGCTCTGCAACCTATTGGCACTGAACATTTCAGTACATGGAAAGGCCCTCACATCCCATCTTAAAAAAAATTACTTTTTCCACCAATAGAAACTCCGTGCCCTTGTTTCTGACAGTGGAAAACAACTTTCTTTCACCACAAATACCTTGAGGAGTCCAAACATCAAATCATTTATGGCTACCGCTGGCCATTTTATTGACAAGGGATTCAAACTTATCTCTGTCCTCTTAGGTTTGACAAAGATTGAAGTTAAGGTTTTTATTTTTTTTTGTGAAAACCATTCTTTCCTCTATTAAATTATTCATTTTTTAGGTAATAATTTGGGTAAGTCATCAGCCAACCAATTCCTTACAGCTCTCAAGCAGTATGACCTTGAGGACTCAATCATTTCAATAGCAACTGATAATGCCTTGGTCAATCAACAAATGGCCCAAGAGTTACAAGACTCAATCAAGTCATTTGCAGCCAAAACACAGCTTATTTGATGCATGGCTCATACACTCCATTTATCAGCCCAAGATGGAATAAAGGCCCTTTCCAAGTGTCCTTCAACTCATGAATATGAAGATAATTTCAGCATGGGAAAACGTTCAATATCAAGTCTAATTGACCCACCTGACAGCCTGAAATTAAATTATAACCCCATCATCTCTTGTATCTCCCTTCTGGAATCATACCGGATCCAGAGCCCTCAGCAACATTAAAAGTTCATCTCAATGGTGAATATTTTTATGAAGCACAGAAAGGCAATATGCTACTCACCAATGGAACTCAACATACAATATGCTTGAGCATGCATACTCACTAAAGGATTCCCAAAATCAATTTTATACCCCCAAAAACATGGAATCTTCTTATATTTCATCCCTTGAGTGGGAGAAAGCTAAGGTTACGATTTATTTCTTACTCCCCCTCTATGAAGCCACCCCTATCATATGTGGAACAAAATACCCCACCAACAATTACTCCTTACCTTTATATATTTCCCTCATTAAACATATGAATGAGGTGGGATTTTTTTTATCCATTTATTTTTCTAATATTAACAATTAATATTTAGGCTTGTGAGAAATATGATGTGCACCAAATGGAGCCAGCTTCTGCAGCAATGACTGAAAATATTTCCAAATACCTGCAAATTTTATCAACAAAAATACCAGAAATTTATGCTTCAATCCTTGATCCTCAATCCAAATTACTATTCTTCTATTTCTATGACCAAATATGGAACTTCAGCATCCTGAATTGATGGAATCTTTCAAAGTACAGCCACCAAATCATTCAAAGGAGCAAGCCCAATGCCATATCTAAGAGAACAAGAACGAAGAGGGTTTTTTGATGACATATATTTGTCATCCTCAGGGGAGGAATCATCTTTAGAGCTTGAAATTCAATGATTATTTTCAGAACCACCTGAACCTAAATCAACTGATGTGTTACAGTTCTGGAAGACTTGAGCAATAGTCTTCCCTACTCTTTCCTCAATGGCGCGTAAGTACCTCTCAATCCCTACTATTAGTGCCCCATCCAAAAGAGTTCTCTCTGGGGAAGCAATATTATTACCTATAAAACTGCTTCTCTCTCCTCAATGCATGTGTCAAGAATTGGGCTCATGTGTTTGGTTGTACGTATTACAATCAATGAGTATGACATTGTTTTTCTTTTTTTTTGCAATTTTTAAGAGAAAATGCAATTATAATTATATGCAAGAATTTTGTGGCACATGAAATTCAGATTGAAAGATCTTCCCTGTTGAATCTCTTATTGGCATGAGACATCATACCATCCCCCCTGCCCCAAAAAAAGCCCTCCCATCTACTGTCATGTAAGGTTTCTCCAGTGGAGATTTGTTTATTTACAGGGTTTGAGGCCCAGGCTTAATACATGCACACATTTTGACATTTCAATCAGAAATACTTCAATTCCTCATAGCTTCTAAACTATACACCACACCTCAATTTTAACACAAAAATGTATGGTTAAAACCAAATTTGGTGCAAATTAAATTAAGGTTTGGAGGATTTTCATATTTTCATACAGATGTCACAACCACGGGTTTGACCCTCCTCCTTGATGGTTGCAGCAATCCCGCCTGGAGCCAAGTTGGGGCCAATTGGTCACGTCATATCATTTATGGCCAATTAGTCCCCTTGGGTGTCCTATGGCTCTTATGCCGGAACCCATTCCAAAGGGTCATTCATGGCCTCAATCATCTTTTATGACCTCAGGCCATATCCTGCTGTCATTGGCCTCCTTGGCCAATTTCCACCTCACCAACCCCCAGGCCTTCATCTTTGATTTTGGGCCTGGGGGGTCCTTTTGTCTTCTAGGGGCTTCCAGGCTCCCTAGCCATCACCATTGGTTTCTGGACAACCCCTTTAATTAGTGGGGTTTTGGCCTAAATGGCCTTTTTGGGCCAAAGGGGGCAGCCACCTAGCCCCCAAGGCCAGGTGGGTCCCAAATCACATTTGGACCCAACTGAGCCAAAATTGGCCACCAATCCCTTGGACCCAAAATTGGCCAAAGACCTTCTGGACACCAATTTGGCCATAAATCCTGTAGGACCCATTTTTGGCCATGGACCACCAGAGGCCACCAGATCAGCTCAGTCAGCCTTCCCCTCAGCTTATGGGGAATTCCTTCCATTCCTTCATACCATACATACTCAAGGTTGCAGGCGTGGTGCATATATGATATTATATACCATTATGCACCATTTTTGCTCGGCAATCCAATGGTGACATTCTCAGGACCCATATCAAGGTCTCAAAATCCAACGCCCATTTCAAAGGAGGATTATTCAGCTCATCAGTCTGACAAGTTATTGCGGCAATCAGAAGACTCTTCAAGGATCCCAGCCACCTGTATCTGCAGGAGTTGGGTTGGTACATTATTCAGGATTATTCAAAGGGAAATTCTCAAGAGGTATTACATTAATTCAATCAGTTGTCAAGGCATCAAGTATTTCAATACTCCTTGGACAACTCAATTCATCCGTACAGGCCTCATTAAATCAACCTGTATGGCCTAGGCCCAATTAGGCCATTTCACATTCCACTGTGTGAATTCCATCACACAGTTCAAATTTCAAGATGGCCACAACTGTATTTCCCAATTCAGACAATACAGTCATTGATTCACCTTCCAGGATCAATCTTTCAAGTTTTCACATATACCAGCCACCTTTCATCACCTGGGGACTTTTTCCCCAGTTAATTAATATATTGGATTTATTTTTATCCTTATTTTCTTTTACATTATTAAAGTTAATACTGATAATCTTAAGTTAGTCATTAGCACCTTTCATTCTTTCTTTCCTCACCTGTCGGTGGATATTGGTGGTCATATCCTTTACTAATTCCATTGTTCTTTCTGGCATGTTGAAACAGTGAATTGAGGATTAACTTGGTTGGCTTCTTGGTCTTTGGCTTTTCTTTTATCTTTGGCCTTTGGCTTCCTTCTCATTATTCTTTGTTATCTTTGGCATATTTGTCCTCTCTTTTATTCCTGCTTAAGAAATATATTCCATAGTATTTCTTATCATCTTTTGGAGCCCTCCAAGTGAGTTCTTGATTCCTGATTGCCAGGCCACTCTTACTTCCATAAGAGCCCCTGTGACATTATATTAATTAACTCATAATTTCTTTTTATTCTATTCATTTATTCTTCATCATTTTATTCATTCATTCATTCATCAAAATTATTACTCTTTCATGCTTATGAATTTAATGATTCTTTGTCACCTCTCAATTGTCTCTCATTCATTCTTCATTCTTAAAATTGAAAGCTGAACCAAATTTTATTTTGTTTATCCTTTTAATCTTAATATGAATCATCAATCTCATTTTTATCCTTCATTCAGGTGTATTATCATTTGATTTTCAGATTCTTCATCAAATTGTTCAGACACCTTCTTCATATCAGGATTCATTTTGATTTATTCTTCAAGAATTTTGATTTTCAGGAAGATTTCACTTGATTATTTATTTGATTGACTGATTTAACATAATTGATATTGACTTCAAGATAATTGATTGACCTGAAGATTTCTCATTGATCTTGCTGAATTTCACATCAAGACTTTGACATAAATTGATTTTTACTCAAGATTTCATTTGACTGATTGATTTTCACTGCAAGATTTGATTTCATTGATTTTGATTGATTGATTTTATTGACTTTAAGATTCTCATTGATAATGATTTTGACTTCAAGACTCATTTGATTTTGATTGAATTGACGTACCTGAAGATTTTAATTGATCCATTGATTTCCTCAAGATTTGATTTGATTTGATCCTCAGACTATTTTGGTTTTGCCTCAAGTTTTTATTCAAGTTTTGATCATATTCATTTAAATTTTGTTTTATATTCTTATTCAATCATTCCACTCCAACACTCACCTCCTGCAAGACAGACCAGATCACAGGCGCAAACTCAAGCTGTTCTTACTCCTACTCCAAGAGTTCCTCTTGATGGCACCAGCAGTTCCTCAACTGAGGGCCCAATTGGATAGAGGACCCCGCATGGAAGGAAGAGTGCCAAGAAGATCAAATTCTTTCTCAGGAGTAGTTGGCAGTTTTCAAGGCATTTCAACGACTAGTTTCAAAGGTCCAGGTGAAGATGGGGAAGAGGAAGAGTCTGATGGTACTGAAGGTTTTCCTGCTCCGGTGGGGGCATCCCAAGGTACTGGAGGACCAACTCTAGCCCAGTCTAATCAGCCTGTCTCTCATCAATCTAAACCATCTTTATTGGCCATTATGCAGAAAATGACTCAGATTATGGCCAATCTTCAAGAAGCTTCTTCTTCTGATTCATCAAGACCACCAGCCTTCAAGACTCCATCTATGAAGGCACCAGAATGCTTTGATGGGACCCAGCCCTTCAAAGTCAGAAGCTTTATCCAGTCTTGTCAATTAATTTTTCATAATGATCCGGCAAACTTCTCTCAAGACAGGAAGAAGGTTCTTTATGCCACTTCATTTCTTATTGGCAGGGCTTCAAAATTGATTGAGCCTTATCTTTCCAATCTCACCAATCAAGATCCCAAATACCTTCTCAATTATTGGAATTTATTTGAATCACAACCCTTCACTTTGTTTGGGGACCCAAATGAAGTCAGAAAAGGAGAAGCAGAGTTGGATTCCTTAAGAATAAAAGAAGGAGGGCATGTATCACTATACATTGCTGATTTTAGAAGCTTAGTCTCAAGAATCGGGGATTGGGGTCAAAGAGCTCTCATCCATCATTTCAGGAAGGGATTGCCATCCAGGATTCTGGATCAATTGGCCTCCCATCCTTCAAATATTGATTCTCTTCAAGACTTAATGACCGTTACCCTGGAACTTGATACCAGGTACCATGAGAGGCAAACGGAGAAGAAATTTGAAGCCCCAAGATCAAGTACTTCTCATCCTCAAAATTCTTCAAGCTCAAGTCACAAGAAGAAGAAGAATTTTCAGAAGAGGGACAAGCCCCATTCTTCTTTGTTTAATAAGGACTTCAAGCTCATGAATTCTGAAAAATAAATAAGAATCAAAGAGGGTCTTTGTACCTATTGTGGTGGGAAGCATAGTCTTGAGTCTTGCTTCAAAAGACCTCAAAACAAGCTTACCCAACTGTCAGGCCAATTTCCCAGCCAGGGAAAAGCCTGAGTGGAGATCATGTTTTGTTCAATAGTCTTCACAGTTTTCCTTCCAGAGCACAATTGTGCATTCTGAATACTGGTGTCAAAAAGTCTCATAAATCTTTTGTTTTTTCTTCTCTTTCTGATGTTTTTTACAGTATTCTCATTGATTCTGGTGCTACACAAGAATTTATTGCAAAGCAGTTTGTTCACAAGTACTCATTGACTACATCAGAGCTTCCAGAGAAGATTCCTCTTATCATTCTTGACTCCTCTGAGTCTCCTTCCTTATGTGTGACTCACCATACTAAATATATGGTTGAGCTCACTTCCTTCCCAAGCTTTGAATGGGACTTTTTAGTCATTGATACTCCCAAGGGAGAAGACCTCATATTGGGCTTTGACTTTCTCAATCATTTTAAGCCTTCTATTGATTGGAGGCAAGGGCTGATCACCTTTAATCCTGATCATTTGGACTATTCTGATCCTTCTAAATCTTTCTGTAATGACATTTCTTCTGCCAAATCATGTGCAGCTGTGGTTGGCAATTCTAGAACACCATCATTTCTGTCTTCTTTCCATATTCCTTCCCTTAATTCCCCACAGTCATTACTATCTCCTGGAGATGAAGTCTTCAAAAAGATTCAAGATGTTGGAGAAGATAATTCTGTATCTTCACTTCATCTCGTATTTGGGAATATGAACCTTCCTCCTTCATCTTATCATGACTCCCTGGAGGAGTTGTGGGATGAAGAGGAAGTGCCAGAAGAAGTAGAAACTGTGATAAAGGTTGTCCCTTCTGTCTATCACCAATATTTGGATGTATTCTCCAAGGTGAAAGCAGAAAAACTTCCTCCTCACCATGCCTGTGATCATCATATTGAACTGGATGGGTCTCTACCTCCAGTTGGGGTGATCTACTCTTTATCCAAACAAGAGTCAGATACACTAAGGGCCTACATTTCAGAGAATGTAGAGAAAGGTTTCATCCGGCCAAGCTCCTCTTCAACAGGTGCACCTGTCCTCTTTGTCAAAAAGAAAGATGGTGGCCTCCGTTTGTGTGTTGATTACCGCAAACTCAATGCTGTTACTAGGAAGAACAAGTATCCTGTTCCTCCTATGAACCAGCTTCTCAATGTTTTTAATGGTTCTTCTATCTTCTCCAAGATTGATTTGTGTGGTGCATATAACCTGCTCAGAATCAAGGAGGGTGATGAACACTTGACTTGTTTTAGAACTAAATATGGCAGTTATGAGTACTTGGTGATGCCATTTGGGCTCACCAATGCTCCTGCTTCTTTTCAAAATCTTGTCAATGATATCTTTCAAGATCTTCTCAATGTTTATTTTGTGGTTTATTTGGATGACATCATGGTCTTTTCCAAATCTGAGGAGGAACATGTCACTCCTGTGTCCACTGTTCTTTCCAGACTCAGAGCCAATAACCTTTTTGCTAAGGCATCCAAATTCCTGTTTCATGTTTCAAGTGTGGAATATCTTGTTTATGTAGTTTCTTCTGAAGGCCTCAAGATGGACCAATCAAAAGTCCAGCAGATTCTCAATTGGCCGCCTCCAAGAAACCTCAAGGCTCTTCAATCCTTCCTTGGCTTTGCCAATTTCTACTGCCGTTTCATCAAGAATTATTCAAAGAAGATCAGTTCACTCACCAGTTTCCTCAAGAAAGATTCATGTTTTCCCCTCAATGAGGAAGCTTTCAGTCAGTTTCACCAACTCAAAGAGGCTTTCACCACTGCTCCAATCCTTTCCCACTTCAATCCTTCTCTACCAACCATTGTAGAGACCGATGCATCAGATTATGCTTTGGGTGCTGTACTGAGTCAGGTCTCTGACCCAGGAAAACATCCCATTGCATTCGACAGCTGCAAGCATATCCCAGAAGAGCTCAATTATGAGATTCATGAAAAGGAACTCCTTGGCATCGTCTGGGCTCTCAAGCGCTGGAGGTGTAAGATGTGACTATGAAACTGATGATAATATTACTATTAATCAACAGTACTATGTCTGTTCTTATGAAATATAATAATAAAATATTATTATAACCACAATTAAATAATTAAAAAATTATTTCTTTCACGTGTTAAGCACTACTAGTGATTTTAACAGTGAGCAAGTAATTGTCTACAAGAATCAATTACAAGAAGAATTTAATAATAAAAACTTCTTTATTAAAATAATAAAATTATTTTAATATATAATTATCTTTTGCAAGAATAATTATAAAGATAATTCTTGAAGAAAACTATTACTAGAGAAAAACTTTAAGAATTAAAGATAAATGACTCACTAATACTCCAAAGAACTTATTGATAATAAAAGTAGAGAAATTTGACGTGGAATTGTGGATTTAAGGGATCAAAAGGATTTATAACAATATTACAACAATATATAGTTGGATTCTATGATTTCACGTCTTTCTGATTGATTCTGAAAGAATTAAAACACTTAAGAATAGTTGAACTAATACTTACTTGTTGGTAATAAAGATTAATAAATTGATAAGATGATGATGAAAAAACAGCAAGAAGAGGCTTCTTTTAAGTCAATAACAGCTCACAGAGGCGTGCCATGGAGCAAACTGAAAAACCAGTGAGTGAGAAAACAATAAACCTTTTTGGATTATTGATTGCATCATCTGTTGTCATGTAAGATTATCATAATTACTTAATTGATGCTTTTACGTGACTACCAACCCCAATATGGTTAAGAGTAAAAGGAGTAACACTTGTAAATCTTCTTTTATTCTAAAATAATCATTGATTTCTCAAAGTTATCAATGTTATTGCCAATTTCATCACAGGTTGTAATTACTGTGAATTTTTGAAGATTCAGTGTTTCACGTAGAATATCCAAAATTGGACTGTAAGTAAAACTTTTAATTTTACTAGTAAAACTGTAATTCTTTTTGGTTGTACCATAGATAATACAGTTCTCCTTTAGTCCTGAAAGTTTCAGAAAGATTCATTAAGAATTGTATTTTTAATGAATTTTTGAAGGTTTTACCTCATTTCTACGTAGAATTGCAAATAGCAGTGTTTTGCTGGTTGCTATGAGGTAAATCAATGAATATGGGTCCCAAAAGGGTTTTAATTACTCTTTTGGGGTTTATCCATGGAAAGTCATTAGTAATTGACATGGTTACAGGAGTGTAAGTAGCTCATTACCTCCTTGGCACGTCAAAATAGCAGGTTATTTGCTATTTTCTGATGTTTTACAGTAGTTGTAACTTGGTAACCAAGTTCCCAAAGAGTTTTAGTTTACCAATTAGGCCAAGATGAGCCATGGATCCATGCTCTGGAGCTATCCACGCCTCTGAGGCCTCAGAAGTTGGGTACCCTGGCTCTCTTTGATGTCTTTTGTCCCCCTTGCCTATTTTTTACGTCAAAATAGTAATTTAAGCTTAAAGTGAGATATCCACTATGGGTGTACCAAAAGTCCATGTAAGAATACCATGATATTAAGTGCTCAAAACATGCATAACACTATTCTTAGTGTATATGTAACATGGGATTTCTCACTTTCCCATTATTTTGGCTAAAAATCAAGAAAAACAAAAATTTTCACGGATCTTTTATGTGGTATTAATGATGTGGTATTGAAGTATTTTCCATTTTACCACCTCAAATACTTAAATTGAGCTTATTCACTCTATGGAGCTACCCTAGGTGAATTTTTGTGTAGAATCCAAATCTGGTCTTAAATCCATGGATTTACTTACTCAATAAAAAGTTATTCATCTTTTCTGAAATTGAAAATGATGAATTTTGGATATATGCATGACTTATGAGTTTTGCATAATTCAAAGTTTCTTTTTAAGATAATTGTGGCCTATTTGGGTATGTAAAATATACCTCAAGGCTCACATTCCCTCCCACCAAAAAATAAAATTGTACTACAATTTTATTAGTGGTAAAAAGAATAAGGCCCCAAAAGGGGGTTAATGTCCACTGTCCAACCTCTTCACATTACTCAGATCAAGTAATTTAAAGCACATTTATAGACATATTCAGGCTTGTGGCCTTCTTTCATGTCTAAATCTTCTTAAGAGTTTATCTGAGTCAGGTATTTCTGATTCTGCCATCCATTCATCTTCATGTACTGGATTTCTATATCTGACAAGATATTCTCTTTGATTTTTACCCCTAAGTCTCCTTTCTTTAATGACTTTCTTTATCTTTCTGTCTTCATTCTGTTCCACAGGGGGCACAGTTAAAGGAGTTGGGTTCCTTAAAGGAAATAATTCTTTGTCAGCTGGTTGATAAGGTTTTATCAGGCTGACTGGAAATGTGGGGTGTTTATTTTCCAATTCACCACTCAATTCCACTTGAACTGCATTGGTTCCATGTAAGGCAACAATAACAAAAGGTCCTACATAAGAATCTTTAAGTTTCTTTGGGCCTTTGATATTATTAAAATTCAAGGTTGAAACTAGAACTAAGTCCCCTACTTTGAAGTCTGGTACTTTATGACTCTTGTCCCACTTCTGTTTTGCATAATCAAAAGCATCATCCATACTTTGTTTTGCATGGTGTTTTACTTTATCAAGCATTAATTTGAAGCTGGAAGCTGTAGGATGAATGTCAATCAAGTCTTTCCTCAGTGTGTCTGCTGGGAGTCTTGGATTCCATCCTTTTTCTAACATAGCAGGAGTTTGTCCTGTGGAAGAATGGACTGATGTCTTGTATGCCAATTCTAATGCAGGTATCAGAGTGCACCAGTCATGGGTAAAGCCATCTGAGTCTTTAAATTCTAATCCATAAGCACAAAATCTCCTGATCATGTCTTCTAAAGTTTGAATCATCCTCTCTGCTAGCCCATCTGTTTGAGGGTGATATGCTGTAGAGAATGATAACTTAGTCCCAAACAATCTATGAAGATTGGTCCAAAGTGCAGATGTGAACTTGGGGTCTCTGTCACTTATGATATTTTTAAATAACCCTGTATGAGAAATAACTCTACTCCATAAAAGAAGAGCTGTATCCATAGCAGTGTCATCTTTATGACATGGTAAGAATATGGGAGTTTTGCTATATCTGTCTACAATGACTAAACAAGCATTATAACTTTTGTCACCACTTGGAGGAAGTGCTGTGACCCAATCCATGTGAACAACTTCCCAAGGGGATTTTGGTTCTTGAATATGGATCATTAATCCAAATTTCTTGCCTGTACTCCTGTTTGCTTTTTGGCATCTATCACAGGTATGGCAATATTCAATGGTTTCTTTTCTCCAAGATGGCCACCATGCACAGTTCTTCACCTTTTCAAGTGTTCTGTCTTCTGATAGGTGTCCAGAGTAAATGCTATCATGGCATTCATGAAGAATGGTATTGATGAGTAATCTACTACACAATGTCATCACACAAGAATGTTTTGTTCTATGGTAAATAATCCCATCAAACAAGTGAAATCTTCCTTCAGAATAGGAATTTTTCCAAACTTCATCTAGTGTATTGACCAAAGATGTGTCTTTGCAGTCTTTATCCAATAAAGAAGTCAAGATATGGCAATTCTTGTCTTGTTTATAAGACTCTCTGACCTCTTCAAAGAATTCAGTCCCAATATCAGTTATGTTAATCCCTTCAATTGGAATCTGTGGTTCAGCTTCCAAAGGTACATAAGCTGGGTTATCAGGAGTGTTGGCTAAAGCCCATCTACTAAGTCCATCAGCATTTTTGTGAATGTTTCCTGCTTTATGAACTATAGTCATGTTTCCTCTATATTCTTGAATGGCTATTTGCCATCTCAACATATGTCTGTTGGGAGTTTTCATGTTAAGAAGTGATTTCACGGCATTACAGTCAGTTATCACTTCAAAAACACTGCCATCAAGGTAATAGTGTAATTTCTCAAGTGCCCATACCAAACATAAGCACTCCATTTGGCTTGCACCATATCTGGCTTCTGTTGGTTTGATTTGTCTTGAGATATAACAAACTGGTCCTTCTGTAGGTTTGTCATCAATAATTTGGACTTGGTGTAGGGCTGCCCCTAATCCATCCCCACATGCATCAATGTACAATTTAAAAGGAATATTCCAGTCAGGCATGAGGAGTAAAGGTGCTTCTGTAAGGGCTTTCTTTATCTTCTCATAAGCTTTAATTCTTTCCTGTGTCATTTCAAATACAGTCTGTTGATCACAGATTCTATAAAGTGACTTGGCTAGAATTGCAAAATCTTTCAAGTGTTGCCTATAGTAACTAGCAAATCCAAGAAAAGACATCATTTCTTTTTTATTCTGGGGTATTGGCTTAAGCAACACTGCTGCTACTTTATTCTTGTCAATACCCAAGCTCAAACCAGAGACAACATGTCCTAATGCTTTAAGTTCTTCAAAACCAAAATTGCATTTCTTAAGTGAAATTTTCATGTTCACTTCTGCAACTTTATGAAGTACTCTTGCAAGTCTTTCAAGGTGCAAAGACCATGAGTCAGAACATATAATAATATCATCAATATAAATGATACGCCATCCTTCAGACAATTCTGTGGGGAAGATGGTATTCATCATTCTCTGATAATGAGATGGAGCATTTTTAATGCCAAATGGCATTCTAAGATACTCATAAATACCACAGTGAGTGATAATTCTAAGTAATTTCCTAGCTTTAGGCGTTAAAACATTTTGATGGAAGCCTTTTAATGCATCCATTGATGTTATATACTTGGCTTTAGACAATTGAGTCAAGGTTTCTTGGATCCTAGGGATTGGATACCTATCTGGAACTGTGTAGGTATTCAAAGCTCTAAAATCTCCAACCATTCTTGACTTATCATTATGCCATGCAATAATAACAGGTGTTGTCACTTCAACTTCCTCATTATGGCCTACTTTCCTTAGCACACCAAGTTGGATCAACTCTTGGATATGTTTTTCCAAGGCCTCCCTAGCTCTGGGACTGGCTGGATAAGCTGGTCTTCTAAGTACTGGAGGATATGGTCTATCAATATTAAGAGTAATATCAATTTCATGTCCCCTTATAGCGCCTAATGGTTCATTATCAGATGCAAATGCATTATTGTATGTATATAATACATCAATAAGTTCATTCCTCATCTTTGGTGACAATGATGGATTAATTTGTGCTTCAACAAGTTGTTTAGACACAAATTCATCTTTGTAAGTATCTTTGACAGAAGATACTACAGATATCTGTTTTGGCATATTGGAGAAAGCAAATTTTTGCCTTTTGTTATCTCCAATTGTGAAATATCTGTCTTTATGGTTATTTATATCAATACCATAAATATTCAAGTAATCATTTCCAAGAATGATATGCTGAGATGTACAATTATCCATTACTACAATCTCAGTTTTCATTCTTACACTTCCTGCTGGATGTGGGAATACAATACTAGTATCCAATATGCCCAAGGGGTACATATTGTTACTGGCACTACTGAACTGTACACCTTCTATTGGTAATAGATGGTTTTTCCATTCAGGAAGTATAATTTGGAGATAATCCTTGCCAATACAAGTGCAAAATGCTCCTGTATCCAGATTTACTTTGGCTTCAATATCACCCATTAGAACTGATGTGATACAGGATGCTCCAGCAGTATAACCCTTTCCTCTAGCAGGTTTTGTTTTACACATTCTGGCATCTTGGATATTGATCAGGTTGTAGCAATCCTCACTGTACTGTGGCAAGTGGGTATGGACTTCTGTGACCTCAAAGAAAGCTGAAATGTTTTCAATGGGATAGTCCTCTACTGGTGTATCTTCAGAGACTGCAGAATCTTGATCAGACTCTTCTTTCTCTTCAGTACACTGAATGTCTTCAATGATTTGAACTTCATTGATCTTTGTCTTCTTAGGGCAAGTGTTGGCTAAATGTGAAGTACTTCCACATTTATGACACTTCAAGACAGGTCTTTCTGGTCTTCTTTCCTCTCTAGGAATCTTTGAGACTATTTTGGACTCTATTGGGTTTCTAACCCAAGTTTTACCAATTCTTGTTCTGGTAATGATATCTTCCATAGCATTAATGTAGTCCTCTGTTGAACAGGGTTCTACACATCTGCTTTTGATAGCATGTTCCAGTTCTCCTCCACATTTTCTTAATATTTTCATATTAATCATGGTGTCAGACATATCTGGGTGTAAAGCAGATAATCTGTCTTTTTGTTTGAAGAACCAAGTAAGTGGTTTGTCTTTTTCTGAGTTAAAAATGGCACTTTCAAAAGCATTCTCCATTTTAAACCTCCAAGAATTATTGGCCCATTTGGTAATCACTTCAGATTTCCACCAAGACCAGTCATGTCTTCCATGATCCATTCTCATCTTGTAATACCATTTCTTTGCAGTCTTGGTAAACAAACAATGTAATTTTCCTACTATGATTTCATCAGGTATATTAAAGTCTTCTTGCAACATATCAATAGTCCTGATGAATTCAATATGGTTGTATTCTCCTTCACCAGAGAATGTTGGCCATTCTTCTAATTTGGGAATATCCTTTGCAGAAATAACATTCTCTCCTAAGAATGGAGTCAAACTTTCTTTGACAGAAAGTTTTTCTTCAGTCAAAGGTGTAGAATGTCTTGGCATATGTGGTTCATGATTCTTATGAATTTGCTCCACACTTGCAATTATTTCATTCTTCAATTTCTGCCTTTCACTGTCACTTTTTGCTAAATGTATAGCAAATTGATTAGTGTTCTTAACTATTTGTAAGACATGGTCTTCAAGAGTTTTAAGTCTATCATTTACTTTAAAGATGGAAAGATCCTCTGTGTCATTATTTTGACATTGGTTCTCAATTCTTTCACAAGCATTGCTAATTGACTCAAGGGTGACAGTTGTCAATTTATGCCAATCAGAATGTTGCTTGTCATTTTTCTTTAAATCATTGATGTCTAATGTAATTTGCTTTAACTTTGACTCAAGTTTGCCAATTTCTACACTAATACTTCTATGTACATCATTTATTTGCGTGGAAAAGTCCTGTTCATCCTTTCCTGCTCTTTGGCTGTGAATTCCATAAGAGTTCTGGCCATATTGAAGACACTGTCCACGGCTGAAGGCTCCAATCTGGGGATCCTGTACCCTTGTGGGTAAGGTCTGTGCCAATTGGCTTTGCCTTTGCCCTTGCCTTGATGGTTCTTGGGACCTCTCTGTTTCTTTTGAGGTCCTTTGGGCTTGTCCTTGGATGCTTCTGGAGCTGGTTTGGAGCTGGTAGATGCCACTGGTGCCTCTGTCTCCAAAGTTGGAGTCATTTCCAATTCTTTCTTCTGGTCTATGGATAAAAGACTCTGGTTCTTCAACCAATTCTTTATCTTTTTGACCTTGTCTTTGCAAGACAGGGGGCTCCAACCTCCTAAGAGTTCTATGGTCTTCTCCTGACCCAGAAAGCTCTTGATGTGTAAGTAGGAGTTCATGGCCCCCTGCCAAAGGCTTGGGCAGATTTCCCACTCCTCTTCTTTGGCTGCTCTGAACCAATTTTTGTACTGGCTCTGATATATTTCTATTGCTGCCACTTGAAAATGGTTCAGCCCTGGAAATATTATCATAAATTAGTTCAGGCTCAGAATTCACGTCAAAATCTGTTGGTACAGACCTTGGGGAATGGGGGGCAACTCTGGCATCCTCCAGATGTGCCTTTCTTGTGGAAGATTTGGCACTTCTGGATTTGGTCTTGCCTCTTCCTTGTCCACATCCATCTGGTTGGACTGAATAGTTGCTTCCATTTCTGGTATGCACCATTTTCACGTCAATTTAAAGATAAAAGGTGAAAATATAAGATAAAATACACACCTTTTGGTGGTAATTTAGCTTTTTCTGAGTTGAATAAGGTGCCTCTTTTAGCAATCTGCACCTCAATACTGTCTTCAGATTCTGCTTCTGAAGATTCTGGACTAGTGATATATCTTTTACTGAGTCTGTTGCCAGCTGCACAGTATTTGATTAAAGACACTAAAAGAAATTATAAAAGAGAAAAAATTATTTTTTATACTTTTTAAAATATTTTTTAAAGATTTTTTATAAGTTTTATATTTTTTGATATTAAAAAATTATTCTTTTTAAAGAAAAAAAATTAAAATTTAAGATTTTGAATGAAAATTAATTCAGAGTAACTCAAAGAATAATTTTATAAGTTTTTGGATGTGAAAAAGCCACGTGTAAAAACAATATAAAATTAAACCAAATTCCTCAATGAAAAAGATTTTAAAACAATTTCAAAAATAAAAATATTTTAACTCCAAATTGAAAGAAAAAAATTAATTAAATTAATATATTTTAGAGCTTAAAAATATATTAATTAAGGGTACAAGGTTCAAAAAACACGGCCAGGCCCCCAAATGTAAGATGTGACTATGAAACTGATGATAATATTACTATTAATCAACAGTACTATGTCTGTTCTTATGAAATATAATAATAAAATATTATTATAACCACAATTAAATAATTAAAAAATTATTTCTTTCACGTGTTAAGCACTACTAGTGATTTTAACAGTGAGCAAGTAATTGTCTACAAGAATCAATTACAAGAAGAATTTAATAATAAAAACTTCTTTATTAAAATAATAAAATTATTTTAATATATAATTATCTTTTGCAAGAATAATTATAAAGATAATTCTTGAAGAAAACTATTACTAGAGAAAAACTTTAAGAATTAAAGATAAATGACTCACTAATACTCCAAAGAACTTATTGATAATAAAAGTAGAGAAATTTGACGTGGAATTGTGGATTTAAGGGATCAAAAGGATTTATAACAATATTACAACAATATATAGTTGGATTCTATGATTTCACGTCTTTCTGATTGATTCTGAAAGAATTAAAACACTTAAGAATAGTTGAACTAATACTTACTTGTTGGTAATAAAGATTAATAAATTGATAAGATGATGATGAAAAAACAGCAAGAAGAGGCTTCTTTTAAGTCAATAACAGCTCACAGAGGCGTGCCATGGAGCAAACTGAAAAACCAGTGAGTGAGAAAACAATAAACCTTTTTGGATTATTGATTGCATCATCTGTTGTCATGTAAGATTATCATAATTACTTAATTGATGCTTTTACGTGACTACCAACCCCAATATGGTTAAGAGTAAAAGGAGTAACACTTGTAAATCTTCTTTTATTCTAAAATAATCATTGATTTCTCAAAGTTATCAATGTTATTGCCAATTTCATCACAGGTTGTAATTACTGTGAATTTTTGAAGATTCAGTGTTTCACGTAGAATATCCAAAATTGGACTGTAAGTAAAACTTTTAATTTTACTAGTAAAACTGTAATTCTTTTTGGTTGTACCATAGATAATACAGTTCTCCTTTAGTCCTGAAAGTTTCAGAAAGATTCATTAAGAATTGTATTTTTAATGAATTTTTGAAGGTTTTACCTCATTTCTACGTAGAATTGCAAATAGCAGTGTTTTGCTGGTTGCTATGAGGTAAATCAATGAATATGGGTCCCAAAAGGGTTTTAATTACTCTTTTGGGGTTTATCCATGGAAAGTCATTAGTAATTGACATGGTTACAGGAGTGTAAGTAGCTCATTACCTCCTTGGCACGTCAAAATAGCAGGTTATTTGCTATTTTCTGATGTTTTACAGTAGTTGTAACTTGGTAACCAAGTTCCCAAAGAGTTTTAGTTTACCAATTAGGCCAAGATGAGCCATGGATCCATGCTCTGGAGCTATCCACGCCTCTGAGGCCTCAGAAGTTGGGTACCCTGGCTCTCTTTGATGTCTTTTGTCCCCCTTGCCTATTTTTTACGTCAAAATAGTAATTTAAGCTTAAAGTGAGATATCCACTATGGGTGTACCAAAAGTCCATGTAAGAATACCATGATATTAAGTGCTCAAAACATGCATAACACTATTCTTAGTGTATATGTAACATGGGATTTCTCACTTTCCCATTATTTTGGCTAAAAATCAAGAAAAACAAAAATTTTCACGGATCTTTTATGTGGTATTAATGATGTGGTATTGAAGTATTTTCCATTTTACCACCTCAAATACTTAAATTGAGCTTATTCACTCTATGGAGCTACCCTGAGTGAATTTTTGTGTAGAATCCAAATCTGGTCTTAAATCCATGGATTTACTTACTCAATAAAAAGTTATTCATCTTTTCTGAAATTGAAAATGATGAATTTTGGATATATGCATGACTTATGAGTTTTGCATAATTCAAAGTTTCTTTTTAAGATAATTGTGGCCTATTTGGGTATGTAAAATATACCTCAAGGCTCACAGGAGGGCTTTTCTTCTTTCACTGTCTTCCCCTTTTGAAGTTCTCACCAATCACTCTTCCCTTCAATACTTCATGACCTCCAAAGTACTCACTTGCCATCAAGCCCGTTGGGCTGAATTCCTTTCTGAATTTCATGTTTCAATCACTTACCGCCCTGGCCGCCTAGCTACTCTTCCAGATGCCTTATCACGTCCGGACGACATTTATCCAGAGAGGGGGGAGGATTTCATCAGCAAGAATCCAATGAATTTTCAAAAAATCATTAAGCAAGATGAAGTTCAACCCTCAAAGTATTTTGCAGTCAAGGTGGAATCTTTTTCAAATTTGATTGATTTGATCCAGAAGAAATTATGGCAAGATCCTCAGTACAGAAGTATCCTTGAAGATTTGGGTAAAGGCAAATCTGTCCAAGATTATTCTCTTGATTCCTCTTCCCAACTTCTTCTCTTCAAAGATCGGGTGGTAGTCCCAAATGACTCCACAGTTCAACTTAGTATTCTTCAAAAGAGTCACTATTCTCCTCTAGCTGGCCACCCTGGCCAAGAGAAGACTCTCAAACTTGTCAAGCGGGATTTCCACTGGTCCGGCATGACTCAATTTATCAAGGATTATGTTTCATCCTGTCAAAAGTGCTCAAGAAACAAGAATATTCATCATAAGAAGTTTAGATTCCTCAAACCTCTTCCAATTCCAAATGGTCCTTGGATTTGTCTTTCAATGGACTTCATTACTCAACTGCCGTTGTCCAATTCCTTTGATTCAATCCTGGTCATAGTGGACCGATTCTCAAAAATAGTGGTTTTTATTCCAACAATGTCTTCAATCACTTCTCTGGATTTGGACTATTCATTTGTCAAGAATATCTTCTCAAAGCATGGCCTTCTGTTTAGCATTGTCAGTGATAGAGGTTCAATCTTTGTTTCTTCTTTTTGGACCAATCTTTGTCAGCAGCTCAAGATTTCAAGAGACTTGTCAACTGCTTATCATCCAGAAACTGATGGACAGACAGAGAGGGTAAATCAGATACTAGAACAGTATCTTTGGATGTATGTCAGTTATCATCAAGATGATTGGAACACCTGGCTCCCTCTGGCTGAATTTGCCTACAATAATTCTGATCACTCTTCAACCAAGCAATCTCCGTTTTTCACTGTTTATGGAAGAGACCCACAGTTTGATTCAGTTCACATCACTCAAAATACTCCTGCTGGAAAGTTATCAACAAAAATCCAATCAGTACAGCAAGATGTCAAGAGAGAACTTGAAGCTTCCATAAACCGGTTTAAGAGTTATGCAGATAAAGGTAGAGCAAGTCCACCTATTTTCAATCCTGGTGACATGGTATGGCTTTCTTCCAAGAATATCAAATCAACCAGGCCACCAAAAAACTATCCAAAACATGGTTGGGTCCTTTTCCAATCTTGAAGAAAGTCAGTTCTTATGCTTACCACCTCAAGCTTCCATCTCAATGGAAATCCATCCACCCAGTCTTCCATATCTCACTCTTGGAACCAGTCAAGACATCCGCAATCCCAAATCGGCATCAAGAGCCTCCTCCTCCAATTATCATTGAGGAAGAAGAGGAATGGGAAGTCTCTCAAATACTGTATTCAAAGCTCAAGAGAGGAAAATTATGGTATCTGGTGGAATGGAAAGGTTTCAGTCAAGACCCAGAAAGATCAACTTGGGAACCAGCCAAAAACCTCAAGAATTGTCTTGAACTTGTCAAAGATTTCCACTTGTCTTATCCTGACAAGCCAGGACCCAATTCTTCAAGAGCTTTATCATTTTATGGTGCTTGGTGGGGGGAGGAATTTCCAAAAGTAAGTCCCACTCCTGGTATGCACCTTTAGGGGTATTCTACTCTTCTTTGTTGTAAGCATCACCTTGGCCACTCTGTGAGAACTTTTCAATTGGACACAGATTTGTTGGCCTGGCTTTCAACATCAATTCCAAATCATGGCCATTTTTCACTTGGGCAAATGGACCATTTCACTCTTATTTTCCTTTCCAAGTTTTCCAATTCAATACATTCCTTTATCAAATTTATATTCTTATTTATGGCACTGGCAGGAGTGGCAACTACTAAGAGTAAGTTCCTCTCCTGGTTTGCACTTCCCTGAGGGGTCTACAATCTTTTCAAAACATCACCTTGGCCACTCTGTGAGGACCTGGCATCGAATTCTTTTATCCAGGTCCCTGGCCACTTGCAAATCAACCACAAAAATCCGTGATGAAGATTGGACTCTCCCTCAAAATTCATTTTTCTTTTACTTCTTTATATCTGTTTCTTTTTCTTTAAATTTCTTTTATTATAATCTTTATGCCAAAATTCTACGTCAAATTCAATCCTTCAACATTTTCAAAGCCAAAGGTCAAGAGAAGACTATGTCAACCTCAATTCATATGCCAACATTATGATCAGTTCAAAATTTTCTTTGCAAGATTCAAATACCCCTGGAATCCCTCTGTCCAATCTGTCTCAACAGCCTCAACAGGCTTCTACCTTATCTTGGTGCTCAGGAGCTCACCATTCAAGGTAGGGGGGTACTGTCACAACCACGAGTTTGACCCTCCTCCTTGATGGTTGTGAAAATCCAACCTGGAGCCAAGTTGGGACCAATTGGTCACGTCATATCATTTATGGCCAATTGGCCCCCTTGGGTATCCCATGGCTCTTAAGCCATAACCCATTCCAAAGGGTCATTCATGGCCTCAGGCCATATCCTGCCGTCATTGGCCTCCTTGGCCAATTTCCACCTCACCAACCCCCAGGCCTTCATCTTTGATTTTAGGCCTGGGGGGTCCTTTTGTCTTCTAGGGGCTTCCAGACCCCCTAGCCATCACCATTTGTTTCTGGCCAACCCCTTTCATTAGTGGGGTTTTGGCCTAAATGGGCTTTTTGGGCCATTTAGGCCCCCTACGGCCCGTGGGCCGTGATTCACAGTCCACGGTCCGTGGTCTGTATGCCAATTAGTCCCCTTTTGGCCTAATCCAATGAGGCCAAAGGGGGCAGCCACCTGGGTCCCAAACCACATTTGGACCCACCTGAGCCAAAATTGGCCAAAGACCTTCTGGACACCAATTTGGCCATAAATCCCGTAGGACCCATTTTTGGCCATGGCCTCTGGCAACCACCAGAGGCAACCAGATCAGCTCAGTCAGCCTTCCCCTCAACCTATGGGGAATTACTTCCATTCCTTCATACCATCCGTACTCAAGGTTGCAGGTGTGGTGCATATATGGTATTATATACAGTTATGCACCATTTTTGCTCAGAAATCCAATGGTGACATTCTCAGGACCCATATCAAGGTCTCAAAATCCAACGCCCATTTCAAAGGAGGATTATTCAGCTCATCAGTCTGACAAGTTATGGTGGCAATCAGAAGACTCTTCAAGGATCCCAACCACCTGTATCGGCAGGAGTTGGGTGGGTACATTATTCAGGATTATTCGAAGGGAAATTCTCAAGAGTTATTACATCAATTCAATCAGTTGTCAAGGCATCAAGTATTTCAATACTCCTTGGACAACTCAATTCATCCATAAAGGCCTCATTAAGGCCTAGGCCCAATTGGGCAATTTCACATTCCATTGTGTGAATTCCATCACACAGTTCAAATTTCAAGATGGCCACAACTGTATTTCCCAATTCGGACAATACAGTCATTGATTCACCTTCCAGGATCAATCTTTCAAGTTTTCACATATACCAGCCACCTTTCATCACCTGGGGACTTTTTCCCCAGTAAATTAATATATTGGATTTATTTTTATCCTTATTTTCTTTTATATTATTAAAGTTAATACTGATAATCTTAAGTTAGTCATTAGCACCTTTCATTCTTTCTTTCCTTGCCTGTCAGTGGATATTGGTGGTCATATCCTTTACTAATTCCATTGTTCTTTCTGGCAGGTTGAAACAGTGAATTGAGGATTCACTTGGTTGGCTTCTTGGTCTTTGGCTTTTCTTTTATCTTTGGCCTTTGGCTCCCTTCTCATTATTCTTTGTTATCTTTGTCATATTTTTCCTCTCTTTTATTCCTGCTTAAGAAATATATTCTGTAGTATTTCTTATCATCTTTTGGAGCCCTCCAAGTGAGTTCTTGATTCCTGAGTGCCAGGTCGCTCTTACTTCCATAAGAGCCCCTGTGACAACAGAAAATACTAAAAACTTAATTTAGGGTTATTTAGAGTTAAGCTACAGAATTTTCACTCATAGGTGACCCCACCTGAATGTTTATTAGGAACCCAATGGTGAAATAATTTTCACAAGTTTTTTTTGTTGGAAAAAAAAACTATAATAGTTTTTACCAACTTTTTTCCAAAAAAAAAAATCAATTTTAATATTTTTGTTGAAAATATATTTTTACTTAATTTTTTTCAAGTAAAAGTGTATTTTCACAATTTTAAATTTCAATTTAATTTTAATTTTAAATTATAATTAAACTTTTCATTTTTTTTATAAATTTTATATTTATATTTTAAATTTTGCTTGTATAATACAAATAAATTTATTTATTTTTAATTCTAACATCATTTTGTTATTTGTGGTCTTTTAGGTATATAAAAATACCTCTGAGGCTCACAAAAATGGGGATCAAACAGCCCTGAAGAATCCAAAAAGACAATCCTAAAAAAATGAAGTGGATTGGAAAAAACCACTTAGCAAAAATATCCCACAAAGAAAAATTCTTTATTGGTACCATGAAAATGGCAAAAATCAACATAGCATAGCAGAAAACCTTTACCAAAAATATCCCCACCTAGAATTAAAATAGCTGAGAATCTCAGAATGGGTCAAGGATGAAACCCATATATGAAAAGAGTATCAGATCTCTGGTTAAGGAAATACTAAACGGTTTGGTACAGTTGAGCAGGGTACAATTCAAAAAACTCTTGAAGCTTGGCTGCAGAAATCCATGCAGAACTATGATTTAATCATGGTAAGCTTAACCCAAGGAAATTGGAATTATTTCTCTTGTATGTGAAACCTTCCAAGTGACCAAATTCTTCATCTCCCAAATGCATGGCATGATTTTTTCAAACAGTGTAACAACCTCAGGAACTATATGCATCATGGAAAGGAAGGCTCAACAAATGTATCACAGGTGGAGGATGATATAGCAAGTCTCTCCTCATTTCTATCCAAATACAATCCAAATGACATCTTTAACATGAATGAGATTGGTTTATCTTATCAATAAAGATTTTCTACGTCTTTCTTATTTTTTCCCATCATTAATAATGCTATTGGCCTTTTTGATTTCATAATGCAACCAAATAAAGGGCTGGCCTCATCTTTTACTTGTGTATTTTGAATTAAAAAAACTCATATTATTATTTCATTGAAATTCAATGCTTCTGGAACCAAGAATCTGCGTTTATTATTTATTTGAAGTTTTTAAAGCTCTCAATGCTTCAAACCAATATAGGTTTCAACTTGGAAACAGTTCTTAAGTCAGTTATAAAGAATCAATGACCACTCAAATATTTCAAAAGTGTAATATTTCTTGTATAAATGACCTCCAATCAAAAAAACATAACTTTTTACCACTATTAGACAACCTCACTGGTGTAAGATTTCACTATGAAACTAATAAGTAAATTAATCTTGACTTATCTATTGTACTATGTCTTCTCTTATTTTTAAGAAAAACTACTCTAATAATATTGATAAATTGATATTTTAAAAAAATGATAAAGAATTTCATAATGATAAAATTAGCAAGAATATATATGAATTGATTTTTCAGCCTGTGACTCCAAACAGAGCTCCATCTTGACATCCAAATACCATATATAATGCTATAGCAAGTATTAGACAAAAGTCTCCAATAAAGGTATAAATATAAAGAGGAAAGATCCCCAAATACAAATATCAACGTTATCCAAATAGGATCAGAAACAACAAAGATAACACAAAATAAGTAAAAAGCCTTATTTTCACCTCCAATATAGCTTATTCCTATTTAATGAAACAGCCAAAAATATTTCTTTTCTAAAAACTCTCAATGAGATCTATCTAATTATAATATCCATCCTTATGTAGCACCTTTGCTTAAGGAAATACCATTTTAACCCCTTTTTTACCAAATAAACCCCTCAAAAGTCCAAGAGGGCTTGTAAAAAACTGTAAAAAATTAGAGCGAAAAAATCAAATATCTAAATCAAAGCTTTAATTTGAGATACCTTGGAGCTCTTTATCTTCAAAATTGGAAGAGGGAACTTTGCGCAAAGGTCTTTTACTCAAAATACAAAATTTCCTGCAATAGAAATATAAAGAAGCACCTGTATCTTTTCCAAACTCTAATACAACTTTACTGTGAAGTATACCAGACTGTAGAGCTCATCAATCCCTACACCTCTGTAGAATTAGAATTCTGATATCTTCCAACTTGGAAAAGATGTCTGGCTTGGTAGTTTCTGAAGCCACATACTGTTGTACAAAAATACATGAAGAAACTTGAAAGCCTTATAGATTCTTCTATTTTTTGAATAGTGAATATTAAGCATACCAAATTAAGGATCTCATCAGGCCCTTCGATTCTGTGCTGTTGGATTATTGATATCTCTATTATTGACTGAGATATCTGGATTGGAAGTTTTTTGGCCAATACTGGTCTGTACCAACCAGTAATGGCTGAATACTTACAATAATAGTTTTTTGAAACTCAAACCCGCCCATAATGACTAATCTTAGTCATCCAAAAGCTCTTACATGGCCTGTGAAGAGTTTTTTCACCCTGTTTTGATCCGGAATGGCTATTTGTGGTCCCAAAACCACAATTCTGACTATGCTGATGTCGGAATTGATGATACAGAACCACAATCTATCCTCCAGAGTACAAATTCTCACTCTGAAGATGTTTGAAGATCTTAACAGCCCCATACAGTCCCCAAAACAGATAAAAGCAGGCCTTTTCTCACTGAAAAAGGACCACATCATCACTGATTAGCATCTTTACATAGTAAAACTTTCTTATACCAGTATTACTCTTAGGATTATATTTATATAATTCAATAAATAAATTATTGTATTAATCTCCAAATTCAATTGATATTAAGCTATTTAAACCATGTTTTTCAGTAGACTCATCACCACTGTTATCATATAGAAGTAGAACCTTTTAGCTATTTTTGCTGTGTCACAGTTATAGTGCTAGCCTGTATTTGCTGTTTTTGAGCTACTAAATAGACTCACACTGACATAAACACTCTTAATATGATTAAATAAATATTTTCTTAACTATCAATATAGCAAAAATAATAGTAAACTTTTTCTACCAGAAGTAATCTTATGTTAACATAAGCTATTTATGAATAAATGACGATAATATGACAAAATATTATAGTCAATATATATAATTATATAATAAAGAATAAAAAATAATATAAAACTAGATACTGGTTGATAAAAGATATTATTATTATATAAAAACATGAAAACTATTACTTAACGATGATTTAAAAGGGAAACCTTCAGAAATATAACTAAGAGTGGATTTGAAGTGAGAAAAACACAGATATATTGATTTATGATAAAATATTGTTATTAAAAATAACAATTTACAAACTTCTTTTTTTTTAATTACAATAAAATCAATCCATTGAAATTCTTTTCTTAAATATTTATTTAATTTATTACATTATTTTCAATATTAGTTTAACTCAGAGTATTTTCGATGGTATCGGGAGGTTGTTTTATACCAAATGAAGTCCACCAAGCTTGTCAATAGTACAACTATTTCTTAACACCTCCATAATACTCAACTACTTTAATTTGGAGTTGTACACTTGAATGAAATAAAATTTAATCTTACAATATGGTTTCTTTTCTCTTTTCACAGTCTATTAAGCCCAGAAAATCTTTTGTGATATAAGAAGCTAATCAATAATTCTTATTGTACATGATTAAATCTTATTTAAAATTTAATTAGTGACTTCAAATGATTTCATTTATAGTTTTAACACTATTTTTGAATATTTAGTCCTATTTCAAAAAAATTCCCAATTTTTCACAATGAGAAGATATTTTACAGTTTAATCTCAAAAATTCTAAAATTAAACCTTAGTATTGCTCTACCGCTAACCTATAATTGGTGAAAGCTTGTGGGCTTCCATAAGTAAACACAATTGTTTTACTTGTGAGCAAATTTTAAACTTTATTCTGTATGTCAATAAATAAGGTTATTTTCACTATAGGTTGAGCTTCTTCAATTTCATTTGGTTCACCCTAAGGACAGGGAAATTAATTTTTGTAAGATAAAACTCAATGTCGCAAATTTTCAGGAAAATCCATAATTAAACAAAAGTATTTTACTTATGAGGAAACTTTGAATTTTTACTCAAAATTTTCACTTTGGTGGTTTTTTTAAGTTTAAATCTTAATTCAAAGTAATAAAGCTTAATTCAGGTTTAATTTTAGCTTATTTATGAGGCATTAACTTTAAATAAAGCTCAAAAACTAATCCAAAATGTTTTTCGCTGCAGAAACTTAATTAAGGCTAGCCAGATTCAAAAACCACTTTATGCAGATCCAAAGAGCTGGGTACCCTGGAACCTTTTTTCAGAATCCCTTTTTCCCACCTTTTCTGTGGTCTTTGCACTTTTTATTTTTTGAAAGCCATAATATGACATTTTTAGGATATTTTGGACAAGGAGCTAACAAGATTTACCACCTTTATGGTAAATCCAAGGCTAAATTTGAAGCTAAAACCACACCTAAATTTTACTAATTATTTGTGAAGTCAAGCTATACATGTTTTAGCTTTATTTTAATTTAACTTTAATAAATTTCAATTAAAATAAAAATTCTTAAAAATTCTATTTTGGATTTCATAGGCCAAAATATTGAATTTATGACATGATACCCTATGGTATGACCCTGGATGAAATTTGATAGAGAAATTAATGGTAAAATTTCATCATAATATTAATTCATTACTTAAAAAGCTTAACTCAATATTCTTATATTTAAATGAATTTTTAACTCAATTTTTTTTATTTTAAGTTAAAATAACTTCAGTTGAAGAATTATTTGAGTCCTTTGGGAATGTAAAGTATTCCTCAGGGCTCACAATATTCCATGAAGAGCCTTCACAGGATTTTTCAAACATCAACATTGTTTTTTACTGAACTTGACATTTCATGTACAACCACTTGATGTATCCTGCAGGCAGGATACAAACATTAAAAGCACAGTCTTGGAAAAGATTTATTTCACTATCTATAAATTACTACAATCGCAATTTTACAGTACGTAATATATATAATAGAGATAAGCTGAGTGAAATGAGGCTGTTCCTCCTTACTTGTACTGCAATCAGTCCTTCAACAATTGCTAGTTTCTGAAATAATATATAGATTCTCCCAAAACTTGAAGCCTGACCAAATGATTTCAGCTTAGTTCAAGCAGAGGGTTTTCTTGAAAAGGAAAGCCTGTGGCTTCAAAACATGTATCTCATTACTCCTTTGATCAGGATTTCAATTTCCAAGTGGCTGAACCCCACCAAAGAAAATGATTTCAGATTACTTTAAGCTGAAGATATCTTTGATCACAAGACATACAATTTTCCAGAGATTTTGGAGGTCAAATTTAATTAACCTGAACTTGAAATTCCTCCAATTTCTAAAGTTGAAGAAGAAATCTCAAAAATATTCAGCTGTATCTCAAACTCCCACAACAAGGAAGCAGAAAATCTGAGTGAATTTTTGAAAGAATAGTATGCTTCTTAAGCATGATCAAATTGGAAATTCAAAGCAAAAATATATCCTTGATTATCTCAAGGGTGATTAAATTTACATTCTTTTCAATATCTATTTTATTTCCTCTTGTATCTAGAATACCATCCTTCTAATATTAAGTAATTACATGATTGAGGTTTTTGATTTTTTTCTTATTGTCAAAATTTTGAATCAAGAATGGGTCTTGGCAGGTAATCCTACTGGAATCCATGAGGTGCTCTATTCACAAATTCCCATGGTTTTGACAGTTTTTACTGTCAAATTATCTTTATTACTTGATTATTTGTTTTTATGTGGATACCAACCCATTTATAATTAAGGAACAATGAATTTACCATGTTAAGGTTTCTTTCCTTTTCAAATAATCTTGAATTTATCAGTTTCTTTGGAAATTTAATTTCACACTACAATTTCTGTGAATTTTTGAAAATTCAGTTTTCCAAATTAATTCATCAAAAATGGACTGTAAGTGAACCTCTTAGTTGATATTATTACTTTTTAATTCCTTTTTGCTTTAGTTAATGCCAAAATATTCTTAATTTTTCCTTAAATTCTCACAATTATTTGTTAAGAGTTTGATTTTTGATTATGTTACGAATCTTTAACTCATTTTCTATTTGATACATCCTACTAGTGGGATAACACCTTGTTCCCATGTATAATAATGTGGTATTCCAGACCTTTTGGCCCATCTTCAAGAAATATCTCTAAGGTGAAAAGTTTGAAAACTCAAGATTTAAATTACTAATTTAGGAACTCACAACTCAAAAGACAACCTTACTATCACATAATTAAAATAATAACATCAATAGTATTGATTAAAGGAAGATTTAGCATTCAGAACAGAAATAACCAAAACATTTTTTTAATTCATCAAATAATAAAGGAATTACATTTTATGGATATATACAAAATAGCATCCATATAAGCCTTACAACACCAAATAATATATTTCAATACATACATAAAACACAAAATTGCATATACAAAGTAGAAATGTAGCATTATATCAACCCTAAATCTATAAATAATATTATATTACTAAGAATTACAGTCACCAAAATACATTTTATGTGACACAAGAATAATCTGACAGAATCAAATTTAAGTTCATGCATGGAAAAGCCACTAAACCCTTGAAATTCCATAACAATACAGGCACCCATATAAGGTCTATAAAATCTACATGAAATAGATCTTTACATGACACAGCCCCATAATAAGTAATTTTGGCTCAATTAAATTTCAACATTCTATATGAAAGGAGAATACACTAAAATCAAATTATACAGAAATTACACTAATTGGAGAGATTACATCTAAAAATGCTATTCCCACATTAGAAAAAAAGATGACTTTATATTACATAATCTTATGAACAAATGGTGAAAAATCTTGTTCATATGACACCAATCACAGTCTTACCAACTCTCCTTAATACCTCAATCCTGTTCAAGCTGACTTATTCAGCTTAACAGATAAGGAATCTGATCTTTTTTATGAAAATCTACACCAGAAAAAACCCTCAACTTTAATTTTGAGCCCAAAAAATTGTAAAACTACCTCATTCATGTGACACCATTCACAAAATTATCTCAAGGGCAAAAAGAAAGTTTTACCTGGAGACCATGGGTACTCCTCACAATGTAAAAGGAGGCCTCTCTCCCTCATTTTCTCTTCTTAACCCCATCCAATTAATTATATACCAAGAAGGAGAGTATTTATTCATCCCTTACTAGTAGGGTAACCTAGAAATTCTTATTTTTTAATATATTATACTAACAGTGATTAATAATTACCTTTATTAAACAGTAGGATTACCTAAATGATAAATTCATCTATTAGTAAAATACTTCTTCTTAAAGAAAAATCTATAGATGTTGTATTATAATTTTCTCAGTAGTAAATAATTTACATATTATTGTTGCTATAAAATTAAAGTATATATTATGAGCTTTATAGTTGCTACTATTAGTAGCTCTTATCATTTATTATCATCTTTATTATCATCTATCATTACTACTATTAGTAGTAACATACTTGTCAACATTCACCAGTATTTATTTAGCTTGAATGGTGTTACTATATATAATACTCTCAATAGTGTTATGTTATTTCTACTTCTTAACTATCACAATTATTATGATAAGTAGTATAGTTATCATACTATTAATATTAATATCAATTAAAGCTAATTATTGATAAAAAAAATCCTCATATATACTTACTATTAGCTATATATTCTCAATTTAAACTATTATCCATTCAAAACCTACTTTAAATTAAAGGAAACAGTTTAAATCACCACTCAGTAATCCTACATCTACTATCTGCTCACCCAATTATCATCTCCTTATCTTTCAAGAAACAAAACTGTACGGGTATTTAGGGTAACCAAATTGAAGGGGACCACCTATAAATTTATCTTTCAATTTTTTTATTTAATTTGGGGCTTTGTAAACCCATGTAAGCAACTTGGTAAAAACACATAAGCCCCTATGGTTTTTTACTAAGGACTTACATGTTTTTGCCATAAATTGGTAAAAACATGATAGGCGTTCCTTGGGCCCATTCACAATTAAAATGAAAAAACCTTCCAAAACCACATCACCCATTTGCTTCACATTTGTTTCACATCCCCTACACAAATAAAAGTAGGACTAAACACCCAAAATAACAAGTTTTTTTTTCAAAAACAGCATTACAAACCAAATGTTTCAAATCTTATAACACTCTTTCTATTTTTTTCCCCAAAGACTGCATTTTCCTCCAAAAAATCCTGCTTCCAAACATCTAAAATTTCTATTTTTACCTTTCCTGAACTATTAGTCCCACATTTCAATCAATTTGTTTCACTTTTTACCCACTTTGTTTGACTCTTCACACCTTTTATCCCTTCTTTTTCATATTTCAAAAGGTTCTTTCCTCATTCCAAATCCCTAAATTCAACCTTTTGTTTAAATTTATACACCTTTTTCACTATATGATGCTTCAGCCCCCCAAAGAAGATTAATTCTAGACCCATTATATTCTTTGAAAGCATGTGCATAAGGTTTCCAAGGAACAGGGGTATGCTTTGTCAACCTTGATGTCCAATATGACCCACAACCAAATTGAAATAGGCTATGACAGGTCTGGGACCCCAAATTCTCACAAGAACTCCTCCAAAACACTCACTTTAAGAAATAAAATATGCCAAGAGTACCACTTGTACTCTTAAAGTCAAAAATCCTGAACAAAGCCATGATTCCATAGAAAATATCATGGCATAGCCTGCTTTCAGAAACTTTTATGAGAAAGAAAAATCCCAAATTTCTCAGATGTCTGAATAACTTCTCATTCCAAGGCAAATTAACGCCCAATTATGCATCTAGAGGGAGTTTGAAAGGCCTGTAGTCCTTCAATACATTTATAACCAGTAAAAAAAAATCCAGAAAGACAAGCTGCAAAGCAGAAGGGCCATTGATGCTCTCATTGACACCCTCAAAGAAGAAACTATTTTGTGTTCCTCTCAAAGGGACACTGAGGGACACATTACCTCCTTGTTTTTCACTCACCCCCTTGCCATAAACCTCCTTCATGGCTTTCATCATGTGATTATTATGGATTGTAATTATCAAACAAAGAAGCAAAAAATTCCACTTTTCCATATTTCTGGATTCAGCTCAACAAATAAGACCTTTTCTGAAGATTTTCTTGATGAAGGATGAGACTGAACTCTCATTTACTTGGGTATTGAATCAATACATAGAAGAATTTCTCAACAACACCAATTTTGCTCCCCCTCCAGTTATTGATTTTGACAGGGATTTGGCATTTAAAATTCCTCTTAGGAAGTTCTTCCCAGACTCAAAATTCATGTTATGCATTTGGAAAATCAATAAACACTTATCTTCCCATTTCATGGAGAAAATTGGTCAGGGAACCTATTTTGAAAGCTTTATGAGTCTTTTAAATTGGGTAATTTACTTTTATCTTTCGCTTTTACTCTTATTATTGTGTTTATTAATGAATTTGGGATTCATTTCACAGGTTATGTATTCATTCAGTGAAAATCCTTTCAGAGATAAGTGGAAGAAGCTTCAAGAGAAAGTCAAAAATTGTGAAGTTTTGCAATATTTGGAGAATCCCTGGCTTCCTCTAAAGGATTATTATATGCCAGACTGGACCAACTACCATTGTTACCTGGGTGTGGGCTCCACCTCGAGAGTTGAATTTGCCTATGCCATGGTTAAACGTTTGCTGCAAAAATCCACAGGTACTCCCCTGGAGGCTGTTAGGACCCTTCAAATGGCTTTCCAAAAACAATTTATTTAAATAATCAACTGAAACTCCAAGTAAGTGATTGTACATGTCAGGAATTTCCCTCAACACATCTGTGCTCTCAATGGCATAATGTCTCATTATGCCCTTTAGATGGCCTTTGAAAATTTAAAAACAAATTTTGCCCCAATGAAAACTGCACCAACAAATACAACAATTATCAAGGGATACCTTGCAAGCACAAGGCCCAAAAGGCATTTTCCACATACCAAAGGCTCCAGCTATCAGCCTTCCATCCTCAGTGGAATTCGAATTTACCTGTGCCAATTTTTTCATCTGAAACCTCTTAGCTTTTTTTCATATTAACTCATTTTCTTTATCATATTCTTCTTATACTGGCTATCAAGGTAATGATCAAAGTTTTGAGAAAGAAATTAATAAAGAATCCAAAATAATATTAGAAAATATTTGGGAAGGCCTTTTTCAAAGACCAATGGAAGAAATCACCCCAATTTGACTGGAAAAGTCCCCTTTCATAAAATTCCCAAGAGCTAAGAGGATCAAGAATATTATAAAGACCCACTAGAATGCAAATATATTTATAGAAGACCTCAAGGATCTAAAAATAAAAATAAAAATAAAAATAAAAATAAAAATAAAAATAAAAATAAAAATAAAAATAAAAATAAAAATAGAAATAGAAATAAAAATAAAAATAAAAATAAAAATAAAAATAAAATAAAAATAAAAATAAAAATAAAAATAAAAATAAAAATAAAAATAAAAATAAAAATAAAAATAAATATAAATATAAATATAAATATAAATATAAATATAAAAATAAAAATAAAAATAAAAATAAAAATAAAATAAAAATAAAAATAAAAATAAAAATAAAAATAAAAATAAAAATAAAAATAAAAATAAAAATAAAAATAAAAATAAAAATAAAAATAAAAATAAAAATAAAAATAAAAATAAAAATAAAAATAAAAATAAAAATAAAAATAAAAATAAAAATAAAATAAAAATAAAAATAAAAATAAAAATAAAAATAAAAATAAAAATAAAAATAAAAATAAAAATAAAAATAAAAATAAAAATAAAAATAAAAATAAAAACAAAAATAAAAATAAGAATAAGAATAAAAATAAAAATAGAAATAAAATAGAAATAAAAATAAAAGCAATCCCCCCATATTCAAAATCATTAAAATGAAATTCAAGAGAAGAGGAAGTGTAAGGTGTGGATATGAAACTTTGATTGAAAATCAAGTACTTTTCCTGTCCTCAAAATGTGTATAATATGGAAATTTGATTAAAAATATCATGAAATAGTATTTTTAAGAGAAAACACACCAAATTTATTGTTTTCAACTTTATAAGTATAAAACAATAATATTATAAAGATTTATTGTTTTACCAACAATAAATCTTTATCCAAAAATACTCTGCAAGAGATATTTAAGGCGACAAAAGAAATTTCTTCAAAAGCAATTTCAATTGGAATCAATTGAGCAAAGAACTGCAAGAAATTTATTAAAGAGCAAAGTGTTTAAAACAATTATTAAAGAGAAAACACACCCAAAAGTGACCAGAGTGAATTTGGGAACAAAGTGACAAAGTTTACAGTGATGAAAGATGCTTTCATTCACTTATGGGGTGGTTCAGGGGTAAAAATGATTATTAGAGTTACAAAAAGTGATTATAATGATTTTTTCATGTGGCTAAAAGGTTTAAAATGATTAAAAAAGGTGGTGGGCATCTTTTATTGATTGGTTTAACAGTTTTTAAACTAATCATAAAAGAAAAAGATTCCAACATGAAGGGAAAAGTGGTCAAAGAAGATATTCCCTTATAGCCATCAATTTTCCTACTCCAAAAGTCAAGTTTACTCTTTTCAGTCGTGGAAAACACTCTTAAAATAGAAAATCCAATTATGGCATCATTGAACCCTGGTTTAGACCAAAAAAGGGCTGGTGTTAGCCAATTTAGACCCTTAAATCAGCCATTACTATGGTAATACCTGGTCTAGAGCCGTCAAAACATGTCAGAATATGTTTAAGAGACGTAGAAACCAGGTAGAACCATTTTTACTAAGATTGTTTCACCTTAAGGGTAGCTTTACCCTCTTGGCAACAGTTAAAACTGCCCTGGTTGGTATCAAAACCTCATCATCAATTAAGTCACAGACCCTGTGACTCAATGTGGGGCCAAAATTGATGAACGTTTGCGTGGATTTTGACATCTCACGCCTGTCAGCAAGGATTTTGGGGGCCTGGCTCCCCCTTAGAGCTAGAGTTCCTTTCCCCCCCCCCCCCCAAATAAATCTTTCCAATTTATTTTTCCTTTAATTCCTCATCATGTATTATAATTGTAATTTAAATATGTAATTCGATTGAGTTTTACAATACACTTACTGTGATAATTGTCACCTCATATGTAAATTAAAGCTCACTTATGTAATACACGTGCACATTTTGACATTTCAATTGAAAATACTTCAATTCCTCATAACTTCTAAACTACACACAACACCTCAATTTCAACACAAAAATTGATGGCCAACACCACATGTGATGTGAATTAAGTTAAGGTTTTTGAGGATTTTCAACTTTTGTACATGAAATACTAAAAACTTAATTGAAGCTCATTTAGAGTGGAGTTACAGAAACTTTACCCAGAGGTGACCCCACGTTAATTTTTATGAGGATTCCAATGGTAAAACAGCTTTCATATGTTCATTTGTAGGATAAAAAGTTGTGATAATTTTTATTTAACTTTTTTCTAAAAATATTTTAATCTTGGTATTTTTGTTGAAAATTTATTTTTACTTAATTTTTTCAAGTAAAAAATGTGTTTTCACAACTTTAAAATTCAATGTAATTTTATTTTTAAATCATAATTAAATTTTTATTTTTATATATAGATTTATATTTATATTTCATTTTTATTTTGATAATATAAATAAATTTATTTTATTTATATTTATATCTTATTTTATTATTTGTGGTCTTTTGGGTATATGAAAATACCTCTAAGGCTCACAGGAAGACCCTCATTAAAATTCACCAGCACAATAACTTCAAGATCACAGTCAATTACCACCCCTCAAATTATGGAAGTGGTTTCATCTGAAGATTCTGAATATTCTGAGGCCTCATTATCCACATCAATCATTTCATCAGATTCACTACCTTCAGAAACTGAATCAAATGAATATGGCAAATCATGAGTCCCCCTCAGAAGGTCCAAAATATTGGCCAATAGTAGCAGAACCTCACAAATAAAGTCCCACAAGCCTGAAAAAACTTTGAAGATATATTATGCAATTGACTCAACCTGTGAGCATCTCCAAATAAATTATTACACAATTAATAAATTCTCAAAGCTCTTTTTGAGTTTTTGATTCATTTTAAGGCAGAATTCTTTTGTTTCTTTTGATATTTATTAATTTTTTTGACCCATTTTTATTAGGTACCTGGATCAGAGAACTTTCCAAAAACATTTTTGGAATACACCTTCAATACCATCTATTGCCTGGTTGAGAGTAACTGTGGCTACAGCACATTATCCCATTACATCTACAAGACTTATGATCAATGGGCTGATATCAGAGGTTACTTGGCTGAAGAAATTCAAAAAAATAAAGACCTTTACAAAGCTATGAACACATGGGTACTCTCAGTATCCTCTTATGGGGATAGAAATGAGCTGTATGAAGATGTTAGCAAGGCTACAAAGAGCAAGTGGATGTCCATGCCCTCTATGGGGAGTCCAATTTCAAATAAGTATCAAAGACCAGTTTTGTTTATTCCACAGTCCAATATTTTACTTTTTTCCCTTATTTCTGTCCTCCAGATGACAATCCCCCCATTTTCATCTGTTTCTTGATAGCTGTTCTCACTTTGTTCATTGGATATCATTATTTCAAAAGTTTACCCTGCCCCCCCCATTACTGTGAATTGGGGATTTTATTCCCAACCACCATCCCTGGGGGCAAGATGAATTTAAGAAACACAGGATTTTATATTTGTTCAATATTCCTCCCCCCCCCCCAGAAAAATCCCACTATTCAGGAGGTTAATTCAGATTGAATTTTCTTTTTATATACAATTTATGCCAATTATCACCCTCGTCAGTCCTATTTATTTCTGAAATGCCACCTCCGTCTCTTTTTTGATCAAACATATGGCACTTTTCTACCTACAAATAGTCATCTTACAAACATGAAAGAAAATATTGGAAAAACATACAACTTTTTGGGCCTCCACTTGTCCCACCCAAAAAAATTACTCCAAATTCTTGGCTTCTTGGTTTTTATTCTCAAGATTATCCCCTTTATTTTTGAAAAAATTTGAAATTGATAAGTGGGAAAATTTTTGAGGATTTCTTTTCAAAAGAAGGCCAATTTTCCAAAATGGCTAAATTGGAAAATTTTTCAAAAAAAATTGAAAAAAATTGGGGATGTTGATATCTCACCTTGGAAAAAATATGGCAAAAAAATAGACCAAATCCCCAAAACTAAGCCTGAGGAATTTAAAAAAAACACATATGGGCTTAGATGTGCTTACCAAAACCCTTAATTTATTATTACTTATCATTATCTTTATGCTGATTATTGATTAGGTCTGATAGAGACTGCTAAAAATTCATTTCTAGTTGTAAGAATCCGCAACATGAAAGACTTTTTTGTGGGATCTGTAGGGAGATTGTTTAGTATCTTAAGAGGGGAAGCTAAGACACCTTAACACTCTATGTTACAGGATTATTTCAGCAATTTATAACTTTTTACCTGTGATTTCCCCCTCAAGGACTTTCTTATCCAATCCCACAATAAAAGGAGTTTCATACTAGTATACACATGGTCTTGATTAAGGTTTTTGGTTTATCCATTGAAAATCATCAATAATTGACATTGTTACATGGGTCAGAATTTCTCATTACTTCCTTGTAATTTTAAAATGTCAGCTTACTTCCTATTTTCTTATTAATCCATTGGAACAATCCTTTGTTACAAGGTTCCCAAAAGAACATTTAATTAATATTTCAATTATCAGAATTGCCCTGAAACTCTGGAGTGTTTGATCCCTCAAAGGCCTCAGAATTTGGGGTAACCCTGGCTCTTCTAATTTCCTTTGTCCCCCTTTTACTCAATTTTTGTGACAATAGTAATTCCATCCTCAAGACTGATATTTGGTATATATTCAGAAAATTTGTATTTAACATGTACTTAATTATAAGTGCAAAAAACATTCACAAAACTATTACAAGTTTTTATGTAACAGGTGTTTTTGAATAATCCCATTATTTTTATTTGTAAATTCAAAAAACAAAAATTTTCAAAAAAAATCATATGGCATTTATGAGAAGTTGTTAATTTATTTTTCATTTTAACATCTCATAGAATAAAAAACTTTTATTTTCCTTATGGATCAACCATTGGTGAATGGTTTTGCAAACTCCCAATCTGGCCTTGGATCTATGGATTTTCTTACTCAAGAAAGATTCATCCATCTTTCTTTTCAAAAAAATTTCCAATCTTGAGTATTCATTTGACTCATCACTATTTAATATGCAAGAGTTTATTTTAGGAAATTCTTGTCTCATTTGGGTATTTAAAATATAGCCTAAAGCGCAAATTCATGACTTTGTAAACAAATGGCTCACATATACTCATTATTACAAGGCACTAAAAGCTTATTACTTAATATTTAGGAAGAGGATAAGTTTAACTCAATGATACAATAAAAGAATTCATACATATTTATACTAAGTACAAGTGATTGATAAAATTGAAACAATAATTTCAACACAAATTAAAAAGCATTGATGGGACTTCAATGAATTTTTAATGTTTGAAATACAAAGAATTAATATCATTGGATTTCATTAGAAAATTATAGTGTACATTTTTTTCAATGGAAAAGGAAAAAATTTCACTATAAATATAAGAAAAATATCAATTTTTCAAGGTTTGACTATGAAACAATAAGTGAATATTACCAATATTTCACTTATTGTACTATGAATGTCCTTATAAAATTAGTGAATAAGATAAATAATAATTATATTAAGAAAGAATTATTATAGTTATGGCATAAAATAATTATATTGTTAAATAAATATAATAATATAATTTATATTATAAAAGAATAATATAATAAAAATAAATATATTTGAAACTCTTGATTATTGTTACAACAAAATAATAAAGGCATAAGAAATTGTTTTTTAGTAATAAAAAACAATTAATAACAATAATATTACCATCATTGAAGTTATATATTGATATAAATACTATTAATATTGATAATGAAATTATTAAGAGTAATAATAGAGAGAAATTATTATAAAAAGAGAGAATAATCTATTTTTAACACTTAATATAATAATTTTGAAATATTTTATGTCAAAAAATTTAAATACAACTCATTTAAATTGTATTTACAAAATTAAGTAAGATAATTTACAAATATTCTTAATTTTATGTGGAAAATGGGATTTTTAGAGAAATTTAACAAAAATAATTAAACAATTGAAGTAATCACATCAAGATTGATGATTACAATGAAGATTACCTTTTTTCTTTGATAATATAAAGGATTTATATATAAAGAATAAAGATTTTACGTTTTTGCTTAGTGTTTTATTGTTTTTGATTCACCTGAGGGGGAAATAGAGTAAAAAGTGCTCTATTTATAGTAAATTCCTCCCTTCTAGAGTCCAAAAGACTTCTAGTAGACGTTTACTGATGTTATCCACTGGAATTGATCAGTTTTTCAAGGTTTGGTGATGATTATATCATAATTAAACCATCTTATCTCATTATTACACCATTACTTAGAGTTATCACTATAACTCTAAGTTTAATGACATCATAGGCTTGGAAGAAGCCTAATCTTTGTGTATTTTATTATTATTAATCATAATCTAATAGTATTCACCAGTTTTATTACTCATATGACTGTTGAAGTTAAAATACAATTACAGTGAGTGATCATAAATTATGAATTTTAAACTTAAACTTTGATGATCAATACCTTTTAGGTTATACACGCTACAGTTATTCAGAGAGTTAACTCTAATAGCTTTTAGTGTCCTTATTAAGCCTCCACAAGAATTTTATCAAATCATAAAAACTCTATTTATGATGATTTTTCTTGTAGCTCATCTTTTCTGTCAAAATTTACTATTTTAAACTTCAAGCCATGATTTCAGGAGGTTGTACCTTGAGTATTATGATTAAAAATACATAATTCTTCACTTATGAGCTAGTAGAGCCTGAATATTCACTTTATTTTAAGTTTTGACCACTTTCACAACAAAGTGGTCAACAGCTTAGCAATTTTGTTCAATAAACCCTTACAAGTTATAACCTTGTTTTTAGATTGTCAAATGAAGTTCATATTTGTATTCCTAAATTAATTATTTGTTAAATTAAACTTTGGTTTAACTCTTTATCATGTATATTTCAGGAGATATTAGCTAAAAACCATTAATGTATGCACTGATCATAAAAGTGCATATATTCAGCTTAATTCTTTAAGTATTAACTTTAGAGATATTACATGAAAAAAATTTATGTGTAGTTTTTCATGGGGAATCCAATAGTGAAATTTATTTCACATGTTGTTTCATTGGTTTCTGAGATAAATAAGAATTTATGTCTTTTTATGGCATTTTTACTTATTACTCATTAGGTATTGACTATACAGATATGCCATAAAAATGATATATGTGTGTTTTATCATTAGTAATTTAATTTTGTAATCATTTCACATGTTTATCCATCAGATTCTGAGTTAATTAAGCATTTATGCCTTTTTATGACATTTTTACTTATCTTAAGATAATTATTTAAAAGAAATAATTATTAAAGAATTTCTTTGTGACCTTTTTGGATATGTGGTTATATCTCAAATGCTCACATTCCCTACCACCAAAACAGATTGTACCTCAATCTGATATAGTTAATTAGGGTATCATCCACTCTCCTACCTCTTCATTAGACCTTGTTGGTCTTGGAGCTCAATAATGCTTAATGTTTCTATTCATTAGGTCTTCTTTCATGTCTTAACCTTCTTAGTAGTTTATCAGCATTAGTTAAATCTTTCTCAATTAGCCATTCTTATTCTTGAGCTGGGTTTCTATACCTTACAAGGTATTCCCTTTCTTTTTGGTTTCTTTTCCTTCTTTCTTTTAGGAATTTTACAATTTTCTATTCTTCTCCTTCTTCTAGAGGGGGATTTGAAGTAGGGGTTTATTGCTTAATTTAAATAATTCCTTGTCACTTTAGCTGTAAGGTTTGATCAGAATTACAGGGAAAGCTGGTTGTTTGTTCATAAGCTTACCTGTTAGCTCTAATTGCACAGCATTAAGTCCATGTAGTGCTTTTATCATAAATTGTCCTGCAAAGGAATATTTCAATTTCTTTGGGCCTCTGATATTATTAGAGTTCAGAGTTGATACCAAGACCAAGGCTCCTACTTTAAACTTAGGTGGTTTATGCCTTTTATCCCATATTTTTTTGCATATTTAAAAGAATCCTGCATACATCTGTTTGAATGATGTCTTTCTTTGTCAAAAATCATTTTAAAACTTCTTTCTGTTGGATGTATATCCACTAAGTCCTTTTTGAGGGTATCATAAAGAAGTCTTGGATTAAAACCTTTTTCTAAAATTTCTTGTGTCTTGCCAGTTGAAAAATGGATTGGTTTTCTATATTCCAGTTCAAGAGCTGGTATTAAGGTACACCAATCATGGTTAAAGCCATCAGAGTCTTTGAATTCTAGTCCATAAGAACAGAATCTTCTGATCATGTCTTCTAAGGTCTGTATCATTCTTTCTGCTAGACCATCAGTTTGGGGGTGGTAAGCTGTTGAGAATGATAACTTTGCTCCAAACAAGTTATGGAGGTTTTTCCATAATTCTGAAGTAAGCTTTGGGTCTCTATCACTTATTATATTTTGGAATAGGCCTGTGTGGCTAATAGCTTTATTCCATATCATTATGGCTGTGTCTATAGCTGTGTCATCTTTATGACATGGTAAGAACATTGGGGCTTTTCTGTATCTGTCAAGCAGTACTAGGAATTAATCATAACTCCTGTCTTCTCCTGGAGATAAGGCTGTTACCCAATCCATGTGAACTATTTCCCATGGGTATTTTGGCTCTTGTATTTGTATCATCATTGCAAATTTCTTTCCTGTGGCTCTGTTTGCGTTTTTACATCTGTCACAGGCTTGGCAGTATTCTGAAACATCTTCTTTCCAATTTGGCCACCAAGAGCAGGTTTTTATCCTTTATAGTGTCCTATCTTCTGAGAGATTTCCAGATGCAACACTATCATTACATTCATGTAGTATAGTATTTATCAAGGCTCTATCTTTTAAGGTGATAACATATGTGTGTTGTGTCCTATGATACAGTATTCCATAAAAGAGGAGGAATATTCCTTCATCATATGCTTTTTTCCATATTTCATCTAGTATAGATGAGAGTGATGGGCCTTTGCAGTCTTTCATAAGAATTTCGCATAGGATATGAGAGTTCTTATCCATCTTATAGCTTTCTTTAGCTTTATTAAAGAATTCTGTGCCAATATCTGTGACACATATTCATTCTATATGATACACTTCCTGTGGTACCCATTCTGGGTTTTCAGGTGTATTTGCTAAAGCTCATCTACTAAGACCATCTGCATTTTTGTGAATATTTACAGATTGATACCCCAAGGTCCATTAATTATTCAATTTGTACCTCTAATGCTTCTCTAGCTCTTGGGCTAGCTGGGTAAGCTGGTCTTCTTAACAGGGGCGGATAGGGTTTTTCCACATTAAGGATGATGGCTACTTTATGTTCAATAATGGAGCTTAGTGGTTCTTTTTCAGTTGAAAATGACGTTTTATATTTTAATAAGGGGCCAATCAGCTTTTTTTCATTTTTTCTGTTAATTCTTGATTGAATTCAGCCTCTTGAAGTTGGTCCCTTATGCAAAAATCTTTTTCTGGTCTTTTCTCTTCATTTTGTATGACTGTAGTCTGTTTTTTGTTATTTAAAAAACCAAATGTTTGCCTCTTATTGTCTCCTACGGTAAAATATATGTCTTTTTGATTTGAGATATCTATTCCATAAATTGAAAAGTAATCAGTGCCAATTATAAATTGGTTACCAGTACAGTTGTCTATTGCTACAAACTCTACTTTCACTCTTATAAATTTTGAAGGGTGAGGAAAAATTAATGTTAAGACAATTATTCCAAGGGGCTTCATTCTTTCACTTGCACTACTAAATTTAACTCCTTGTATTGGTATAAGTTTTTCTTCCCAATCTGGTTGTCAGCCTGTGACTCAAAACAGAGCCCTAGCATGACATCCAACATACCATAAATAATGGTATGACAAGTATTGAACAAACATAGTCAATACAGGTAATAAATAAGAGGAAAAAACTCCTCTTAAATTAAACACCAACCTTATCCAAACAGAATAAGGAAACCTAGAGGAGAATAAACAAGTCAAAACCCTTATTTTCACCTCTCATCTAACTTATGCATATTTAGGCTATTCTATACCAAAATGGTATTTTTCTTAAAGCTCACATAGAGAGCTACACAATGGTATCATCCATGTTGCTGTAACACCACTACAACTGGAGATACCATATGACCTTTATTTTAAAAACCAAGACCCCCCTGAAAGTCAAAGAGGGCTTGTACAAAACTGTACATAAGTATAACCAAATTAAGTATCTAAACAAGAGCTTTAATTTGAGACACCTTAGACCTCCGTATCTCTTAAATTGACTGAGGGATCTTGGTTCAAAGGTTTAACAACCAAAATACAGATATTCTGAAAACAACAATGTAAACAAACCCCTGTATCTTTGGCATACACTCATACAACTGTACAGTGTAATATACCAAGCTGTAGAGCTAATCAAACCCTAAAAGACTGTATCATCAGAATACAGATATCTTCCAAATTGAAGAAGATATCTGGTAAGGAAGTTTTTGAAGCCTCATACTGATGTACAAAAATACATCCAAAAACTTAAAACCCTTATAACTTTTGCTATTTTAAAGAAGGGTAAACATGAATCACACCAAATTGAAGAGCTCATTAAGCCCTTCAATTCTGTGCTCTTGGATTCTTGATATCTCAAGAACTGACTGAGATATCTTGATTGGAAGGTTTTTCTAGCAATACATTACTGTATCAAACTTGTATCAAACAGTATTGCTCTCATACTTAAAATAACATACTTATGAAGATATAACCTCTCTAAAATCATCATTATTGATCATACAGACACCAGAACAACGTCATCCAAGTGCTGACGTGGCAGGTGAAATGTTCTTTCACCCTGTATTGATCCAGAATGATCATTTGTGGTTCCAAAACCACAATTCTGCCTCTATTGATGTCAGAATTGACGATCCAGAACCACAGACTGATCATTGGAGTGAAAATTATCACTCCTCTGACGCGTGAAGAGTTAATAACTCTTGACAGTCTTGAAAGATATAAAAAGAAGGGTTTTTTCCTTGAAAACCCATCATCTTTATCTTATTATCCATATTCTTACGTGACAAAACTGTTATCAATCAGTAGTGTCCTTAGAATTATCATTAAAGATATAATTAGAATATAATTATTGTAGTGCTTCTTTACAGTCAAAGATATTAGAGTATTGAAACCCAGGTCCTCAACAGACTCATCACCACTGTTACCACATAGCAGTAGGACCTGAAGATTTAAATTTATTTGTTTTTTGACATTTCACAGTCATAATACTAGCTTGTAACTACATTTTATAGCTACTATATAGACTCACCCTGACATTTTGGGGGCCTGGCCATGGCTTTTCAACCTTATTGGACGTGTTTTGAACTGAATTAGGCGTAAAAATTCAGTTATTTAAAAGGTATTTTACTAACAGTGAGTAAAATTTAAAATTTATCTTATTTTCTATTATTATCATTTTTTTTATATATATAATATAGCATTATATATTATATACATAATTTTTTTTCTCCAAAAATATATATTACAAATATTTTTGTTGGGAGTAAGAGTACAAATCCTCTTTATTTCATTATATTGCAATAATTTTCACGAAATTTGATAATAATACAACAGTATTATTTAAATTTTAATATAAATAATAATATACAAACAGTATATTACTTATTTTTTACTATTATTTTTCACCAAAGTGCGTGAAAATTAATAAAGAAAAATTTATTAATAAATAATTAATAAATATTAAATAATGAAATAATGTTTTATTATTTATAAGGAATATTTTAATTAAATATTTCCTTTAAAACAAGACATCACTCAAATTGACGTGAAAACTTGTAATTGATTGATATTTTAATCAAAAATCAAGTGTTAAAATAAATATTATTTATAGTATTTATAATAACAAATCAGATTTATTATAATTTAATAAATCTGACATGTTTTTTTAGAAGAAAAACAATGGTATCCAAGTTAATCATGCACAAAACACTTGGATATTAAAGTTTTAATTCATAAAAACTCACATTAAGAAATATTAGTAATAATATTTATAACCAAATTTATTATAATTTAATAAATTTGACGTGTTTATACAAAAACATAATAATATCCAAGTGAATCATTCACAAAACACTTGGATATTACAGTTTTCACTTATAAAACATAAGTGAAAAACTCAAAAACTTTTATTTTTCAATAAAAAACATATAAAAAAAAAAAAAAACATATTATAATAAGAATACTTAAAAATTTCAAAAAATAACAGTAGAATTGAATAAAATCATTTTGTTTTATCATAAAATACTGATATACAATTTGAAATATCTTTTCTGAATAGTGGAAAAAGACTATATTCCATTAGAAACCCAGTCACAAGGAAATCCATCTGTGACAGCCTCAGAAGACAGAGAGGTGCTGCCAAAAACCAAGGGCAAGCAGAAAAGACACAGTGAAGTTACAATCAACTCAAAAGATTGGACACCAATAGCTGTGCCAAGGGCCAAAAAACCCAGAAAAGCTCCAACAAAACCATTTGGATCACCAAAACAAATTTAAAAACAGGAAATCACTGTTATCAACCCAGTTGTAAACTCTAAAGGCAAATTGCCAAAGAGTATAGATCATAAATTTGTACAAGGGCCTGCTAAAGGTAAATAAACCTTGAAACATACAACATTTTTCATTGTCTGTCATTTTTTAACATTGTTAACATGACACCTCCACTTCTTAGAGATCTTGGATTCCCAAGGAATCAACCAGAACACTGGCCAAGAAGACACAGAGGAAGAAGACAGCCAATCACTGGATCAAATGACCAGCAAAGGACTTACCATCGGGGAGCTCCTACCCAAGGTTTTATTCCAAATCAAATTCAACCCAGAAGTCCAACCAGGAGATTGGAAAGATGCAGAACAGGTCCTTCAAATACACAAACTCCTGAAAGACCTCTTCACATGGAGCATGGACAACAAAATGTTCACTATGGCAGCATCATGGGCAGAAGTGGGGATAACAACTCAGAAGATCTGTCTCAAGCAAATGGCTTGGATGGAATTTATGACAGAAATGCAAGGTTGGAATCCCAACAAGAATTTCAAACTCTTAGAAGAAAGAGCAATCAGAATCAAAGAGAACCAGGAAGCCATACAAGCCATAGAGAGATCTTGGCACAAGGAAGAGCCCAGTCATATTCAGGTACCCCCAGAAATGGAAGGAGAAGTCCCATCTTCCCCACAACAATCCACCAGTTCCAGGCCTTACAAGCCAAAGGAAACTTCATCCAAGGCTCCCCAACCATTCCAGGTAGTTTCCAACAGGAGAAAAGGAGCCCAAGGGAGAAACAAAACTTCTTTCAACCAGAGGAAGAAGGAAGCAGACCCATTGATGAAAAAGCTGATGGACTTAGTCCAAGAAGTACACAAAACCAAAAAATAGTTGTACCTACAAATAGTTTTGATAGTTCTGACTCAATTGATGCAGAATTAATAACTGAGACTACAATCCACACTCATGAGTTTGAAAACAAATTCACATGGACCAAATTGGCCCAATTCATGGATTGGACACATGAAACCTCAGAAAAAATGAGGACAGAAGTGGAAACATTGAAAGAATAAAATGCTTTCCAAGCAACAGTCATAAAAGACTTGAATACAAATCTGGCCAAAATTGGGACAGAACTTGAAAAAACTAACAGACAGTTGAATTCAATTCTAGAAGAACAACAAACTGTGAGGAGAGATCTGAGGAGTATCCAGCAGCAACAGGATAGCTTTGATAAAGAAATTGATTACCTCTATGACAGAGAAGACAATCAATACCCTTCAACACAAGGTCAACCCACTACCTCTACAAAATTGAAAGAAGAGGATAAAGACTATGACCAGGAACCTGAATATCAGATTCCAAAGTCAAGATCAGAGTCAATGTACCAAGATGGGGAAAATCTCAGCTATTCAGAGAAACAGGCACTAAAACAGTTACCAGAAGTAGCAAACTGGCCAAAGTTCTCAGGAATTGGGGAATATGACCATATGGAAATCATTGACTATATTGATGGACTCTTTGTTGATGTCCCAAAGATACCAGACTACTGGATCACAACAAGACTTAACACAGCATTCAGAGGCCATGAAAACATATGGTATACTGAGATGAAAGAAATACATGGCAGGAAAAGCTGGCCATGGTGGAGGAACCAGACTATACAAAAGTATAGCAATGGTAGCTGGATCTGGAAAAATACCATGTCCTTTGAAAGTGATAGATACTCCACAGAAAAAGATCCATATGAATGGTGTCTCAAACAAACAAAAAGGCTAAAAGCTATTGATCCCAATATGACAATAGAAATGAGAAACCATAAACTCCTAACAAAATTGCCAGGAGATCTAGAGCATGCAGTCAAATGCAGATGCAACAACATCAGCAGCATTGATGACATAGCAAACGTCATACAAGATGTGAGGGAAAAAACCCTCCATAGGAAGGTACACATCCTATAAACCAAACTTCAAAGACAAGAAGTCTGAAGTTAAAGAAACAAACAAAGAGAAAGGGAAAGAAACCCCAAAAAAGAAATATGTGTGCCACAACTGTGTATCACCATACCACTATGCCAACAATTGCACAAAACCAAAAAAGAAGATATATGCAATTGATGAAGAATCAGAAGAACACACAGGTGACAAATCTGATTCTGACAGTATGGGAAATGGTATGAGAGCAGAATCACAAAGTGAACCTGATACCATAGAAGAATACATAGTGGAATGCAATGAAGAAAGTTCACTTGACATAAAAGACATTGAATTAGATTCAGGAATACCACAAATAACAACAGACAAAGAGCTCTGTAAGCACACACAGAATGCACAAACATTCCTGGTAACCCCAAATAGAGGGATGGGATTCATTCATGGAACACCTACAAAATTGACAGTTTACATTGAGAACTGTAAACATCCAATGATCATTGACACAGGAGAAAGTTTCTCCATAGAGGCAAAAAAATACTCAAAACAACACTTCCCCAAATGGGAAGAGGATATAATCCCAACAAAAGCTAGAAACTTTAAAAGTGCATCAGGAAAAATGCACTCACTGGGGACAATAATCAAAGAGATAATTATCCCACACCAAAAAGGAAATATCAGACTAGAACCTGAATTTGTAGTTCTAGAGAATGCACATGTACAAGGATTCTTACTAGGTACAGAGTACCAAAGAATGTATGGTATGGACATTTGCAATAGTAAAAATAGATATCTTACCATAGGTACAAACAAAGACAAAAAATTTTCCTTTGACATAAATCATATAACAAATGATAACACCCTGAAAGAACTAGTGGAAGAATTCAAAGAAGCCCAATATGGCACTCAACTCACCAGTAAAATGAAACTCAGCTTACTGAAAGTATTGAGGAAGCATAGAGGAGCTTTTGCAATAGGAGATGAACCACTAGGAAAAATCAAAGGACATGATATAGAATTATATCTGGATGTAGAAAGACCATACCCACCTATGCTTAGGAGACCACCATACCCATCCAGCATGGAAACTAAGAAAGAAATTGAGAAACATATCAATGAACTCCTAGAAATGGGGGTCATAAGGAAAATAGGACACAATGAGATAGTAGAAGTCACTACACCAGTCCTTATAACTTGGCATGATGGTAAATCCAGACTATGTGGGGACTTCAGGGCTTTGAATAATTACACCAAAGCAGATAGGTACCCCATCCCAAGGATACCACATGCACTATATAAGCTAGCAAAAGCCAAGTTTATTACAAAAATGGATTGCATGAAAGGCTTCCACCAGAATGGGGTGAAACCAGATTCCATCAAATTTCTAAGAATTATATGCCATATGGGCATATATGAATATACTAGAATGCCATTTGGCATTAAGAATGCACCAGCCCATTTTCAGAGGATGATGGATACCATATTTCAAGATGAAATAATGGAAGGGTGGATGGTAGTGTACATTGATGATATCATAATATACTCAGAAACATGGGAAGACTATGTGAGGAAAATTGATAAAATATTGGGAAAATTTACACCAATCAACATGAAAATATCTCTTAAAAAATGTAACTTTGGACAGCAAGAACTGCTAGCCCTAGGACACAAAGTTTCAGGTTTAAGTCTAGCCATAGACCAAAATAAAGTTGCTGCAGTACTGAAGAAACCAGTACCAAAGAACATTAAAGAAATGTAATCTTTTTTGGGCTTTGCTAGCTACTACAGGAGCCACATAAAAAACTTTGCACACATCACAAGTAGCCTATACAAACTGTGCTCAAAAGATGTAGTCTTTGAAATTACCAAAGAAAGAAGAGATGCATTTGAGAAGATCAAATATGAACTGACCAATGCCCCTGTCCTAATGATGCCTGATTTTGAACTACCATTCAAACTATATATAGATGCAGCATGTAGCCAAGGACTAGGAGCAGCACTACACCAGAGGCAACTAGTGAATGTAATACCCAAAGAAGGAGTAATTTGCTATATATCAAGACAGCTGAAAGACTCAGAAGCCAGATATGGAGCTACTCAGACAGAATGTCTCTGTTTGGTATGGGCATTAGAAAAACTCCATTACTACTTAGAAGGAGCAGTATTTAAAGTTTTTACTGATTGCACAGCCCTCAAATCACTGTTGAACATGAAGACAACAAACAGACACATGCTCAGGTGGCAAATAGCCATACAAGAATACAGAGGGAATATGACTATTATCTATAAAGAAGGGAAAAGTCATACTAATGCAGATGGTCTCAGCAGGTGGCCACTGAAGAATGACCAAGAGAATCCAGCATATGACCCAGAAAATGGGGCCAAAATACCCATACAATGCATGGAGATAGATAGGAGAAAGAACTTCAAACTATCAAACTGGGCATTAGGGAATGACCCATCAAACCCAGGACAGAGCTATGGGGAGAGCAAAGAGACACCCATATTGGGAATCAGCTCCTCTAATCTAAATACAGAGTTCTTTAGTATAGTACAATCATCATACAATAAACACAAACAGTGTAGTATATTGATACAACTATTAAAACAAAAGTACAGGAGTCCTGAACTAGAGAGCCAATTGGAAGAGCCATGGCTCAAAAACTTCAAAGAGAATAGATTTTTTCTGATAGATGATCTACTATACCATAGGGAAAAACACACAAGTGCCCTGGTAATAATAAATAGAGAACATATTTCCCTGATACTACAGGAATGCCATGACTGCCCATACATGGGACATATGAGTGAAGAAAGAACTAAAGAAAGAGTCTTTAGCACAGCTTGGTGGCCAAAGTGGGAACAAGACTTGAGTGAATACATCAACACTTGTACCAGATGCCAAAAAGCCAACAAAGGTCATGGCAAAAGATATGGATTACTCCAGAGTATAGAGGAGCCCAAACAACCCTGGGAAATAATAAACATGGATTGGGTGACAGGCCTGGTCCCTGGAGGGAAAGACAGCTTTAATGCATGCCTAGTAGTAGTAGACAGGTACAGCAAGAGTGTCAGATGTCTCCCCTGTCACAAAGAGGACACAGCAATGGACACAGCCATATTGTTCTGGAACAATGTGATAGCAAACTGTGGAGTTCCAAGAATTATAATTAGTGACAGAGACCCTAAATTCACATCAGAATTTTAGACTAATCTATATGAGATGCTGGGAACCAAACTAGCATTCTCCACAGCTTACCATCCACAAACAGATGGTCTAGCAGAAAGAATGATTCAAACATTAGAAGACATCATTAGAAGATTTTGTGCATATGGCATGGAATATGAAGACAATGAGGGATATACCCATGACTGGGTAACCCTCCTACCAGCTGTACAATTGGCATACAACACAAGTATACACTCAGTGACAGGAAAAACCCCTGCCACATTAGAGAAAGGATGGAACCCACTACTTCCAGTAGACTACTTGAAGAACCTCCTCTCAGTACACCCCACAGCTAAAGACTTCCACACAATGTTGAAAACTGCCTGTGAAAAAGCAGAACAATGTGTGGCTGAAGCTAAATTATACAACAAACAGAGATATGATAAAAGTCACCAAGAACCTGATTTCAAAGAAGGAGACCAAGTTCTAATCTCAACTCTTAACTTCAAGAATCTAAGAGGACCCAAGAAGATGAGAGACTCACTCATAGGACCATTCACCATTATTAAATTAATAGGAAAGAATGCAGTAAAAGTCAACCTGGCCAAAGAGTTTTCTAGGAAACACTCAGTTTTGCCTGTGAGCCTAGTCAAACCTTATCACCAAACAGATGAGGAGAAATTCCCTGACAGAAAGAAGACAGTCACTCATGAAAGATTGGTAGAGGAAGATGACTCACCTGGACCAGTGAAAAAGATCATTAAAGCCAGGAAAATAAGAATTAATGGGAAAGACAACAGGCAATATCTGGTTAGATTTAAGAATCAACCAGAAGATAAAGATAAATGGTAAACTGAGAAAGAAGTCCTAGATGGACAAATACACCTCAGAAGATTCAGAGCCTCCAGAAGGGCTGAAGAGTCTCATCAATGATGAGCCTTCTTTTGAGGGAGGGTATGTCAGCCTGTGACTCAAAACAGAGCACTAGCATGACATCCAACATACCATAAATAATGGTATGACAAGTATTGAACAAACATAGTCAATACAGGTAATAAATAAGAGGAAAAAACTCCTCTTAAATTAAACACCAACCTTATCCAAACAGAATAAGGAAACCTAGAGGAGAATAAACAAGTCAAAACCCTTATTTTCACCTCTCATCTAACTTATGCATATTTAAGCTATTCTATACCAAAATGGTATTTTTCTTAAAGCTCACATACAGAGCTACACAATGGTATCATCCATGTTGCTGTAACACCACTACAACTGGAGATACCATATGACCTTTATTTTAAAAACCAAGACCCCCCTGAAAGTCAAAGAGGGCTTGTACAAAACTGTACAAAAGTATAACCAAGTCAAAGATCTAAACATGAGCTTTAATTTGAGACACCTTAGACCTCTGTATCTCTTAAATTGACTGAGGGATCTTGGTTTAAAGGTTTAACAACCAAAATACAGATATTCTGAAAACAACAATGTAAACAAACCCCTGTATCTTTGGCATACACTCATACAACTGTACAGTGTAATATACCAAACTGTAGAGCTAATCAAGCCCTACAAGACTGTATCATCAGAATACAGATATCTTCCAAATTGAAGAAGATATCTGGTATGGAAGTTTTTGAAGCCTCATACTGATGTACAAAAATACATCCAAAAACTTAAAACCCTTATAACTTTTGCTATTTTAAAGAAGGGTAAACATGGAGCATGCCAAATCGAAGAGCCCATTAAGCCCTTCAATTCTGTGCTCTTGGTTTCTTTATATCTTAAGAACTGACTGAGATATCTTGATTGGAAGGTTTTTCTAGCAATACATGACTGTATCAAACTTGTATCAAACAGTATTGCTCTCATACTTAAAATAACATACTTATGAAGATATAACCTCTCTAAAATCATCATTATTGATCATACAGACACAAGAACAATGTCATCCAAGTGCTGACGTGGCAGGTGAAAGGTTTTTCACCCTGTATTGATCCAGAATGATCATTTGTGGTTCCAAAACCACAATTCTGCCTCTATTGATGTCAGAATTGACGATCCAGAACCACAGACTGATCATTGGAGTGAAAATTATCACTCCTCTGACGCATGAAGAGTTAATAACTCTTGACAGTCTTGATAGATATAAAAAGAAGGGTTTTTTCCTTGAAAACCCATCATCTTTATCTTATTATCCATATTCTTACGTGACAAAACTGTTATCAATCATTAGTGTCCTTAGAATTATCATTAAAGATATAATTAGAATATAATTATTGTAGTGCTTCTTTACAGTCAAAGATATTAGAGTATTGAAACCCAGGTCCTCAACAGACTCATCACCACTGTTACCACATAGCAGTAGGACCTGAAGATTTAAATTTATTTGTTTTTTGACGTTTCACAGTCATAATACTAGCTTGTAACTACATTTTATAGCTACTATATAGACTCACCCTGACACTGGTACAATTTATTTCAAATAAGGTTTACCAACACATGTACAGTATGCTCCTGTATCCAAGTTCACTTTTGCCTTTTGGTTTTCAGCCATGACAATGCTTATACTTGACTTTCCAGCTGTATATCCAATTCCTTTTTCTGGTTTGGCTCTATACATTTTGTCAGGCTTGTATCAGATGTTTCAAATTGTGGCAAGTTTTAATTGACATCCAATACTTCATATATTAAATCAATATTATTAATTTGTGCATTAATTATATTAATTTCATCACTTTCAGAAGCTTCTGACTGTTCAATGTCTTTTTCAGAATAATATTCTTCTTCTTTTTCATTGTTGTCTTCTGTTTCCACAACTTCATTGATTTTTGCCTTTTTAAGGTCATTATTGGCTAAATGTCCAATACCTCCACATTTGTGGCATTTTCTTTGCTCATTACTGTTGTGTGTATTGGGCTTGAAGGGTTCCCTTGGTTTATCTTTCTTGATAAATGTTCTATTTGGACTTTTGATTCCCAATTGTTTCCAAGTTCTACCAATCTTAGTTATTGTCACTATATCTTCTAGTGCATTGATATACTCTTCTGTGGAGCATGGCTCTATACACCTGCTTTTCAGGGCATGTTCCAATTCCCCTCCACATCTCTTAAGTATCTTCATGTGCACTATCTTTTTTTACATTTCTGATACAGTGCATTTAATCTTTAAACTTGTTTTAAGAACCAAGTCAAACGTTTATCCTTATCTGGGTCAAAGAAAGAATTTACAAATGCATTTTCTATATTTTACCTCCAGGCATCATTTGCCCACTTGGTGATTATTTCATTTTTCCACCAAGACCAGGTACTTTTACCATTTGTTTTTCTTATGCCATGATACCATCTTTTTTCAGATTTTTCAAATAATTAATTTGATCTTGCAGTGATTAATTCATCTGGTATGGCATAATCTTCTTGTAACATATCAATTGTTTTAATAAATGACATATGGTCATTTTCACCTTCACCTGTGAATATTGGCAATTCTTTTAATTTAGGTGCTTCCTTCATTGAGAGTTGGTTATTTTCTTGATGACTCAAGTCTGTTATGAATGGATTTTTTTTTCCTCTTTTGGTTTAACAGGACTTCTTATGTGAGAAAATAGGGTTGATAACTCTGGGATTTTCAAATTAGCCGCATTTATTTTATCCATTTTTTCAGTAAGAAGTCTTATTTCACTTTGAATTTAATGTTTAAGATTCATTATTTCTTGATCACTATTTTCTACATGGTCTAGAAGTAATTTTTTATGTGATGAAATCTTTTCTTGAAATTTTCCAACAGAAATACTTAATTTGTTTAATTTTTCTGCTAAATTGACAATTCTCATGTCATAATTGATTGCCAAAGTTTTTTCTTTAATATCTTTTATGTATTTATACAATTCTTGTTTTCCTTGTAATTATTTTTGATTATTTTCAATTAAAATTTTTGGTTTATTATTTTCAACCATAAATTTAATTTCATCAATTTTCTTTTTATCTTGTACAATAATTTTTGTGTAAGGATAATAAACTATTTTTAATTTCTTTAAGAGGTAAAATACTATTTCTAATTTCTGTTAAAGTATTTACAACATCAGGAGAAAAAGTTATTTCTTTGTGAAATGAGTTTATCTCATTTTGTGTTCCTCTTTGTCCTTGAATTCCATCAAGGTTCTGGCCATGTTTAAGACATTGTCCATGGCATCTTTTTAAATTTTTGGGATCCTGTAACTTTGGGAATATGGTTTCCTCAAATTCTTTTTCTTGTTCTTTTTCCCTTCTTGGGGAAGTTTGTTGGCTTGAGGCTTGCTGGTAGAAGCTACTGGGGCTTTTTCCTTGCTTGCCTCCCTCTTTTTGGCATGGTATTCCTTGATCTTCTTGATTTGAGGCTTGGATGATAGTGGATTCCATCCATTGGAGTATCTCACTATTCCCTCCTCTTTGAGGAATTTTTTCAGGATATGCCAGGAGTTCATCACTTATTGGTGGATTTGTGGAAACATTTCCCAATCTTTGTCCTTGTACACCATGTAATACTGCTTGTACTGGCTCATATAAATGTCTATTTGAGCCCTCTTAATGTGATTTTTCCCTGTTGGAGTTACTCATACTCAGTTCCAACTCTGGTTCAGAAATTATGGGCATATCTGGGACTTGCCTTTTGGATATGGCACTTCCTTGTGTGGATTCTGTTCCACTGAGTAGTGTGCACTTTTTCTCCCTTTTGAGAGATCAACTCTACTTCTTAGTCCACCTCCATCTGATTGGATGGAGTATTGGGATCCTCTTCTAGTAGTCATAATGAAAATTTAAGAAAATGAAAAGATTTCAGAAGAGAATCTTTTACGGAAATTAAAAAGAGGTACTCACATTCAGAGTGCTGAATAGTGGGTCCTGGAAAGACTAATTTCTTAGCTTTCTTTTCTTATTGACAATTTGTGTTGGAGGACTTGGACAAGTTTCTTCCACCAATATCTCAAAAGTGGTCTGATTTTCCTCTGTTGGGTTTTCTGAAAACACTAAAAAAGACAAAAATATAAGTCTTTTTATAGAAAGTGTTATTTTTATAATCTATAGCAATTTCCATGTAAAAATTTCTTTTCTAAATGAATTGAATAAAAATAAATGGACAAAAATGAATAAAAATAGCTTTCTTTGTTGGTTTTTTATATTTTTATTTTGAAAAAATAAAACAAAAATGAGGATGATGCTTTCAAAATTAAATTATAATATAATTTTGTTTTTAATTTATGAATATCTCTTCTAATCACTAGAGTCACTCAAAGAAAGGTCTTCAAAGTCTAAGGATGTGAAAAGCCATATGTGAGACAGTAAAATTTCTTTCCAAATGCCTTGATAGCTTTTAAAATCAATAAATATAAAACTATGATATAATTTTATAATTATAAACATAATTTATTATTGGATAAACCCAATTTGAATGTTTTTTAAAGGTCTTTTTAAGTAAATATCTTGGTCAGGCCCCAAATGTAAGTTTCAACTATGAAACAATAAGTGAATATTACCAATTTTTCACTTATTGTACTATGAATGTCCTTATGAAATCAATAACTAAGATAAATAATTATTATAATATTGGCATAAAATAATTATATTATTAAAGAAATATAATAATATAATTTATATTATAAAAGAATAATATAATGAAAATAAATATATCAATATTTAATAATTAATATATTCAAAACTTCTTATTATTGTTATAAAATAATAAGGGCATAAATAATTGTTTTTTAGTAATCAAAACCAATTAATAACAATAATATTGCCAATATTAAGGTTATATATTAATATAGCTACTATTTATATTAATAATTAAATTATCAAGAGTAATAATAGAGAGAAATTATTTTAAAAAGAGAAAATAACCTACTTTTAACACTTAATATGATTATTTTACATATTTTATGCCAAACAATTTAAATAAAGCTTATCTCAATTGCATTTACAAAATAAAATAAGAGAATTTACAAATACTCCTAATTCTATGTGGAAAAGAGGATTTTTAGAAAAATTTAACAAAAACAATTAAACAATTGAATTAATAATGTCAAGATTGATGATTATGATTAATATTACCTTTTCTCTTTGATAATATTAAAGATTCATATATAAAAAATAAATATTTTACCTTTTTGTTTAGGTTTTTATTGTTTTTGATGTGTCTGAGGGGGAAATAGAGCAAAAAGAGCTCTATTTATAGTAAATTCCTCCCTTCTAGTAGATGTTTACTGATGATATCCACTGGAATTGATCAGAATTTAAGGCTTAGTGATGATTAAATAATAATTGAACCATCTTATCTCATCATTACACCATTATTTAGAGTTATCACTATAACTCTAAGTTTGATGACATCATAGGCTTGGAAGAAGCCTAAGATTTGTGTAATTTATCCTTATTAATCATAATCTAATAGTATTAACCAGTTTTGTCACTTATATGACTGTTAAAGTTCAAATAATATTACAGTGAGTGATCATAATTGATCAATTTTAAGCTTAAACTTTGATCATTCAAACCTTTTAAGTTATACATGCTAAGACCATTCAGAGAGTTAATTATGATAGCTTGGCATGTCCTTAGTAAGCTTTCAAGCGCATTTTATTACATCATCAAAACTCTATGTTTGATGCTTTTTCTTGTAACTCATCTTTTCTGTTGAAATTTACTATTTTAAACTTCAAACCATGACTTCAGGGGGTTGTACCTTCAGTATTATGATACAAAATACATCATTCTTCACATATTTCCTTTCAGAACCTGAATATCTACTTTATTTTAAGTTTTGACCACCTTCACAACAAAGTGGTCAACAGCTCTAGCAATTTTGTTCAATAAACTCATACAAGTTATAACCTTGTTTGTAGCTTGTCAAATGAAGTTAATATCTGTATTATTACATCAATTATGTTTTAACTTAATATTTATTTAACTCTCTGTCATTTATATTTCAGGAGATATTAGCTGAAAACCATGAATGTATGCACTGATCATAAAAGTGCATATATTCAGCTTAATTCTTTAAGTATTAACCTTAGAGATATGACATAAAAAAATTTTATGTGTATTTTTTCATGGGGAATTCAATAGTGAAATTTATTTCACATGTTGTTTCATTGGTCTCTGAGATAAATAATAATTTATGTCTTTTTATGGCATTTGTACTTATTACTCATTAGGTATTGACTTTACAGATATGCCATAAAAATGATATATGTGTGTTTTATCATGAGGAATCTAGTGGTGTAATTTATCTCACATTTTTATTAATCAGATTCTAAGTTAATCTAGCATTTATGCCTTTTTATGGCATATTTACTTATTTTAATATAATTATTGAAAAATTTCTTTGTGCACTTTTTGGATACATGGTTATATCTAAAAGCCTCACAAAAGTACATACTTGATTATGTATACCAATTATTGTGTTCCTTGAGAAATTTATAGGTATTCAAATTCTGATTGTTTTATATTATTATTCTTTAAACTAATTAGGTTGAATGGCATCCATAGGAGGTTTATATTGTTAATAGTAATAAGTCTACCTTCAATAATGAGCTTGATTAAATAATTGGTGTTTATTTTCAATTTAAAATTATTCTTCTCATGTTTTAAAAAACTCCCTCAATCAAATTTACAGCTCCATTCCCCCTATATTTTTTCCTTCCAAAACCTGATCAGCTATTCTTCCAAGTTTAGGCCAGAGACATTGAGAAGTTTCCTCTTTCTTTTTTCAAACTTTTTGATACTTTTATCAGCTTATTTTTTCAAAATTATGAATTTTTCCCTGGAAGGAAAAATCTTTCCTTTCACAAATTTTCAAATCAATCCATATACCTGAGCCACAAATTTTATTTTCCATAGGATCCAAAACCACTTCCTTGTTAACTCAAGATTTGAAATGGAAAAATGAAACTGTAAATCAGATATACTCTTTTGTTACCCTTCACTTTACCTATCTGTATGTAGTAAGAATGTCAGAGTAAAAAATGAAGTTAACGGTTCTAATTAAAAATCAATTGTTCTTTCACCTGCTAATGGTGACCTTTTTTCAGTTGGTAATATGATTATATTCAATTTTTTTGTTTATTCTCTTTGTGAATTTATTAATAAATCTCAAATCCAACTTTAAAAACTTTATTCTTCCCTTTCTTTTGTATCAAGCCTATTTATGAAGTGACAGGAATTTTTAGTAATCAAATTCCTATTTGTTCTTAATTGAATATGTACATCATGTTTAATAATTTTTATCTCAAAATAAAACTATTAGAAAAAAAACCTAGTTTTTCTACCAAGATTGTAATGTTTTACTATGAAGCAATAAGTAAAACTTACTAATCCTTTACTTATTTTACTCTTAATTTCCTGTTTTGAATGAATAAACTTTTCTGTCAAAATTTACTATTTTTTACTTCAAACCATGATTTCAAGGGGTTTTACCTTGAATATAATGATAGAAATTATGTCATTATTCACGTATGAGCTAGTAGAATCTGAAAATATATCTTTTTAAGTTTGGACCCCTTTTATTTTAAGTGGTCAACAGCTATTGAAATTTTCCCCAACATCCCTGTATAATTCTTAACCTTGTTTATAGCTTTACAAATAAGGTTTATAGATTGATTCTTACAGTTATTTGGCCATAAATACTTTTTTAATAAGCTCCCCATAATATTTACTTCAAAAGATATCAGTCAAAAACCATAAATATATTCACTTATGATGAAAGTGTATAAATCCAGGTTATCTCAGGAAGCATTGGGTTGACAGATATGACACAAAAGAGGCTTATATGTAGTCTTTGATGGTGAATCCAATGTTGTAATCAATTTCAAATTTCTATTCATTGGTATCAGAGATAATCAATGATTTATTCTTTTTTATGGAATTTTTACTTATTTTAAGATTATAATTTTAATTCTTATTATTAAGATAAGTTTTGTAAAGTTTTTGATGGAATTTTTGGATATTTTTTCATATCTCAAAGACTCACCAAGATGAATGATATAAAACCAATCTTCATAATTCTTTTGATATATTTTTATTGAGAAAGGTTTGATTTGTACTACTCTTAAACCTTAATGCTTGATTTCACATGGTGAGGTAACATTTCTGAGACCTGTTGGGTGGAATTTATCTTCAGTTTAGAAAAAAATAAGGAAAATGTTTACCTTTGAGGAACTGAAACCCCTTTCTTACCTCAAGTAGGGCATTTCATGGTCAAGATATGGCTCCAAAAATTAATTTTCACACTTCCTAAAATCAATAGAGCTCTTCAAATATAATTCATTATGGGTTTTTAGAATTAATCAATGAGTTGTTTAGATATTTGAAATTAAATTTTAAGAATTACCTATCTCATGTTTTTACCCTCAATGAAAATTATCTCTGTCACAGGTACTATTGGGAAGTAAGAGTGGAGTGGATCAAATTGAAGAATATCTTACGTTAAAGAAATGCAAATAGCTAAATAAATAATGAATATAATTATATTTATCTGATAATAAGGAAGTAAAAGATAATAAAGAAGAAAGGAGAAGCCAATTGCTAAATAGTCAACCAAGTAGATCCTCAAGTCACTTTTTCAGCCTTTTCTGGAAGGAAAAAAGTAATTAGTAAGGATATGACCACTAATATCTAATGAAGAGGAAAGGAAATTTTCAGATTAATGACTTTATACTATTAGTATTCACAATCAAAAGATTAAATTAACTGAAGACTAAAATAAATACAGTAGATTAATCAACTGGGGGAAGCCTCCCTGGGTGTGAACCTTTGAGATATGACCACATACCCAAAAAGGTCACAAAAAATATTTAATATAATTATAATTACCTTAAAGCTACAAAAATACCATAAATTGGCATAAAACTTGGTTTAACTTAAAAACCAATGAATAAACATGTGAAATAAATTATACCATTGGATTCCCCATGGTAAAATACACATATACCATTTTTATGGCATATCTGTAAAGTCAATATTTAATAAGCTATAAGTAATAATACCTTATAAAAAACACAAATCCTTATTTATTTCAAAAAACAATGAAACAACATGTGAAATGAATGGTACCATTGGATTCTCCTTAAAAATCCACATATAAAACAATTAAGAAGCTAAGCTTCAAAATCAATACTTAAGGAATTAACCTGAATATATGCACTTTTTTGGTCAATGCATATATTCAAGGATTTTAGCTAATATCTCTTGAATTATGTATGATAGAGTGATGAACCAAAAATAAAGTCATCACGTAATTACTGTAGAAATACAGAAATGAAGTTTATTTCACAAGTTATAAACAAGGTTAAAACCTGTAAGAAATTATTGATTAAAATCAACAGAGCTGTTGACCACTTTGTTGTGAAAGTGGTCCAAACTTAAAAAAAGTAGAAAGTTGGATTCTACTAGTTCATTCTTGAAGAATGATGTATTTTTTATTATAATATTCAAGGTATAACCCCTTGAAATCATAGTTTGAAGTTTAAAATATTAAATTTTGACAGAAAAGATGAGTTACAAGAAAAATCATCACAAATAGAGTTTTAATGATGTAATAAAATGCTCTTCGCATCATAATAAGGTTATGTCAAGCTATTAGAATTATTTCTCTGAATTGCTTTAGAGTGTAAATCTTGAAAGTTATTAAGGATCAAAGTTTGAGCTTAATTTGATCATTTATGATCACTCACTGTAACCTTAAATTAAGTTTAACAGTCACATGAGTGATAAAACTGGTGAATACTATTAGTTTATGATTAAAACTAATAAAATCCACGAATTTTGGGGTTCTTCCAAGCCTTTGATGTCATCAAACTTAGTGTTATAGTGATAACTCTAAATAATGGCGTAATAATGATGTAATATGGTTTGATCATGATGTAATCATCACCAAACCTTGAATTATTGATCAATTCCAGTGGATATGATCAGTACACATCTACTAGAAGCCTGTTGGACTCTAAGAGGGAGGTATTTACTATAAATAGAGCTCTTTTCACTCTGTTTTCCCCTCAGACACATCAAAAAGATTAAATCAATACAATTAAAAAAGGTAACATCTTTATTCTTTATATATAAAACTATTATATTATCAAAGCCCAAATATCATCTTATCATAATCATCAATTTTGACGTGATTAAATCATTTATTTAATTGTTTTTGTTAAAAATCTCTCTAAAATCTCATTTCCACGTAAAAATTAAGAATATTTGTAATTTTCTCTATTTTTTATTGTAAATACAATTTGGATAAGTTGTATTTACATTATTTGGCATAAAAAGTAGGTTATTTTCTCTTATTATAATAGTTTTCTCTTTATTATTATTTTAATAATTCTTTAAATTAATATAAATAGTATTTATATTAATTTATAACTTTAATATTGGTAATATTATTGTTATTAATTGTTTTTTATTAATAAAAAACAATTTTTTACGCCTTTATTATTTGTTTGTAACAATAATAAAGTGCCATTAAATATATTAATTATCTTATATTAATATATTTATTTTATTATATTATATTTTATAATATAAATTATATTATCATATTCAATTGATAATATAATTATTTTTATGCCATAATTATAATAATTCTTTATTATTATAATTATTTTATCTTATTTATTTCATTTATAAGGACATTCATAGTACAATAAGTAAAATATTGGTAATTTTTGCTTATTGTTTCATAGTCAAACCTTACACTGGGGGTTGAAAGAGTTGCCAGTATATGTGAAAAGTTGAGAGCTTGATCCTTGAAGGTTAAAACCTGTATTTATGTATTTTGGAAAGTTTTGTTTGATCATTGGAACAAATACACTTGGACACATTGAGAAATGGACTGGGTGTATTAATTTACCAGAAGTATTGAGTTGAATTGACCAAAAGGGTCAATGCCATACAGGTTTCTGTTACTGGAATCTTTATTGACTGAACTGTCATTTTCTTGATATATTTATCTTTGACATATTGGAAACTGTTCTTGGTAATTGGTGTCATTGATCCTTGAAGATACCTGGACAGTATTCCTCAAATTCAATACTTAGTGTTTGATGAAATATCCTAATTGTAGGAGTTTTCTCTGAATGGGTACAATTGTTCACAGCTTACACTTGTCCCCTAAGAGTTGATTTCCTTGTGAGTAAAGTCCTAAAGGAAGTCAAATTTCATGGTTGGTATTTAGTAGGAATGAGTTTCAGAAATTGAATTATAAGCTAAAATGGTGTCTCTAATTCCATATCTGGAATCACAGAAGAAAATAATTCGTTTTAATAATTTGATCATATTTAATGAATGGGGGATCATTTTCCAAGGTTACAGACTTGTTCCTTGACCCTGATGGTTTTTTTGTGGCTTGTATTGGAATTTTTAGATCCTTAGGCCATTTGTCTATTCTCAGGGATTATAGAGTTTTTGGCCAATTTGGCAAACGTTTTGTGTTTTAAATCCCCCATGGTATTTATATTATGGCCAAAAGCCTATAGGGGCCATAGGAAGCCCTTATTTGGGTAGGGAAAAAGGTTTTCCCAATGAAATCTGGTTATTGAAGCTGTGAAATTCCCCCAAATACAAGAATTTCCATAAAGGATTTTGGAAGCAATTCGTCCATAGATGACAAACCCAAGACTTTCCATAAGGTTTGAATTAATTGAAGAGTATTTTTTGGACCAGTTTTGTGACAAGCTCATTATTCCATTAAAATTGTCTTTTGAGATGACCAGGTCAGAGCTTTACCCAAAAAATAATGCATTCACAAATAAATGTTATATTAAATCCTAAATATCAAACCCTTTACTGAAATGGAATTATCACCCCTCCAAATTCTTCAGATCAAATCTTTTCACATCCAATATCAATGGAAATTTTGTGAAAGAATAATATTAACATTTTTCTAATTTTGCCTTTTCTTCTCTTCCTGTATATTTTTGTTGGGATACAAAGAGGATAATCTTATCTTTTAGCTACATATGAAACTTGAATTCAGAAAAACCCTTGAGATTTTGGTGAGTAAAATTTTCATAGATGAAACCAATTTTTTATAATTTCAAAACAAAATGGCCTACTAGCTCTGAACCTTTTTAAATGAGGGCCCAAACATCATCAATAGCCGTTTAAATGGAGAAAAAAAACAGAGGAAGATCCTTTAGGAGAAATATGATAAGCCAAGTGATTCATTCAGATTTTTTATAATTGAAAACTTCCAAAGAAAGAGGAAGACCTTTATCCCAAAAAAAAAAGCTACAATACTTCAAGGGCCAACTCCACCCAGTATTCTTTATTCTATCTTTGGTATACTTATAAATATTAATATTCTTCCTCTTTAACCTCAGTTTTAAAGATCATCAATCACTCAAAAAAAATCAATAACACCCCAGAATGTCAAATCAATTGGTCAGGAAAATGAACTCTGATGAAATTTTACATAAAACAAAAACTCACCTGACAAGGTTTTATGCCATTTAATTTTACTATCAAAATTTTCAAATTTATCACCCAAGTGATGAATTCCCCAAAACAATTTTTAGGTTTCTTAATTTGGATCATCTTTTCTTGACTTGCAGTTTTTTTGATTTCCCTGGAGCATAAGACCTTTTCAAATCCATTTAAAATTTTACATTCAATGTTCTCAATGTTGAATTTGATGTGTTTTTAGTTTTTCAGAATTTTTTCCCATTTTGTTTTGAGCAAAATTTAAATGAAAAGATTTCATGGGGATTTTATTAAATAAATTAAATGAAATTATTTCTATTATTAATTAATTAATTCCTTTTTTAACTTACCTCAGTACTGCCTTTATGTTCTTAAATGGTGTGAAGATATTGGTTAAGCTTCCAAGAGAAAGTAAATTTTCATGCTTTAAATAGATTATCTGATTTCTAAAAAATATATAATACCAGTTTTTTTTCTATTCATTAATTTAATTAATATCATTTTTCCCTTAATTCTGTCCTCATAATAAAAATAATTCAATTTTTAATTTTGATAAAATAATTTTCATTGAATTTTTCCCTTTGGATTTTATTATTTTCATGAAATTTCTTATCCCAACCATCATTTATAATTAAAATATTTATTGTTTACTTCCAGCTCCTATGTTTGTGAAAAAAAATTATCAGGATAATATTTCACTATATCTGTCATATCTTTTCACAACCCCAAGAATCCATTTTCTGATATTGGAGGTTGACTAACAGTCTTTGTAATATATTTTTCATATATGCCTTAATGATCTTAAATTATTTATTTATTGCTTTTAAAAATCACACTCACTCATTTATTCCTCTTGAAGCTTTTCATGGTATGAAAAATAAATAAATTTAAAATTTCCCAAAAAGAAGAATATATTTTTTTCAGATTTTATAATTGTATTTTCCTAAGAATTCAAAGTTAAATATCCTCAATTTTAACATTTTTCCAATTTGTTAAAATATACTTTTCTCAACATTATAAAACCAAATCAAGATTAAAAATTTTTTTATGGGAAGCTTTGAGGATTTTTCGGAATCTTCTTCCAAACCAGTCCCAAAATCTCAGGGGCCTTCTCAGATATTAAAGATCAAGCAGTCTTGAAAGGTAAAAAATAGGTTGTTAAAAGGATAATAACAATAAAAAAAGCTAGTAAAAAAACAAAGTTATACATCAAAAATTAAATTTTTATACAATTTTTTTATATGGGAAGCCACTTGCCTTTACTGTATTCTGCTATCATACAGTGTGTTTTTCATTTTAATCACAAACTTCAAAAAATCAAAGAATTTCAAGGTTCAAAGGAAATAAATGTTTGGTAACTTTTTGGGAAGTTTTTGTTTTTTGTCCTCATTTTCAAATTCAAAATTTCTATCCTTAATTAACCTTGTGTATCTTTATTATTGAATATTTGGTTATAAAATGATTTCTCCCTCATTTTTAAATACTAAAAGCCCTTTCCTTCATTATTTCAATAACTTTCCAATGATTTAAATGAAAAAATAACATCTTTATAGTTCCAAATATGACTTCTACGATAATTCACTAAGATTTTGCTCATGACAGGTCATTATAAAGCTCAAAAAACATTTCATTGAATTCAGAGATCAAAAGCAAAGGTTTTTTTTCAAAACCAAGAGAAAAAAAATATGTCGCTTCATGATTGCACGGACACTAATGCTCTAAGTGGGTTGTTCTGCAAAGCTGCATTTTACAAGAGTCTTCCCCTCAAAAGGTAAAGCTTCTTATAACACCGCAGGACTCTGCTGAAGGTGAAGCGTTTAGCGGGCGGTTTCGGCATGCAAATTAGGAGGGCAAACCCACTAGTCAAATTTGAATTTCTGGGATTCGTCGTTTGGGTCGCAGAGTTCTTTTTGAATTGCACACTTCTAGAGGATGCGTAAGAGCTGCTCTCGTTAGCCTATGCATTTTTGCTTTGCGTAACTTTCCAATGTTAAGTATTAAGTGTTCCTGTTTAACCCTAAAGCAAGCTCCATCCGACAAATCCATTTTATGAGTGGAAATGAAGCAAGTTTCTCAAAGCTTTGTATGAGAACTTCTAATGGTATATGGCCCAGTAACAGTATAACTTCTGAAATGACGGTTCTTTGCATGTAGAACGTCCCAGCAAAAATCACAAGTGAACAGTTGCTGCCGCGATATCGCCTTCGGTGTCAAAGAGCGCACAACCCTATAGATCTTGACCTTATTGCTAGATCGTCAAAATCAAAGTGACCTAAATGACCTAAATGACCTAAATACGTAGGGAAAGCGTCTAATGCCAGTACCTACGTCATCACGTCTGTTGCGATGCTACCAGTTTACAAGTTCATTCTTTAGCTTGGAGGGCCCTTTGTACCATTTTCACAGCGCCCTCAAATGTTTCATTTCCACCGATAAATCCCGAGGCGTGCACGAAAATGCACCCTGGAATACCTACCAAATCGCTCAGCGCCGAATCTCTCAATCCACGCCAAGCATAGGGTAGAGCCTTACGAGATTCAAACCCCCCTGGAATCTTGGGTATGGCTTGAATTCTCCACTTCTGAGATTCGTCTGGATAAAGAACATACAATGGAAGACTTTTCATAGGGTTGGCTGATAACGATTTCTCGAGGGTGTGAAGATGGTCCTGCAATTAAAATGAAAAGCGTTGAAAAACTCAGCAAGCAATAGCCGATGTTTCAAAAATTCTTAACTAATTAAAAATGGATGCCGAGTTTGTGGATTATCCTTGAAGTAGCGATAATAAGACAGGTTGGTTTGACTCACTTTCCAGGGACAAGACGAATCAAAAATCAGCACTCGACCAAATTCATCCACTTGGTTTTTGAATCTGTTATTTAATGCTTTTTCAACCAAGTCTCGAACAGGTAACCAAGCCTTTGCAAAATAATCTAAGCGAGAGAAGAATTCAGCCCCCGCCAAAGCGGAAGCTTCCTCAAACTTAGCCTGAGTGAAGAAAACAGCCCAAAACAGCAATTTTTTTTGCTCTTTAGCAATGCAATGAAAGACGTTGGAAATAATTGACAAAACATATGGAAAACATAATCATGTCGATGAACCTGTAATAAAGATGCTTACATCTAATATTTCGTTGGTGATGGGTTCGTTCCAATTAGGGTTCAACTGACATAGTCAGAATAATTAGAGTGAAGGCAAAAAGTTTCAATAAAAATTGAAGTTGTAATGAGAATGATTAGATGGCATAAAAAATAGTCCTACGTATGAAATTCGGCTGCTAAGATCGGTAGCACAAGTGTATTTTGGGCGAATAGATTGCATGACAGGTTTACCGTTGATGTCAACAGCTTCATAGCGCTCAACGCCCTAGGCCAAATGGTATAAAAATCGTGATGTAGTGAGTTAAAACTTCCCGAGTCGAAAGTATGATGGGAGCAGCTTAAGAAAGACATGAGGCCTAAAAACTCACGTTATCAACTCCATCAATACCTTCAACAAAAACTTTGTAAAGTTTGGGGACCAGGACCTTCAACGCTGGATCGCCGACTGAAAGCCCAAGGTAGTTGGCAATGATTTCTGGGCCGAAATGTCTGTTGGCAAAAAAAGATGAAAAGCGGATATGGTAATGCCAGCAACGAAAGAATCAGCAAAACTTGTTGTGAAGCGGGGGCCTGGCTTCCAGCAACTAGGACTAAGAATATAATGAAAGAGATAGGATAGATGACAAAGATTGAGATGAACTTGTAAATCAGTCCAGCCGATGAGAGCTTTGTGTTATGATCTGACGAGTAAGTTTCTTCAAAGCCTCGTTGATGATGGTCGTAGCGGTGACACGCAGGATCGTACTTGCCACCAACATCAACTACAACATCACATGTTTCCAGTACAGCTGGATCTCTTGTTCTAACCAAACCTGGATTTATTGACACAAACAAGCAAATGATTCGCAAGTTGGATCATCGATTGAATAAAAGACGAAAAAGAATGGGGCATGACCACGAAAGCGTTGTCAGATTGAATGATTGCAGCAATTTCGTCACAATTTCAACACGACTTTCTGAGTTGATGGGAAGAATGAATCAAGATAAAAGCAGAGTCTAGAAGGACGAACGAGATGATTTGAAACGATCTAAGCTTCTCAACAAGCTCACTGCTAAAGCTTCATCAGCATGAAAAGTTCCGCTATGAGTTCCGATCAGATTCGTTTTGGCATCACAACCTTGCGGCTCAATAGTGGACATTTCAATCCTTCCTCGAAAGCTCTGAGAAATATTGAATCGAATTGAGTTTGCAAAGCTTTGAAGGTGCGATGGAGCAAAGAATCGGCTGGGGGAATAGAAGAATGCCGTCGTGATGAGTCGGATGAAGGTCGAAATGGATGTTTGGATCGGTCAACTCGTCGAGCTCCCAGGCAAACTTATTAATCATTCTTCCTCAGCCTCGATCCTACCATTCCTTGAATCCATCGCCACCCACCTTCATCCAAACACGCTCACATCAATACTGAGTGGCCTGCTCTTGAAACACTTCAAATGAGCCTGTAGACTCATTAATCTTGAAGATTAATGCCATTGGGTGCACACTGTAGGTAGTTTGACCTGATTACGAGATATCATCCGCTCATTCTAGGATTGTAACCCAAAATGACAAAAACAGACAGCTGTTCAGGTTGCTTGTCACAACGCATCAATTTCAACTTGAACATTCTTTCCAAACTTAAAACTCTGTCAAAATTTTATGCCTATTTTTAATATAATAATCTGTAAACAAGCCAAGAGATGCCCCTGGCCCAATTGATTTTGGATGGTTAGAAGAGGGGGTCTACGATAACTGCAAAATATAGGTAGTGGTAACGTTTACTGGAAAAGTACAGCACGAGATCAGCAATGGTACTAAAATCTTCTCCATGTCAGAGAAACAAACACAATACTCTCATGAGTACATGACTGTAGTCCTCAGGATGATTGTCAACGTCGGTGTTAAATGAGTTTAACTGGCATCATTCACAAAGCTTTGGGTCTTTCCTGCTCCCATAAAAGCATTAATAGCTTTCAGCAAAGGTATATCATATTTGTCGCTAAAAGATAGTGATTAATGCTTAATATTCAATTTGACAAAAAAGAATTGGAACCATTAAGCTTAAGGTGATAGCTATTATTTTCTGATTGTGATTTAGGAGTAAAGGAAAGGCTCTGTTAACTAAATATTTGAATAATAATAAAGCTTAAATCAACAATAAGGATAGTCTCTTTTTGTCTTTTGAAATGTACAAAAAATCTCAAGTTAGATCACATTAAACAACGCATTAGTAAAATTGTTTTTTTTTGTCAAGACGACTAGAATGGTCCTGTTTTGTAACACACATTCGTCATTGAATCAAAAAAGTTTTATGAGGAAAAGGGTTCTGGAATGATGAGTTTAAATCAATCTTCCTCATAATATTAATCCAGACGAGATTTCCTTCGAATAAATACTTCCAATTATAAATAAATAAAAATTTCACCTGAGTGTAGTTAGATTTATATATATCAACTTACAAAAAATCATTTTCCATGCTTTATAAAATAAATTCTTGTTAAAACAATGTTTTAGTATCATCTTAACCTGTTTTTGACAGTTTTCTTTGTATATTGATTATAAAAGATTTCTCTTAAATAATAAGATTTTTTATGAAATGGTTTTGTTATCAATTTTCGTTTTAAAAAAATAATCAATATGAACTCAATAATTTCCAATGTCAGATATATTATGTATTTCAAAAAAATATTTCAAGACAAGGTAAGATATTAAAAAAATTGTCAAGGACAAAGTCAAATTTCTAATTAAATCTTTCTTATCTTATACATAAAGAGTAAGTGTAATTATCTATAAGAATACAACTTTCAAAAGTCATAGATATAAGAAGATACCAAATTCTAGATATTTTAGAAAGAAACTCTTGAATCAAATAAATGCATTTTTATCAAAGAAATTTTTGATTCTATCTAATTCTTTTCTCTTTTGAATTAAAAAACAAAAATAAATAAATTGAAAGATTTTTCTTTTTTTTTATAAAATAATAAGTTCACAGTATTTGATAAGGAAGATGAGAGGAAAAACCTTAGAGTCCTCATTCGAAAGGAATGTAGATGTAGGTCTTGATATAGCTGCAAGAATCCACTTATTGGGTCAAATGTCATTTAACTGATACTTCCCTGTCTGCTCACAGGGGGCTTTTGGATCGGGTATGCCCGTATCGAATGGATTGCGTAGCCCGGTTAGCTCAGTCGGTAGAGCGTTCGGCTTTTACGGGTCCCCGTTGAGACCGAAATGTCGGGGGTTCGAGCCCCCCATTGGGCGGCTAGACCTGCGCATACAACTGTTGTGGCCGGCTCTGTTCTTCATCACACCAAAGTTATAAGGAGGTTCTATTGCGGCGGGCACAAGGACCCGCCCTGTGGGCGCGATCCTGCCCCCCTGCTGGAGCTGGGTTACCAAGTGAGTAACCCGATGCAGGGGCTTGACGCCGATGATTCCAACGTGGTTTATGAAAGGAATGTTCAGAGAGCGCATTTCCTCAGCAAACAGTTTCTTCTGTTAACTGTAACTGGGGCTGAAGCCACGTGTTGGAACACTGTTTTTCCAATGGAGGTTTGCCTTCAAGGAATCACTATTGAGCTCAAAGAAAAAGAGCCTCAATTGATTTAAAGTATTTAATAGTTAACAGTTTATTGAAAAAATGAACAAAAGACCACTCCAAAATATTTTTATTATTTGAATAGCATTTTGAGAAATGGTGAAGTAACATGATATTAAATTGGAAAAGAAATACCACGCAATAATTATTATGTTATGTAGCATATTTTTTACCTTTTCAAGTGAGGCAATTATGGCTTATCATAAAAGAAAATAATATCTCAAAATATTTATTAAAGTAGACCACTTTGTTTTGAAGGTCAGAATTTATTCTAGGTTTCAGAGTTATATTAGATTAATCTTGTTTTTTGAAAAGGTGATTATCACCTTATATTTTCAAAAGGGTTCGATGAAGAGGTATATTTTGATCGGAAATATTATCAAGTGCATTGCCCTTTTATATTTGGATTGAAAGACAACCAAGCGAAATCAAAAACACCTTCTATATGGAGATACTCACGGAAATTTTAAGCATATTTTAGGAACACAATGCATTTCATAATCCGGACTTATAGTGTTTCAATATGGTATTGAAAAAGAAGAAATTTTGTAATATTGAGTTTAATTTACTACTGATTATGACTTGAACTTGAATTTTTGAAGAAAAGAGTTTTCCAACATATTTTGAATTTTTTATTCAAAAGAAATTAGTTCAAAATAACTGAATTCATTATTCATTCTAGTTTTATCATGAATTTATTGAAACAAGCCCAATTAAACATATATAGTACTCCTCTAAATATGTAGTTCTAAAAAAAGTAAAAATAAATCAGTACTAAAGTTAATGTGAAAGTTGCTACATATATTGAATGAAATTAAACTAATATTGATAAGCTGAAAATATCTTTGGAATAATGAATATGAGACTATGGGCAATAAATTAAATTAAAATCAATGAGATCAGTAAGAAATGAAAAATAACAAACAAGGGCAAAATTAATATCTATATGATACAGGCTAACTAATATATATATGGTCTAGGCCTGCCTCCTGAACCTGGAAATTCAGGAATTTCCCATCAGAAACCAGGAATGAATCTTAATTGAATAAATTCCTTTTCCAAAGGGAATGAGGAATGGGTTTGTTCATTATCCCTGTAGTTTTCCCAGGACTTTTATACTTGTATTTATTTTATTTATGCAAAAATAAGAAAAAAAAGCACAACATATACAAAGAAAAATTCAGAATAGAGTTGACCAAAAGTCCTTTATACAGGCCAAGTGCTCCACATTTATTAGAGATAGAGTTGAGAATTGGTAACTAAGGATCTTCTGACCCCCTGAGAAAACCCTCTCAGATGGGGCACTGGTTGCTGGTATGGCCAAGTATTTATGTGCCATAGTTCTGAGAGTCAGAAAAATGTTACCTCAAATTTTCCCAAATTCCAGGATGTTGGTATTGTTGGAAAAGAATGATGTATTTCAATCTTGAGTGTATGCCCCTCTGGTTCTGAGGAGGTATATAATTAATTGTATAGGCAGACTTGCTTTTGAGGGGCAGTGGTGCTATCCAGTGCATTTGGAATTTTGAAGTGTTTGAGGGCTTCTTCCTCAAATACCCTAAGAAGCACCCTTGATGAAGTCCCAAACTCTACCAAGGTTTATTCATGAGCCATGGAAAACTTTGCTTTGAATTTTAAATGGAGTATTGCAGCACCTTGAGTATTAAAATCTTGAGGTATTTTGAGAGTTTTGCAACTATTGCCTTTGATGCTGGCTTGATTGGTTGACTAATTGAGGGAAATGTTCATTAGATGTCTATAAGATGTAATGAAGACTTCCATATTTGAGTCACTTAACTAGTAAGTGATATAGTGGTAAAGAATAATTGATTTTAGGATAGGCCAAAGAACAAATTATTCAATTTTCCTCATGGAGAAGCCTCAAAAAACCCACCATAACTCCTACCTTTTCCCATTCAAGTGGGGTTACTTTGTAGGAGTCTGTCACAATGCTGTCTTCCAGACATCAGCAAAGGGAACTCTTTCCAAAAAGGCTATTAAACCAGTTAATACTGGAAAGTTGTAGATCACATTCCACCATGTGAATGTACCCCTGGGTTTGGAGCATTGTGTCCCAAAGTGCATGTAGCTGATGGTATTACCCATGTCCTCCTCATGGAGCCACATTAGTCACAACAGGTGCCTACAAGGAACCTCCAAGGGGTGTAAAACCCAGCTATTTTTGGCTGTTTGATTGAGAGCCTCCCCTTTTCTCTAACCAGAATCAAACTCATGGCATTGGTAACTGGTTTATTGTCAAAATGCTGTCTTCCAGACCTCAACAAAGGGAACTCTTGCTGAAAAGGCTATTAAACAAGTTGAAATAACAGTTAATACTGGCAGATTGTAGATCAAATTAAACCATGTTACAGAGTCCATTTACAGAAAGAAGGTGAATTGGTTGTAAGCATCCTTCAATATGAGGTCTCACTCAAGCATATTGTAATTCAAATTCCAATGAGTGCTGACATACAAAAGTAGTGAAGTTGCATTTGTTGATGTTGTGCCATAATAAAAAAGGCCAATGGTTAGAATTATCTATCCCTCTTCTATGGGCTCTGGTTGATATACAAAGCAAGCCTGGAAATTGGTGCTATGATGAAGTTGTACCTCAGGTGCATTCCATCTGGAGCATTGACCAGACTTGCTATGAAAATGAAATTGTTGATCAAATTTTCTGGGGCTATTTTGTGAGAAAGGCTAGAAAAACCATGTTAAAATGTGTTTAAGCCATCACAAGAAACCAAATGGATTTTATGAGCCATGAAAAATATGTGTTTCATGGATTAATTGAATGATCTTTAAGTTTATTCTGTCTTTTGAGCCATGTGGTTATTAGATGAAGCATTGTTGGTAGTAATTCAAATTATTTGTTCTTCTAATTTGAAACTTTATAGTGTCTTAATTAGGTTATTTTCAAATGATACACCTGAATGATTGCCTGAAGCAAAAAAGAAAAAGAAAAAGAGCTATTAATTTTAACCAATTGTAACAACTTGCTTAACTTCAATGGTGTTTAAGCCCAATAGGACAGAGGTGAGGTTCAGCTTTGGATCCAGGAAATGTGCAGTAAATGCAAGTAACGTGGTAATGTTTGGGCTTTTCCAAAAATCTGTGGCAAAGAATATCTTGTGTTTTCGTGGAAATATTGTACTTCAAAGGCTTTCTTGATGAAAAAACAACACCTCAGTCAAATGAAAGTTGATTTCTGTGTTCCGGAGTAGGATGTTCAAGATTTTTGGATTACAAAGCTCCAGGAGTGATAAAAAGGATGTGGAGTCTGTGATAGAAAGAGGAAGATCAGAATCTCAAATGAAATAGACTATTTCAGTATTTAGTGGCTCCAATTATAGGAGCTAATTAAAAAAAATCAGTTTTTAAGATCAATTTTTAGTATTGATATTTGAAACACTCACCCTCTTGCAAAACAAGGTTGAACAAATTGATCAAAAGTCTGAGTTGAGATTGCTTGGGCCAGTTTTTTTGGATTGTTTAAGTGATTAAAGAATTTGGGATTATGGGTAATTGATTTAATATTTCCAATTCAATCTCACTTGAGCCATTTATTGAGATTTTGACCCCCACAGTTCATGAGATTAAACTCAACATAGGATTCATCCATGTCAGAGAAATAGTTCCATTGTGAGCCTTAGAGGTATTTTCATATACCCAAAAGACCACAAACAAAAAATTAATATACAAACATAAATAAAATAAATTTATTTATATTATTAAAATAAAAATATAATTATAAATATGAATTTATATACATAATCAAACATTTAATTATAATTTAAAAATAAAAATACATTAAATTTGAAAATTGTAAAAACACATTTTTACTTGAAAAAATTAAGTAAAAATGAATTTTTAACAAAATTAACCAAAATAAAATAATTTTAGAAAAAAGTTAAATAAAGTTTATCATAAATTTTTATCTAACAAATAAACATATGGAATTTATTTCACCATTGGATTCCTTATAAAAAATTAGGTGGGGTCACCTCTGAGTGAAATTTTTGTAACTCAACTCAATATAAGCTTAAATTAATTTTTTTGTATTTTCTGTATAAAAGTTGAAAATCCTCAAAAACTTAATTTAATTCACATCAAATGTAGTGTTAATCATCAATTTTTGTGTTAAAATTGAGGTGTTGTGTATATCTTAGAAGTTATGAGGAATTGAAGTATTTTCAAGTGAATTCAATTGAATTGTCAAAATGTGCGCGTGTATTACATAAGTGAACTTTGATTTACATATGAGGTGTCAATTATTACAGTAGTGTAATTTAAAACTCAATTGAATTACATATGTAAATTTTAAGTATAATACATGATGAGGAATTATAGGAAAAAATAAATTGGAAAGATCAAATTTGGGGGGAAAAAGGAACTTTAGCTCTAAGGGGGAGCCAGACCCCCAAAATCCTTGCTGACAGGCGTGAGATGTCAAAATCCATGCAAAAGTTCATCACTTTTGGCCTGGAATTGAGTAACGGGGTCTGTGACTCAATCAATGATGAGGTTTTGATACCAACTAGGGTAGTTTTAACTGTTGCCAAGAGGGTAAAACTACCCTTAAGATAAAACACTCTTAGTAAAAACAGGTTTAACTGGTTTCTACGTCTCTTACACTAATCATGACGTGTTTTGAAGGCTCTAGGCCAGGTATTACTATAGTAATGGCTGATTTAAGGGTCTAAAATGGCTAAAAATAGCAAAAAAATGGCCAAAACCAGCCCTTTTTAGGTCTAAACCAGGGTTCAATGATTCCATAATTGGATTTTCTGCTGTCAGAGTGTTTCTCAATGACTGAAAAGAGTAAATTTTACTTTTTGAGTTAAAAAATTGATGGCTATAAAAGAATGTCTTCTTTGCCCCACTTTTCTCTTCATATTAGAATCTTTTCCTTTTATAATTAGTTTAAGCACTGTTAAACCAATCAATAAAAGATTCCAACCACTCTTTTCATATCATTTGAAACCTTTTAACCACGTGAAAAAATTATTATAATCATTTTTACCCCTGAACCACCCCAAAAGTGAATTAAAGCATCTTTCATCACTGTTAACTTTGTCACTTTGTTTCCAAGTTCACTCTGGTCAATTTTGGGTGTGTTTTCTCTTGAAATATCTTTTTAAGGACTTTTCTCCTTAATTAATTGCTTTCAGTTCTTTGCTCAATTAATTCCAATTGAAATTGCTCTTGAAGAAATTTCTTTTGTAGCCTTAAACATCTCTTGTAGAGTATTTTTGGATAAATCTTTATTGTTGGTAAAACAATAAATTTTTATTATATTATTGTTTTATACTTAAAAAGCCAAAAACAATAAAATTGGTGTGTTTTTTTCTTTAAAAATACTATTTCTTACTATTTTTAAATAATTTCACCTTATACAAATTTTGAGGACAGGAAAAGTACTTGATATTATATCAAAGTTTCATATCCACACCTTACATTTGGGGGCCCAGCCGTTATATTTTACCTGTGAAATATTTTTTACTCTTCTTCAATACTTCTTCTTATATTGAAAAATTTGAAAAACGTATAAAAAATACTCATAATTCAAAAAATCCATAAAAGAAGAATTTTTTTCATATTATAAGTGAGGGTTATATTTTTATTTATTTTTTGAAATGCTGTTTTTTACTTAATTAATTGGCTTTTTCATTAATTTGAGTGTCTGAAAACATGGTAAGACAAGAAAACATTGAAACAGCCTCAACAGTTACCAGCATTATTCCTGCTAGTACTATTAATTCTGACCATAATAGTACTATTATTGTGACTCAGAATAATCAACCTGAACCAATTTCTTCCAAATTGATCAACTTGGATATAAGTAATACTCTTCAGAAAGCTAAGAATTTGGCCAATAGTAAGTTTTTGACATAAAATTACTATTTTAAAGATTTTTGGCCATAAAATATGTCTTCAACCAGATCAGGAGCAAGCTATAGCCCCTCAAACAGCTCCCAAAAAGGTCATAGACGTGATTATGGCAGAAGCCAATCAGCTACAGAAGGACAAGGGTCAGTTGATGACTTCCAAATTAATAAATTATGTAATTCTGAAGCTGATAAGACTGTTTTACCTTCAAAAGGAGCTGACACCACCACAAGAAGCCTCAGTGGACATTTAGAAATCCAGCCAGAAGGCTTACAACAATGCATTTCAGTACAAAGAGTACCAGATCCTTTCAGATCTGTGGAAAAACTGCATGAATTCTTACCTGACTGTGAAAAAATATCTGGGATATCCAAACACTTGCAAGTTACTCAATGGATGGCATCCATTGATGGAAAAGAAGAACATGATGCTCTTAAAAGCAGAATGGAGGAAAAACAACCCTCCACCACTCAAGCAAGTGCCAAAAACAGCCCCAGTGGCCAGAAGCAGAAATTCCAATGTGAAAAAGCAGCCACAAGCTCAGAACAAGGGCAAAGGAATGGCACCAGCCACAAAAGCTTACAGCCAGGGCTACAGGATTCCAAAGATTCAACAGGATGCCATGGAAAATGTATTTAAGATGGCCAGAACAATGATTTAATTACAAAAGAAGGAGGAAGCCAGATTAAAATATCAGAAATTATTTCTGATATTTTTGATTCTATTCCAGAATTGTATGAAGCTATAACTGACGTAAAAAGTCATATTTCTGATAAAGATTCATCAATTTGTAACACTCTTAAAACAAATAACTTGAGTCTGAGCCAAATCAATGAAACACTTATTTGTTTTGAAAAAGTTTCAAGAACAATTAAAACATCCAATAATGATAATTATTTTGGAAATAAGATAAATGAACAATTTGCCACTATTAAAGAATTAACAGACAAATATTCTAAATTCAATATTGATGACGTAATTGAAACAAAAATTAAGCAATCCATAAATATTATCAAGACAGATAACAAGAAAGTCCTTGATGACATTTCAAATTCATTTACTGAAGTAAAGACATATACCATTGCCTTGACAAGGTGTTTTGATGCTTCACAAGAAGAAGTATCAAAATTATCAATGACATTGAATCAAGTCACTTCTGATAATACAAGACAGACAGAGTTATGGAAAGAACTGAAAGATAAAGAAGACATGTATAAAATTGAAATAGTAAATTTAATACAAGCCTTCCAACATGAATACGGAAATTCCCAAAGGTGTAGCAACAGTAAGATGAATGATATTGAACAAATACTGAACACCTTACCAAGAATGTCTACACCTCTGAATCAAAATGAGGGCACAAGAATTACAAATCCACAATTATTGGATTCTGATAATTAAAAGCTAAAAAATGAATTGTACACTTCTTTTCATAACTTGGAACCATCAATAGGCCAAGCACTTTTGAAAGAAGTACCAAACCTTAAAGAATGGCCTCACTTCAGTGGTGAAGGAGAATATGACCATATGGAATTCATCAGAGGAATTGACATGATTAAAGAAGATTTTGAATTACCAGATAGATTGGTAACAGCAAGATTTAACACCTTGTTCACCAGATCATCTCACAGATGGTCTATCAAATTAAGAAAAGCACATGGACACCAAAGTTGGACTTGGTGGAAAACCCAAATTATCAACAAATGGGCCAACAATTCTTGGAGATTTAAAGCGGAAAAAGCCTTTCAATCTGCCAAATTTAATTTTGATAAAGACAAAGCTTTACCATGGTTTTGCAAACAAAAAGACAGATTAACAGCATTGTATCCTGACATGTCAGAATTTATGATCCACAGAAAGATTCTGAGACCTTGTGGAGGTGACTTAGAGCATGCTGTCAAAAGCAGGACTACTGAAAAATCTTCAGCAGAAGATATTATTAATATATTAGAAGAAGTAACCACCAGAACCAAGATTGGTTCTAGTAGGGTGAATCTCAAATCAAGGTTTAATACACCTTGGAAAGATTCTGTGGACAAAAATCCCAAAGAGAATTCTAATAATGTTAAATATAAGCCTGCAGATATAATCAGAGAGTGCCATATTTGCCAAAGCACCACCCACTTAGCCAATACATGTCCAAAAAGGGGAAAAATCAATGAAATTGACATTGAAAAAGAACCTGATGTTGAAAAAGACAATAACATTGAAGAAAATTCAGATGATAAGTCATCAATATTTTCTGAATCTTCAAAGGATATATAGAATATCAATTCCACCTTTGACATCATGGAATCTTATGCCCACTTGTCACAATTAAGCAATGATCAACTTGACTTGTAAAAAATTCAAGATGGACAACTTATGAAAACCAAAGAAAACAGGGGAAAAGGTTATACATCTGATAACCCCTGTATAAAAGAAGTGGTAATTAATAACAAACCCACTAAGCTTTTGCTTGAACCAGGAGCCTTCTGCTCTTGTGTTGGAAAATCATTTCTTAAGACTTGTGTACCAAATTTTGAAGACCACTTGCTACCAAATTTTGAGGAACACTTGTTACCAATTGATGGCATAAAATTCAATAGTGGAAGTAATCAAATGAAAGAATTGGGAATATTTGAGACCAATATCATAATCCCACATACTAATGGAAATTTAAGAATCACTGTTGAATTTGTTGTTATGGAAAATTTCTCTTACCCAGATATCTCAAGCGCTATATATATCCATTATGGATGCCCTTAAAGGATTTCATCAAAATGTAGTGACACCAAGAGCAAGAAAATACTTGAGTATTATTGTTCATTGCAGAGTATATGAGTATTTAAGGATGCCTTTTGGTATCAATAATGCACCTTCACACTTTCAGAGAATGATGAATAAAATCTTCCCTGAAGAGCTTTCAGAAGGATGGTTAATAATCTACATTGATGACATTATTGTCTGTTCCAAAAACTTGGGAAGAAAATATGTACAGATTATCCAGAGTTTTGACAAAAATCCAATCTGTCAACATGAAAATTTCCTTAAAGAAATGCCGTCTTGGATTTAAAGAGATTGAAGCATTGGGAGATGTAGTATCTGGTTTATCCCTTGAAATTGACAAAAGCAAAGTTGCAGCAGTATTGTTGAAACCTATGCCTCAGAATAAGAAAGAAATTCAGTCATTTTTGGGGTTTTCAGGATATTACAGGCAACATATTAAAGATTTTGCATCCATAGCAAGACCTCTTCATAAATTATGTGACAAAGACACAGTATTTGAAATGACTGTTGACAGAGTCAAAGCCTTTGAATCTCTGAGACAAGCCTTGACCACTGCTCCACTCTTACTGATGCCAGAATTGCAGCTGCGTTTTAAGCTTTATATTGATGCATCAGGAGATGGACTTGGTGCTGAACTTCATCAAGTCCAAATTATCAATGATAAACCTGTGGAAGGACCCATATGTTTCATATACAGGCAAATAAAACCAACTGAAGCCAGATATGGAGCAAGTCAGATGGAGTGTTTATGCCTTGTTTGGGCTCTAGAAAAACTCAACTACTTTCTGGAGGGATGTGTTTTTGAAGTGATAACAAATTGTACTGCTGTTAAATCCTTTTTAGACATGAAAACACCCAACAGAAATATGCTCAGATGGCAAATAGCCATACAAGGGTATAGGGGAAATATGACTATTGTTCATAAAGATGGGAATATTCATAAAAATGCAGATGGCCATTAAAAAATGATATTGATAATCCTGCTTATGTGCCAGAAGAAGCTTCCCCACAGATCCCAATAGAAGGAATAAGTGTTACAGACTTGAACACCACCTTCTTTGAAGAAGTAAAAAACAGTTACACTCAAGATAAGAATTGTAGAATCTTATGCAAATTACTTAACAAATACTGTCAATAAAACTCTCTAATACATGCCTTGAATGAAGTATGGAAGAAATCTTATGATGAAGGAAGATTTCACTGACTGGATGGTATAATTTACCACAGGACCAAGCACACATGTGTAATGACAGTTGTGCAAAGGTCATTAATCAATCTTGTACTGAAAGAATGCCATGACAGCCCCTTTTCAGGACATCTTTCTGAATACAGAACAAGAGAAAAAGTAAAGACCTGCATATGGTGGCCAATGTGGCAGAAAGATGTTGCAGAGTATTGCAAAACCTGTGACAGATGTCAAAAGGCAAATAAATCCACAGGCAAAAGACTTGGAAATATGAGCAAAATCCAAGAACCCAGCAGACCTTGGGAAATTGTCCATATGGATTGGGTAACTGGCCTATCACCAGGAGGTGTCAGAAGTTATAATTCTTGCCTAGTGATTGTAGACAGATTCAGTAAAACTCCATTCTTTTTACCATGTCACAAAGATGATACAGCCATGGATGCAGCTCTTCTAATATGGAATAGAGTAGTGTCATGGACTGGCATATTCACAAATATAATTAGTGACAGGGATCCCAAATTCACTTCAGCACTGTGGACAAATCTTCACCAATTATTTGGCACTAAACTGTCTTTCTCTACAGCCTACCACCCACAATCTGATGGTCTAGCTGAAAGGATGATACAAACCTTGGAAGACATGGTGAGAAGATTTTGTGCATATGGCCTTGAATTCAAAGATTGTGATGGATTCACTCATGATTGGTGTACTCTTCTACCAGCATTAGAATTGGCATATAAGACATAAATTCATGCCAGTACCAATCAAACTCCTTCTATTCTAGAAAAGGGATGGAATAATAAGTTATCCCAAGATTCTTGAAGAAAAGATTTGGTTGAAATACATCCTACAGCTGCCAGATTCAAAGGAATGCTAGACAGAGCTAGAAAGCATGCAGTAAGATGCATGGAAGACTCATTTGCAGATGCTAAAGATAAATGGGACAAATCACATGCCACTCCAGATTTCAAAGTGGGGGATTTAGTACTAGTATCCACCACCAGCTTCAATAACATCAAATGATTTAAAAAGCTCAAATACTCCTTTGCAGGACCTTTTTTTATTAAAACCCTCCATGGAGAAAATGCTGTTGAAGTAGAATTATCTGAAGAACTTAATAATAAGCATCCTACATTTCCAGTGAGCTTGATAAAGCCATATAAATCTAGTGATGATGAAAAGTTTCCCTTGAGGAATAAAGTTACCCAAGATATACCTCCTATTGAGACATCTGGTATTAAAAAGATTACCAAAGTTCTTAAAGAAAGAAAATTAAGAACCAAAAAAGTAAGGGAATACCTTGTTAGGTACAGTGACCCAACTTGTGAAGATGCATGGTTAGAAGAAAAAGACATACCTGAAGCTAACAAACTTCACAGAATATTCAGACATACTAGAAGTGATAATTTTACAAAGTAATATTATTTCTTTAGGGGGAGGGAATGTGAACCTTAGAGGTAATTTCATATACCCAAAAGACCACAAATACAAAAATAACATATTAATATAAATAAAATAGATTTATTTATATTATTAAAATAAAAATAAAAATACAAATATAACACTATATCAAAAATAAAAAATTAATTACAATTTAAAAATAAAAATACATTAAATTTTGTAAGGATAAAATTACATTTATACTTGAAAAAATTGAGTAAAAATGAAATTTCAACAAAATTATGAAAAAATAAATAAATTTGGAAAAAAGTTAAATAAAAATTATTATAGCTTTTTATCCAATAAATAAACATATAAAAATTATTTCACCATTGGATTCCTCATAAAAAAGCAGGTGGGGTCACCTCTGAGTGAAATTCTTGTAACTCAACTCTAAATAAGCTTAAATTAAATCCTCAAAACTTTAATTTAATTCACACCACATGTGGTGTTAACCATCAATTTTTGTGTTAAAATTGAGGTGTTGTGTTTAGTTTAGAAGTTATGAGGAATTGAAGTATTTTCAATTGAATTCAATTGAAATGTCAAAATGTGCGCGTGTATTACATAAGTGAACTTTAATTTACATATGAGGTATTAATTATTAAAGATGTGTAATTAAAAACTCAATTGAATTACATATTTGAATTATAATTGTATTACATGATGAGGAAGTAAAGGAAAAAATAAATGGGAAAGATTAATTCTGGGGGGCAAAGACACTCTAGCCTTAAGGGGGAGCTAGACCCCCAAAATCCTTTCTGACTTGCGTGGTATGTCAAACTCCACACAAACTTACATTACTTTTGGCCTGGAATTGAGTCACAGGGTCTGTGACTAAATTGATGATGAGGTTTTGATACCAACCAGGGTAGTTTAAACTGCTTCCAAGAGGGTAAAACTACCCTTAGGTTAAATCAATGTTAGTAAGAACAGCTTTAACTGATTTCTAAGCCTCTTGCACACATTATGACGTCTTTTGAAGGCTCTACACCAGGTATTGCTATAGTAATGGCTTATATAAGGGTCTAAAATGGCTAAAAATAGCAAAAAATGGTTTAAACCAGCCCTTTTTTGCTCTAAAACAGGTTTCAATGATGCCATAATTGGCTTTTCTGTTGTAAGACTATTTTTCACGACTGACAATAGTAAATTTTACTTTTGGAGTAAGAAAATTGATGGCTATAAAAGAATGTCTTCTTTGCCCCACTTTTCTCTTCATATTAGAATCTTTTCCTTTTATAATTAGTTTAAGCACTGTTAAACCAATCAATTTTAAAAGTTATGAGGAATTAAAGTATTTTCAATTGAATTCAATTGAAATGTAAAAATGTGTGCGTGTATTACATGAGTGAACTTTGATTTACATGTGAGGTATCAATTATTACTGTACTGTACTGTACAATTGAATTGAATTACATATGTAAATTTTAAGTATAATACATGATGAGGAATTATAGGAAAAAATAAATTGGAAAGATCAAATTTGGGGGGAAAAAGGAACTTTAGCTCTAAGGGGGAGCCAGACCCCCAAAATCCTTGCTGACAGGCGTGAGATGTCAAAATCCATGCAAAAGTTCATCACTTTTGGCCTGGAATTGAGTAACGGGGTCTGTGACTCAATCAATGATGAGGTTTTGATACCAACTAGGGTAGTTTTAACTGTTGCCAAGAGGGTAAAACTACCCTTAAGATAAAACACTCTTAGTAAAAACAGTTTGAACTGGTTTCTATGTCTCTTAAATTCATTATGACGTGTTTTGAAGGCTCTAGGCCAGGTATTACTATAGTAGTGGCTGATTTAAGAGTCTAAAATGGCTAAAACCAGCCCTTTTTAGGTCTAAACCAGGGTTCAATGCTGCCATAATTGGCTTTTCTGTTTTCAGAGTGGCTAAAACGACTGACAAGAGTGAATTTTACTTTTTGGAGTAAGAAAATTAATGCCTAAAAAAGAATGTCCTCTTTGCCCCACTTTTCTCTTCATGTTAGAATCTTTTTGTTTTATAATTAGTTTAAACACTGTTAAACCAATCAATAAAAGATTCTAACCACCATTTTTATATCATTTTAAAACTTTTAACCACGTGAAAAAATCACTATAATCATTGTTTGGAACTCTTGTAATCATTTTTACCCCTGAACCACCCCAAAAGTGAATTAAAGCATCTTTCATCACTGTTAGCTTTGTCACTTTGTTTCCAAATTCACTCTGGTCACTTTTGGGTGTGTTTTCTCTGTAAATATCTTTTTAAAGACTTTGTTTTCTAATTAATTGCTTGCAGCTCTTTTCTCAATTAATTTCAATTGAAATTGCTCTTGAAGAAATTTCTTTTGTAGCCTTAAATATCTCTTGTAGAGTATTTTTGGATGAATATTTATTGTTGGTAAAACAATAAATTTTTTTATATCATTGTTTTATACTTACAAAGTTAAAAACAATAAAACTGGCATTTTTTATCACTAAAAATACTATTTATTACTATTTATAAATAATTTTACCTTATACAAATTTTGAGGACAGGAAAAGTACTTGATATTATATCAAAGTTTCATATCCACACCTTACATACATCACCATGATTCCTTGTCTTATTGGAGGGTTTACGTTCTAGAAGTGAGTGAGGTATTTTAATCTTTACTTGGGGTAGAAGATCTGGATGGTGGTTAATTTGAAATAGTTATATAAGCCATAATTGTTTGTTTGGTTGTTTTTTTAAGAAATAAAAAGGTTAAGACAAGTGTTAAAAAACAAAGGATTTGAAGTTTGAGAAGACAATATTTAGAAAAAGATAAGAAAAAGAAGGAAATAATGGATTTAATAAGAAAGGAGTATTAGTCAAAAAATGAAAGGTTTGGAATTTGGGAGTCATAAAAAATTGGGTAAAGATTATCTTCCCATGTATAAGAATGTGACTCAAAACCAGAGCCCAAGCATGACAGCCAAAATACCATAAACCAATGGTAGAGTAAAATACCACCAAAACATGGTCTGAGCTAGAAAATCTCAAAATTTATCAAAAGAAAGAGGAAAGATACCCCTTTTAAAATATACAAGTCCCATAATAATAGGAAAACAAATAACAAAGCTGTTCAGTCTCAAAGAAGTTGCTGAGCATAAGCCTTAATTTTCACCTCTCATCCAAAATAAAGAGAAAGAGGGTTAATACCATTGAATAGATGTTCAAATTTAAGCTCCCAGTAAGGGATATCACATGGTACTAGACCAACTGAGCTAGAATCAAAAATACAGAAGTTATGGCCAAATTAAAGCCAAATAATGGTGAAGAAACTATTCAGCTCCCATATAGCTTCTACAGTTTTAGTGTGAGATTCTTAAAGTGGGGTCATTTTGGAAATAAAAAAATAAGAGATATATTATGGTGTCCTCTATTTCCCCAGAGCTTATCTAGAAACAAAGCTATGGAGAAAAAAAGTTCCATACAACATGTGAGAAAAATGCATATTTGGATAATGGGAATTGAACATGGTATAGCTTTGACCTATTGAATGCTACCCATACCAAATGAGGTATCATTGCTCCGGACTCATCCAGGGCTACACAAGCAACAAAATTTGAGCTCAATATCTTGAAAAATTAAAAATTCATGGAAGTTTTAAGGTTAAAGTCCCACAGTTTGCCAATACACCTTTATTGTGGGATACTTTCCTATATCTTTGAATATGAGGTGTTAATTAGACAAAGAAGCCTGTTTATCCCTCAATAACTCATGGATTTCTGAATACTGGGGTCCCATAAAGGTTCTGTAAAGAATTATATGTGTCATACATGTCAGAAGAGGGCTGTGTGATCCCCAGATGAAAATTTTCACCCTGTATTAGTGAAAACTGCTCAGATGTGGTTTTGAAACCACATCTGAGCCCAATAAAGGCTATAAAGGATTTGTGAAAGCCACAAGACAGTCCTTGGAATTGAAAAATCTTCACTTCCTCTACATGAAATGGTCTAGAGGACCTTTCAACCCATTTTAAGGGTAAAAAGGGACCTTTCTCTTCCTATAGGAGGAATCCCCATCCTTCTCTTGTGTTCCTATATAGTAAAAATGTTTACCAACAGTTATAGTCTTGAAAAATAATCAGGTATAACCATTATATTATTGTAAAATTTATTATAATAATTCAATTGATAAGTCTTCACCCAGGGCTTTCAGAAGCACTCACCACCACTATTCCTCAATATTACTGCCCTGGATATCATTATTAAACTATTTTTATCATTATCATCCATGTCAAAGTCACAGTTAAAGTTGTAAATACCTTTATAACCACTTTATCATAGAACAATCCCAACAAAATGGGTCCCACCTGTTCCCAAATTAAGACAGGGCTTGGTGGGTCAGGCCCAAGCTGGCCCAGGTGCCAATATACAGGGTATTGGAGTGGAAAAATGGCCAACAAAACCCATGGGAGTTAGGCTGAATGTGGTCTGGAATCTTTTTCTGGATTCTTATCAAGCCAAACTTGAATGTCAGCTAATGCAGCTTGATAAGTGGTCAAATTAGCTTTGAAAGACAATTCAAAGAGCATCAATTTCTGGTGTGGTTTTCGAAAGCCACCACAAGAAGTGCACTCAAGAAAACTTGTAAGTAATAATTTTATTTTTCTTTCCAAAAACCTCTTCATCATATAAATTTCTTCCTACCAATAATTAGAACCTCTCATCACACCTCATCAAATGCAACCCAAAATTTTGAAGAGGAAGAACTTCATTATGAAAAAGCAGAGGTACTTTTTATAGCTTCAGAACTAAAAAAAAAAAGAAATATTTTGTAAAAGAATTTTTTTTATATGAAAAATATAAATTATAAAAAAAAGAAACAAGATCAGAGAAAAGCTAACTCATAAGAAACAAAGGAAAATAATATTCTAAAATATGAAATGCAAAGTATAGTGCAAGATAATGTTATGGTGAATGGTATTTCTTAAAATGTGGCTTCTGATGAATTCATATTTCCTCTTGGAAATTTTACCATATACTAAATAAAAATACCAAGAACAAAAAACAGGACATGAAACATGGAGGGAAAATCAATGATGAAATGAAAATCAATATTCTCTATTTCATAAACAAAAAATCAACATTCATTTTTAAAGGAATGAAAGATATCTTGTAAGAAAACCTTCCAGGTAAAATATCTTTCCCATCTATAAGAAACCTTCTAAGTGATATGAATATAACCTGAAAAATTTCAAAAAAATTCCATCATCTTTGAAAAAACCCAACCTATTAGCACAACATTTTTTTCTAACTGAAAAGGCCTTGAACTTGATTCCAGAATATTATTTTTTGATGATTCAGGATTTGACATGCACACAGAAAGAGGATTTTACTACTATCCATTGTGCTTGTTTTGTTGTTTTTTGTTCTTTTTCGGCTGTTTATTTTTTTCAACCTCTTAAAATTTAATTCAGAAAAGCCGGCTGTTCTTAGTTTAGTTCCAAAAGTGAAGAAAATAAAACTCATATGAAGGATTTTTATATCATGAACTCCTCAATGCTAATGGTAAGATGACTAAAGGCATTTTTGGAAATGAATTCATATTATTATGTCACAGGGGCTCTTCTAAGTGAAGAGGGCCTGGAACTCAGTAAACTGGGACCCAATTCCAAATACCTCAGAGGGGATAAGAAGCAGGACACTTGAGTAGTTTAAATAAAATGAGATTTGAAATAAGAAAGGAAATAAGAAAGAAGAAGGAACAATAATTAGTAATAAGTAAAGGTTTTAACTAAAAGCAAGTCCAAGTACACTGTTTCAACCTTTCATAAGGAAAGAGAGGAGTTAATAAGGTTCTGGCCACCAAAACTCTACTGAACAGGTGTGTAAAATATACAAAGGATAACTTAATATTGATAAATGGAATATTCCAATGAGTAAGAAGAAATATGTATTGAAAATGAAAGTAATATACTAATTAACTGGGAAGAAAGTCCTCAGAGGGAAGAGGAGGGGCTGGTATATGTGAGGACCCACAAGCCCAAGTCCAAAGAGTGATAAATTTGGATAATAAAGGGTCTTTACAGGAGGTGTGGTAAAGCTGAGTTATCTTAAAGGTCCATATTGGTGTATCCAAAACTTTATTAGTGTTTCAAAAGAAGATTTCTGGAAATAGATTCTAATAAAAAGTAAGGGTTTTGCCTGTGGGATTCCCCTCCCATATGTCTCATACTGGTCTCTGGCCTGTTCTTTTTTTAATTTTTTTGGGTGACCTAACCCTGTAGACCACTTGCAGGTCAATTAAAGCAGGGAGACTGGGGAACCTTGAAAACTTCTGGCAAGCTCCTTTCCCCAAAATTTTTGTTCTTCTTGACGTTTAATTCTTTCTCTCATCAATCCATTTTTTCTTATGTTTCTTAGTGTTTTTTATTAATACCTTTTTTAACAAAAATGATTCATTTGAACTCTTATTGTATGTATTTGTGAAACACATTTCCACACAAAAAATATCCCAGTGAGGCTTCAGCTGAATCAACCATTCAGCCATCCATTAGTGAAGGAACATGACAACCAAAAATTGTGGGTACAGATTTATTTTTTGAATTATGATAAAGACCAGGTTAAATGTTGAATTAAGAATTAAACAGCTCTCCTCTCAAAAAAAAACTCAGACATGAGTTCACTGGAGGAACAAAATTCATGAGTGACCATCTCAAAAAACCTTCAAAAAGGCACTGTGGTTGAATATTCAGGTACACTTAATAAGTATTTTCATCACAAAAATCCCAAAAAGGTAAGTTCATCTTTCACACTCATAAAGGTTTTAATTCTAAATACTGACTCAATTCTATTTTTTAGACCTTGTTGTTGGAGTCTTTGAGAGCTGCTTTGGACTCTTTTGTTTCTTAGTGTGGTCTTCCTCTGAAAATAACTGAATAAAGATCATTTTAAGCCCTTCTTGTGAGCCTTGAGGTATATTTTACTTACCCAAATAGGCCACAAATATCTTTAAAAATAAATTTTTAACTATGCATAACCCATAAGTCATGCATATATTCAAAATTCATCTTTTTTATTTCAGAAAAGATGAATAACCTCTTTGTGAGTAAGTAAATCCATGTATTTAAGGCCAGATTTGAATTTTACACAAACATTCACCTAGGGTAACTCCATAGAGTGAATAAGCTTGAAATAACTCTAAGAGGTGGTGATATGGAAAATACTTCAATACCACATGAAAGAATTGTGAAAATTTTTGTTTTTCTCAATTTCACACCAAAATAATGGGAATGTGAGAAATCCCATGTTACATATACACTAAGAATAGTGTTATGAATGTTTGTGGCACTTAAGATTATGGTATTATTACATACACCTTTGGTACACCCATAGTGGATATCAGTCTTCAAGCCTGAATTTCTATTTTTGACATGAAACTAGTCAAGGGGGACAAAAGACATCAAAGAGAGCCAGGGTACACAACTTCTGAGCCCTCTGAGGCGTGGATAGCTCTAAAGCTTGGATCCATGGCTGATATTGGCCCAATTAGTAAACTAAAGCCTTTTGGGAACTTTTTTACCATGTTACAACTTCAGTAAATCATAAGAAAATAGCAAAAAACCTGCTATTTTGACATGCCAAGGAGGTAAAGAGCAACTTAGACTCCTTTAACCATGTTGATTCTTAATGATTTTCCATGGATAAAGCCAAAAGAGTAATTAAAACCCTTTTTGGACTAGTATCCATTGATTTACCTCATAGCAACCAGCAATATAGTATTATTTACAATTCTACATAGAAATGAGGTAAAAACTTCAAAAATTCAGTAAAAATACAATTCTTAATAAATCTTTCTGTAATGTTCAGAAGAAATTGAGAAAAGTATGATTCATATAAAAACAAAAAATAAATGTCCTTTTATAAGTCAAATTCAAAGTCTTACTTACAGTCCATTTTTAATGATTCCACGTGAAACACTGAATCTTCAAAAAGTCACAGAAAATACACTGTGTGATGAAATTTCCAATAACATTGATAACTTTGAGAAATAAATCATTATTTAAAAATAAAAGAAGATTTACAGTTGTTTCTCCTTTTATTCTTAACCATAAATGGGTTGGTATTCACATAAAAGCATCAATTAAGTAATTATGATAATCTTATGTGACAACAGATGATGCAATCAATAATAAAATAAGGTTAATTATTTTCTCACTCACTGAATTTTTAGTTTGCTCCATGAAATGCCTCTGTGAGCTTTTGTTAACTTAAAAGAGGCCTCCTCTTGCTGTTTTTTCCAGAATCATCACACTATTACCAACAAGTAAGTATTGGTTAAATCTCTTCTTAAGTGTTTTATTCTTTCAGAATCAATCAGAAAGACGTGAAATATTATAAATTAAATATATATTGTTGTAATCCTGTTATAAATCCATTTTGATCCATTAAATCCACAATTATCCATCAAATTTCTCTACTATTATCTTTAATAAGTTCTCTGGAGTATTAGTGAGTGTTTTGTCTTGATTATTAAAGTTTTTCTCTAGTAATTCTTCCCTTCGAGAATTATATTTATAATTATTATTTCAAAAAATAATTATATATTAAAACAATTTTCTTATTCTAATAAAGAAGTTTCATTATTAAATACTTCTTGTAATTGATTCTTGTAGAAAATTACTGCTTACTGTCATAATCACTAGTAGTGTATAAAAAGTAAAAGGAACAATTAATTGATTAATTATTTAATTCTGATTATAATAATTTTTTATTATTATATTTCATAAGAACAGTAATAGTACTCTTGAGTAATAGTAATATTATCAACAGTTTCACAGACACATCTTACACTTCTTATGTGAATGAATTCTCTTGTGTTTCATCTTTCCAACATATTTTTTTCCATCAAGAAAACTTACAAAAAATATAGCAAAAAATCAAACCCATATTTCTTTTAGGACTGCTAAATGGTCCAGCACAAATACAAAAGTCTTCCTACCAGTAACTGGTAACTTAATCAATAAAAATTATGAGTTTCTCTCCATTCTTTTAGGATTAATTGAAATTGAAGGTGTGTGAGTCACTACTATGTATTTTTTTAATATTTTCAATGTAGGCAACCACTCTGGAGAATATTTTGCAGATCACTTTGTAACGATTCTTAAGAAATACTGTATTCAAGACTCACTAAACTCAATCACTTATGACAACACCTCTATCAATACTCAAATTGGGCATAAACTACAAGGCTCACTTAATTCATTCTCAGCTGATAGACAGCTTATTGGCTGAATGGCTCATATTTCTTTCCTTGAAAAATATGTTGAGCAAATACCAAAGCAACTTTAATGTTTCACAACAACAGCCAAGGTCTTTCACAGTGATACAAAGACTACCTCACTATTAGCTCATGTATGTACCAGATGGAACACCACTTACAATATGCTACAGAATGAATACTCCATTAGGGAGGCCCATGATAAGTTTTGTGGACTTCCTAAAATTTCTTGAATGGGAGAAAGCAAATGTTATCATAAATCTTGTCCTTCCTCTTTATGAAGCAACATCTATCATTTTGTGGGTCAGAATACCCAACAATCAATTAAACCTTACCACTTTATATTTCATTGATCAAGAAAATTAACAAGGACAGCTTCTATAAATCTCAGCCAGAACAAAATAAAACAGCTGAGATTTATTCTATAAATATAGTCCTGTGAAAAGTATTAGGTACAGAAAATTTAACTGGCGGAAGCTGCAATGACAGGCAAACTCTCAAAATACCTTCAAGTATTAATCAAAAAAGACCCAATATATGTTCCTCAGCTCTCAACCAACAATGAAAACTGAAGTTTTTTTTTCAAAGAAGAAGCTCCATATCAACTTGTATCAACACATCAGCCAGCCATATTGCAACAACCTTTGAAGATGAAGCAAGAAGAAACTTGTGTGGCTCAACATATTTGACTGGACCTACTGAAAATACAGGACTGGGTTTTTTCAAAAACATGTACACATCAACATCCCTACAGGTCAGCTCATTCTAAATGGAACTTCAGAGGCTCTTTTCTGAACATATTTAACCAAAGTAAACCAATTTACTACAATTCTGTAAGTCTTGATTCACTTCCTTCTCTACACTAGGGGTAATGGCATATAAGTCTTTAACCATTCTAGCAAAAAGTGAAAAATCAGAAAGTATTTTTTCCTGTGGAAGGAAGATCCTCTCTCATCAAAGAGCTTCACTCTATGCCATGCACATAGAGCAATTGGCATGTCACAAAAATCGGGAAAGAGCCTTTGGTCATATCTAGAATAATCATTAGTATTATTTTCTTAATTTTTTTATATTTTCCTTTTATTGTATTTATTGTGTTTGTGCAATTGGATCCCCTAGGAACCTCCACCTCCATACACCCCAACTCACTTTGAGATCACAAGCCCAATGAAAAAAGATGAGGTCCTGATTCTGGTTACCACAGGAGCCTCCAATGAAGAAACCCCAAAAAATAGGGGTCAGGAAACACCCTTAATTCAAAGAAGTGAATTGGTGGCTTGATAAGTTTGAGCAGGAATAATTTTGAATATCCTTACCCCTGATGGTGGCTGTGACATATTATTTCTTTTACTTAAATTGAAAGTTACTGATAGGTCAATCATAATAATGCAAAATGTACCCATCAATCAAGGATGACAATTAAAAGAAGTCAATGAGCTTCTGAAATTCTAAAAAGGTATCATTTTTGAGTTTCTTACAACTTATTGAGCTGAGCTTCCACTCTATTAAGAGATATGTTCAATAAAAGGAATGGAAAGTGTGAGAAGAGCTAGTCAGAGAGATACAAAGTGGAATAAATGAAAGAATCACTTACAAAAAAAGCCAGTTTTGTTTTTTAAATCATTGAGAATTTTATCATAGATTGTCAGCCTGTGACTCAAAACCAGAGCACAAGCATGACAGCCAAATACCATAAAACAATGGAAGAGCAAAATACCACCAGAACATGGAGCTGATCCAAACCAGCTCAAAAGGTATCAAAAGAAAGAGGAAAATAACCGGTTTCCAAAAATACAAGTACCATCATCATAGGACAAAGAATAACAAAGTTATTCCTGCTCAAAGAAGTTTCTGAGAATAAACCTTACTTTTCACCTCTCATCTGAAATCCAGAGGAAGAGGCTTAAACCCCAAAAATGGGTATTCAAATCAAAGCTCCAAGTCAGGGCTATCAAATTGTAATAGACAAACTGAGCTAAAACCAAAACTACGGAAGTTATGGCCAAAATAAGGTCAAATAAGGGTGAAAAGAAATATTCACCCCTCATCTAACTTTTACAGTTATAGTGTTAGATACCTAAAGTGGGGTCATTTTGGAAATCACAAAATCAGGGCTATCTGATGGTGCTATCTATTTCCACATATCTCATCCAGAACAAAAGTTATGGGGCAAGCAAGCTCCATACAGAGTTTGAGAAAATCATATATCTGGATAACAAAAATTGAACATGGCAGAACTTTGCCATATTTAATGTTAACTATACCAAATGAGGTACCATTGCTTATATACAATTCAGGGCTACACAATGAGCCAACTTTGAGCTCAATATCCTAAAAACTGACAAAGCTATAGCAGTTCTAAGGTTAAAATCCCACAGATTGGCCAATACACCTTTAATGTGGGATACTATCCCATAACTTTGATTATGAGGTGTCAAATAGATGAAGAAGCTTTTTCATACTTCATTCAATAATGGGGTCCTGTACAGCCTTCTACATGTCATACATGTCAGGATTGGGATGTATGGTCCCCACATGAAGATTTTCACCCTGTATTGGGGAAAACTTCCCAGATGGCTTCAAAACCATATCTGAGCCCAATAAAGAGTATACAGGCATTGTGAAACCCACAAGCCAGCCCTCAGAAGTGAAAAATATCCCTGTCCTCTACGTGGATGGTCTAGAGGCCCTTTCCACCCCATTTCAGGAGAAAAGGAATCCCCATCCTTCTCTTGAATTCCTACATAGTACAACTGTCAAAAAACAGTTATACTCTTGGAAAATAATCAGGTATACCTTAAACTTAGTGTATAGTAGCTCTTCTCATAGTAACACAACCAGTAAGACTGCACCTTGGGCTTTCAACAGTGCTCACCACCACTATTCCTTAATAGTAAAGCCCTTATGTTATTATTTAAAACATTTTTTAATCACAATTATCCATGTCAAGGTCATATTTAGAGTTTCAAATACTGTTATTACTAATTCATCATAGACTCAGCCTGACATAGCTCCTTGAATATTGAGACCATCACTGGTAAACTCTAAAAATATAGAGTAAATGAACTTAGTTGTTACTTGTTTTTAAATAAATTTTATCTCAAGAAAGGTTTCTATTGATTAAAAATATTCTAGCTGGGGAATGTCTGGGGTTTTGGAAAACAGCCAAGGAATACTTGAAATCTGGACTTTACTGCTTTACAGCCAGGAAAAGTTGGTTTGATAAGCTTCCAAGCATGCTTTTCAAGCAGACGTTCATAATCGGGTGATTTCAGGTCTGTTTGGGGACTTTCCCAGACAAAATTGATAAAAAATACCTTTACTGATTGCTAAAGTAACTTAAAGCCTTTTTAAGAAATGTTTATTGTGATCACACTATAAATAATCTCAACATGATTGATTGACTCACTGATAATTAATATACTTTTAATTACTAAGAAATATATATTAATAGAGATATATATGCAAGTTTTCATCTTTTATCTATAAAGAAGAGTTGAAAATAATTAAATAGAGCTTTGGATTCATTTTCTATTTGAGCTTCATGCAATTATTCTCATTTTTTATGTTATGGCTTGAATAAATATATTTTTATAAGATGATAATTTATAAATTAATAAAAATATATCTATAGGTTCTTCCATTTGTAGTATATTATTTTGTAATTAAAAAGGAATTATTATATTAATTTCTATATAGAAATATCTTGATGATTTTTCCTGCATTTTATCCATTTTTGGAAGGTGGATGATCCAACACCTTTATGAACTAATATACCAGGTTTTAGCTTAGAAAGTACTTCTTTATCCATATTATCACTTATTCCTCAAGCTATGTATTTCGAATTTCTTTTATATGTTTAACTGAGGTGGCTATTCATTTGAATAGTATCATTTATATATACTTATACCACAAGGAGTTGAAGAATATAACTTGGAGATATCAAAGGATTAATACAAGTATCTTTGTGAGAGCTGAAGTTTCTTCAATAACCTGGGTTTTATATTTCATTTTTTTACAATTAATCTCAAAATTGTAAGGAAGAAACTCTTTGATATTTTTAATGATCGTTTTTTAAAATAGGATAAGAAAAATATCTCTCAATGAAATTGGTTAAATATAAGCTATAAATTTGAGATTATCTCTAGAATCATTTCAGGAACTGAATAGAAACAGGTAAAGAGTCCTTCTATCATTGAATTATGCCTTTTGAAAGCTAGTTATATTATGGCTTCCGATCGAAAGCTATTGCAAAAATACCTCAGTTCTTCTTTTATAGGTGTTTCATATCATTTTACCATCAAGAGACCATTAATTTGAGCTACTGAGAGCCCTGAGTAATATCTTCTTTCATATCTTAAATTACTTGAATTAATAATATTCTATATATGGAATACAGAACTTTAAGTCACCGTTAAAATCTTCACTCATTCTTCAATTTTTATATTATAAATATAAGAAATTATTGAATATTAGCCATTATTGGTGTTCATAAAAACTATCTTACTAAATTAACTTTTAAAAATATTTCAAGAAAAGGATGAGAATTTACTAATTGAACCTCAAATCTATATTAGTTTCTATTCCAATCCTCCACCAAATGAAATGAACAAAATTAATATTAAATGAAGTTTTTGTTTTTTATTAATCGGGATATATATATAGAAAGAAATATCCATGCAATAGGAGACGGTATAATTTTCCCTTTGGGGGTTCTTCATTAAAGCTCATACTTGATATGATTCCTTCCATCCATTTCTAAAATATGAGTTGAATGATGAATTTTATTCATTCTCATTGATAAATTATTCTTTTTCCTAAGCTCAAATTACTAATTATTCAAAGCTTATCGTGGTTATTCATTTAAATATGAATTTCAACAGCTTATTTAATCTTCATTTTACCCTTACTCTTGTCTTCTAGAAATCTCAAATATGGTTTATACAATTTTTTCCATTTCAAAATGGTTATATGTTCAATTTATCAGGTTAATAATTGGAGAAATATCATATTTTGAATTCAAAAATGTGAAATACTCTGTTTGATTTAAACCCACAAAAATAGATTAATTTTTTTTAATAATGGAAATAATTTCCATAACTGTTTCATTTATATTTCAATAGATTTATTGGTTGAAAATGATTCTCCGGTACTGATTCCTCTTTTACGGAATATGAATTCAAAATGATTAGACTATATCAAATACTCGAAGTTTTATTAATATTACAGTTATTATAATATGATTTGCATTTTTGAAGGCTTCCTTGTCATATTTTTCTATATTTTTCCCTCAAGCTACCTTCTTCAGCTTTATTTTCAAATATTTTCTTGTTTTTATTTCCCAATTGCTCATTGTATCCCTCATATATTTTGAAACTGAGATTTCCATCTCACAGCCTTTTCCACCTTAAAAACTCTATTACTATCGGGTATCGCAAATTAAATCTCTCATCTTCTTGCTAGAAAATTGATGTTCAGAATTTTTTTTATAAGTCTATTCATAAATATATATTTTCTGTTGACTTGATAATTTTGAATTATGATCAAACTATTTTCTGATAAAGTGTCTGAGAACCCCAAGTAAAAAAGGCATTAGCCCTTTAGCGATCAATATAAGAATGTGCCTTCAAGTAATGTATTTGAATTTCACATAGCTGGCACAGATACTATTATCGAGCTAAGGAAATCAAAATATATTTCTTACTATTGCAATAATTGATCAAGCCGAATACAGCATTCATTTGGCAAAATCCTCATAGTAGTCCAACAAAATTTTTTTTTTTGTTTTTATTGTTTTATCTTCTATTAATTAGCTAATTATTCATTTTATGAAAAGGGATATGATAATGAGATATATATCATGATAGAAATATAAATCATACAAGGATACATCAGATTCCTTTTTTGGAAAAGGTTAAGTTAAGGATTTTTTTATTTGTTTATGGATTTGAAAAATATAAACATTGATTTTCCAAAAGAAAATAAAAAGAGTTTTTTTAATATCACTCAATCCATCCAGTGTTTGGAATAATAAAATGTCAATTTATAAAATACTGGTGTCTGTTTAGGAATTCCAGTTAAAAATTAGTTTTCTGATAAGAGAGTCAGCTTAGGCCCTGTAACCAAAAATTGTTTGATATTATCCAATATAAATATTGGATTCAGGAAATTTTAAGTCATGGATTATTGAGATGAGACCTGTTATTTGGTATTGTTCATAACACAAATTGAATTGTTTGTCCAATTTCCATTGTTCTCTGTTACTCATTAAATGGTTTACTTCCAAGCCTTTCGATACTATTTCAAAAATCAGCTTGAGATACCTTAAAGTCAATTTGGTATCTTCCTAAATGTTTTCGGCTGGTTTCCAAAAAACCAGCCATGAAATAGAATACCAATTAGATGAGAAACTCGCTAAAATACAATTCCCAGAAAGCGATAGTCATTATTATGGACTTATCAGAGGAGATCCTGTGATTTAATGAATATCTAAGAAGGTCTTATGAAAGTTTGTATTATGTAAAGTTTTTTCCAATTTTTTCAAGAGTAATCTCCTCATTAATACAATTCTTTATTGAATCAAAAAGCTCATACAGTGATTAAGGCTCTTTTGAGTGATAATTAGTCAAATTTAGTGAAAAATAAATTTAATAAGATTGAGGAATAGAGATTATGGAGATGGAAATTGAATCTTTATGCCTGTAGAAGTTTCAAGTATTTTCCCGAAGTCCTTCAATTTATTACCAAAATAGATTGGTTAATTTTACATTATGATGATCTAATTATAAGGGAGTCTTGATTGGCGACTAATTAGAAAAAGGGATGTTTCTTCAGCTCCAACTACTTTGAACATATTTCATTTATACTTTAGAGGCTCATGATAAACATAGACCTCATTGTTCACTTGGCGAATTTCTGGGTCTAAGATTGATAATTCTGGCTGACGCAAAGTATGAATGAATAAAAAATCTCAATAATTATGTAGAAAATTTATTAAATGTTTCAAAAAGAGACACAACTGAGAAAAAATCAAATTTGATAGTTAAATAATATTGATTTGATATCAGAACCAGACTAATCAATAAAACAAGATTTTCAATTAATTCCTAGTCCCCTCTGATCAATTTTTTTCCCATTGGTGTAATAGCTCAGGTCGCTTTCAAGAAGCTAGTATTCTCACACCTTGGTTCAAATGCAAATCCATATAGATTCAAAAATTTATTCAACATTGGAAAGATAATTATAGGCTGGAATTTTCTTTCAAAAAGTTTTTTATATTTTTGAAAGTTTAAGTTGATTTAAAATGAAGGAAATACAAGAGTTCTGTTTTAAATTCATCTTTTATTTTTCCTTATCTTTGATTATAGACTTCTTTTTTAGAGGTTTATTCATTTAAAGTAAAATAAAATTGAAGATATAATACTTTGTAGGTCACATATTCTGATATATGTGACATTCCCTTATCTAAAAAAAATATTGATTCATTTATTGTACTTCTGGAATCACCGGGAAATTTGGCTTATTTTTTTGGAAAATCAACTTTACACTTTTTTATTTTTATTTTTAACGAGTGGAGACTTAGAAAGCTCATTGATATTCCAGATTTTGAGCTAGTTCGTACACCTCAGCTTGCTGAGCCGCAATGTGGTTTCAACTTGATAAGCTCATATATCATTAATGTAGGTGATTTAAAGGAAAATTAATTTTAACTGTTATTAAGAATTTTATGTGATTGATGAAAAATTATTCTGTAGATATCAAGCTAAAAAATAAATAAAGATAGATTATTGGGATGTAATTTTACCATACCCCAAAAACCTTAGGAAAAGGCCAAGTTTTAGTTATATTAAAATGAATAATTTTGATAGATCTGATCTTTAAGAAAGCTAAGGTGGGCTAATTGCCAGTTTCAGGTTTCAAATTTTCAAAACCTTTGTTTAAAATTTAGTCTGTATGTATTTAATTGAAATTACGTACTTAATATATTCATATAAAATGAGTTTCTACTACTATATAAAAAATTGTGAAAAGCTCAATAATGCCTCCAATTATAGATAAGCCCCATGAACTAAAAAAGTCTTTTTGATTTCAATATACATTACTATTCCTTTCTATCAATAAGAGAGATTGACAGATTAACTTAATTCTTGGACGAATGAATGAGAGACCTCTCATATTTTCCTGTGTGAGTTTATTCAGTATTATACTCCCCTATAGGTTAGTCACTGGCTACTCCCAGGCTCTTCTTTGATTTGTTTTTCATGCGTATGGTCAATTTTATAACTCAGACTCTTTATGTAAAAACGATACTTCTGTCATATCTTATTTATGATCAATGGATTTATTTACTTTCTAAATTATATTATTAGGTACTAACTTTTACCAAGCTGAATTTTGTTACAAATGTTTTATCAATATATTTTCATGTATTGATGGGTTCCTACGACAAAATGGTTTCATTAAAATTGAAATGTATAGCAGAAAAAAATCAAAGTGATTATCTATTGAAAGTAAAGGATTTATTTGGATCTTTTTTCAATATTTTCCCTGAATAATTTCTCAAGATTCTTATTTAACTCTTTTTTTATTCAATCATTTTATGAGATTTTCTATTGTGTGTTCCTCATAATTCAGGAGAATTCCCTGATTTTGAATATTAAAGTTATATATTTTTGGAAGTTTTCTTTATTATTATACTATCTAAGGAAGGTTAAGCTACCTAGAGAACTTAAGGCACGCATATGAAGCTTTGATTAAAATCAAGTACTTTTCCTGTAATCAAAATTTGTATAAGGTAATAATCTTCAAAAATAGAAAAAAAAGTGAATATAAAGAGAAAAAATGCCTAAAATAATGTTTTATAACCTTTTATCTTCAAAAAAAACTTCTTATAAAGATTAATTGCTTTACCAAAGATAAAATTAAATCCAAAGATACTGTACAAGAGATATTGAAGGCTAAAGAAGATTTTTTACAAGAATGATTCTTTTCTAATTGAATAAGAAAGGAACTGAAAGAAATTAACTAGTTAAAGTATCAAGTATATGATATTTCAAAAGAGAAAATTCTAAAAAGTGACAAGAGTGAACTTGAAAAAAGTCACAAAGTTTACAGCAATGGAATATTCTTTAATTCAAATTTTTGTGGAGTATAAGGGTTGAAATAATAATAAAAGTCACAAACTATGATGAGAATAATTTTGAATGTGGTTCTTATTATTATTATCATTTTAAATGGGTGGTTTAATGGGTATTAAACTATTAATCAAAGGGGAATATGGAGAAAAGAAGACATTATTCTATATCCACAATTTTTCTCCCTCAAAAAGTAAGATTTTCTATAACCAGTAATGGGAAACATATTGGAAACAGAAAAGAAAATTATGGCATAATTGAACCTTATTTTAGACCCAAAACAGGCTTGCTATTTTTGGTAATTTTAGTCCTACAATCCAGAAATTACTATAGTAATAATTGGTTTGAAAATTCCAATAATTTCAGAATGTGTTTAAAGACCCTTTGAGACAGTTAAAACATCTTTGGACGGGTCTTTAACAACTTAAGTCTTGTTTTAACCTCTTGAAAAAAAGATAAAAATTATGAGATTTATATAAGAAACTCATTGTAAATTGAGTAAAAGACCCTGTAATTCAATTCCAGGCCAAAATTAATTAGCTTATGCATAAGATTTGAAATTACAGGCCTATCAGAAAGAATTTTGGGGGAGTCTGGAACTCTTGGAGCCAAAATTCAATCTTTCCAGTTTTTTCTTGAGTTCCTCCATGTGTGATATACTTGAAATGCTACATATGTAATTGAGTTGAAAAATCAAATTAAACAAATGAAATTATTAATTAATCATATTCAAATTTAAGCTCAATTATTCAGTATATGCATAAATTTTGATATTCAAATTGAAAAAAAATTGGTTCTCATAGCTTTTAAGATAAACTCTACACCTCAGATTTAACAAAAATATTAGTGTTTAAGACCACTTGTGGCGTAATTGAAATCAATGTTCATTGCATTGATGATTGTTCTGTGAATTTCCATTTTTTTACTTTTAATCTTAAAAGAATTTAGTGACAAAATTTTCACTCAAAGAACACCCAAGGTAGTTTTAATGAGGAATCTAATGAAGAAAGTTTTTAGTGTTTACTTACTAAAGAAAGAGATATATTTGATCTTATAAATGTTTTTCACAAAGATATCTAATTTTCATGAATTTCATTATTCCTTACAAACTTCCTCATTTTCATGGGTAAAACTGTAGAAATAATATTTTCTTGATTCTTAAGTAATTTTATAAATTTTAAAAGTAAATTTATTATAATAATTTCATTTTAATATTTCTTTCAATTTTATCTCATAAAATGTTTTATAAAAATTATAAATTTTTGATTTTATATTGTAGACTGTGGACTTTTGGGTAAGTAAAATTACCTCTAAGGCTCACAGACAATGACACTCTTGAAGAAAAAAATTATATACAAGTGAAAGTAATGATATTTATTTCTGGAGAATAAGAAACATGCCGTGATAAAAATAGGTCTATAATAAATTTTGAACTATTGTATTTATCATTTGAACTATAAACATTGCCAATATCATTTTGAGTGTCATTTTATATGATTAATGATTTTCTCATTCCATAGAATTTCCGAATTTCTTATTTTATTTCTCTATTAAAAAATCTTATAATTAATGTTTCTTCTTACTTAGAATTGTAATATTTTATTTTCTTAAAAAATGATCTTAAGGCACCCTCTCAAAATATAAAGGTTTTTGATTAAATTCTGCAATTGTCTTTTACAAAAATTTCAAAAATCTGCTTTTCCTTTATCATTGACTTAGTATTAAGAGAAATTAAAATTTAGGTTTAAATTATACAAAAAAGAAGTGTGATATAATCTCCATAACCTTTTTGAACCATTCATTTGACTTTTATCATTTCATTATAATGAAATTATTGAAAAGTTAATAAGCCACTTCATAAAAGTAATTCAGTGTAATTTATATCTTCTGGCATTTACTAGCATATTTTGAGATAAGATTTAGCTTCTTAATATTCCCTAATAGGATCCCTTTACTGTTTCATCTTTAAGATCCTCTCAGATTTTTTGAGTTTTTAGCTCAGTATATACCTTCTTTTTGGGTAAAATATCAGTAAATTAAGTTTTTTTCAGTTTCTATTCTCTTTTATAAAAATTCCTTAGCTTGATAGCCTCTAGTATTTAATACTTGAAAAAAAGATAACTGAGATACCTATATTAATTGAATATTCTCCTTATAGGTCTGCTAATACTCCAAAAATTCTTCTCAATATTCAAACCTCTTTCTCTCCAAACACTATCTCCTTTTAGATACCTGAGATTGCTACTATTGGCCTGTATTTTTTTTAATTATTTCTAGTTTCAAAGGCATTTAATTTTAAGGTTCATATATCTGAATGTATCTATGGAATTATAAATTTATATAATGAGTAGGTGGAGCTTAATATTTCCTTCCAATTGGTGTTATTGATATATGAATCTACACATCTCTGGATAAAATGGTTCATTTAGAATTATAGCCAGCGTATGAGATTGATATTCCTTTCCTTGAATTTTCTTTGATAAGATTACAAGAATTATAAGAAATGAACTTTTATTATTTGAAAAATTATATCCGGATTATTTATCACTTCATGAATCGTACTTAAGCACTATTCTCTAGTCATGGAAGAGATATTTATTTCAACATTGATTAATTTGGACATTTTTAACCTACTCCAGAACTATTCCTTACCATTTATTAATTACCCTTTAGTCTTTACAAATATTCAAACATAATCCTTTCTATTCCGTATTCGAGTTGAATTTTATTGTTGAAATGAGTAATTGATTTATTTAGGATAATTTTAGAGATACTGAGTTTTTGGGGGCATTGGTAAACACACATAAGCTCTTACATCTTTTTAATAAATTCTTACATGCTTTTGTCATAGATTAGTCAAACAATTTATTCTTTTTAGTAAAAAAAAAGAGGAATTTATTGGGCTGGTTTTTCAATCAAAACACCAAAAAAACTACCCAACACCCCCAAAGAAGGTTTTTTCCCAAAAATAACCATGACCCATTTTTTTAATTTATTTTTTCATATCCCCCAAATAAAAATTTAAAAATATTTCCCCCAACCAAAATTTTCTTTTCAAAATTCTCCAAGCTCTTTGTGAGTGTTTTTATCCAGTTAAATGTAGAGTTTTTTGGTTATTTCAAACTTGATTAATTTTTTTCAACCATTTTTCTTAGGTATCTGGATCAGGAGACTTGCAAAAGTTAATTTTCAAATAAAACTTGAAGCCAATAAGTGTCCAGGGTGATGGAAGCTGAGGCTATAGAAATGAGCTGATTTTAGCAGTTACCTAGCTGAATACATTCAAAAGAATCAAGGAATTTATGATTCCATGAATAAATTGGAATAATCAGTAAGTTTTATTTGTAAATAATTCAGTGGTATGGAGATTTTGGCCAAGCTCCAAAGAGCAAGTGGAGGTCCATGCCTGATATGAGGGATACAATTGAAAATAAGTATCAAAGACCAGTTTTTATTCCACAGTCCAATATTTCTCCTTTTATTCATATTTATTTCCTTCAAATGAGAATTAACCCGTTTTCATCTGTTCTTTGGATAGCGTCTCTCAATTTTTTTACTTGGACATCATCATTTCTAAACTTTCCCCTGTCCCTAAATCACTCACCATTGAAAAATGCAATTCCAACTGGCAGGGGTATCAGGTCCAACCCAGCTTCCACCTTGCTATTATTATTTCGTCATTTCCCAAGCAGAACATTCAAGAGTTTGAGCTCCTTCACATGAAATAAATCAAATTATAATAATTGTGAAATTATGTAATAATCCTTCATTATACAAAAACCCTTGAAATCAAAACCCATCATTTTAAAAGAAGGATCAATGAATCAACCATGAATTAACCTGTTTTAAATTTCTCATGATCTAGATAGCCCTTTCCTCATCTTCCCACATACCCTTCCTTACATGGATTTTTTTCTCTAATATTTATTTTATCAGATCTCAATATTTTCAACTCAAAAAAAATTTACATCAAAGCATTTTTTTTGAATAAAAACTTAAAATAAAATTCGTTTGAAAAAACAAACAACAAAGTTTTTATTTTTAATTATCAATTTTCCTCAAAAACTAAGTTCATCTTGAATTTTAGAAATTGAACAAAATCAAGTGAGATCATGTCCTTTTTTGAGATTTTGGAAACAGTTTGGGAAAATTTTTGCAAGTATGAGATTTGAAATGAATTTTTTTGACAAGAAAATCACATAGTATATTTTCATATCTCTTTTATCCCTTAAATCTAGTTTTTCTTTGAAAAGGTTCACTTGCTTTCACACCTTTTTCTCACTATAAAAACAATGTGAGACCTCCTACGTATCAAAAGTAATCTTTTGACATATCACATAACATGCAATATACCCCAGATTTCACAAAGAAACTACTTGGTAAGAATATGCTTCCAAATTTTATTCCAATCATAAAAAGTATACTATTGTAAAAATATCCCTTATATCCTATGTTTTTGGAGGAAATAAAGGGTAACTCATATTCTGGATATTGTTCTATTTTTCAGGGAAAACTAAGAAATCTTATCATAATGTTGCCAAATTGAAAAAAGGTGAGTGAATTACAGCTCCTTCATCAAAATGGAAACTTTTTAAACCAACGTTACAGTTATATATTTCACTTCATTATATAAAAAGTAATATTATTTTGATTGATTTTATTTACTAAAATCCAAAATATGTGAAGATCAGGAGTCAATTATTCAAGTGTATAATAGGCCTAAATATCAACTTATTAAAGTCATTAGATCAGTGAAAATCAACTTGAATGATATAAATATTGAATTTTCTCATACATATCCTTTTTGAGAAAATCATTTCCTTCAAAACTTCTTCCAAATTTATTCCAAAAACTATTTTCTATTTTTATATGTGTAAAAACTATAGCTTAGCTACTATGGTAATATTTCATGATGGAAAATGGACATTCTGAATATATGGAGGATACCTATTAAGCTGAAATATCCCTATTAAAACAAAGATAAATGGTTTTTTGGATATTTGAATTTCTTTCTAAACATATAAAACTAACACTGTATGAAAATTCCATTCAATATTATATTAATTCAATTAATCTGACACGGATTTAGCCCTGAATAAAGAGTTTTGTAATAATAATCAAATAAAGATCTGTAATCTTGGTGTGAGACTAATATACTTAATTTAAAAGCTTCTATCCAATGCATAAGCTAGAATGAAGGATTTATTATGAACGAAATTTTTAGAAATATCCTGAGATGATACTTTGATCTATTTAATAAATTAAACTGAGTTGTAAATCTGATTTCCTTCAATTAGCTCATTCAATTATGAAGTTTCAAAATGTTATGACATGATCCCTTTTTCTTTCACTTGAGAGGTCATAAATATTATGTTTCAAAGAGTAAACCAACTGTATATTTGGAAGGATTAATACCCTTAAAGTGTTCTTTATAAGATTATACTCAAAATATATCATTTCCTTTCCTTTCTAAAAAAATAATATATTCAGGGGTACAAATAGTATATTACTGCAGCTTAACAGAATCACTGAGATCTAAAAGAGATAATATACAAATTCTTTATCCCATCAATAGTATGTTGGAATAAATTATTGAAATTGGGTTTTTCTACTGAGTTTTTTAAGGATTCCTCCATGTTAGTTGTTTTATTCAGACTTTGAAAACTAAATTTATATACCAATTTACTCATATTTTTGGATTACTATTTGGTATTAGTCTTTAGTTTGGAATTAATTTATAAAGAATGAATTCAGCCTATATTTATGCAAGTTTTAAAATCTTGAAGAATGAATATCATACTCTTGATTCATCAGGAACTTCTTGCTATTAATTTTTCCATACATGAAATAGCTGAAACCAAAAAGCTTGATCTTCACTGCATACAATTGGCTGAAGCTCAATTATATTTCAATTAAGACAAAAGGCTATCTTTCTCTTTCAGGGAGTTAATTTTTTGAAGTTTTCTTGACTAAATTCCCAAAAGATAAAAAAATTATGTCAATAATTTCTGGCTGTTTTTTTTTTGTTTTGTTTAGAGGTCGAATTATCAACGTCTTGGAAATGAACCCTCAAACCAATATTTTGTGCCTCATCCAAGTGGAAATTTTTATTGAGGTATCATTATTATACTTCCTAGTCTCTGATATTTGCATCAAATTTATGTAAAGACTCTTTAACGTTCCTTATTTTTCAAATTTTGCAAATTTAATATTCTTTTAAATTACTTCATGTAAGAACTTATAATATTATACAAATCATTTATATTACAAAAGGTCATCTTTTTAGATTATTTGAATATTGGATTGAAAAAGGATCAGAGACTCCTTTGGCATTTAATTATCATATGTTAAATAAAGTGCAAAGTGATTGTAAGTTTTTCTCAATTTTAAAAATGAAGATTACTCTAGAAGATATCATATGAAAAATGGGACTCAAACACCTTCTTTTCATGGTTTTTGGTATCCTTGGACCTTCAAATGAAACCTATGTGCAACTTAACTAAAGCTTTGGTCAAAGCTTTGTCCAACCCACTTTCAATGGCTGGGTTGTAACCAGGTTGGAAGAGATTTTGTTATGGGAATATTTAAAAATACATTTCTCTTATACATATTTTGATAACAAAAGAGGTAAGAGTATATATGTGGTTATTTATTTGGAACACTCAAAAATAAAATTGACTGAAAAAATATACAAAAATACTGTGTTTCATCTTATCAATGATGGTGGAATTATTGATATATTTCACCTTTCAATTTTAATCAATATCACTTAATAATATTGAGATATGTACATGAGATCCTAAGATAATTTCAACTACAATTTATTTTTATCCACTGGGATTCTTTACATCAAAAGTTAAGATTTTTGATATATGTACCAATCTCCAAACCAAAAAATACTTCCTTATGGTTCTTAAAGTCTTTCAAATTTTTTCTTACTTTGGGAATACTTAATAATAATTTGAATTTTTCCACTGCCTTAATTCTCATCTAATTTATTATTGCTTAAATTCCAGATTTAACTGATATATTCCAAATTTCAATCACTTTTTGAATTCTTGTATGTCTTTTTGTAAACATTTTCTTTGCATTTTTTTGACTTCTGGTTTCGTAATTTTGTTATCTTATTGATATTTTTTGGGTTTTGAATTTTTGGATTATTTTGAACCTTTTATTTTGATTCAATTTTGATCCATTTTTATTGTTGCATATGATAAAATCTGCCTTTTTAATTTTTTTCATTTTTAACTTGGAATATTTCTTATCTTTTATGTGTTACATTTTTTTGGTTTATTTTGTATGTTTTTTTTTCATTTTGAATATTATCTTATTTTTTGAATTTTTTTATTCATTCATTTTCACATCCATTTGGCTGTGTTGATTTTTTTACTTTCAATTTTTTTTAATTTTGTTTTTTTTGTAATCTTATTGGTGATTTTTTTTGCATTTTTTTTTGAATTTTTTTCGATTTGTTTTTCCTGGGTGTAGACACTCCAAATCAGTGTAAAAAACTGATTTGGAGTGTTTGCACCCCTGAAAAAAAAAATGAAGAAAAAAAACCAATGAAATACAAAAAATTAAATAATAAAAAAAGATTTCAAAAAAACAAAAACAAAAATAAAGAATATATAAACCATATTCCACAAGACCAAAAACAATAAAAAAATAGAAAAATATAAAAAAATAAACAAGAATATAAAAATAATGCAATTGGTTCTTTTGGTGAAAATTAATTTTGATGCTGATTTGTGCCATTTCAAAGGAAATTTAACAATTGACATGCTCCTCACTAATAATGAAAATTAAAAATTAAAAGTCAAAATTTCTGGGAATAAATACCTAAGAAAAAGGATGCAGAATTTTGAACCAAAAATGCGAACTTTCGAAATTGAATACTAGCATTTTTCCAAATTTTTAAATAGAAAATTCATTGAAAAATGTATTGAGTTTTTATAATAATGACATATTGAAAAATTGAACCACTTAAATTATAATTTAGCTGATTTCTATACTTCAAGGAGGATAAATCTCAACATGTAAGGAATATTAATTGGAAAAGACCCTTGATGCTTGAAATATTTAATTAAAGGAAAATACTCTTTCAGATATGTAGCAATAGACCTTAAATAATCATATCAAATAATAAGGGGAAGAGTACCAATATTCAAAAAAAGTACTAAACCTTATTTATGAAAATAAATATCATTACAGTAAGCTCCAAAAACTTGTGGAAATAATTTATTCCAAAAAAATATTGGATCTAAATCCTCAAAAAGAAGATTTCTTTATCAAAATAACATAGAAATTCTGTTATATATATTTTAACAGGTACCTGAATTATGTAAGACATGAGAAAAAAAGAAGGGAATTGGGGCTTAAGATGGAAAATGTTCAGTTCTTTTTATTCATTATTTTATATACGTTGCATTTCTTTCTTCAAATAGACATTAGATATTAATGGTTTGTGATTGTGGGAACATGTTAAGTGAATAAATTATTCCAGATAAAAAATTAAAGGAAATTAATGGGAAATTAGTTTCACAAATTCTTACCAAAGGAGTGTCTTTCAACGCTGGAAATAAGAATTATTTGAGAATATCTTGTACTAATGAATCATGCATAAATAATTTATGCAAAAAAAACAAAAATAATGTGATATCCATAATATTCCATTTTAATTGAGTAAAATTCTGACCAAAAAAATATGTGGCTGAAAGTATCTGCAAACGATTTGCAAGGTTAGAGCCAAGGTTGGACCTGGGTTAGACCTTCTACCCCCGCCAGAGGGGGTAGCTTTTTTTCATGGTGACTGTGATTTAGAAATTTAATGATCAACCACAAGAAACAGGGTGGTGAGAAGAATTTAAGAAGCACAGATTGTTATACCTTTCAAACCTTCATTATCCTTGTCAGAAAATAACCATTGTTTTAGAGGTTGATTTAGACTAAAATGACTTTTTGTATTTTTGTATATACAAGTTGTATCCCCCTCCTTGGTATTTTCATTATTTAAGTCCACCTCAATATGTGCTTTCATCATTTTACACCTAGAATATGGCACTTTTGAGCTCACATACCGTAATTTTCAAAGAAATGCAAAAAATCTTTTGACAAAAAACACCTTTTTTGGAATGCAATTTCCCCTTCCAAAAAAATTACAAAAATATGGAATTCTGGTGTATATTTCTAAATATTTTCCCCTTACTTTTGAAGAAAGAAAGAAGGAAAATTTTTAAGTGGGAAATTGTTTCATGAAGTTTTTAAATAATTGGGCTATTTTTCCAAATGGGCTGTTTGGGGGAAAGTTTTTTAAAAAATGGTTAAGAGATTTGGGGATCTTAAAATTTGACCAAAACCAATGAAAATAACTCAAATATTGGCCTTAGGTATTTCTTTTCAAAAAATGGGTTTCTTATGCCTTTTGACAAAAAGCTTACATGGGCTTACCAGAAACACTTTCTTATCAATATGATTTTTTCTATTAAAATCTATTAATATATACTAAAAAAGGGAATACAGCTTTACCACATATGTTTTTGAATTCTTTTCAATTAAATCCTGTGGCCACTTTTTTGTGAGCAATAACAGATAAAAGCTACTGTAAAACCATGGCTATGGCTTTGAAAATGCTTTTCCGCTTTTCTTTGACAAAAACTCAAAATTACTGTATCTTACTTTTGAGTTTTATTTCTGAATAAAATTATTTTTTCAAATTTCTTATTTATAATTAGATATGTTGATGCAAGATTCGAAGAAATTGAAGAAAGACCAAATAAATTGTGAGTATTCACTCATTAATTTTTTCAATTTGGAAATAAAAAACCCAAACTTCGTGTAATTTTTTTTTCAAATAACTGATCAATTGAAAGAATCAATTTTTGAAATATCTCAAATAACACATTGAATAATTTTAAGAATATATTTAAAGAAGCTGTGATTTATTTTTTTCTTCATTAGAGTATTAAAAAAATACCTGAATAATTATCAAGTTTTTTGCTTCCTGATTCGGACGATGACATTAATTGTTTTTAAAAGGTGTTTGAAAATTAGCTTTATGAGCTACAAGTAGCTTAAAGCTTGCTTATCGAACTTGGAAAAATATTTTTTAACAACACACAAAATTGACACTGTGTTGATGTGAAAGAATTTCTTTTTTTTGGTTTTTTGTTGATAAAGTAAGTTTTTTTTTGATCATTTGATTTTAGCTCTTATGTATCTTGAAAAATAACAGATTTCAGATTATTCAAAATGTTTCAATCATTCTAAAATTGATTCCTTTTGATTTTTTTTTAAAAATATGCTCCTTCTTTTATTCTTAAAAATACCTACTTTTTTAGGGTATCGCTTTCTATCTTAACTGAAAAATGATACCTTATTATTATGCTTCTAAATTTAAATTGATCAATAAAGAAAATATTAAATTTTCGTTTTCTCAAAAAATTAAGCTTTAAATGAAAAGCTGAAGTCTTTCTGGATCCTTTGAAAACAAAATATATATTTCAAAAACTCCATTGATACTAATATTTAAGAATTTTCTTATCAAAGTTGAGATTATTTATTATTTTGATACTCATTTTTAAATAATTAAATCCCATAGATATTTTCATGTCTTTTATTTTCACAATAATTTCATGTGAAAGACTGATTGATAAAAATGTTTTTAATTTGTATTTTTTTTCTGATATATTTGATTGTTGAGGAGATCTGAAACAAGAATAATTGGGTTCCATTATAAAAATTTCAGATTTTTTTGATTTTTCAAAAAATAAAAGCAGTAATTGAAAAGATGTACATTATTTGAAAGCTCTTACCTACAAGGATTCTAAAGAAATTTGCAATTGTCACTTGAAATAGAAACTAAGAGATTCAAGAAGGTTTTTTTTCACTTTTTAAATTTCAGAAAAACATAAATTAATCAAAAAATAACAATCAAGCCAAAATAGCAGTAATTGATAATGTATTTTTAAACACAATAAGAATTACAATTTCGTTTGAAATTTCACCAATTTATCATTCAAAGGGGTAATAATCATTCTTTGGAGTTCCAAATTTTCCATTAATTACCTTTTTGATTTGGAGTACAATTAATGAATCAAAGATTTCTTTTATTATTTCTTCATTTGAATATTCAACAATTTTGTCTCTATCTTGAATTTTAAAATACATCTACTGTTGGAAAAATACAAAGAATTCATAGGATTTTGAATTTGTTAATTGATATAACTTCAAAAATAAAATAAAATTATCTATTACTATATATTTTATAAATGGGAAGTGACTTAAGCCAAAGAATCCTTTTTATAGTTTTAAATAAAACCTAAAGGGGTTCTTCTTGAGTTAAGATTGAATGGTTAATTAAAAATATTTCAATCTAATTGCTAAATCAATTAAAAATTTCAATTTAATGAAATACCAAGTCTTTGGGTTGTAAATATGAATCAAAAAATTTCAAATCACCTGTTTTCCATCAAAATATATGATAAATTGACCAAGTTTTAAATTTTTCTCATAAAAGAGTAGAAGAAAAATAAGTTAATTTTTTTCAAAAAAAATTAATTAATCAGATTAATATTCAAATTTATATACCGCATGAAAAAGTAAGGATTTCTTATTTGAAAAAAGGGTCATGGTACATGGATCTGTTTCAGTAGATTAAATAAGATTCAATCAAATTCAGGAGGTTTTTTACATATGAAATTTAAAACCCCCTTTATAAAAAGTAGATTATTATATTTTTGATATCAGATATGAGTTGTATTCCTGGGAAATATTCCTCAAATAAATATGATGAAAAATTGATAAAATGGGAATATTATTTTATTTTGAAGTGGATATTAGAATCTGGACATGAACTTAGATATCAAAAAGGTAAGAGATTCTAAAATAATATAAAATAATCCTTTCAAAATTTTCCACATTATGGTTAATTTCATTAATTAAATATAATTTAGCTCTCCTGTATCCACATTGAATAGTTATTTGAGAACTTTAATAAGCTATTATACATAAATTTAGTGCACAAATATATTTGAGGATTTCATCTGGAATGCAATTGACACCATAACTTTTGAATTTCAAATCTCAAAAATATTTCCATTAGTATTTGTGTTTTAAGAGGTACCAATGCGTTCATGAAATTTTGAAGAGCTGAGAGCTTCTTTTCCTGGTCCAAAGGTGCATACATGAAGTGTTTCAAAAGGATAAGATACATTTTTGAAAAAGAATAATGTCATTTTAGGCTAAGTTGAGAATCTATGCACCTTCTCCATAGGTCCAGGTGGTGTTTTTGGCCGTAGTTATAGCTATTAATATTGCATTTATGATATTTTTCTGTGTTTTTAATCTATATTTTGATTATTTGAAGCTATTTAAAATTAATCATTGAGTTTTTTGAAAATAATTTCAAGTAATTTTCAGGCAATTCCCATATAAATGAAATATCAAGGATACCAGATGGGAGGTAAATTAGGCAGTAACTGGGGGAGAAAGCTATAGTTTACTTCTATTTTGAAAAGAATCATTATTTACTTCTATCCCTTGATTTTGGGGTATTTTGAAGGCCTCTATTAAATACTGTTCATTAAATAAGATCTAGCCCAAAGATACATCTTTTATAGTTGCTATTCTATTAGAATATCTTGAAAATAATATACCAATACTCAATTTATTATTGAAAAATGGTGTTTAAAAAAATTAAAAACAAAAAAATCAAAATTTAGCTCAGTTATCTGGCTTAAGATCTCCAAAATTTAAGTAACTAGAATATTAGAGAGAGAGATAATAAGCTCAAAACAGATGACAATATAAGATGTAATCAAGCTAAAATAATTCTTAAAGGATGTATGAGTAGTACTGTATTAAAATGAGACCTTATCTTGAAAATTAAATAAAGTTACCAATATTACATGAAGATGATTAAATAAAAATACAAAATCTATTACCAAGGCTATATATGAAATTCCATCTTTCTTTACTTCAAGAGAGAAAGAGTCAAATTCAAGTGAACAAGTCAAGGATTTCTCCTGGAAAATCTATGAGGAAGTTTGAAGGAGATTTTGGGAATATATAGAAGGTTATTTAGGTACTTATTAATGATTCCCTAACACCAATTCAATTGATTAATTCAAATAAGCTCAAAGTGATTTTATCTCAGTTCTTATGATTTTACACTCCTAGACTTTGAAGGAACATCCAAAAGAGATTTAATTAAAACTGTAAGACTTCTAAATAATATTATCAGCTCATATTCAGCTCATCTATTAAAGCTTCAAGAAGTGAGTAATTATCAAAATAAATGTTATTAAATTTATTTTTTCATGTAATTTATCATTGGTTAATTAATTAATCTCATAGAGTGATTGTTTACTTACTTGATGAGACGAATAGATAAACAATTAGTTCATACTATGTAAAAAGGTTGAATCTAAAAGCTTTCTGATTAAGAACTCATTTACATGATTTAATTTAACAATGATATTATTACTATTTGATTAAGAAGTGGCTTTATATATTTATGAAAATGTTGAGAAAAATATGCAACTTCATTTTGTGAAATTTGAACATCATCCCATTGTTGTTGATTTATATACTCCTTTGTAAATTTCTTATAAAATACTGAATATTGTTTTTCATGAAAAATCAAAAGAATCATCTTTTTTAGATGAATATGGATACATATAAAATATTCAAAAGATATAAAAAGGGAAAATATTGATACTGTAGCAAAACGGAGTTAAAAATTCCAATCCTGAGAGTTTTTGATTTTATTATGAACTGAATATACCAATGAGGATTAATTAGTGAAAAGCTTAGAAAGAGAAAAGAAACACAATCATAGAATACAAAAAAAGCTTATTCTTGGAAAAAGATATTCATGATTATATGATATACCTCTTAAGATATTCTGTGAATGAATTCCAACTTCCAAAATACTCCTTTCTCTATGGAAGCTAGGATATTTTACAATGGAAGCATAAAGAGAATACTTTTTTGATGAAAAAAAGGTACTTACTAAAAATTCCCTCTTGGGAGGAGGAGAGGGAATATAAAAAACTTATTTACTCTAAGCATATGGTCATTTTGGGTCAAAACATTAGTTTTTTATTGAAGTATATCAACATATTAATGCTTCCAATTTTTCAAAAAACTTCATCTGATTGCGCTAAAACATACACTATTTCAAAATGAGAATTTAGGGCTTTTTATATCATATCGTTACAAAATCTCAACTAAATTCAATTTTTTTCGTATTGAAAGCACTAGTATTTGATTTTAAACCATTAATTATAGAAGTGTGAGAAATAATTTTTCAAGAAATATTAAAAATTTATTATTCATATTTGTTAGAATAGAAAAAAGAAAAATACCCGCATAGATTGTTACTCCAATTTAATTCAAATCTTTAGTAATGAAAATATTATCAAAAAGAAGAATATATTTTTGGATCAAAGAGGATAAAAGATTAATTTGAAGTAAGTTTTTTCATGAGTTTGAAATTGAGTTTGTGCTTCCTTTTTTTAATTGATAATTATATATTCAATATTCATTGAGAAGATCAGTTTCAGCCTTTCAGATAGATTAGAATTGTTTTTTTTTCAAATAATCAAGCATGACTTATTTGTTTTGAATATTTCATAGAAAGGGATGGAAATATATATTATTAAATAATTCAAATTTTATCTTTGTGATATAATTTCTTTTTCAAATAGATTTTTTTCTGAGCTCTCAAATTTAGTTTCTGAAATAAATTTCTGGTCTAAAAAATATTAAACATGATTTTCAATTAGTTTTTTTGGTCAATTACGTAGCATTCTATGGCTTCCAATCATTTCCCATAGTCACAAAGTGTGAGCCTTGAGGTATGTTTTACATACCCAAATAGGCCAATATTATCTTAAAAATAATATCTGAAATATGCATAACCCATAAGTCATGCATATATTCAAAATTCATCATTTTTGATTTCAGAAAAAGTGAATAACTTTTTATTGAGTGAGTAAATACATAAATTTAAGGCTAGATTTGGATTCTACACAAAAATTCACCTAGGCTAGCTCCATAGAGCAAATAAGCTCAAATCAACTCTTTGAGGTGTCAGTATGGAAAATACTTCAATACCACATAAAAGATCCATGGAAATCTTTGTTTTTCTCTATTTCATGCCAAAATAATGGGAATTTGAGAAATCCCATGTTACATAAACACTAATAATAGTGTTATGAATGTTTTGAGCACTTAATATTATGGTATTCTTACATGCACTTTTGGTACATCCATAGTGGATATCTCACTTGAAGCTTAAAATTTGATTTTGATGTAAAAAATAGGCAAGGGGGACAAAAGACATCAAAGAGAGCCAGGGTACCCACCTTCTGAGGCTTCTGAGGCGTGGACAGCTCCAAATCGTGGATCCATGGCTGATATTGGCCCAATTAGTAAACCAAATCCTTTTGGGAACTTGGTTACCATGTTACAACTACAGTAAATTATAAGAAAATAGCAAATAACCTGCTATTTTGTTGTGCCAAGGACGTAAAGAGCAACTTAGACTCCTTTAACCATGTCAATTCTTAATGACTTACCATGAATAAACCCGAAAAGAGTAATTAAAACCCTTTTTGGACTAGTATCCATTGATTTACCTTATAGCAACCAGCCATACACTGCTATTTGCAATTCTATGCAGAATTGAGGTAAAACCTTCAAAAATTCATTAAAAATACAATTCTTAATGAATCTTTCTTAAGACTTTAGGACAAATTGAGAACTGTATAATTCATATAAAACCCAAAAAGACTTATACTTTCATATGTAAAATTAAAAGTTTTACTTACAGTCCATTTTTGATGATTCCACGTGAAACACAGAATCTTTAAAAATTTACAGAAAATACATTATGTGATGAAATTTCCAATAAAACTGATAGGTTTGAGAAATAAATAATTATTTTGGAATAAAAGAAGATTTACAGCTGTTACTCCTTTTATTCTCAACCATAAATGGGTTGGTAGTCATGTAAAAGCCTCAATTAAGTAATTATGATAATCTTACGTGACAAAAAATGATGCAATCAATAATCCAAAAAGGTTTATTGCTTTCTCACCCACTGGTTTTTCAGTTTTCTCTATGGAACACCTCTGTGAGCTTTCTTAGACTTAAAAGAGGCCTCCTCTTGCTGTTCTTTCCACATCATCACATTATTATATTATACCTTTATTACCAAACAAGTAAGTATTAGTTAAAACTATTTCTTAAGTGTTTTATTCTTTCAGAAATCAATCAGAAAGATGGAAATTATAGAAATAAACTATAATTTGTTGTAATACTGTTATAAATCAATTTTGATCCATTAAATCCACAATTCCACGTCAAATTTCTCTACTATTATCATCTAAAAGGTTCATTGGATTAATAGTGAGTAATTTATCTCAATTATTAAAGTTTTTCTCTTGTAATAGTTTTCTTAAAGAATTATCTTAATAATCATTCTTGCAAAAGATAATTATATATATTAAAATAATTTTATTATTTTAATAAAAGAAGTTTTTATTATCAAATTCTTCTTGTAATTGATTCTTGAGGACAATTACTGCTTACTGTTATAATCACTAGTAGTGTATAACACATAAAAGAAATAATTGTTTAATTATTTAATTGTGGCTATAATAATTTTTCATTATTATATTTAATAAGAACAGCTATAGTACTGTTGATTAATAGTAATATTATCAACAGTTTCATAGACACATCTTGCAAAAAGAGAAATAAATTTAATCAAATTTTTACCAAGTTTTTATAAAGCAAAAATTAGGACACAAGATAAAAGTTAACTATCAGAATGGGTTTTTGATTAAAGGGAATCCTAAAAGCTAGAATTTTTTGTGAAAAATATTGAAATTTGAACCATGAATGGGGAATGTTAAATATTTTTTAGTTTTCATTTTTGTAAGGTTTGACTATGAAACAATAAGTAAAAATTACTAATATTATTGTCAGCCTGTGACTCAAAACAGAGCACTAGCATGACATCCAACATACCATAAATAATGGTATGACAAGTATTGAACAAACATAGTCAATACAGGTAATAAATAAGAGGAAAACAATCCTCTTAAATTAAACACCAACCTTATCCAAACAGAATAAGGAAACCTAGAGGAGAATAAACAAGTCAAAACCCTTATTTTCACCTCTCATCTAACTTATGCATATTTAAGTTATTCTATACCAAAATGGTATTTTTCTTAAAGCTCACATAGAGAGCTACACAATGATATCATCCATGTTGTTGTAACACCAATACAACTGGAGATACCATATAACCTTTATTTTCCAAACCAAGTCCCCCTGAAAGTCAAAGAGGGCTTGTACAAAACTGTACAAAAGTATAACCAAATTAAAGATCTCAGCAAGAGCTTTAATTTGAGACACCTTAGACCTCTGTATCTCTTAAATTGACTGAGGGATCTTGGTTCAAAGGTTTAACAACCAAAATACAGATATTCTGAAAACAAGAAAGTAGACAGACCCCTGTATCTTTGGCATACACTCATACAACTGTACAGTGTAATATACCAAACTGTAGAGCTAATCAAGCCCTACAAAAATGTATCATCAGAATACAGATATCTGGCATGGAAGTTTTTGAAGCCTCATACTGATGTACAAAATTACATCCAAAAACTTAAAACCCTTATAACTTTTGCTATTTGAAAGAAGGGTAAACATGAATAATACCAAATTGAAGAGCTCATCTAGCCCTTCAATTCTGTGCTCTTGCTTTCTTGATATCTCAAAACCTGACTAAGATATCTTGGTTGGAAGTATTTTGACCAATACTGGCCTGTACCAAACCTGTACCAACAAGTACAGTCTTGATACTTAAAATAATGGTTGTTTAAAGCTTAAACCCGCCCAGAATGACTAATATTGATCATACAGACACCAGAACAACGTCATCCAAGTGCTGACGTGGCAGGTGAAAAGTTTTTTCACCCTGTATTGATCCAGAATGATCATTTGTGGTGCTAAAACCACAATTCTGTCTATATTGACGTCAGAATTGAGGATCCAGAACCACAGATTGACCACTGGAGTGAAAACTTTCACTCCTCTGACGTGTGAAGAGTTAATAACTCTTGACAGTCTTGAAAGATATAAAAAGAAGGGTTTTTTCCTTGAAAACCCATCATTCTTATCTTATTTTTACCATATTCTTATGTGACAAAACTGTTATCCATCAGTAGTCTCCTTAGAATTATTAAAAGATATAATTAAAGCATAATTATTGTAGTACTTCTTTACAGTCAAAGATATTAGAGTATTGCCACCCAGGTCCTCAATAGACTCATCACCACTGTTACCACGTAGCAGTAGGACCTGAAGAATTAAAATTGTTTATTTTTTGATGTGTCACAGTCATAATACTAGCTTGTATTTACACTTTATAGCTACTATATAGACTCACCCTGAAAATTATACTTATTGTACTATGAATGTCCTTATGAATAAAATTCAAAACATAAAAATAACTATAATAATAAAGAATTGTTATAATTATAGCGTAAAAATAATTATATTATTGAATAAATACAATAATATAATTTATATTATGAAAAATAATATACTTAAATAAATATATTAATATAAAATAATTAATATATTTAAGAGCACTTTATTATTGTTACCAACAAATAATAAAGGCATAAAAGATGGTTTTTTATTAATGAAAAACAATTAATAACAATAATATTACTAATATTCAAGTTATGAATTAATATAAATACTATTTATATTAATTATAGAATTATTTAAAGTAATAATAGAGAGAAAATTAGTATAATAAGAAGAAATAACCCACTTTTAATACTTAGTATAATAATTTTGAATAATTCTATTCCAAAAAATGTGAATAAAACGTTTTTAAATTGTATTTACAATAAATTTTAAGAGAAATTACAAATATTCTTAATTTTACATGGAATTGAGGTTTTTAAGAGAATTTTAAACAAAACAGTTAAATAAATAGAATAATCACGTCAAAGATGATGATTATAATAAGATTATATTTGTTCTTTAATAATATAAGAGTTTTATGTATAAAGAATAAAGAAATTACCTTTTAATTTAAATATTTTAGTGTTTTGTAAGTGTCTTAGGGGAAAACAGAGTAAAAAGAGCTCTATGTATAGTAAATACCTCCCTCCTAGAGTCCAAAAGGCTTCTAGTAGACGTGTACTGATGCTTACTACTAGAATTGATCAATATTTTAAGGTTTGGTGATGATTACATCATGATCAAACCATCTTACCTCATAATTATGCCATTATTTAGAGTTATCACTATAACTCTAAGTTTGATGACATCATAAGCTTGGCAGAAGCCTAAAATTTGTGGATTTTATTAGTATTAGCCATATTCTAATAGTATTCACCAGTTTCATCACTTATATGACTGTTAAGCGTAAAATAAGATTACAGTGAGTGATCTTAAATGATCAAATTTGAGCTTAAACTTTGATCATTAATAACGTTTATGTTATACACGCTACAGCTATTCTGAGAGTGAATTCTGATAGCTTGGCATGGCCATATTACAATTACAAGAGAATTTCATTACATCATCAAAACTGTATTTTTGATGATTTTTCTTGTAACTCATCTTTTCTGTCAAAATCTAATATTTTAAACTTCAAGCCTGATTTCAAGGGGTTATACCTTGAATATTGTAATAAAAAATATGTCATTCTTCAAAAATGAGCTAGTAGAATTTGACTGTTCACTTTTTTAAGTTTGGACCACTTTCACAACAAAGTGGTCACCAGCTCTATTGATTTTGATCAATAATCCATTACAGGCTTTAACCTTGTTTATATCTTATGAAATAAAGTTCATTTCTGTATTTTTAAAGTAACCACGTGGTGACTTTATTTTTGGTTTATCACTCTATCATGTATATTTCAAAAGATATTAGCTAAAATCCTTGAATATATGTGTTTACCAAGAAAGTGCATATATTCAGCTTAACTCCTTAAGCATTGACTTTGGAGATTAGCTTCTTAATAGTTTCATGTGTAGAATTTTATGGGGAACTCAATGGTACAATCAATTTCAAATGTTGTTCCATCAGTATCTGAAATAATTAAGGATTCATGTTTTTTATAAGGTGTTATTACTTATAACTCATTAGATATTGACTTTACAGATATGCCATAAAAATGGTATATGTGTATTTTACCATGAGACATCCAATGGTGTGATTTATTTCACATGTTTATTCATTGGCTTTCAAGTTAAATCAAGTTTTATGCCTATATATGGCAGTTTTGTAGCTTTAAGGTAATTAATTTTAAGGTATAATTATTTTAAATATTTCTTGTGACCTTTTTGGGTATGTGGTCATATCTCAAAGGTTCACAATTTTCCAGGCTTAAAAGAGATATAGCTGCATTCAGTAATAACTCTATATTGAGTTATGAATAAACTGAAATCCCTTAATAATAACCTATAGAAATGAACTTTTTTTCAGAGTTAATATCTCCAGTAGAATTTGAGTTATTCTTCTAAGTGAGTAATATAACAATAATCAATGGAAAATGGGGGATATAATTCATTTGATTGGTTTATTGAATATACGAATATAGAAATAAGATGAGTTTTATATGAATGGCTACATAGATTAGAAGGAATGAGCTGTTGGAATTTTTTGTTTTTTAGTTGAGATTTTTATTCAAGATTGAATATTTTGTAGTTTCATTCTTAGAGTGCCAAATATAAATACTTGATAAGATAAATTTTAAGAAATATATTCAGGTTTTACTTTTACTTGCTATTGTTAATATACATGTGTAATTCTTGCCAACAATCACTTGTGATCTTAAAAGAAAAATGTTATTAATGATTTCATGATATCAAAGTTGATCATGGAATCGCAAAAATACCCTTTAGCTCTCAAACTATTATTAATCTCCTCTCTTCTTCTACTCGTCTTTTACTCTTCTCTCATTTCATTAGAATCACTCCCCTCCACTGAGCTTATCTATTGAGAACTTACTAAATCTTTTTACTCTCACACTACTAGTGTGATCTTTATTGAAAACTTCTATTTATTATACTTTCCTATATAAAAAAAGACATCACTTAATTGACTTGAACAAGACTAATTCTAAAAGATAACTTCTGCTTTGTGTGTATTTCCTAGATCTTTTCCTACCAACCCTTCTTTATACTAACTCTTCAAGAATTACTATTAGAATGAAATGCAAGCCTAAATTAATAGAATAATATTTAAATTTATAAATATTATAAATTAAATATCTCTTGTATGTTAGTAACCACTTCTGACTGTGTTCCGACAAACTTATAAGTCATCTCCTAACTCAGTTATCATTTTATCAGTCCCAATCATGATCAAAGCTATAAAATACCTACTTTTCTTAAGTATATAAGTACAATAAAGAACCTTTAGTTTTTAAAAGCCTTATTCTATCACTTTGTTATTGAACTAATTGTTATTGAAAATATCAAACGTCATTTGATTCTTTTGCATGAAAGATTAAATCCATCAATCATAATAGCTCAAATCCTGAATCATGATAGAGAGTCTCAAACCTTCCACATGCCACAATAAAAGTAAGCAGGCTTATAGAGGAAATTCCACATGGAAAAAAACCTAGTTTTTCAAATCCTAATGTTGAATCTTTTAACTGAGGGACATGAATTTAACCCTAATATGAGTTTTTCAGAAAGATTGTGATTTCCATTTTGAAAACTTAGAATTTCATTCTTAAATTTGCAAATTTCCACTATTCAACAAACCACATTATTTTTTAGCTTTCTAACCATCCAATTTTACAATTGAATAAAGCAATACTTACCATAAATCTCATTGAAGCCTTGTTTTAAATTGATCTTCTTCAAGTTAAGCATTCAATTTTTTTCTTCTTAAATAATTCCCAATATCCTTTTTTCTGTCATAGGTTGCTTGTAAGATGCCACTTATTAAATCTCAATAAGTTAAGAAATATCACAAAGCCACCTCAACACCATCAAAGACTTCTGGCCATCCAAATAAGGCATATTATCAATTCATGATCAATTGGTTGAAGAAAAAAGCAAATTATGAAGCTTGTTTTGGGACAAGTAGTTCAACTTCAGTAGGAAAGCCACCTTTAAGAAAACAGAACAGATTTCAACTAATAGCTATTGTGAGCCTTGAGGTATATTTTACTTACCCAAGTAGGCCAAAATTAATATCAAACAATTCTGAACTGTACATAACTCATACGTCATGCATGTATCCAAAATTTATCATTTTTTATTCAAGGAAAAATGAATAGCTTCTTTTGAGTAAGTAAATCCATGGTTTTAAGGACAGATTTGCATTCTACACAAAGAATCACCTAGGGTAGCTCCATAGAGTGAATAAGCTTAAATTGACTCTATGAGGTAGTAATATGGAAAATACTTCAACACCAAATAAAAGATTTGGAAAAGTTTTTTTTTCTCAATTTCATGCCAAAATAATGGGAATGTGGGAAATTCAATATTAGATATATACTAAGAATAGTGTTATGAATTTTTGTAGCACTTACTACCACAGTATTCTTGTATACAGATTTTGCACACCCATAGTGGATAGCAGTCTTGGAGCCTGAATTGCTATTTTTGAGAGCCAGAGTACTCAACTTCTGAGGCCTCTGATGCATGGATAGATCTAAAGCTTGAATTAATGGCAAAAAATTGGCCAGTTAGTATACTAAAACCTTGTGGTGACCTAGCTACCAAGCTAAAGTCCCATTAAATCATAAGAAAATAGCAAACAAGCTGCAATTTTAACATGACAAGTAGGTAATGAGCAGCTCTTACTCCTTTAAGGATGTCAATTATTAATAAATTTCAATTCATAAGCCTTAAAAGAGTAATAAAACACTTCTGGGACTAGTATCCATTAATTTACCTCATGGAAATCAGCTATTACTGTACTATTTGCAATTCTATGTAGAAATCAGGTAAAAACTTCAGAAATTTATTAAACATACAACTCTGGGTGAATCTTTCTCAAACCTTCAGGACCAATGGAGAAAGGAATAAGCAATATAAAACCCAAAAAATAATTATTACTTCATAATTTAAATTAAAACTTCTACTTAAAGTTCATTTTGATGATTCCAGGTAAAACACTGAATCTTCAAAAATATCCAAAAAATACAATCTGTGATGAAATTTACAATAAAACTTCTAATATTAAGAAATTAATGTCCATTTTCACATAAAATAAGATTTACAGTTGCTCCTCCTTTATTTTTTTACCATAAATGGGCTGGTAGTCATGTAAAGTGACTTAAATAAGTAATTATGATAATTGTATGTGACAACAGGTGATGTAGCCACTAATAAAAAGAAAATTAATGGTTTCTTACTAGTTGGTATTTCAGTTTCATCCATTTAATGCCTCTGTGAGCTGTTTTTGACTTAAAAGAGACCTCCTTTTACTTTTTTTAAAATCATCCCATTATCAATCATATCATTTGTACCAACAAGTAAGTATTAGTTGATTCTTTTCTTGAGTGTTTTAAATCTTTCAGAATCAATAGGAAAAATATAAAATCATAGAGATATACTCTTTCCACTGATATTTATATTTCATAATGTTTTATTTCTGTTATTTTTCAAATGTTGATCTTTTAAATCCACAAATGATCAATCAAATCACTCTACCAATTATCTTCAAGGTATTTCTGGAGTATTAGTGAGTCTTATCACTTAATTCATATGGTTTTTCTCTAGTGAGAGATTTCTTGAAGAGTTATAATTAGATTTTTTCTTGAAAAATATAATTTTATATTACTTTAATGATAAGCTTTATTAATAATACTTCTTGTAATTGATTCTACTAGAAAGTTACTGCTTACTGTTATAATCACTAGTAGTGTTGGACAAGTAAAAGAAATAATTCAGCAATTAATTATTTATTTGTGGTTATAATAAATTTATTCATTATATTTCAGAAGAACAGTAATATTACCCTTGATTGATAGTAATATTATTAAGAGTTTCATAGACACATCTTGCATTTGAGGGCCTGGCCATGTTCTTTGAACCTTGGACCATTATTTGATATACTTTTAAGCTCTAAAATATGTTAACTTAATAGTTTTTTATTTCATATTGAAGCTAAATTATTTTTCCTTATGAAATTTTCTTGAAAATCTTGTTCATTGAGGAACTTGGATTTATTTTATATTGTGTTAAATGTGGATTTTTCACACCCAAAAACTCATAAAATTCTTCTTTGAGCTACTCTGAATTATTTTTTGATTCAAAATCTTAAATTAAAATCTTTTTTCCTTGAAGGAATATTTTTTTAATATAGAAAATTCTAAAATTATAAAAAGAATCTCAAAAATATTTTAAATAAGTATAAAAAGTAATTTCCTTTTAACCATTTTTTTGTAGTGTCTGTAATGAAGTATATTGCAGCTGATAATGTAAGATGTGTATATGAAGGTGTTGATAATATTACTATGACTTTTCTTATGAGATATAATAAGTAGTATTATCATAATTACAAGTAAATAGCTAATTACTTAATTATTTTTTTTACTTATTTGAAACTAGTAGTGATTATAGCATTATTCAGGAATGGTAAACAAGAATCAATCACAAGAAGTACTTAATAATAGAAACTCTTTATTAAAATAATATGAATTATTTCAATGTATAAATATCTTTTTCAAGAATAATTGAGCAGATAATTCTTGAGTAAAAATATTAATAGAGAAAAAATTTGAGAATTAAGTAGAAAAACCAACTAATACTCCATTAATACCTTTTAAAGAGTTGGTAGAGTGATTTGAAAGATCAATTGTGGATTTAAAGGATCAAAATGGTATTATAACAGTAATAAGACAATATGATAGTTAATTAATCTTGTAAATAATATATTTATATTATTTAATGTCTTTCTTATTGATTATGAAATAATTGAAACACTCAAGAAAAGATTTAACTAATACTGACTTCTTGGTACTAAAGATATAATTGGATAATAAGATGATTTGGAAAAAATAGAGAAAGGAGGCCTCTTTTAATTCAACAATAGCCCACAGAGGAATGCCATGGAGAAAACCCAAAAAAAAGAGTGAGAAACAATCAATCTTATTTGGATTAGTGGTTACATCACCTGTTGTCACATACAATTATCATAATTACTTATTTAAGTCATTTTATGTGACTACCAACCCATTTATGGTAAAGAAAGAAAGGAGTAACAGATTTCAATATTCTTTTATATAAGAATAAAATCAATTTCTCAAGGTTATACATGTTCTTGTAAATTTTATCACAGATTGTATTTTCTGTAAATTTTTGAAGATTCAGTGTTTCACCTGGAATCATCAAAATTGACTGTAAGTAAAGCTTTGAATTTGAATTATGAGGTAATGATTCTTTGTGGTTTTTGTATGAATTATTCATTTATCTATTGGTCCTTGATTTTTCAGAAATAATGACTCAAACTTTCATTTTTAATGAATTTTGGAAGTTTTTACTTTATTTCTACATAGAATTTCAAATAGCACAGTAATAGCTGATTTCCATGAGGTAAATTTATGGATACTAATCAGAAAAGGGTTTTAATTGGTCCCTTAGGGTTTATCTTTGGAAAAAAATGAAGAACTAACATGCTTACAGGAATCAGAGAGGCTCATTACCTTCTTGTCACATCAACACAACAGCCTATTTTCTATTTCCTTATGAGTTAATGGGAATTTAACTTGGTAACCAGGTCACCAAAAGGCTTTAGTATACTCATTGGGCCATTTTTAGGCATAGATACAAGTTTTAGAGATATTATTTCCTCAGAGGCCTCAGAAGCTTGGTACCCTGGCCCTCTTTGATGTATTTTGTTCCTCTTAGCAATTTTAATGTCAAAAAGGGTAATTCAGGCTTCAAGACTGATATCCACTATGGGTGTACCTAACATTTATGCAAGAATACTGTTATATTAATTTCTAAAAACAAGAATAACTCTAATAATAGTGTAGATTTAACATGGAATTTCTCACATTCCCATTATTTTGGGGTGAATTATGAACAACAAAAGTTTTCACAATTGTTTTATGTGGTATTTATCATGTTGTATTGAATTATTTTCCATATCACCACCACATAGAGTTAATTCAAGCTTCTTCAATCAATGGAGCTACCCTAGGTAAATATTTGTGTAGAATTCAAATATGGCCTTAAATCCATGGATGTACTTACTCATAAAAAAGCCATTCACCTTTTCTTAAATAAAAAATGATAAATTTTGAATATATGCATGACTTATGGATTATGCATAGTTCAAAATTTATCCTAATATTAATTGTGGACTATTTGAGTATGTAAAATATGTCTCAAGGCTCACAGGTAATAAGCCCAATAAGATGAATATTAAAAGTCCAGAACTCTAAGAAGAAGAATCTAAGGAGGATATTGAAGTGCAAATATCCAACAGAGACACTTTATTTAAAGCCAAGTTATCCAAAAACCCACCAAAAAGTGTGTGTTCTTTGTCTAAATTCTTTATTTTCTCTCAAATTCACACAAGAATGGTGAATACCAGAAATGAAAAAGCTTTTCATTTTGATTAGACAGATCTGGAAAAGGAAGAGGCAAGACCAGGGCCAGACCTGGCAGGCCTTCCTCAAGGAAGAATATTTGGAGTATCATAGAATTGCACCTCATTCTCCAATGTTGGTACCAGCAAGCTTTGACACTAACTCTGAACCTGAAATTATTCAAGGTAATGTTTTATGGGTTGAACCACTTCCAAGTAGAGTCCATAAAAATATATCAATCCCAGTAAATAAACTGGAACAGAGAAGCAAAGGAAGAGGAATGGAAAATTTTTCCTGGGCTTTGGCAGGGGAACATGAGCTTATACTTACAAATCCAGAGCTTTCTGTGTCAGGAGAAGAACATGGAGCTCTTAGGAGAATGGAGTCCAGTGTCTTGCAAAGACAAGGTAAAGAATATAAAGAATTGTCTGAAGAACCAAAGTCATTTATCCATAGACCAAAAGAAGCAACTGGAAATAGCCCCAGATTTTGAGAAAGAAGGACCAGTAGCATCAACCAGCTTGGAACAAGCCCAAAGGACCTAAGGAGAAACAGAGAGGTCCCAAGAAACATCAGGGAAATGGAAAAGGCAAAGCCAATTGGTACAGACCTTACCCACAATGGTACAGAATTCCCAAATTGGAACCTTCAGCCATGGACAATGTGTTAACTATGGCCAGAATCTTTTTGGGGGTCACAGCCAATGAGCAGGAAAGGATTAAAATGACCTTTCCATCAAAATGATGAATAAAATGAGATATATTCAATCCACTTTTGATGTTAAATTCAATAATTTTGATAAAGAATTGAATAAATTAACTTCAAATATCAATTAATTAAGAAATAATGATAGAAAATTCACTGAATGGGGTAAAGTGAAAGATGCCAGACTTGAGTCAATTTCCAGCACATGTGAAAGACCTCAGAGTGAATTTCAGGTAAAAATGATGAATTGGAAAATCTTTTCCTTAATAACATTAATGTCCAACTTACAAAACTCAAAAATTATTCTTTAGAAATAGTTGATAACACCAATATTTTTGCCACACATCTGGAAAGAAGTGACAGTAACAGGAAGAAACTAAGTAATGAAATAATTGCACATGTGTAACAAATCAATAAGAGTTATAAAGATAATTTAAATATTTATAGACATTCCACACCTTTAACTGAAGAAAAGATCTCTGTGAAAGAATGTTTAACCCCTTTTCTAGGAGAAAATGCAATTTCTGCAAGAGATATTCAGAAAATAAACAAATGGAAAACACTCTCTGGTTAAGGAGAATATAACCATGATAATCTTATTAGAACAATTGATATGTTTCAGGAAGCGTTTCATATACCCAAGAAAATGATAGTAGGAAAATTACACTCTTTGTTTACCAGAACTGCAAAGAAATGGTAAAAAATGATGAGAAAGGAATATGGAAAACATGATTGGCATTGGTAAAAATATGAGATAACCACCAAGCGGGACAAAAATTTCCAGAGCTTTGAGATAGAAAATTTTTCTTTAAAGTGTCATTTTTAACTCATAAAAAGATAAACCACCTACTTGGTTCCTAAATCAAAAAGACAGATTATCTGCTTTACACCCAGATATGTCTGACTTGATTATTAGTATGAAAATATTAAGAGAATGTGGAGGAGAACTAGAGAATTCTATAAAGTAAAGATGTGTGAAGACCTTTATAAAAGAGGACTATATTAATGCAATGGAAGATATCATTTCTAGTACAAGAATTGGTAAGATATGGATTAGAGAGCCTATGGAGTCAAGGATTGTCCCAAAGCTTCTGAAGAGGATAGAAGACCCGAAAGACCTGTATGTAAGTGCCATAAATTTGGGAGCACCCCAAAGTTAGCCAAAACTTGTACCAAAAAGACTAAAATCAATGATTTTCAAGTCATTGAAGGTTCAGTGTGATGAAGAGAAGGACAAATCTTCCAAAGATTCTGCAGTCTTTGAGGACACATAATCAGAGGAATATTCCATTGAGAGCATCACAGCCTTTTTAGAAGTTAGTTAATCTCATACTCACTTGCCAAAATATATTGAAGATTAATATAGACTGACCAACATCCAAGAGGCCATAATGTGTAAGACTAAACCTGCTAGATGAAAATTATACACTTCTGGAGCATCTTGTACCACATCAATCTTGATGAATGATGTTGAAGCCAAAATAAATTTGTAAACAGGAGTATTTTGCACCTGTGTAAGAAAAGAATAACTTGAAGTCATACTTACCCAATGGAAAAACCATCTATTACCAATAGGAGGTATGCAATTAAGTAGTGCAAGTAGTAATATTTGACTTTAGGCATATTAGACACTAATGTGATATTTTCACACCCTTCAGGAATTATGAGAATGAAAACAGAGATAGTAGTAGTGGAAAATTTTACCTCTGAAGATATCATTATTGGAAATGACTACTTAAATATTTATGGTATTGAAATCAATAACCATGAAGACAGATATTTTAGGATTGTAGAAAACAAAAGACAAAAATTTGCTTTTTCTAATATGCCCAAAAAAATTTTAGTAGTATCTTCAAATAAAGATATAAATAAAGAGGATTTTGTGTAAAATAAACTTAGTCAGGCACAAATCAATCCAACATTATGATCCAAAATTAGACAAGAGCTCATGAGGTTTTATATACATACAAGAATGCTTTTTCTTCAGATGATGAATCATTAGGTGCTGTTAAAGGGAATGAAGTTGATATTACTCTCAATATTGACAGATCAAACCCTGCAGTACTTTAAATACCAGCTTACCCAGAAAGACCCAGAGCTATAGAAGCCTTGGAGAAAAATATCCTGGAGTTGATGCAACTTAGTGTACTGAGAAAAGTAGGACATAATGAAGAAGTTGAAGTTACAACTCCTGTCATTATTTCTTGGCATAATGGTAAATAAAGGATGGTTGGAGATTTCAGAGCATTAAATACCTACACAGTTCCAGATAGGTATGCAATAACCAGAATCCAAGAAGCTTTGAACCAATTATATAAAGCCAAGTACATAAAGCTGATGGATTCACTTAAAGGCTTTCTTCATAATGTCTTGATGCCTAAAGTGGAGGAATTACTTAGAATTATCACTTGTTGTGGTATTTATGTGTGAGCCTTGAGGTATATTTTACATACCCAAATTGGCCCCAATTATCTTGAAATGAATTCTGAATTATGCATAACCCATAAGTAATGCATATATTCAAAATTCATCATATTTGATTTCAGAGAAGATAAATAACTTTTCATTGAGTAAGTAAGTCCATGGATCTAAGGCCAGATTTGGATTCTACACAAAACATCACCTAGGGTAGCTCCATAGAGTGAATAACCTGAAATCAACTCTTTGAGGTGGGCATATGGAGAATAATTCAATACCACATAAAAGATCCGTGAAAACTTTTGTTTTTCTCAATTTCACGCCAAAATAATGGGAATGTAAGAAATCCTATGTTACATATACACTGAGAATAGTGTTCTGCATATTTGTAGCACTTAATATTATGGTATTATTCAATACACTCTTGGTACACCCATAGTGGATATCTCACTTCAAAGCCTGAATTTCTATTTTGACATAAAAAATCATCAAGGGGGACAAAAGACATCAAAGAGAGCCAGGGTACCCAACTTCTGAGGCCTCTGAGGCATGGAAAGCTCTAAAGCTTGAATCCATGGCTGATCTTGGCTTTATTAGTAAACTAAAATCATTTGGGAACTTGGTTACCAAGTCAAAATTTTATTATATCATAAGAAAATAACAAATAAGCTGCTATTTTGACGTGCCAAGGAGGTAAAGAGCAACTTAGACTCCTGTTAACATGTCAATTCTTAACAAATTTCCATGGATAAACTACAAAAGAGTAATCAAAACCCTTTTTGGCTTAGTATCCATTGATCTACCTCATAGCAACCAGCCATATACTGCTATTTGCAATTCTACATACAAATGAGGTCAAAACTTCAAAAATTCGTTAAAAAGAAAATTCTTGATGAATCTTTCTGAAGTTTCAGGACCAATTGAGAACTGTATAATTCATATAAAAACCAAAAAGAATAATACTTTTATGAGTAAAACTGAAAGTTTTACCTCCAGTCCATTTTTGATGATTCCACGTGAAATACTGAATCTTTAAAAATTCACAGAAAATACACTCTGAGATGAAATTTCCAATACCATTGGTAGATTTGAGAAATAAATGATTATTTTTGAATAAAAGAATATTTACAGTTATTCCTTTTTTTATCCTTAACCATAAACGGGTTGGTAGTCATGTAAAAGCATAAATTAAGTAATTATGATAATCTTATGTGACAACAGATGATGCAATCAATAATCCAAAAAGGTTTATTGTTTTTCTCACTAACTGGATTTTCAGTTTTCTCCATGGAATGCCTCTGTGAGCTGTATTAGACTTAAAAGAGGCCTCCTCCTGCTGTTTTTCCAAATCATCACATTATTTTATTATAACTTTATTACCAACAAGTAAGTATTAGTTCAAAACTTTTCTTAAGTGTTTCATTCTTTCAGAATCAATCAGAAAGACTTGAAATCATATAAATAAACTACATATTGTTGTAATACTGTTTCAAATCGATTTTAGATCCTTCAAATCCACAATTATCCATCAAATTTCTCTACTTTTATCTTTAATAAGCTCTTTGGAGTATTAGTGAGATTTATCTTAAATTCTTAAGGTTTTTCTCTAGTAATTTGTTTCTTCAATAATTATATTTATAGTTATTCTTACATAAGATAATTATATATTGAAATAATTTTATTATTTTAATAAAGAAGGTTTATTATTAAATACTTCTTGTCATTGATTCTAGTAGACAATTACTGCTTACTGTTATAATCACTAGTAGTGTATGACAAGTAAAAGAAATAATTAATTAATTATTTAATCATGGTTAAAATAATTCTTATTATTATATTTCATAAGAAGAGTCATAGTACTGTTGATTAATAGTAATATTATCAACAGTTTCATAGACATATCTTACATTATGAGTATCTTAGGATGCCCTTTGGGATTAAAAATGCTTGATTTCATCATGGAAGAATGATTAAAGACATATTCCACACAGAATCAACTAAAGGATGGATCACTATTTATATTGATGATATAGCTATATGTTCAGACTCATGGCCTTTGCACCTTGAAAGAATTGAAAAAGTACTAGAAAAAGCTGCAGAAGTGAATATGAAAACTATATTTAAGGAGCTCAACTTTGGGTTTGAAAAACTCAAAGAACTTGGACATTTAGTTTCAGGATTAAGATTGGGTATTGAAGATAAAAGTAGAAGCAGTGTTACTTAAGCCTATACCCCAGAATAAACAATAAATGATGTCTTTTCTTGAAATTTCAAGTTAATATAGGTAGAATCTGAAGGATTTTGCAATTATAGCCAAGTCAATCTAAAGAATCTGTGATCAAACAAAAGTATTTGATATGAGACCAGAGATGATTAAATCATATGAGAAGATCAAGAAGGCCCTCACAGAAGCAACTTTACTTCTCATGCCTGACTGGAATATACCTTCCAAGTTGTACATTGATGCATGTGGAAATGAATTATGGGAAGCCCTACATTAAGTCCAATTTATTCATGACAAACCAACATAAGGACCAGTTCATTATATTGGAAGAAAATTAAATCCAACGCAAGCCAAATGGAATGCTTATATTTGGTATGGGCACTTGAGAAATTACACTGCTATCTTGACGGAAGTGCTTTTGAAGTAATGACTGACTTTAATGCAGTAAAATAACTTCTGAACATAAAGATACACAACAGGCACATGTTGAGGTGGCAAGTAGCCATTCAATAATATAGTGGAAATATGACTATAGCTCATAAGAAAGGAAGTATACATAAAATTTCTGATGGACTTAGAAGGTGGGAATTAGCCAATACCCCTGATAACCTAGCTTATGTATCTCTAGAAGAAGAACCAAAGATATCAATTGAAGGAAGTAAAATAACTTATATTGGGACTGAATGCTTTGAAGAAGTCAGAGATTCATATAAAAAAACAATAATTGCCCTATTTTGAAATCCTTTATGGATGAAGACTGTAATGAAACAGCTTTGGTTAGTTCACTTGATGAAATATGTAAAGCTTCCTATTCTGAAGGGATATTTAACCTGTTTGAAGGCATAATCTACCACAGAACTATAAATTATTTCTTAATGTAATTATGAAGTGTATCTATTATCAATAAAGTTCTTCATGAATTTCATGATAGCATCTATTTTGGGCACCCATCAGAGGACAGGAAAAGTGAGAAAGTCAAGAACTGTGCATAGTGGCCATCTTGAAGAAAAGAAACCATTGAGTATTGCCAAGCTTGTGACAGATGCCAAAAAGCTAACAGGAGCACAGGAAAGAAATTTGGACTTATGATCCATATTTAAGAACCAAAATCCCCTTGATAAGTTGTTCACATGGATCAGGTCACAGAACTCCCTCCAAGTGGTGACAAAGGGTATAGTTCTTGCTTACTCATTATAGACCAATATAGCAAAACTACCATATTCTTACCATGTCATCAAGATGAAAATGCTATTGATACAGCACTTTCTCTAGGGAATAGAGATATTTTTTATACAGGGTTATTTAAAAATATCATAGGTGACAGAGACACTAAGCTCACATCTGAGCTTGGGACCCAAATTAATGAATAGTTTGGGACCAAGTTGTCATTTTCTACAGAATACCCTCCTCAAACAATTGGGCTGGAAGAGAGAATTATTCAAAATATAGAGGAAATTATAAGGAGATTATGTGCCTATGGATTAGATTTCAAAAAATAATTTTTCTTTACCCATGACTGTTGCACTTTAATACCTGCATTAGAACTGGAATATAAGACATCAGTGCATTTTTCCACAGGTCAGACTCCTGCTATGCTAGAGAAAGGATGTAATGCAATACTCCCAGAGGACAAACAGAGGAAAGACTTAATTGAAGTTCATCCTAAAACTTCCAGCTTCAAGATCATGCTTGGTAAAGTGAAACATCATGCAAAAAAGAGAATAAATGATGCTTTTGAATATGTAAAACAGAAGTGGGACATGAGTCATAAAGTACCAGACTTCAAAGTAGGGGAATTAGTTCTAACTTCAACCTGAAATTTTAATAATATCAGAGGCCCAAAGGAGCTCAAAGATTCTTATGTAGGAAATTTTTTAATAATTTATTTACATGGAACCAATGAAGTTAAATTGGAATTGAGTTTTGAAATGGAAAATAAAGATCCCACCTTCCCAGCCAGCTTTATAAAGTCTTATCAACCAGCTGATGAAGAATTGTTTTATTTGAGGAACCCAGCTGATTTAACTGTACCACCAGTGGAACAGAATGAAGAAAAAAATATGAAGAAAGTAATTGAAGAAAGGAGACTTATAGTTAGATTTAAATAGAATATCTTTTTGGATATAAAAACCCAGTACATGGAGATCAAGGGATGGAAGAATGAGATATACCTGACTCAGATAAAAATTTGGGAAGATTTACACATTACAAAGGACCACAAGCCTTAATATTCCTATAAATTTGTTTCAATGAATTTATCTTAGTAATATTAAGAGGTTGGAAATCTGAAATTAACCCCCTTTTGGGGCTTTTTTTTCTTCTTGAGATCATTAGAAAAATTGTAGTACAACTCCATTTTTTGGTGGGAGGGAATGTGAGCCTTGAGGTATAATTTACATGACCAATTAGGCCATAATTAATATTAAAAAATTCTTAACTATGCAAAACTCATAAGTAATTCATATATCCAAAATTCATCATTCAAGAAAAGATGAATATCCTTTTTGTGAGTACATGAATCCATAGATTCAAGGCCAGATTTGGATTCTACACAAAGATTGACCTAGGGTAGCTTTATAGAGGGAATAAGATTAAATTGACTCTATGAGGTAGTAATATTGAAAATACTTCAACACCACATAGAACATTTGGAAAAGTTTTGCTTTTCTGAATTTCATGCCAAAATATTGGGAATGTGAGACATCCCATGTGAAATATACACTAAGAATGGTGTTATGCATATTTGTGGCACTTAATATTACAGTATCATTACATACATGTTTGGTACACCCATAGTGGATATCAGTCTTGAAGCCTGAATTACTATTTTTGACATGAAAATAGTTGAAGGGGACAAAAGACATTAAAGAGAGACAAGGTATCCAACTTCAGAGGACTCTGAGGCATGGATAGCTATAAAGCTTTCATAAGTGGCTGAACATTGCCCAATAAGTAGACTAAAACCTTTTGGGAACTCGGTTACAAAGTTAAAGTTCCATTGAATCATAAGAAAATAGAAAATAAGGAGGTAATGAGCAACTATTACTTATCCAAGAATATAAATTATTAATTATTTCCCATGAATAAAACTTAAAAGAGCAGTTGAAACACTTTTTGGATTAGTATCCATACATTTACCTTATGGAAACCAGCTATTACTGTGCTATTTACACTTCCATGTAGAAATAAGGTAACAAATTCACAAAATTATTAAAATACAATTCCAAGTGAATATTTATGAAACCTTCAGGACAAATTTGGAAAGACATAATTGATATAAAAGCAAAAAAGAATTATGTGTTCATATTTCAAATTGAATGTTTTAATTACAGTTCCTTTTTTATGATTCCTGGCAAAGCACTAGATCTTCAAAAATTCACAGAAAATACAATCTGTGATTAAATTCCCAATAAGATTTATAACCTTTAGAAATTCATATTATCATAAAAGAAAAGAATATTGACAGTTTTTATTACTTTATTTTGTAACCATAAATGGGTTGGCAGTCATGTAAAATGACTTACTTAAGTAATTATGATAATCTTGCATGAAAACAGGCTGTGTAGCCACTAACTGAAAGAGAATTAATAGTTTCCAGCTCATTTTTTTTCTCAATTTCTTTTTTTCCAAATAGTCATATTATCAATCATATCACTAGTATGAAAAAGTAAGTATTAGTTAACTCTTTTCTTAATTGTTTTAAATCTTTCAGAATCAATAACAAAAATGTGAGATCATAGAGACATAATATTCCGAATGGTATTTGGCTGTCATATTATTGTATTACCATTATAGATGAAATTTGGAGCTTTCAAATCCACAAATAATCCTTAAAATCACTCTATCAATCCTTTTCAAAGTATTATTAGAGTATTGGTGAGTCTTTTCACTTAATTGTTGAAGTTTTTCTCTAGTTGTAGTTTCATTCAAGAATTATACTGACAACCATTCTTGCAAAAAAAATTTTTCTATTATTTCAATAAGAAGTTTCATTAATAATAATTCATGTAATTGGTTCTAATAGACAATTACTTCTTACTGTTATAATAACTAGTAGTGCATACAAATTAAAAGAAATAATAAATACACTAATTAGTTATTTGTGGTTATAATAGTATTATGTATTATATTTAATAAGAGCAGTAATTGTACTCTTGATTAATGTTAATATTATTAGGAGTTTCATAGAGACATCTTACAGCCATTGAGGTCAATAAGAAGTCTTTCAGGAACTTCAATATTTAAAAATAAAGTATGCATTATGAATGGCAAACATATGAAAAGAAATATAATTTGTACAGAATATTTAGCAATGCCACTGGTTCAGGGGTCATCAAAGATGATGAGGTAAAGGGTATCAATACAATGGCTGATAAGCTGGAAATCATGTATCTGTATTACAAGGCTGGCTCACTGGTACAGATTAAGTCCCTACTCACATTTCAAATCCTAGGAAAGTGAGGTCATAAATACACAAAGAAGGATTTTTTTGATAGCTCAAATAATTCTATTAAGAGTACATGTAGATTTAGCCACCTATCAGAAAACCTTTTCTTAAGGGGGTTAATTTATCTTAGGAGTACAAACTGACAATATACCAATGAGCCAGCCTTACTGTTTTATAATGGACCAGATAATTTATGAGCTCAAAATCCCAATATCACACTAATTGCTACATTTGATTTGAAGGAGGAAGATTTGGTTTCAAAAAACAAAGAGAAAATTGATCCAAACCATCATGTCAATATTCTTCTTGATCTTTGAATATCAATACTAATTAATGAGATCACACAAAATTTCATGTTTCAACACTTTAAGAAATAAATAATGAAACATTTCATTAGAGTATAGAATTGGGGTAGTAATCAAGTGTGGCAGATCAATATGTAATCATCATATATTATGGAATTGAGGGCTCTTAAGCTGTCTAATGGGATGCCATTCTTATTAAAGCTACAAAATTCAGATATAAATCTAATTGAATCTCAAAAAAGGTTTGGAAATTTAAACCCAAATGATCATAGTGGTGGGTGGAAAAAATAAAGACATGTTTTTTCACCATCTTACACAAATTTATTGGAAGTGAAAACAAATAGTGAGTCATGATAATTCATTTTCATTATTTAATGCACATTTTATTTTTGAAAGTCTATGAAGCCTCTCAAATTCAACAGTCAAAGTGGAATAAAGAAGAATGTAATGACAAAAAAGTGTAAGAGAACAAGAAAATTGAACATAAAGAAGTCTTGAGGGAGATGCAAGTGGATTATTTTCAGGAGAAGGAGGCAGGGATCAGCTCTTTGAAGATAAAAACATATTGAGAATAAATTGGGATTTTAGGAAAGAAAAATTAATCATGAATTGAATTTTGAGAAAGAGTAATTTAACAAGGAAATGGAATATAAAGGGAAGAAATCCTATATGTACTTGAAAATTGCAGATATGAGCTCTTCCATACCTTTTTCCAAGGTAGAGAAAATATTTTCATCACTTAATAATTGCTTGTGGTATGTAGAAATATAGCTCCTCCATTTATTTATTTATTTTTCATACAATAATGAGTTCAGTTTGATTACAAGGACAAAGATTCAATAAAACAAATATTTTGAAATGATATTAATGAAAAGAAGTGAATAAAGTTGTTTTTGGATCTGTGGTACATATTAATTTGAATAATAGTCAATTAAATTTTTCAAAAAGAGTTTTTTTTTCTGCAATTAAATAAAACATTTTTGTTTAACTCAATGTAAAAAGAAGTTTTTAGAAATGTAAAAAGGTGTTTTATAGACTGTGGTATGTTTCATTATTCAAAACTAATATCTTCAAATCCCTCCTCATTTATTAAATTCTGTATTTTTTCACACACCACCATCAAAAAGAAGCTAACCAACAAGGATTCTTTTAGTAATATTTTTTTTTGTTGTCTGAAAATTCAATATAAACTACTTCCAACCCTTTTGGTTTGAAATATCTAGGATAATAACAAATACTTCAGCTTTGGTCTAGAAAACTCTTGATAATAATGCTTATTCAAAGTAATAAAGATGCTCTCAAATAAAATATCTAGGTTACTCACTAATAGTATATGTTTGTCGATTAAAATCTTAATAATAATACTTTTTATTAAGAGTAATACAGCTGTCCTCAAGTGAAAATATAACAAAATTGAACATTATAGCCACAAAGATGAATATAATAATAATTATTATTATTATTAGTAACAAAACCATATTAAAAACTCATAACATTAAAAATTTCAATAATATAATTTATAATAAATATATAAAAATAATATTATTACTATATTATTGTTATATATCACAAAAAATTATAATAATGAAACCATAAAGGATCTACCAGAGAAAATTACATTTTATTTAAATAAATCAAATCAAGGAATAAGGAATATTAGATAATATCTATAAAAGAATTACTATACAAAAACATGTAATTATAATTATAATAATGATTCTATAAAAAATAAATTATTGATAGAAAGCTCACTTGATAGTTATCAATTGAGAGGAAGATCCCAAAACAGGTCATAAGAGATCATAAAATGAAAGAAATCACAACATGCCAGAATTAAGAATTAAGGATTTTTTGGAGGATTTGCGGATTCTAAAAAATATCTTCAAGAAATATTGTACAAAATAAAACAAGTGTTAAGGATTATACAAATAACTACAATTAAATTATAAGTTTTAAATCATGTATTTATAGAAATTATAAATAATAAAACAATGAAGAATTACTTAAAGTAATATGTGATTTCATTAAGGAAATATTATTCTTTGGAGAATTAATTTGTACTGATTGATGAGCAGAAAAAAAAATTAAATGGTTCCTTTTATTCCTTAAGAGTCTGCCTCTATGATAACAGATTTTGTTCAAGTGTGTGCACTCATAAAAACTGGGACAAACTCATCAAAAATTGATTTTTTACTTAGAAACTTTGAGTTACAGTTATTATTCTGAGCTCCAAGGAACTATAAGCTTAATTTGTGCTTATTACTTTTGGGTTTCAATATGAATAAAGTCCATTTATTCCAAAATTCATTTTTTTAATATCTTGAAAATACAATTTCAAGAAAAAATATTTTATTAAGATTTTTAATTAATCTTCCAGAAATCTTAATTTGCATCAAGAATAATGAAAGCAGGCATTCTAAAGGCTAAATATCCAAGATTTCTACTATAAAAGATACCAAATTTCTCACATATATACATATAGAATTATATTGAAAGCTTTGGAAAACTTCAAGCAAGTTCATTGATAAATGGAATCTTTATGAATTTTTGAACTTGTTTCTTTTTTCACATAACAATAGCAAGAGTCACCAAAACTTGAATTTTGACAATTCTTAAATGATTTTGAATTTAACTTCAAGATAATTTTAGCTTATTAAAACTTCATTAAGATTTTGGAGTTCTCGAATCCTTGATTGCAAGCCTGTTTCAGGGATTTACCTTTTGGTAGCTTGTAATTCCTGTCTAAATGGAGGATAAACCCTTACAAAATTTTGAATTAAATCAATTTATGATTTTAAACCTTGAATAAGGTTCATAATAATTCAATACAGGAGGAAAAAAGTATTTGGGCTCTTGCAGATCTCAAAAGCTGGGTACCCTGGCACCTTTTGCTATTTTTCCTTTTGTCCCCCCTTTTGCATGGATTTTGCCAATTTCTTTATTTAAAGCCATACCATGGATTAGAATAAGTTTTAATTGAAGCCAAACAGGATCCACATTCTTCATGGAGAATCCTTAGAAAATTAAGTAACTAAAGAAAAAACCTTAGTTTTAACACAATTTTTGTAGGTTGACATAAACCTTATGTAGCTTGAATTTGTAGTTAAAGGTGGCAATTCAATTTTTTATTAAATTTCAATGAAATTGTATAAGCCACTATGAAAAGAAGATCTACCCCTTGTGGTTGGGGTAGAGGGTCTAATTTGCTTTCAACCAGGGTTCAAACGTTGGCTCTAGGCTTTAAATAATATTGCAGATACTTTCAGCTACAGCTTTGTTCATTCAGAATTTTACTCAATTCAAAGGGAAGATTATGGATTTTTCATGATTTTCATTTGGTTCCTCATAAACTACATATACACTATTTATTAATAAAAAATCATCAATGGAGCTCATTCCTGAAACCAAAAGAAGCATCTTTCATAAGGATCTGTGAAGGAGTTCTACCTAATTTCCATTGTCTTTTCTATGTGAATGTCACAATGCTGTCTGCCAGACCTCAGCAAAGGGAACTCTTGCCAAAAAGGCTATTAAACCGGTTGAAAGACCGATTAATACTGGCAAGTTGTAGATCACATTCCACCATGTGACAGTACCCCCGGGTTTAGGGCACTGCGTCCCGAAGTGCATGTAACTGATGGTATTACCCATGTCTCCCTCATGGAGTTACATCAGTCACAACAGGAGCCTACAAGGAACCCCCAAGGGGCAGAACCCTTGTACGCCAATGGAGCGGAAAACCCAGCGATTTCTGGTTGTTTGATTGAGACCTCCTCTTGTCTCCAACCGGAATCAAACCCATGACGTTGGTAACCGGTTTATTGTCACAATGCTGTCTGCCAGACCTCAGCAAAGGGAACTCTTGCCGAAAAGGCTATTAAACTGGTTGAAAGACCGATTAATACTGGCAAGTTGTAGATCACATTCCACCATGTGACAGTGAAATAATTAATTAATGTCACATGTGCCCAAGATTATGAAACTTTGAGCTGTGAATATTCTTGAATGAATAATTTCAAAAACACAAAAAAATTGAATAAATGAAGAAATTTTGAAAGAAATCTTCCACGAAATCATATTTTACTGTTTTATTCAATACTTCATGTATTTTTGAGAATGTATGTGAGCCTTGAGATATATTTTACATACCCTAATAGGCCACAATTATCTTAAAAATGAATTTTTAATTATGCATAACTCATAAGTCATGCATATATCCAAAATTCATCATTTTTGATTTCAGAAAAGATGAATAACTTTTTATTGGGTAAGTAAATCCATGGATTTATGGCCAGATTTGGATTCTACACAGAAATTCACCTAGGGTAGCTCCATAGAGTGAATAAGCTCAAATTAACTCTTTGAGGTGGTAAAATGGAAAATACTTCAATACCACATCATCAATACCACATAAAAGATCCGTGAAAATTTTTGTTTTTCTTAATTTCATGCCAAAATAATGGGAATGTGAGAAATCCCATGTTACATATACACTAAGAATAGTGTTATGCAGGTTTTGAGCACTTAATATCATGGTATTCCTATATGGACTTTTGGTATACCCATAGTGGATATCTCACTTGAAAGCTTAAATTTCTATTTTTACGTGAAAAATAAGCAAGGGCGACAAAAGACATCAAAGAGAGCCAGGGTACCCAACTTCTGAGGCCTCAGAGGTGTGGATAGCTCCAAAGCTTGGATCCATGCCTGATCTTGACCTAATTGGTAAACTAAAACCTTTTGGGAACTTGGTTACCATGTTACAACTACTGTAAATCTTAAGAAAATAGCAAATAACCTGCTATTTTGACGTGCCAAGGAGGTAAAGAGCTACTTAGACTCCTGTAACCATGTCAATAATTAATCATTTTCCATGAATAAACCCCAAAAGAGTAATTAAAACCCTTTTTGGACTTGTATCCATTGAATTACCTCATAGCAACCAGTGAAACACTGATATTTGCAATTATATGTAGAAATGAGGTAAAAACTTCAAAAATTCATTAAAAATACAATTCTTGATGAATCTTTCTGAAACTTTCGGGACTAATAGAGAGCTGTATTATCTACGGTACAACAAAAAAGAATTATGGTTTTACTAGTAAAATTCAGAGTTCTACTTACAGTCCATATGAACCTTTGAGATATGACCACATACCCAAAAAGGTCACAAGAAATATTTAATATAATTATACATTAAAAATAAGTACTTTTAAAAATGAAAAAATACCACAAATTGGCATAAAACTTGGTTTAACTGAAAACACAATGAATAAAAATGTGAAATAAATTAGACCATTGGATTCCCCATGGTAAAATACACATATACCATTTTTATGGCATATCTGTAAAGTCAATATTTAATAAGTTATAAGTAATAATACCTTATAAAATACACAAATCCTTATTTATTTCAAAAGACAATGAGAAAAAAAGTGAAGTAAATGGTACCAGTTGATTCTCCATAAAATTCCACATATAAAACAATTAAGAAGCTAAGCTTCAAAATCAATACTTAAGGAATTAACATGAATATATGCACTTTTTTGGTCAATGCATATATTCAAGGGTTTTAGCTAGTGTCTTCTGAATTATGCATGATAGAGTGATGAACCAAAAATAAAATCATCACATAATTACTGTAGAAATACAGAAATGAAGTTTCTTTCACAAGTTATGAACAAGGTTAAAACCTGTAAGGAATTATTGATTAAAATCAACAGAGCTGTTGACCACTTTGTTGTGAAAGTGGTCCAAACTTAAAAAAAAGTGGACAGTTAGATTCTACTAGTTCATTTGTGAAGAATGATGTATTTTTTTATTATAATATTCAAGGTATAAACCCTTGAAATCATAGTTTGAAGTTTAAAATATTAAATTTTGACAGAAAAGATGAGTTACAAGAAAAATCATCAAAAATAGAGTTTTGATGATGTAATGAAATGCTCTTGGCAGAATAATACGGTTATTCCAAGCTATTAGAATTCACTCTCTGAATGGCTGTAGCGTGTAAATATTAAAAGTTATTAAGGATCAAAGCTTGAGCTTAATTTGATCATTTATGATCACTCACTGTAACCTTAAATTAAGTTTAACAGTCATATGAGTGATACAATTGGTGAATACTATTAGTTTATGATTAAAACTAATCAAATTCACGAATTTTGGGGTTCTTCCAAGTCTTTGATGTCATCAAACTTAGAGTTATAGTGATAACTCTAAATAATGGCGTAATAATGATGTAATATGGTTTGATCATGATGTAATCATCAACAAACCTTAAAATATTGATCGATCCCAGTGGATATGATCAGTACACGTCTACTATAGGCCTGTTGGACTCTAGGAGGGAGGTATTTACTATAAATAGAGCTCTTTTTACTCTGTTTTCCCCTCAGACGCATCAAAAACATTAAATCAATACAATAAACAGGTAATTTCTTTATTATTTATATAAAAACTTTTATATTATCAAAGACCAAAGATCATCTTATCATAATCATCAATTTTGACTTGATTAAATTATTTATTTATCTGTTTTTGTTAAAAATCTCTCTAAAATCTCATTTCCACATAAAAATCAAGAATATTTGTAATTTCTCTATTTTTTATTGTAAATACAATTTGGATAAATTGCATTTATATTATTTGGCGTAAAATATCTCAAAATTATTATATTAAGTATTCCAAGTAGGTTTTTTTCTCTTATTATAATAATTTTTTCTCTATTATTCTTTTAATAATTCTTTAATTAATATAAATAGTATTTATATTAATTTATAGCTTCAATACTGGTAATATTATTGTTATTAATTGTTTTTTATTAATAAAAAACAATTTTTTACGCCTTTATTATTTGTTTCTAACAATAATAAAGTGCCCTTGAATATATTAATTATTTTATATTAATATATTCATTTTATTATATTATATTTTATAATATAAATTATATTATCGTATTTTATTAATAATATAATTATTTTTATGCCATAATTATAATAATTCTTTATTATTATAATTATTATTATCTTATTTATTTCATTTATAAGGACATTCATAGTACAATAAGTAAAATATTAGTAATTTTTACTTATTGTTTCATAGTCAAACCTTACAGTCCATTTTTGGCTATTCTACGTGAAACACTGAATCTTCAAAGATTCACAGTAATTACAACCTGTGATGAAATTGCCAATAACATCGATAAATTTGAAAAATCAATGATTTTTTTGGAATAAAAGAAGATTTACAGATGTTACTCCTTTTATTCTTAACCATAGGGGGGTTGGTAGTCACGTAAAAGCATCAATTAAGTAATTATGATAATCTTATGTGACAAAAGATAATGCAATCAATAATCCAAAAAGGTTTATTGTTTTCTCACTCACCGGTTTTTCAGTTTGCTCTATGGCACACCTCTGTGAGCTGTTGTTGACTTAAAAGAGGCCTCCTCTTGCTGTTTTTTCCATATCATCATCTTATTATCATTTAAATCATTATTACCAACAAGTAAGTATTAGTTATAGCTATTCTTAAGTGTTTAAATCTTTTGGAATTAATCAGAAAGACGTGAAATCATAGAATCCAAATATATATTGTTGTAATACTGCTATAAATTCATTTTGATCCTTAAAATCCACAATTCCATGTCAAATCCCTCTATCTTATCTTTCAATAAGCTCTTTGGAATATTAGTGAGTGATTTATTTTTAATTCTTAAAGTTTTTCTCTAAAATGAGTTTTCTTCAAGAATTATCATTATAATTATTCTTGCAAAAGATAATTATATATTAAAATAATTTTATTATTTTAATAAAAGAAGTTTTATTATTAAAGTCTTCTTGTAATTGATTCTTGTAGTCAATTACTTGCTCACTGTTAAAATCACTAGTAGTGTTTAACACGTGAAAGAAATAATTCTTTAATTATTTAATTGTGGTTATAATAACATTTTGTTATTATATTTCATAAGAACAGTCATAGTACTGTTGCTTAATAGTAATATTATCATCAGGTTCATAGACACATCCTACAATGTATAACCTGAAACTTAAATATTCATTTGATAAATAAATAGTTTTTTTACTTACTCATTGATATCCTACCTTTCTTATGAAAACCTTATTTCTGAAAGTCTGTGAGGTTTAATTTCTAGCCATTCTTTTTTTGGAAATAAGGAGTGGTGTTTTTTTCAAATCTTTGTACTCTTATCTACATTATTAAACATTTTCTACTAAGATCAATTCTCAAAGTATCATAAAATTCTTCAGTGTAATGAGAAACCCTCATTATCAAAGATCTGTTCTAATTCAAATATCCTTTCATGTTGAGCTTAATCATCCTTGAAATAATATTGTCCTCAAGAAATTTAACTCAGTTTTTCTCCGAATTTTTGAAGTTTTTTTCATTCCTCATCATTATTCACACTTAATCCATTTCCTCACAAATTTGGAAATAATGAAAGTATTAAGTTCCTACAGTGCCCATTAATGGTTCACTCTTCTTCATATTCAGGAAAATTATGTATTGAAATAAATTTTGATTCCTTCTTGGAAATTTTTCTTAGTGGTAAAAATCTCATTTTTTTTACAAGTTTCTTTGTAAACAGTCCAAATAATTATCATGAGAAATTTTCATAAGAAGTGATTTTTTTTTGAATTCAAACTTTATCATTGAATTTTAATTTTTTATTTTTATTTAAATTTGAGTTTATCTTAAATATTTGTATGTGTTTTTTAGTTGATAATAAAAAATCAATTTTTGGTTTTGATTTTTTGTAAATTTGTTTCTAATTTTTGTTATGTTTTCAAAACAAAAAATGACTTTCTTTTATTCTTCTTTTCATTTTATTAACCTGTTCTAATTTTTGTTTTTTTGAAAATTTACATTTTTTTACATTTTTGATTTAATTTTATTTTTTTATGTTTGTGGGGTGCAAATATGCCAAATCAGTGAAACACTGATCTGGAGTATTTGCACCCCCCAAAAAAAAGAAAAAAATTAAAAAAAACTAAAATAAACAATCAAAAATTAAAAAAGCAAAATAAATGCAATAGTCATAACATCCAAAAGATTCAAAAAAATGAAGAAATCACAAAAGCTCAAGGATTTGAAGGAATGCAAAAGTCCAAAGAAATAAAATTCAAAATTAAAAAAATAAAAAGAATAAAAAATAAAAATATAAAAAGAAATAAAAAAGTCAAAAAGTAAAAGAATAAAAATAAAATAAAACAAAGTAATAAAAGTAAGAAATAAAAAGATTGATATTGGAGAATCTGCAAATGAAACATTCAAAAAAAATTGAAAATTTAAAACCAATAAGATAAACAAAGTAAAAATACAAGAAAATTACTCAAAATATCCAAAAATCACTGAAAATAACCAAAAATTAAAAAAAAACAAGAATGAAAAAAAATAATTTTGTATAAAAAAGTAATAAAGTGATAAAATAAATAAAAGAAACAAATTCAAAAAGCCAAAGTAATTAATTACAACAAAAAAACATTCAAAAATGCAAAAGTTCACTGTGATTGAAAATAATATTAGTTGAATTTAGAAAGCATTTGACAAAGAAATTGATAAAAAGGAAGTTAAGAAAAATTAAAATTGATATGAAATAAAGAAGAAAATGTTCAAAAATAGTGTAGAAGAATTAGGAAGCATGTTTATTCAGGAAATGCTATATATATCAAAAATCATATGTTTTCATGTAAAAAATACCTGTGGATCAGAATATATTCAATTTATAATTTACTTGAACTTTTGTGGTTGTATCATAAAACCATCAAAAGACATTGAAAAAAGCACAAAGGCCAAAGATATTACATTTTTTGGAATGGGTGATAATCTTATTGAGTGTCTTTCTTTTAAATAATTAAAGTAATTTTATGTGTGAGTAATTTGAATTAATCACCACAGACATACTATTTTGTGTTTTATAATTTATCAATCTAAAATAATAGTGAGTTATTAATTAATCCAATATCTCAGTTGTGTCCAACTTGACTACAACCCAGCCAAGGCAAGTAGTTTGGAAAAAGGTTTGAGCCAAATTTGAATGAAGTTGAAATTTTTTCATCAAAATTTTCAAAGAAATCAAAAAAATAGCACAAAAAGTATTTTAAGCAATATTTATTTATATGATGACTCCTGGAGGTATCAATATTTTCAAAAATGGACCCAATTTTTAACCAGCTATAATTTGATTCAACAATCACAACAAAGTTCCAAAGCATAATATGCTTATCTTTGAATAATATTGCTGAAGATTTTATAGAAGGTGTTTTTATCAATAAAAATTTGACAAATCTACCATTTAAAAAATGCTGTCCCTAAAAATTATTAAAATTTCTGAAACTAGATAGTAGAATTATGATAATTTGATTATAATTTTCATTGAGAATAAACATGAAAAATTGGTTTAAAGATTGACTTCAATTACTTCCACCCTTATTTGTCTCAATCAAGAAAACAAAAAAAATAACCCCAAATTATTACCATGTAATTCTGTTACTTTTTTCTCCCATTTTGTAAAAAAACATTTGAGAACATGCTTTTTTTCAAGAGAATTGATCCTTTTGTCTGTATAAGAACATAATTTAGTTTTGAGAGATTGTATAAATTAGAAATCCCCCTTTTCAGATTCAAAAGTTTCATTTTTGTAAATATTTATAAAAAGATGTTTTGAATGAAGGAAGTGAATCACATTTTTTTAGAAAAATTCTCAAGTCTTGCATATATATAAGCTGAATTGATAGCTTATGAACAAATTAAAGATAAAAATCTGGCACAAAATCATAATAAATAAGTATATGTTAATGTATATATAGATATATATAGCTTTAGCTTTAGAATTCTGAATAAAATTCTTATCTTAAAGGAAGAGTTCAACAAATGAAAGGGAACTACACAATTGAATTATTTCTCCAATTCACTCTCCAGGGGATTAAGAATATTGGTATTGTATCTTATAGAGCTCATTACTTCCATAAAATTATGGGAATCTTTCAATTGATATCTTTAAATATATTTTCTTCTTGTGAAGGAAATGGGAACATATAATTGAATATGTTTGCTTATAAGCCACAGTTGAAGGGTATCAGAAATTGAAAATATCTGAAAGGTGTATTCTTGTAAGAATAATATTTTAGATATTCCAGGCTTAAGAAGTAGATAACATGAAAGAAAAAGTTTAGATTAAGAAGTGAAATTAGTACATTCCACAAAATCAGCTGTACCACTAGCTTGAGTTTATCAAATTGATGAAGTTTAATTAAGATTATAATAAAGCATGAATGCGTCATTAAAGCGTATGAATTGGAGGGGGAGATTTCAAATTAAGCATATAAATTTCAAGCCCAAAAAAAAAGGTATTATATTTGAATTTTATTGTGACTCTCTTCATCTAATTCTGAATATCTACAAAATTGACCACATTTATAGAATGATTATTTTTTCAAGAGTGTTAATTTTCCTTTTTGTCAATTAGGTATCAATAGAAATATAAAGGGGCATTTATTTTTCTGAATAGATATTTCAGATTTATAAATATAATCGATAAATTGAAAGAGATAATTATGAATGATGAAATGGAACCATGGTAATCAAGCTATGATTAGTAAAGAAAGGGAAATATAAGATAAAATGTGAAATCAATTTCAAAGAATTTCTTGAAAGAAAGAATTCTTTTGGAAAAAATAAGAATGACAAGATTTAATAAGAACATCATGGAGGTTTAATTTCCTTAAAGTGATGACTAACCTCAATTGAGATTTGAGCCTGCACAGAAACTTGAAAATTATTTCCTGAATATTATATTATGCACACCTTAGTACAGATAGGCAATCAAAAGAGCAATATTATTCATATCAAGAATAAAAACATATGAGTTTATGATTATGTTTTGAGATTGTTAGTTTTCAGAAGGAGAAGGAATTGTTTGTCCTGTTTTAATTTGGAAACATGATCATGAGCTTGCTGATTTTTCTCTGTAAGATAAAAAGCATGGAGAAACTGAGTGAAAATTGATTCCCCCACCACAGTAGGATATAATAAGATTTTTCATAATATACTCAATATAAAATATATACTAGTCCATAATTAATTCCCATGAAGTGGTTTATATGTTTTGAAACTGTTGGATATATTAAGCTTTGTGTGCTATGGCAATAAATAATTTTTGAGTCATAATAGGCATAAGGTTCTTTCTATCATGGGAAAGAGGTTTGAAAATGATTTAATCCTAGAATTTACGAAAATGGGAAGACTTTTTTGTCTTAATTTTAAAATTAATGATCAGATTTGAGGAATAATAGAGAGAGAGAAGACTATAATCAGTTATTTCTTTTGGAAAATTTCTTTTGAGCCTGATACTCACAAGAAATTTAAAAAGTGTTCCCCAATTATTGAAGAAGGAAGTGATATATTTTGATTGGTATTTGATTTCTGGGAAGAAAGCTCAATAAAAGGTTTTGGGAAAAAGATATAATTAAACATACAAATTTTGTTTCCTTTGTGAGTGAGAGAAGTTGATTATGATTAATTACCTAAAAAGAAAAACTTTGATTTAAATACTTTTAAGGTTGGAAACATTGTGTCAAAGCCACTACCCAGGTATAAGGGTTTTCAATCTTAACCCCACCCAAACTTGGCAAACCAGCACTTCATTGTATGTAATCAGTTTCAGAAAATCTTCTTTCTGAAACATGCATACAGTCTGGCTCATCAATACATCCTAAAAACACTTGTACAGACTGGATTAACCAAATAAAGTTTTGGATTCACAATTCTGAAGCTGTATGATTACTCTACTTCACCACAATTCTTGTACAGACACTGTACATCCACACAGGGGCTGTATTATCCAAATAAATCAAAATCAAGATTAATCTAAGGAAAATTCACTCTTTGAATCAGGGCTGGTGGATTCTCACATATACCAGACCCTCTTTCTCCCCATGGGGACTTCTCCCAGGTTAGTTAATATAGTTGGTTTATTATTCAATAAATGTTCTTACTATTCTTTTGGTATTATATTTATTGGTTTTAAGTTAGCCTTTGCCTTTCCCTAACCTGTTAAGTAGAGTTGTGGTGGCCATATCCTTGTTAACCCTTCTCTTCCTGTCTGGCAGGTTGAAACAGTGGAATTGGACTTGTTTAAGGTTGGATCATTTATTCTTTACTCTTGTTCTTATTTGTTTCTGCTTTCCTATATTTAATTTCATTATCAATACCATTCTTATTACACTCTTATTGCATCTGAGCCCTCCATAAGTGAGTTCCAGTTTACTGAGTGCCAGGCCCTCTTAGCTTAGAAGAACCCCTGTGACATGATACTAATTAACTCACAATTTCTTCTTTATTTGCATTCACTTCATATTAACTTCTCTCATTAATAAAGTACTACCTTTTTATGATTTCATGATTGCTCATAAATTTTAATTACATTCATTTTATTGATAGGAAATTTACCTTCTTTTTCATTTCTGAATAATTTCTGACCTTTTCATTTTATTCTTAATTATTAATGAATTCTCATTTTACTTTTTTCTTTCTGAATTCAGGTTTTTATGAGGTTTTGATTGATAGGAATTAATTGAGGTAACTTATTAAGGAATTCAGGATTTATCATTGGATTTGGATTTATTATTTGTTTTTTTTGACTTCCTCAAGAGTTAATTGGTTAACTTGTGATTGGGATTCCTCAGGACTTTAATTTTACCTCAATATTTTGATTGCTTTCATTGAATTGATTTTGATCCCTCAAGACAACTGATTTATCCTCAAGATTTCATTTAAGTGATTTATTTGAATTTGTTTCCTCAAGATATTGAATTGAACTTTGAAGCAACTGAATGATTGACTGAAGTCCTAAAGACATAACTAATATTGCTTTTGAATAGACTTGATCTAATTGATTCCTTTATTGATTGAAATTGATTTGAAGTTCTCCAAGACATTGATTATTCATAAGATTTTGACTCTGTCATAATCATCCTTCAAGAATTATTCACATTGATTTAATCTAAAGATTTTTATTGATTGCTCAATATTCCCATTTGATTTGAATTGGTCAAGCCTCATTAATTGTTTTCAAAGTATCATCAAGTTTTATTTCTACTTTTCAAATAATTCCTGTTCATAATAGCCCTCCAGCCAAGAATATAAGATCCAAAAGAAGTCAAGCTGTTATGAATCCTACAGAAAGGGCTCCTCTTGACTGCACACCATCATTTAATCAACTGAGTGAAAATTTGGAAAGAGGACCACCCTCCAAAAGAGGAGGTATTAATTCAAGAAGATCAAGATCATTCTCTTGCTCTTTGGGTGTCTATCCTAGTATGTTTCAAGGGCCTAGAAGTGGATTGGGGAAGCTGAATATGAAGAGGAAGAGTCTGAGGATACTGAAGTGGAAGATTCCTTGGCAGGTTCCCCTGTAACTTCTGATGCTCCAAACATAGCCCAGTCTGATCAACCTCTTGTTTCTAAGTCTGAACAAGATTTCCTCAAGATGTTGGAGCAGATGACCCAATTCATGGGACAAATAACTCAAGCAGTTTCCCCAGGGACAATTCCAAAGCTACAGAAGTCAAAAATCCATCCACAGAGCACATGAGGTTTTTGATGGTACCCAAGCCCATAAATTGAGAGGATTTATCCAACCCTGTAAATTAAACTTCCATAATTACCCGGAAATATTCTTCTCTGACAGGAAGAAGGTGTTTTACTTAACTTCTTTTCTCACTGATAGATCTCAAAAATGGATTGAACCATATATTTTCAATATCTCCAATGAAGAACCATCTTATCTCCTCAATAGCTCTAAGTGGTTTGAAATCAGGCTCTTCACTCTGTTTGGTGTTCCCAATGAAGTCAGGAAAGCTAAACAATAGTTGGATAATCTCAGGATGTAGGAATGTGGACTTGCATCTTTATGCATTTATGATTTCAGAAGCTTAATGTCAAGAATTGGAGTTTGGGGAGAAGGGGCATATATTCATGCTTATAGAAGAGGCTGGCATAAAGGATATTGGACCAATTGGCTTTTCACCCTGGTAATTTTGATAGCCTTTAAGAACTCATGCACATTACCTTGGAGTTACATACCAGGTACCATGAGAGGCAGAACGGAAAGGGTAGTAATAAAGAGAAGAAGCATTCTGAAACTGGATTAAGTTCCTTCAGGCCTCCTCAATATTCATATTCCAAGAATCCTAATCACAAAAGGAATAGGAAGGGGAAGAATGTTCAAGTTTCTAAGGATAAGACTCATGCTGCTATCCTCAATAAGGGCAAAAGCTTAATTGGTTCTGCAAAAGAGAGGAGTATTAAAGAAGGCTTATGAACTTATTGTGGTTGAAAGTACCCAATTGAAAAATTCTTCAAGAGACCTAAGAACAAGCCTGGGTAATCAGGAGGCTCCCCTAGCAAGCAGGGAAAAGCCTGAGTGGGAATCATTATGTGCTCAATAGTTCTCACTTATTTACTTCAAAGGCACAACTTTGCACTCTGAATACTAGTGTCAAGAGATGTTTAAAATTTCTTATTTTCTCTTCTGTCTCTGATATCTTTATAATATTCTCATTTATTAAGGTGCTACAAACTCCTTTATTGCAAAGAATTTTGCACTCAACTACTCATTGACTATGTCAGAGATCCCTGAAAAGATTCCTCTTTTTACTTTGGATTAAAATGAATCCACTTCCTTTTTCATCACCCATTATACCAAGTAGGCTGTTTACTTTCCTTATTTCCCAAGCTTTTAATGGGACCTTTTTATCATAGATTCCCCCAAGGGAGAAGACCTCATATTGGGCTATTATTTCCTTTACCATTCTAATCCCATTATTTATTGTAGAAATGGATTTATTTCCTATGTTTCTAGTAATAAGAATTATAGTGGTACTATTCCTTATAATAGTAATGCCATTTCCACTTCTGTCAACAGTGTAGCTCTGGTTGGTGAGCTTAAGACATGTTCCTTTCCTTCTTCTATCAATACTCCTTGCATCATTACCTCTCAAAAATTACTTCCATCAAGAGATGAAGTCTTCAAACAGATAAAAGATGTTGGAGAAGATGTTTATATATCTTCACTTCATCTCTTTCAAGGGGATATGGCACTTCTTCCTCTATCATTTCATGCCTCCATGGAGGAGCATTGGGATGATGAAAAAGAGCCAGAAGAAATTGAAACTGTGTTGAAGGTGATCCCCCTTGCTCATAACCAATATTTTGATTTATTTTACAAGTTTGAAGCAGAGAAACTTCCTTCACACTGCACCTGTGATCATCACATTGAACTGGAGGGGTCTCTACCTGAAGCTGGTGTTATCTACTCTCTATCAAGAAGTGAGTCAGAAACACTATGGGCCTACATCTAAGATAATTTTGAGACATGTTTCATAAGGCCAAGCTCCTGTTTAACAGGAGTAGCTGTCCTTTTTATCAAGAAAAAGGATGGTGGCCTTTGTTTGTGTGTTGACTACCACAAATTCAATGCTGTCATTGGAAGAACAGGTATCCTCTTTCTCCAATGAACCAGCTTCTTACTGTCTTTAATGGTTTCACTATCTTCAAGCTACATCTGTGTGGTGCTTATAGTCTCCTGAGAATTGAAGAGGGGGATGAGACCTTAACTGCCTTCAGAACAAAATATGGTAGTTATGCCATTTGGCTTTACCAAATCTCCTTCCTCATTCTAAAATCTTGCTAATGTTATATTGTCATATCTTTTCGATATTTTTGTAGTAGTCTCCTAAGATAATATTATGGCATTTTCTAGTTCTCAGGAGGAACATTTCAAAGATATGGTCTCTGTCCTCCAAAGACTGAGGGATAAAAATCTGTTTTCTAAAGCCTCAAAGTGTGTACCCAATGCCTCAAGTATGGAATACTTGGGCTACATTGTTTCAAGTGATTGGCTCAAGATGAATTCTTTGAAAGCTCAAAAATCCTCAATTGGCCTCAGCCCAAGAACATCAAGGAACTTCAATGCACTCTTGGCTTGGCAAACGTTTATCATTGTTTCATAAGAATTCATTAAAAAAAATACTTCTCTCACTTCCCTCCTTAAAATAATTCTCACTTTTCCTTCAATGAGGAAGCTCTCAGTAAGTTTCAAATACTCAAAGAAGCTTTCACCACAGCTCCTATCCTCTCCCATTTCAATTCTTCTCTACCACTGTTGTAGAGACTATTGTTTCTGATTATGCCTTGTTGGCTGTACTGAGCCAGGTGAATGACTCAGGAAAGCATCCCATTGCATTTTATAGTTGCAAGATTTTCCCAGCTTAACTCAACTAGAAAATGAATGACAAGGAACTCCTTGACATAGTTTGGCCTCTCAAGTGCTTGAGCGATTGTCTTCTTTCTCTTTCTAATTCTTTTGAAGCATTGAAAGACCATTAATCTCTTTGGTATTTTATGCATTCCAAAATTCTTACTTATTGTCAAGCCTGCTGGGCTAAATTTCTTTATGAGTTTCATTTCACTATAACTAAATGCTCAGGCAGACTGGCCATGTTACCAGATGCCTTTTCATTCTGGGAAGACATGTACCCAGAGAGGGGGGTGGACTTCAATAGGAAGAATGCTAAATATTTTCATCAAGTTCTAAAGCAGGATGAAATTCGAGAATCAAGATGCTTCTCAATTAAGGTAGAAATGTTCTCAGATTTAGTTTAACAAATTCAAAAGGAAGTATGGCAAGACAAATACTATAAAGAGATACTCAAGAAACTAGAAAGAGGTGAATTAGTTTCAGATTATTCTCTTGAGCCTCAAGCCAAGTTTTTACTACTTAGGGATAGAGTAGTTGTCCCAAGCAATCATGGAATTCAATTGGATATTCTTCAAAAGTGTCATGACTCACCATTGGCTGTTGTCACAGGGGCTCTTATGGAAGCAAGAGTGGCCTGGCACTCAGGAATCAAGAACTCACTTGGAGGTCTCCAAAAGAATAAAGGAATGGAATAATATATTTCTTTAAAGAAGAATAAAAGGTAAGGACAAGTATGCCAAAAGATAAAATAAAGGGAAGCCAATGGCCAGGATAATAAGAAGCCAAAAGCCAAAGAGCCAATCAAATGAATGCTCAATTCACTGTTTCAACCTGCCAGAAAGAACAATGGAATTAGTAAAGGATATGACCACCAATATCCACTGACAGGCAAAGAAGAAAAGGTGAAAATGACTGACTTAAGATTATCAGTATTTACTTTAATAAGGTAAAAGTAAATAAGGATAAAAATAAATCCAATATATTAATTAATTGGGGAAAAAGTCCCCAGGTGATGAAAGGTGGCCAGTATATGTGAAAAGCTGAAAGGCTGATCCTGGAAGGTGAATCATCTGGTTGTATTGTCTGAATTGGGCACATACAGTTCTGGCCATCCTGAGAATTAAACTGTGTGACTGGATTCCCACAGTGGAATATGGATTGACCCAATTGGGCCAAGGCCATACAGGATGCTTGATTACTTCCTGTATGGACCAATTGAGTTGTCCAAGGAATGCTGAGTACTTGATGCCTTGACACTGATTGAAAAGATTGATAACCTCTGAGAATTTCCCTTATAATAGTGCTGATGAGAAAATGACAACCCAACCTCTTCAGGGCCAGGTGGTTGGGCTCCTTGAATGATCTTCTGATAGCTGCCAGGCAATTGCCCAACTGAATAGCTGAAGAGTCCTCCTTCCAAATTGGTGATGGACTTGAAATTTGATTTGGGACAAATTAATTTGGTCCTGAAAATATCACCATTGGATTCCCGAGCAAAAATGGTGCATAATGGTATGTTATACCATATATGCACCACTTGTGGAACCTTGAGTACGGGTGCATGGAGGAAAGAGAAACCTTCCCCTCAATGTGAGGGGAAACCTTTCTGGGAGCTGAGTTGGTGCCCTCTGGTGGTTGCCAGAGGCCGTGGACTAAAAAATGGTGTTCATAGATTTTTTGGCCATTTTGGGTCCTGAGGGTCCTTTATGGCCATTTTGGGTTGGATGGAATTTGGGACCAAATATGTCTCAGGTGGGCCCACTTGTGGTTTGGTACCCACCTGGCCTTGGGGGCTGATGATCTGCCCCCTTGGCCCCTTTTGGCCTCATTGGATGCAGGCCAAAAGGGGCCTAAATGGACTATGGACCGTGGGCCATAGAGGCCTCCCCTAGAAGATTAAAAGGACCCCCCACGCCCAAAAACAAGGGTAATGGCCTGGGGGTTGGTGAGGTGGAGAGTTGGCCAAAAGGACCATTGAAGGTAGGATATGGCCTAGAGGCCATAGAGCACCAGAGGGGGCCAATTGGCCATAAATAATATGGCATGGCCAATTGGCACCAACTTGGGTCAGGCTAGAATTGCCATAACACCCATTGAGGGGGGTGATTATTTGTGGTTGTGACAGTACCCCCTACCTTTAATGGTGGCTTCTGAGCACCAAGAGAAGGTACAAGGCTGTTGAGGCTGGTGAGACGGATTGGATGTAAGGATTCCAGAGGTATTGAATCTTGAAAAGAGTTTCAAAAATGGTAAAGAGGTTGGCATATGAAATGAGGTTGACTTGGTCTTCTTCTGAAATTTGGATTTGAATCTTTGAAGAATGAGTTGATGTAAGGCTTGGCATAAAAGTTATAAAAAAGAAATTTGAAAAATATAAAGAGAAAAAGATAACAAAGAAATTTGAAAATAAGAGAAAAGAAAAAATGAAAGAAAAAAGAATCTTGAGGGGGATTCCAATCTTCACCATGGATATTGACAGTTGATTTGAGATTGCCAAGGACCTGGAAAGACAACATTTTATGCCAGGTGCTCACAGAGTGGCCAAGGTGAGTTTTTAGAAAGATTGTAGAGCCCTCAGGGAAGTGCACCCCAGGAGAGGAGCTTACCTTTGATAGTTACCACTCCCACAAGTGCCATAGAGTAAAAAAGATTGATGTAAGAATATATTGAAAGGTGATGAATTGGAAAAAAGGATTAAGAAGAAAGAAATGGTCCATTGCCCCAATTGGAATTTGATGTTGAAAGCCAGGCCAGAAATCTGTGTCCAAAATTGCAAAGTGCTCACAGAATCGCCAAGGTGATGTTTACAAAAGAAAAGAGTAGAATACCCCTAAAGGTGCATACCAGGAGTGGGACTTACATTTGGTAATTCCTCTCACCACCAAGCACCATAAAAAATCAAGCTCTTGAATAATTGGGGGCTGGCTTGTCAGGATATAAAGAATGAAAATCTTTGACAAGTTCAGGACAATTCTTGAGGTTTATAGCTGGTTTCCATATGGATCTTTCTGAGTCTTGACTGAAACCTTTCCATTCCACCAGATACCATAATTTTCTTCTCTTGAGCTTTGTATCTAGTATTTTAGGGACTTCCCATTCCTCTTCTGCTTCAATGATTATTGGAGGAAGAGGCTCTTGATGCCAATTTGGGATTGTTGATGTCTTGACTGGTTCATGGAGGGAAATATGGAAGACTGGGTGGATTGATTTCCATTGAGATAAAAGCTTGAGGTGGTAGGCATGAGTACTGACTTTCTTCAAGATTGGAAAAGGACCCAACCATTTTTCAGACAGTTTTTTGGTGGGTCTGGTTGATTTGATGCTGTTGGAAGAAAGCCATACCATGTCACCAGGATTGAAAACAGGTGGACTTGCCCTATTTTTATCTGCACACCTCTTAAACCTGCTTATGGAAACTTAAAGTTCTCTCTTGACATCTTGCTGTACTGATTGGACTTTTGTTGATAACTTTCCAGAAGGAGTATCTTGAGTAATGTGAATTGAGTCAAATTGTGGATCTCTTCCATAAACAGTGAAAAACATTGATTGTTTTGTTGAAGAGTGGTCAGAGTTATTGTAAGCAAATTCAGCCAGAGGGAGCCAGGTGTTTCAATCATCTTGATGATAACTGACATACATACAAAGGTACTGTTCTATTATCTTATTTACCCTCTCTGTCTGTCCATCAGCTTCTGGATGGTAAGCAGTTGACAGATCTCTTGAAGTATTGAGCTGCTGACAAAGATTGGTCCAAAAGGAAGAAACAAAAAGTGAACCTCTATCACTGAGAATGCATGAAGGAAGGCTATGCTTTGAGAAGATATTCTGGATGAAAAAATGAGCCAAATCTAGTGAAGTGATTGAAGACATTGTTGGAAGAAAAACCACCATTTTTTAGAACCTGTCCACTATGACCCGAATTCAATCAAAGGAATGGACAGTGGCAGTTGAGTGTTGAAATCCATTGAAAGAAAAATCCAAGGAGCATTTGGAATTGGAAGAGGTTTGAGGAATCCAAACTTCTTGTGATAAATATTCTTGTATTTTGGGCACTGTTGACAGGATGAGACATAATCCTTGATGAATTGAGTCATGCCGGACCAGTGGAAATCCCACTTGACAAGTTTTAGAGTCTTCTCTTGGACAGGGTGTCCAGCTAGAGGAGAATCATGACACTTTTGAAGAATGCTGAGTTGAGTTGTGGGGTCATTTGACACCGCCACCCAATCTTTGAATAGGAGAAGTTGGGAAGAGGAATCAAGAGAGTAATCTTTGACAGATTTCCCTTTACCCAATTCTTGAAGAATACTTCTGTACTGAGAGTCTTGCCATAGAGCTTTCTGAATTAAATCAATCAAATTTGAAAAGGATTCCACCTTGATTGCAAAATATCTTGAAGGTTGTACTTCATCCTGCTTGATGAGCTGTTGAAATTTCATTGGATTATTGCTGCTGAGATCCTCCCCCCTCTCCAGGTAAACATTGTTCTGACATGATAAAGCATTTGGAAGAGTAGCTAGGAGGCCAGGGCGATGGGTGATTTAAAAGTAAAAGTCATAGAGGAATTTAGCCCAGCGGGCTTGACAGTGAGTAAGGACTTTGGATGATTAAAAGTATTGAAGTGAAGAGTGATCAGTGAGAACTTCAAAAGGTGAAGAAAGGGAAAGAAGAAAATCCCTCCAGCGCTTGAGAGCCCAGACTATGCCAAGGAGTTCCTTGTCATGAATCTCATAGTTGAGTTCTTCTTGAATGAGCTTGCAGCTGTCAAATGCAATGGGATGTTTTCCTGAGTCAGAGACCTGACTGAGTACAGCACCCAAGGCATAATCGGATACATTGGTCTCTACAATGGTGGGTAGAGAAGGATTGTAGTGGTGGTGAAAGCCTCTATGAGTTGATGAAACTGACTAAGAGCTTTCTCATTGAGGGGAAAACAGGAATCTTTCTTGAGGAAACTGGTGAGTGAACTTATTTTCTTTGAATAATTCTTGATGAAATGGTGGTAGAAATTGGCAAAGCCAAGAAAGGATTGAATGTCCTTGAGGCTTCTTGGAGGTGGCCAATTGAGAATGTGCTGGACCTTTGCTTGTTCCATCTTGAGGCCTTCAGAAGAAACAAAATAACCCAAATATTCTGCACTAGAAACATGGAATAGGCACTTGGAGGCCTTAGCAAAAAGGTTATTGGCTCTGAGTGTGGAAAGAACAGTGGACACATGGGTGACATGTTCTTCCTCAGATTTGGAAAAGACCATAATTTCATCCAAATAAACCACAACATAAACATCAAGAAGATCTTGGAAAATATCATTGACAAGATTTGGAAAAGAGGCAGGAGCATTGGTGAGCCCAAATGGCATAACCAAGTACTCATAACTGCCATATTTAGTTCCAAAAGCTGTCAAATGTTCATCATCCTCCTTGATTCTGAGAAGGTTATATGCACCATGCAAATCAATCTTGGATAAGATAGAAGAACCATTAAAGACATTGAGAAGCTGATTCATAGGAGGAACAGGATACTTGTTCTTCCTAGTAACAGTATTGAGTTTGGGGTAATCAACACACAAACAGAGGCCACCATCTTTCTTTTTAGCAAAGAGGAAAGGTGCTCCTGTTGAGGAGGAGCTTGGCTGGATGGAGCCTTTATCGACATTCTCTGAAATGTAGGCCCTGAGTGTATCTGACTCTTGTTTGGATAAAGAGTAGATCACCCCAACTGGAGGTAGAGACCCCTCCAGCTCAATATGATGATCACAGGCACAGTGAGGAGGACCTTTCTCTGCTTTCACCCTGGAGAATACGTCCAAATTTTTGTGATAGACAGAAGGAACAACCTTCATCATGGTTTCAACTTCTTCTGGCTCTTACTCTTCATCCCAAAACTCCTCCAGGGAGTCATGATAAGTTGAAGGAGGAAGGTCCATATTCCCAAAGAAGAGATGAAGTGAAGATAAAGAATTATCTTCTCCAACATCTTGAATCTCTTTGAAGACTTCATCTCTAGAGGATAGTAATGATGTATGGGAATTAAGGGAAGGAATATGGACAGAAGATTGAAATGATGGTGTTCTAGAATCACCAACCAGAGATGCACATGTTTTGGCAGAAGAAAAGTCATTACTGAAAGATTTTGAAGGATCACAATAGTCCTTATGATCAGGATTAAAGGCTGATCGGCCCTTGCCTCCAATTAATAGAAGGATTAAAGTGATTAAGAAAGCTAAAGCCCAATATGAGGCCTTCTCCCTTGGGAGTATCAATAACTAAAAAGTACCATTCAAAGCTTGGGAATGAAGGAAGCTCAACCATATATTTAGTATGGTGAGTCACAAATAAGGAAGGGGACTCAGAGGAGTCCAAGATGATAAGAGGAATATTCTCTGGAAGCTCTGACATAGTCAAGGAATACTTGTAAACAAACTGCTTTGGAATACACGAGTTGATAGCACCAGAATCAATGAGAATACTGTAAAAACATCAGAAAGAGAAGAAAAAACAAAGAATTTAAGAGAATTCTTGACACCAGTATTAAGAATGCACAATTGTGCTTTGGATGGAAAACAGTGAAGACCATTGAAAACAAGATGGTCTTCACTCAGGCTTTTCCCTGGCTGGGAAATTGGCCTGATGGTTGGCTAAGCTTGTTTTGAGGCCTTTTGAAACAGGACTAAAGATTATGCTTCCCAACACAATAGGTTAATAGACTCTCCTTGATTCTTCTTTATTTTTCAGAATTCATTACTTTGATTTCTTTATTCAGCAAAGAAGAATGGGGCTTGTCCCTCTTCTGAAAATTCTTCTTCTTTTTATGACTTGAGCTTGGAGAATTTTGAGGATGAGAATAACTTGACCTTGAGGCTTTAGACTTCTTATCTTTTTGCCTGTCATGGTATCTGGTATCAAGTTCCAGGGTAACGTCCATTAATTATTGAAGAGAGTCAATTCTTGAAGGATTGGAGGCCAACTGATCTAAAATCCTGGATGGAAATCCCTTGCCCAAATGAGGGATCAGAGCCCTTTCACCCCAATCTCTAATTCCTGAAACCAAACTTTTGAAATTGGCTATGTACAAGGAAAGATGGCCACCTTCTTTCATTCTTAGAGAATCCAATTCTGCTTCAGCTTTTCTGACTTCATTTGGGGCCCCAAAAAAAAAGTAAAGAGTTGAGATTCAAACAAGTTCCAAGAATTGAGAAGGTAATTTGAGTCTTGATTGGTGAGATTGGAAAGATAAGGCTCAATACATTTTGCATCCCTGCCAATAAGAAATGAAGTGGCAAAAAGGACCTTCTTTCTGTCTTGAGAGAAGTTTTCTGGATCATTATCAAAGATTAATTGGCAAGACTGAATGAAGCTTCTGACTTTGAAGGGCTGAGTCCCATCAAAGCATTCTGGTGCCTGCATAGATGGAGTCTTTAAGGCTGGTGGTCTTGATGACTCAGAAGATGAAGCTTCTTGAAGATTGGACATAATTTGAGTCATCTGCTGCATAATGGCCAATAAGGATGGTTCAGACTGATGAGAGACAGCCTTATTAGACTGGGCTAGAGTTGGTCCTCCAGTACCTTGAGATTCCCCACCGGAGCAGGGACACCTTCAGTGCCATCAGACTCTTCCTCTTCCACAGAATTCTCCTCCTCCTCTTCACCATATTTACCTGGAGCTTTGAGATTGGTACTTGAAGGTCCTGGAAATTCTCCAACTACTCCTGAGAATGAGCTTGATCTTCTTGGCCCTCTTCCTTCCTTCCTGGATGGTGCTGCTCCTTCCATGCAGGGTCCTCTATCTGATTGGGCCCTCAATTGAGGAACTGCTGGGGTGCCATTGAGCGGAGCTCTTGGTGTTTAAGTAAGAACAGCTTGAGTTCTGGTCTGTCTTGCAGGAGGTGAATTCTGAATAGGCATGATTTTCAGGAGCAGAATTGAATTAAATGAATAAAAAATCAAAATTTGCTTGAAGTCAAAATCAACAATCAAATTTTGAGGAAAATCAATCAAAAAAATGGAACTCTTGAGGTAATCAATCAATAAATTTCAAATGAAATCTTCAAGTCAATAAATCCATAAGGCAAAATAAATCAAAATCAAATCTTGCAAAATAAATCAATCAAATGAACTCTTGAGGAAATATTAATTTATGTTGAAAATCTTGATTTGAAAAATCAGCAAAATCAACGAAATCTTCTGGTCAAGAAATTTTCTTGAAGTCAATATCAATTATATGTCAAATAAATCAATAAATTCAATTTCAGTGAAATCTTCTTTAAAATTAAAAATTCTTGAAGAAAAATTCAAAATGAATCTTGATATGAAGAGTGTGTCTGAAAAATCTTGATGACCAATTTGAAAAATCAAATGAAAAATGAGATTATGCCTGAATTAGAATGATATGAAATTAATGATTTGAAATCAGATTTAAAAGAGAAAACAGAAATAAAATTTGGGTCAGCTTTCAATTTTCAAAATGAAGAATCAATGAGAGAAAATTGAGAAGTGATGAAGAATCATAAAGCTCATAAGCATTAAAAATTCAGAATTTTGATTAAATGAGTGAATCAGAATGATAAAAGAATGAATGAACAGAATGAAAAGAAATTATGAGTTAATTAACATAATGTCACAGGGGCTCTGATGGAAGAAAGAGTGGCCTGGCACCCAGGAATCAAGAGCTCATGTGGAGGGCTCCAAAAGAATAAAGGAATAGAAGAATATATTTCTTCAAATAAGAATAAAAGGTAAGGACAATTATGCCAAAATATAAAAGAAAAGTGATCCAATAGCCAGGATAATAAGAAGCCAAAAGCCAAAGAGACGACCTGTCACGACCACAAAGAATGGCCCTCCTCTATTGGTGTTGTGGCGATTCCAACCTGAGACCAAGTTGGGGCCAATTGGCCACACCATATCTTTATGGCCAATTTGGCCCCCTCTGGTGCTCTACGGCCTGTTGGCCATATCACCCTTCCCTTGCCAATTATGGCCCGAACCATGATTTATGGCCTCAAACCATATCCTGCCTTCATTGGACTCCCTGGCCAATTCCCATATCCTCAACACCCAGGCCTCTATGTTTGTTTTGGGCCTGGGGGGTCTCTGTCTCCTAGCCCTCATCAGTGGATTTGAGCCAACCCTTTTCATAAGGGGGGTCCTGGCCTAAATGGCCTTTTTGAGCCATTTAGGCCCCCTATGGCCTCTACGCGCCATGGGTCCCAAACCACAATTGGGCCCACCTGAGCCAAATTTGGCCACAAATGACCATAAACCACCATATGACCCAATTTGGCCCAGGATCACCATGGACCACTTTTCAGCCCATGGCCCCTGGTACCCACCAGAGGCCACCAGATCTGCTCAGCCCAATTTTCCCCTTACCTTAAGTGGAATTCTTCCATTCCTCCATGCACCCCGTACTCAAGGTTGCAGAAGTGGTGCATATATGGTATTATATACCATTATGCACCACTTTTTCTCAGCAATTGAATGGTGATATTTTTAGGACCCAATTCAATCTTTCCAAATCAAGGTCCCAAAATCCAATGCCCACTTTGAAGGAGGACCTTTTTAACTCATAAGTCTGGCAATCCATAGCAGCGATCAGAAGACCATTCCAGGATCCCAATCACCTGGCCCTGCAGGAGTTGGGTTGGAAATTCATTCAGGATTATTCCAAGGGCCATTCTTAGAGGTTCTACATTATTTCAATTAGTTTTCAAGGCATCAAGTATCTCAATACTCCCTGGACAACTCAATTGGTCCATACAGGCAGAAATCAATTAACCCGTATGTACTTGGCCAAATTGGGCCAATTCATATTCCACTGTGGGAATTCAGTCACACAGCTCAAATTTCAAGATGGCCAGATCTGTATTGAACCAATTCAGACAATACAGCTGGTGACTCACCTTCCAGGATAAGTCTTTCAGCTTTTCACATATACTGGCCACCTTTCAGCACCTGGGGACTTTTTCCCCAGTTAATTAATATACTGGATTTATTTTTATCTTTATTTTCTTTTACTTTATTAAAGTTGATACTGATAATATTAAGTCAGTCATTCAGCACTTTTCTCTTTTTCTTCCTCGCCTGTCAGTGGATATTGGTGGTCATATCCTTTGCTAATTCCATTTCCTTTTCTGGCAGGTTGAAACAGTGAATTGTGGATTCACTTTGTTGGCTTCTCTTATTATCTTTGGCCTTTGGCTTCTTATCTTTTCCTTTTATCTTTGGCATAATTGTCTTTTCCCTTATTCTTCTTTAAAGAAATTTAATCATTATTATTTCTTATATCCTTTGGAGCCCTCCAAGTGAGTTCTTGATTCCTGAGTACCACCCCACTCTTGCTTCCATAAGAGCCCCTGTGACATTATATTAATTAACTCATAATTTTTCTTCTTTTCATTCATACTTATATTTTAATTCATTCATTTCACTTCATCAAAATTATGCCTCTTTAACGTTTTATGAACTTATGATGTATTCGTCATATCTCAAATTTCTCCCATTCATTTCTTCATTCTGAAATTTGAGAGCTGACCTATTTTTGTTTTTATCTCATTTTCATCTTCATTCAATTCATCAAATCTTTCATATTCAGGCCCTCATTATTCAAATTCAAATTGATCATTATTATCATTCAGACACGTCTTCACATCAATATTCATATTTGATTTGTTCTTCAAGAATTTTGATTTTTTCAAGAAGATTTCACTTGATTTTGATTTGTACGGACTGATTTGACACAAAAAATGACATTGACTTCAAGAAAAGTTATTGACCTGAAGATTTTATTGATTTTGCTGACTTTTCATATCAATAAAATTGATTTACATTGATTTTGACCTCAAGAATTGATTAATTGATTAATATTTCTGCAAGATTTGGGTTTGGATTGATTTGAAATTTGATGTTGATTGATTGATTTATTGATTTTTCCTCAAGATTTTATTTTGATTTGAACTTCAAGACTATTTTGGTTTTGCCTCAAGTTGTTTATTCAAGTTTTGATTATTTTCGATGGAATTTTAATTTTATTCAATCATGCCACTCCAACACTCACCTCCTGCAAAACAGACAAGATCTCAGGCCTGAGCTCAGGCTGTTCTGACTCCTAATCCAAGAGCTCCTCTTGATGGGACCCCAGCAGTTCCACCACTGAACGCCCAATTAGACAGAGGACCAATCAAGGAGGGAACAGCACCATCCAGGAAGGAAGGAAGAGTTCCGAGAAGATCCAATTCTTTTTGAGGAATAGTTGGCGGTTTTTCAGGCATGTCAAGGACTACATTTAGAGGTCCAGGTGAAGATGGTAAAGAGGAAGAGGAGAATTCTGCGGAAGAGGAGAGTCTGATGGTACTGAGGCTACTCCTGCTCCTGTGGGAGCATCTGAAGGAACCAGAGGACCAACTATAGCCCACTCTGATCAGCCTGTCTCTCACCAGACTGAACCATCCTTATTGGCCATCATGCAGAAAATGACACAAATTATGGCCAATATTCAAGCTGCTGCATCTTCTGAATTTTTGAGACCACCAGCCTTCAAGACTCCATCTATGAAGGCACCGGAATGTTTTGATGGGACTCAACCCTTCAAAGTCAGAAGCTTTATTCAGTCTTGTCAACTTATTTTTCACAATGACCTGGCAAATTTCTCTCAAGACAGAAAGAAAGTTCCTTATGCCACTTCACTTTTAGCTGGCAGGGCTGCAAAATGGATTGAGCCTTATCTTTCCAATCTCACTAACCAATACTCAAGTTATCTTTTCAATTCATGGCCATTGTTTAAATCCCAACTCTTCACTTTATTTTGGGACCCAAATGAAGTTAGAAAAGCTGAAGCAGAGTTGGATGGCCTTAGAATGAAAGTAGGTGTGCATGTTGCCTTATACATCGCCGATTTCAGGAGTTTGGTTTCAAGAATTGGAGATTGGGGTGAAAGGGCCCTTATTCATCATTTCAGGAAGGGTTTGACCTCCAGGCTTCTGGATCAATTGGCCTCCCATCCTTCAAACATTGATTCTCTTCAAGACTTAATGGATGTCAGCCTGGAACTTGATACCAGGTACCATGGGAGGCAAAAGGTGAAGAAGCCTTAAGCCTCAAAGTCAAACTCTTCTCATCATCAAGATTATTCAAGCTCAAGTCATAAGAAGAAGAATTTTCATTCTCAAAAGTGGGACAAGCCCCATTCTTCCTTGTTGAATAAGGAATTCAAGTTGAAACATTCTGAAAAAGAAAGAAGAATCAAGGAGGGCTTGTGTACTTATTGTGGTGTGAAGCATAGTATTTAGTCTTGTTTCAAAAGGCCTCAAGACAAGCTTACCAAACTGTCAGGCAGTTTTCCCAGCCAGGGAAAAGCCTGAGTGAAGATCATATTGTTTTCAATGGTCTTCACTGTTTTCCATCCAGAGCACAATTGTGCATTCTGAATACTGGTGTCAAGAATTCTCTCAAATTCTTTGTTTTTTCTTCTCTTTCTGATGTTTTTAACAGTATTCTCATTGATTCTGGTGCTAAACACTCATTTATTGCAAATAGGTTTTTTCACAAGTACTGATTGAATATGTGAGAGCTTCCATAGAAGATTTGTCTTATCATCTTGGACTCCTCTGAGTCCCCTCCCTTATTTGTGACTTACCATACTAAATATATGGTTGAGCTCCCTTCCTCCCAAAGCTTTGAATGGGACTTTTTAGTCATTGATACATCCAAGGGGAAAGACCTCATATTGGGATTTAACTTTCTTAATCCCTTTAATCCTTCTATTGATTGGAGGCAAGGGCTGATCACCTTTAATGCTGATCATAAGGACTATTCTGATCCTTCCAAATCTTTCCGTAATGACTTTTCTTCTGCCAAATCATGTGCAGCTCTGGTTGGTGATTCTAGAACACCATGATTCCCATATTCCTTCCATATTACTTCCATAAATTCCCCTCTGTCATTACGATTATCTGGAGATGAAGTCTTCAAAGAGATTCAAGATGTTGAAGAAGTTAATTCTGTATCTTCACTTCATCTCTTTTTTGGGAATATGGACCTTCCTCCTTCATCTTATCATGTCTCCCTGGAGGAGTTGTGGGATGAAGAGGAAGAGCCAGAAGAAATAGAAACGGTGATGAAGGTTGTTCCTTCTGCTTATCACCAGTATTTAGATGTATTCTCCAAGCTGAAAGCAGAGAAGCTTCCTCCTCACTGTGCCTATGATCATCATATTGAGCTGGAGGGGTCTCTACCTCCAGTTGGGGTGATCTACTCTTTATCCAAACAAGAGACAGATACAATCAGGGCCTACATTTCAGAGAATGTAAAGAAAGGCTTCATCCGGCCAAGCTCCTCTTCAACAGAGGCGCCTGTCCTCTTTGTCAAAAAGAAAGATGGTGGCCTCCGTTTGTGGGTTGATTACCGCAGACTCAATGCTGTTACTAGGAAGAACAGGTATTATGTTCCTCCTATGAATCAGCTCCTCAATGTCTTTAATGGTTCTTCTATCTTATCCAAGATTGATTTGTGTGGTGCATATAACCTTCTCAGAATCAAGGAGGATGATGAACATTTGACATGCTTCAGAACTAAATATTGCAGTTATGAGTACTTGGTTATGCCATTTGGGCTGACAAATGCTCCTGCCTCTTTTCAGAATCTTGTCAATGATATTTTCCAAGATCTTCTTGATGTTTATGTTGTGGTTTATTTGGATGACATTATGGTCTTTTCCAAATCTGAGGAAGAACATGTCACTCATGTGTCCACTGTTCTTTCCACACTCAGAGCCAATAACCTTTTTGCTAAGGCCTCCAAGTGCCTATTCCATGTTTCTAGTGTGGAATATTTGGGTTATGTTGTTTCTTCTGAAGGCCTCAAGATGGAACAAGCAAAGATCCAGCAGATTCTCAATTGGCCACCTCCAAGAAACCTCAAGGCTCTTCAATCATTCCTTGGCTTTGCTACCTTCTACCGCTGTTTCATCAAGAATTATGCAAAGATGCTCAATTCAATCACCAGTTTCCTCAAGAAAGATTCCTGCTTTTCCCTCAATGAGGAATCTCTTAGTCAGTTTAACCAACTCAAACAGGCCTTCACCACTGCTGCAGTCCTATCCCACTTCAATCCTTCTCTACCCACTATTGTAGAGACAGATGCATCCAATTACTCTTTGGGTGCTGTACTGAGTCAGGTCTCTGACTCAGGAAAACATCCCATTTCATTCAACAGCCACAAGCCTATCCCAGAAGGGCTCAAATATGAGATTAATGACAAGGAACTCTTTGGCATAGTCTGGGCTCTCAAGCACTGGAGGGCTTTTGTTGTTTCTCTCTCTTCTGCTTTTGAAGTTCTCACCAATCATTCTTCTCTTCAATACTTCATGTCTTCCAAAGTTCTTACTTGCCGGAAAGCCCGCTGGGCTGACATCCTCTCTGAATTTCACTTCTCAATCACTTACCGCCCTGGCCACCTAGCTACTCTTCTGGATGCCTTATCACGTCGGGACAACATTAATCCAGAGAGGGGGAGGATTTCATCAGCAAGAATCCAATGAATTTTCAACATGTCAACAAGCAGGATTAAGTCCAACCTACAAGATATTTTGCAGTCAAGGTGGAATCCTTTTCAAATTTGATTGATTCAATTCAGAAGCCTCTATGGCAAGATTCTCAGTACAGAAGTATCCTTCAAGAATTGGGCAAAGGTAAATCCATTCAAGATTATTCTCTTGATTCCTCTTCCCAACTTCTTCTCTGCAAAGATTGGGTAGTGGTCCCAAATGACCCCACAATTCAACTCAGCATTCTTCAAAAGCATCATGACTCTCCTCTAGCTGGGCACCCTGGCCAAGCAAAGACTCTCAAACTTGTCAAGCGGGATTTTCAGTGGTCCGGCATGACTCAATTCATCAAGCATTATGTCTCATCCTGTCAACAGTTTTCAAGAAACAAGACTATTCACCATAAGAAGTTTTGACTCCTCAAACCTCTTCCAATTCCAAACGGTCCTTGGATTTGTCTTTCAATGGACTTCATCACTCAACTGCCACTGTCCAACTCATTTGACTCAATCCTTGTCATAGTGGACAGATTCTCAAAAATGGCAGTTTTCATTCCAACAATGTCTTCAATCACTTTACTAGATCTGGCCCATTAATTCATCAATAATATCTTCTCAAAGCATGGCCTTCCTTCAAGCATTGTCAGTGATAGAGGTCTCCTTTTTGTTTCTTCCTCTTGGACCAATCTTTGTCAGAAGCTCAAGATTTAAAGAGTTCTGTCAACTGCTTACCATCCAGAAACTGATGGACAGACAGGGAGGGTAAATCAGATACTAGAACAGTATCTTTGGATGTATGTCAGTTATCATCAAGATGATTGGAACACCTGGCTTCCTCTGGCTGAATTTGCCACAATAATACTGATCACTATTCAACCAAGCAATTGCTTTTTTTCACTGTTTATGGAAAAGACCCACAATTTTACTCAGTTCACATCACTCAAGATACTCCTGCTGGAAATTTATCAACAAAAATTCAATAAGTACAGCAAGATGTCAAGAGAGACCTTGAAGTTGCCAAGAACTGGTTTAAGAGGTATGCAGATAAAAATAGGGCAAGTCCACCTGTTTTCAATCCTGGTGACATGGTATGGCTTTCTTCCAAAAACATCAAATCAACCAGACCCACCAAAAAACTGTCTGAAAGATGGTTGGGTCCTTTTCCAATCTTGAACAAAGTCAGTACTCAAGCTTCCATCTCAATGGAAATCCATCCACCCAGTCTTCCATATTTCACTTTTGGAACCAGTAAAGACATCAACAATCCCAAATTGGCATCAAGAGCCTCCTCCTCCAATCATCATTGAAGAAGAAGAGGAATGGGAAGTCTCTCAAATACTGGATTCAAAGCTCAAGAGAAGAAAGCTTTGGTATCTGGTGGGATGGAAAGGTTTCAGTCAAGACTCAGAAAGATCCATATGGAAACCAGCTGAAAACCTCAAGAATTGTCCTGAACTTGTCAAATATTTTCATTCTTTGTATCCTGACAAGCCAGGACCCAATTCTTCAGCAGCTTGAATTTTTATGGTGCTTGGTGGGGAGAGGAATTATCAAAAGTAAGTCCCGCTCCTGGTATGCACCTTTAGCGGTATTCTACTCTTTTCTGTTGTAAGCATCACCCTGGCCACTCTGTGAGCACTTTGCAATTTGGACACAGATCTTCTGGCCTGGCTTTCAACATCAATTCCAATTAATGGCCATTTACACTTGAGAAAATGGACCATTCTTTTCTTATTTTCCTTCCCAAGATATTATCCTTTCAACACACTCATTTATCAAAGTTTTTCTTATTTATGGCACTGGCAGGAGTGGCAACTACCAAAAGTAATTTTCTCTCCTGGTGTGCACTTCCCTGAGGGGTCTACAATCTTTCAAAACATCACCTTGGCCACTCTGTGAGCACCTGGCATCAAATTCTGTTATCCAGGTCCTTGGCCACTTTCAAAATCAACTGTCAAAATCCGTGATGAAGATTGGACTCCCCCTCAAAATTCATTTTTCCTTGTTATTTTCTTTTTTTTTCTTCTTTATATTTTCTTAAATTTCTTTTCTTATAACCCTTAATGCCAAAGTCTTCACGCCAAAGTCATGTCTTCTGCATTTTCAAAGCCAAACGTCAAGAGAAGACCAAGTCAACCTCAATTCATATGCCAATATTTTTATCAGTTCAAATTTTTTCTTTTCAAGATTCAAATACCTCTGGAATCCCTACATCCAATCCATCTCAACAACCTCAACAGGCTTCTACCTTATCTTGGTGTTCAGGAGCTCACCATTCAAGGTAGGGGGTACTGTCAAAACCACAAAGAATGACCCTCCTCTATTGGTGTTGTGGCAATTCCAACCTGAGACCAATTGGCCACACCATATCTTTATGGCCAATTTGGCCCCCTCTGGTGCTCTATGGCCTTTTGGCCATATCACCCTTCCCTGGCCAATTATGGCCTCAGGCCATATCCTGCCATCATTGGCCTCCCTGGCCAATTTCCATATTCTCAAACCCCAGGCCTCTATCTTTGTTTTGGGCCTGGGGGGGCTCTGGGTCCCCTAGCCCTCATCCGTGGTTTTAGGCCAACCCTTTTCATTAGGGGGGTCCTGGCCTAAATGGCTTTTTTGGGCCATTGAGGCCCCCTACGGCCTCTACAGCCCGTGGTCCATAATGTAACAACCACTCACCAGGGGTAAGGGTATTCATTAATACAACCACTCAAACACCTCAAACCAGCAGATCCACTATCTGCATCAGCATTCAGTTTTAGCAATCTTCCTTGCTGAAACATGCATACAGCCTGTCAATATCTGTACAGTTTGGATACACCACTATGAAACTGTATGATCACTCAACCTCACCACACCTCTTGTACAGGTTTTGTACAACTGTACAGGACTTGTATTGGCCAGACTCAATTCAATACTCAATTATTCTCATGAAAATTCTTCCTCTGGATCAGGGCTGGTGATTCTCACATATACCAGCCCCTCTTTCTCCCCCCTGGGGACTTTTCCCCAGTTAATTAATTTAGTTTATTTATTATTTAATGAATATTATTATCCTTATTTTGGGTATTATATTTCTTTAATATTAAGTTAGTCTTTGCCTTTTCTCTCTTCACCTGTACAGTATGAGTTGGGTGGCCATATCCTTATTAACCCTTCTCTTTTCATTCTTACAGGTTGAAACAGTGGACTTGGACTTTTTTGTGGTTGGCTCTTCTATTCTTTACTCTTATTTCTTTTTTTGCTGCTTTCTTATATCCTTTATTTTAGTAATTCATCTCTTTGCACTCTTAAGTGTATTTTCTCTCTTACCATATCCTGAGTCCTCCATAAGTGAGTCCCAGTTTACTGAGTGCCAGGCCCTCTTCACTTCGAAGAGCCCCTGTGACACATAATCATGGTCCATGGTCCGTGGGCAATTAGGCCCCTCTTGGCATTATCCAATGAGGCCATAGGGGGAAGCCCACCATCCCTCAAGGCCACGTGGGTCCCAAACCACAATTTGGCCACAAATCCCCATGGCACCAAAATGACCATAAACCACCATAGGACCCAATTTAGCCCAGGATCACCATGGACCACTTTTCAGCCCATGGCCACTGGTATTCACCAGATCTGCTCAGCTCAATCCTTCCCCTCTCCTTAAGGGGAATTCTTCCACTCCTCCATAGACCCCGTACTCAAGGTTGGAGGAGTGGTGCATATATGGTATTATATACCATTATGCCACATTTTTGCTCAGCAATTCAATGGTGAGGTCTTCAGGACCCAATTCCATCTTTTCAAATCAAGGTCCTCAAATTCAATGCTCATTTTGAAGGAGGACTTTTTAACTCATCAGTCTGGCTATCCATGGCATCAACTAGAAGACCATTCAAGGATCCCAATCACCTGTCCCTGCAGGAGTTGTGTTGCAATTCATTCAGGATTATTCCAAGGGCCATTCTCAGAGGTTATACATTATTTCAATCAGCTGTCAAGGCATCAAGTATTTCAATACACCTTGGACAACTCAATTGGTCCATACAGGTAGAAATCAATCAACCCATATGTACTTGGCCCAATTGGGCCAATTCATATTCCACTGTGGGAATTCAGTCACACAGTTCAAATTTCACGATGGCCAGATCTGTATTGACCAAACTCAGACAATACAGCCTGTGACTCACCATCCAGGATCAGTCTTTCAACCTTTCACATATACTGGCCACCTTTCAGCAACTGGGGACTTTTTCTGCAGTTGATTAATGTACTACATTTATTTTTATATTTATTTTATTTTGCTCTATTAAAGCTAATACTTCTAATCTTAAGTCAGTCATTCAGAACTTTTCTCTTTTTCTTCCTCACTTGTCAGTGGATATTGGTGGTCATATCCTTTGCTAATTCCATTTCCTTTTTAGGCAGGTTGAAACAGTGAATTGAGGATTCACTTGGTTGGCTTCTTGGCCTTTGGATTCTCTTATAATCTTTGGCCTTTGGCTTCTTATCTTTTCCTTTTATCTTTGGCATAATTGTCTTTTCCCTTATTCTTCTTTAAAGGAATTCAATCATTATTATTTGTTATATCCTTGGGAGCCCTCCCAGTGAGTTCTTGATTTCTGAGTTCCAGCTCACTCTTGCTTCCATAAAAGCCCCTGTGACATGACCAAATGAATCCTCAATTCACTGTTTCAACCTACCAGAAAGGACAATGGAATTAGTAAAGGATATGACCACCAATATCCACTGACAGGCAAAGAAGAAAAGGTACAAATGACTGACTTAAAAATATCAGTATTTACTTTAATAAGGTAAAAGAAAATAAGAATAAAAATAAATCCAATATATTAATTAACTGGGGAAAAGTCCCCAGGTGATGAAAGGTGGCCAGTATATGTGAAAAGCTGAAAGGCTGATCCTGGAAGGTGAATCATCCGGCTTTATTGTCTGAATTGGGCCAATACAGTTCTGGCCATCTTGAGAATTGAACTGTGTGACTGGATTCCCACAGTGGAATATGGATTGACCCAATTGGGCCAAGGCCATACAGGATGCTTGATTAATGCCTGTATGGACCAATTGAGTTGTCCAAGGAATGCTGAGTACTTGATGCCTTGACACTGATTGAAAAGATTGATGACCTCTGAGAATTTCCCTTAGAATAGTCCTGATGAGAAAATGACAACCCAACCTCCCCAGGGCCAGGTAGTTGGGCTCCTTGAATGATCTTCTGGTAGCCGCCAGGGAATTGCCAGACTGATTAGCTGGAGAATCCACCTTTGAAATTGGTGATGGACTTGGCACTTGATTTGGGATAACTTAATTTGTTCCTGAAAATGTCACCATTGGATTGCTGAGCAAAAATGGTGCATAATGGTATATTATACCATATATGCACCACTTGTGGAACCTTGAGTATGGGGTGCATTGAGGAAAGAGAAACCTTCCCCTCAATGTGAGGGGAAACCTTCCTGGGAGCTGGGTTGGTGCCCTCTGGTGGTTGCCAGAGGCCATGGACTGAAAAATGGTGTCCATAGAGGTTTTGGACATTTTGGGTCCTGAGGGTCTTTTATGGCTATTATGGGACCAAATATGCCTCAAGTAGGCCCACTTGTGGTTTGAGACCCACCTGGCCTGGGGGGACAATGATCTGCCCCCTTGGCCCCTTTTGGCCTCATTGGATTCAGGCCAAAAGGGTCCTAAATGGCCTACAGACCATGGGCCGTAGAGGCCGTAGGGGGCCTAAATGGCCCAAACACCCATAATAAAAGTGGTTGGGCCCAGATCCCTGAAGGTGGCTAGAGGGGCTATAGGCCCCTAGAAGATTGAAAGGACCCCCCAGGCCCAAAACAAGGGTCATGGCCTGGGGGTTGATGAGGTGGAGAGTTGGTTAAAAGGACCAATGAAGGCAGCATACGGCCAAGAGGCCATAGAGCACCAGAGGGGGCCAATTGGACATAAATGATATGGCATGGCCAATTGGCCCTAACTGGGGTCAGGCTAGAATTGCCAAAACACCCATTGAGGGCAATGATTATTAATGGTTGTGACAGCTGTTCATCCTGGCCAGGAGAAGACCCTAAAGCTCATAAAGACGGATTTTTATTGGGCTGGAATGAATTAAATTATCAAGTACTATATTTGCTAATTTCAGGAATGTTCAAGAAGCAAGAAAATTCACAATTAGAAGGTTGGATTACTCAAGCCTCTTTAAAGTCCATCTGCTCTTTGGAATTTATTATCAATTTTCCCTGTCCAACAACTTTGATCCAAGATTAGTAGTTGTTGGCATATTGTCAAAAATGGAAATATTCATTTCATCTTTTTCAAAAGCTACTGCCCTTGACTTCAGATATGTCTTTTCAAAGCATGGACTCCCAGTCATTATTACCAGTGATAGACATCATTGTGAACCCAATCATGTCTAAAGATTAGGATACCAAGAGATCTTTAAACTTCCTTTCAGCTTCGAACAGATTTAAAAACAGAGAGGGAAAATCAGATTCCACAAAAGTATCTTTGGATGTATGTCAGTTACCATCATGATTACTGGCACATCTGGCTCCCTATGGCTGAATTTTCCTACAATAATTCAGAAAACTCATCCACAAAAAACACACTTTTTCAACATTTACGGCATAAATCCCAGCTTTGATTAAATTTAAATTTCTCAGAACACACTTTCTGGAAGGTTATCAACAAAACTTTAATGAATTCAGCAAGTTTTGAAGAAAGAATTCCAGTCAGAAATAAGGAATTCGAAGAAGTATGTAGATAGAAATAAGACAATTAAACCTGATTTCCAACCTGGTTAAAAAGTATGGCTAGCCTCAAAAAATATCAAAACTAAAAGAGCAACCAAAAAGCTGTCAAAAAGATGGTTGGGACCCTTTGAATTCTTGAACAAGATTGGCAGTCATGCATATCACCTTAAGTTGCCTCAACAATGGAAGTCTGTTCACTCTGTCTTTCATTTGTCCTTGTTGAACCAGTAAAGCAATAGGATATCCTAAATTGAAATCAATATCCACCACCACCAGTCACAGTGGAAGAGCAAGAGGAATGGGAAGTGGCTCAGGACCTGGACTCAAAATTCACAAGAGGTCAATTATTGTATCTTCCAGAGTGGAAAGGATTCAGTGAAAACCCAGAGGAAACCGCTTGGGAACCAGCTTTCAACCTTACAAACTCACCAGACCTTGTCAAGGATTTCCACACTTGTTATCCTGACAATCCTGGACCAAATTCCTAAAAAGCTTTATTTTATGGTGCTTGGTGGGGAGTAGAATTTATGAAATTAAGTTCCTCTTCTGACATACCCCTTGAAGGGGGTATTCTTGCAAAATGTTTTGTAAGCTTCACCTTTGTAAAGTGTGGATATGAAACTTTGATTGAAAATCAGGTACTTTTCTTGTCCTCAAAATTTGTATAAGGTAAAAATATGATTAAAAAAAGTATGAAATAGTATTTTTAAGAGAAAGCACACCAAATTTATTTCTTTTAACTTTATGAGTATAAAACAATAATATTATAAATATTTATTGTTTTACCAACAATATAAATTATCCAAAAATACTCTACAAGAGATATTTAAGGCTACAAAAGAAATTTCTTCAAGAGAAATTTCAATTGGAATTAATTGAGCAAAGAACTGCGAGAAATTAATTAAAGAAAGAAGTCTTTAAAAAGCCTATTAAAGATAAAACATGCCCAAAATTGACCAGAGTTAATTTGGAAACCAATTGACAAATTTTACAGTGATGAAAGATTCTTTAATTCACTTATGGGGTGGTTCAGGGGTAAAAATGATTATAAGAGTTACAAAAAGTGATTGTAATGATTTTCTCACATGTTTAAAAGGTTAAGAATGATATAAAAAAAGGTTTCTGGAATCTTTTATTGATTGGTTTAGCAGTGCTTAAACTAATTATAAAAGGAAAAGACTCTAACATGAAGAGAAAAGTGGGGAAAAGAAGACATCCTTTTATGGCCATAAATTTTTGGACTCCAAAAGTAAAGTCTACTGTTTTAAGTCGTGGAAAACACTCTGCAAACAGAAAAGCCGATTATGTAATCATTGAACCCTGATTTAGACCAAAAAGGGCTGATTTTGGCCATTTTTGGCTATTTTTAGCCATTTTAGACTCTTAAATCAGCCATTACAATAGTAATACCTGGTCTATAGCCTTCAAAACACGTCATAATGTGTGTAAGAGAATTAGAAACCAGTTGAAACTTTTTTTACTGAGATATTTTTAATTTAAGGGTAGTTTTACCCTCTTGGCAACAGTTAAAACTGCCCTGGTTGGTATCAAAACCTCATCATCAATTGAGTCACAGACCCTGTTACTCAATTCCAGACCAAAAGTTACTAACCTTTGCTTGGAGTTTGACAGTTCATGCCTCTCAGCAAGGAGTTTGGGGGTCTCGCTCCCCCTTAGAGCTAGAGTTCCTTTCCCCCCAAATCAATCTTTCCAATTTATTTCTCCTTTAATTCCTCATTATTTATTATAATTGTAAGTTACATAATTAATTCAATCAAGTTTTACAATACACTTACTGTAATAATTGACACCTCATATGTAAATTAAAGCTCACTTATGTAATACATGCACACATTTTGATATTTCAATTGACAATACTTCAATTCCTCATAACTTATAAGCTACACACAACACCTCAATATAAACAAAATATTTGATGGTTAACACCAAATTTGATGTTAATTGAATTAAGATTTTGAGGATTTTCAACTTTTGTACAGAAAATACTAAAAACTTAATATAAGCTTATTTAGAGTTGATTTACAGAAATTTTACCCAGACGTGATCCCACCTCAATTTTTATGAGTCCAATGGTAAAACAATTTTCATATGTTTATTTGTAGGATAAAAATTTATGATAATTTTTATTTAAATTTTTTCCAAAAATCTTTTAATTTTGGTATTTTTGTTGAAAATTCATTTTTACTTAATTTTTTCAAGTAAAAACTTGTTTTCACAAATTTAAAATGAAATGTAACTTTATTTTTAAATTATAATTAAATTTCCATTTTTATATATGAATTTATATTTATATTCTATTTTCCTTTTGATAATATAAATAAATTTATTTTATTTATATTGATATCTTATTTTATTATTTGTGGTGTTTTGGGTATATGAAAATACCTCCAAGGCTCACAGCCTTGGCCACTTTGTGAGCAATTGTAAATTCTTTGGACATATTCAGAAGGCCTTGAAACATCAATACCCTTAATTTTGAACCTTTTCACCAATATATGACCAAGTTCCTTTTTTCTTTATTTCTTTTCTTATTTATGCCATTAATCATTATTCAAGACATTCCTTAAATCAAGTCATTTTATGGAAAACACCTTTCTGTTCTTTCATGTTTCTTGGGGGATTGGAAGTCATTAAAGTTAGTTCCATCTCCTTTTCTTTATCTCTGCGGCTTTAAACTTCTTGTTAAGTGACACCTTGGCCCCTCTGTGAGGATCAAATGCTTGGTTTTATCTTTTTGGGAAATTTCATGGCCAAAATCAAGCATCTCACCTCAAGAAGGACACCACTCAGAAGTTTCTTTTATTTCTTTTTTTAATCCCTTTTTTCTCTTAATTCATTTGATTTCTCTACTTCTTTACTTGTATAATTCTTGTTCATTTTATTTCTTGATCAAAGCAGAAGCATCCCCTTGCATATCATGTATTGGGAGATTCCATTTTTTATTTTTGTATCAATAATAGTGAGAATAGAAGAAAAACAAAACACCAGAAAGCTAACAAACTAGTTATCCTTAACAAAATCATCAAAATTTCTCTTTAAATCGTTTATCAATTAATCTTTGTACCAAGGAAACTTGGAAGCCATCTCTTCAGAAGAAGCACCAGTAATCATTTCATCATTGTCATAAATGATTGCCTCCCTACTATTTCTATCAGCTTTCCTGAACAACCTGGCCACAGAATCTTGACCTTCATTAACCACATTTGGATCCTCTTTGGTAACCCTTATTGGACAACACTCCCTATTTTGCAATACTTGAGAAGCTGGGAATGTCAAAGGAGACCAATTTTCTCTTCTTCTTCTGGTGCTGGCCACAGGTTTCAATTGTTGGGAGGTGAGGAATGGTGATTACCTGGGCTGTGGGATGGTGAATGGCTTCATTGGTGAAGCTAGTACAGGCCTGGAAGTGAAGGATTTAGGTGAATGAGGAAGAACTGAAGATGGGACAGTGGAAAGGATAGGTTGTAAGTTTCTTGTGGTACTGGGGATTATTTGGAAGTAGGTTGAATATGTGAGAAACTTGAAGAGTGGCCAATTGATGGATTCAGAACCTCAACTTCTTCACCATCCAATTAATCGCTTCCTTAAGCATCTGGATTGGTTGGTGAGTCAAAAATTTGTATTATTCTTGTTACCACACCTTGATTATTTATTCTGGAGATGGGGCCCTCTGAACTGGAGTAGATTGGCCTACCACCAGTGGGAATGGACCCTCCAACATCCCTCTGCCTGGATCCAGTCACTAAATAAAGCCATAAGTATCAAGTCAAAGAAGAAAATCAAAGCTCTTACAGCTGGAATAACCTGAATTACCATCAGGAGTAGGGTCCTCAGAGAATTTGAGCTCTTTTCCAAAATTACAATCCTTCTTCCTCTGAAAATATCTCTTGAGGTTGGACAGTGGCACCCCTGGACATTTACATGGTTTCTTCCCAAAAGAAGAATAATTTCACTTTGAAGATCTAGGATTAAAATGTTAAAAACACTGTTCACCCTTCATCAACTCAGTACATGGAGGATCCAAGAGCTCAACTGCCTTGCACCCATAATATGTTTTAAAGGGAAAACAATTGCCTGAGAAATCCATGGACCAGGGTGAACCCAATTGACTGAAGATATCAGAACCACAAAGAGTAGATGGTGGAGGAACAGAAGAGGAATTTTTAGTTATTTCAGTAAGCTTGGAACCCATTTTTAGAGTTATGGGAGCAAAAGATTGATTTCAGTCAGATATGAATATCAATCCTCAAGGTCATCAAGGTTCTTGGGCCATAAACTCATTTATGGCCCCCTCAAGGTCCTCAATATGGGCCTCCCCATCCACACTTGGGAAATCACTATTATTTATGGTCCTGGACCACTCTCAATGGATCTGTGCGATATGGGTCAAAATAACCCAAACTGGTCTTTTTGACCCCCTGGAACCCCAGAAGCTTCGGGCCCAGGGGGACTCCAATAGCCCCCATGGACTGGGACTGTGGACCATAGGAACCACAGAATAGCAAAATTTGCCATAAAAGTAGCAGGGACCCAAAATGACACCAAGAGTCATTTTGGGCCAATTTCTTCAAGGAAAATGGGGAGAAGACCCTTTATTTCAAACATCAAGATGTGCATATTCAAGACTGGTTGCAAGAAAAGGCCCTAGAATACTATTTCAGCCAAGTCTTTCAAGTTTATACAACCATATAGCCATTATTCTCCAAATTTCAGGCTGAATATGTTGGGTGCCTTCATTTTGGGATACAACCCAAGGCCAATTAAGGAGGAAAACATTTGGACAGAAATTATTAAAGGCATGGACAACTCAAAGAAATTGAAAATTTACTTACTTAAGGAAGGGGGAAGTTTATTAATAAAAAAAAGGAGATGAAGCAGGGGGGGTTAGGATAATTATCAAGAGGAAAGCAAATTTGAATTTTAATAATTTCAAAAAAAATGTGGGAATACAGGGCTGACACTCAACAATCAAAGGGTATTATGTTTTTCAGGAGCCCCCCAGTTTTAAGAGGGGGATACTGTCACAGCCACTACCCAGTGGTAAGGGTATTCAATATTAACCCCACTCAAACCTTTCAAAACAGGAATCCATTGTGTGTAATCAGTTCCAGAAAATATTCTTTCTAAAACATGCATACAGTCTTGTTCATCAACACAGACTGGATTAACCAAATATAGCTTTGGATTCACAAATCTGAAACTTTATGATCACTCAACTCCACCAAAATGTTTGTACAGACCCTGTACATCCATACAGGGGCTGTATTATCCAAATCAATTCAAGATAAAATTCCTCTCAAGAAAATTCACTCTTTGGATCAGGGCTAGTGGATTCTCACATATTCCAGCCCCTCTTTCTCCCCCTGGGGACCTTTCCCCAGTTAGTTAATATACTTGATTTATTATTTAATAAATATTCTTATTCTTCTTTTTGGAATATATTATTTCTTGGTATTAAGTTGGTCTTTGAATTTGCTCACCTGTTCAGTAGAGTTGTGGTGACCATATCATTATTAACCCTTCTCTTTCTTTCTGACAGGTTGAAACAGTGGAATTGGAATTGTTTAAGGTTGGCTCATTTATCCTTTACTATTATTCTTAGATTTTCTGCTTTCTTATATTTAATTCAATTAGAAATACCGTTTTTATTACACTCTTTTTCAATCTGAGCCCTCCATAAGTGAGTTCCAGGCCCTCTTCACTTAGAAGAGCACCTGTGAAAAATTGACATCTGGGAGAATTATTTTGAGAAAAAAGGGTATAGAAGGAAGGATATCATAAGAAATGGTGAAAGAGGGTATTTTGATTTTGATAACTGTAAAAGATGATATTTTATGGGTCATGGCTTCATTTTGATTTGAGCATCATTAGTGTTTTTCTCAAATAAGTTTTTGGAATGAAGGATTATTCAATATTTCCAGAAGTTTTATAATTCAATTCATTTCATTTGCTGTATTTATGAATCTTGATAATTATGGCTTGTAAGATGCCCAAAATAATAATAGCTATTTTTAGCTGGGTTTGATATAGGTTGGACCTGCTACCCTGGTCTGAAAGAATAGCTTTCTTTCATGCTGAGGGTTACATAAGATTTTTCAATATTCCAATAACCAAAAAAATAGCCAATTTGGGGTATAAAAACCTGTGGGTTCACCTCAGGTTATTTTTGATTTATAATCCAAAAGGGAAATAATAACTATAGTTTTGTTTATAAGAAATAAATTTATAGTCATTTTTCATTATTTTTTGCTTTAAAATCATTTGAAAGGTCAATTTTTGATTGAATAAAATGTAGTAAATACTACTTGTGGCATTATTTTCATGTAATACATATCTCACAGGCTCACAAATAGTGATCTTTGATTTTTTTGGAGTAAAAACAGTAAGTAGATTTATTGAGTATGTATTTTATTACTCTAATATGTTTTTATATATTTTTATTAACTCCATCATCAGTCATGATAATCCATCTTCCTTATCACCAAATAACACACAATCAACTTTCCCTCTATGCCACTCATCAGCATTACACCCACTCTTAACTTGACCTCCAAACCCGCTAGCAGCCTCAGAGGGCCTCCAAACTTGAGTTTCACACAATTTGATGTGTTTTTGGCCCTAAAAAATTTGGAATTTCTTTCAAATTCTTTTGGGACAATATTTAATTTTTATTAATTTAAATACTTAACAATATAATATAAATATACTCCAAAACAATTTGGAATTGTTTTGAATCAGTTTTATGCTTTTCTTTTCTAATTTAATTCCTCCAAAAATATTAACTTACAATCCTTCTAAATGTGTTGGGATTTTTTCCAAATAATTTAAAAAGCTTTTATTTCATTTTATAATTAAATATTATATATTTATTCAAAATAAATCTGGAATCACTTCTAAATGTATTTTGGAGTGATTTTACAGTTTATTTATCATTTTTAAAATATTAAATAATAGGTAATAAAATGGTTTTCAATCCTTTAATTCATATTGTATCATTATCATACAGATAAATAATTCCATATATACATAGATATACTCAAACATATACTTCATTTGAATATATAATAAAGATCCACATTATTTTTCTTAAAAGTTCAAACATTATTCAAATCAAAATGAGTAATTCCTTATCATCTATAAGCATCTTTGAACATATTTTATTGTAAGTTCTTTTAATTAATCTCTATATTCAGTAATGATATTTCAATCATGAAACACTGAAACTGATACTAAGAAAAGTATCTTGATTTATTTCAATTTTTTTAATTACACTAGGGGTGGAATACTTAAGCCTTGTAATTTGAATTAACAATAATTGTTCCTAACCTCCAAGATAACGTTAAATTAAGACACAAAACCAATCCTGAAAGTAAAATTAGACCCAATTACAATTCCATTCCATATCCTCTTCCTTTGAATCATCTTTGGAATTCAGCTAATGATGGAATGGCTCTACTAAAACCAATGTGGGTACATCATGATATTCTTCAACATTATTTGATTCTTTGTTATTCTAATAATATTTAACATCTTTTGTGGTCAATTGATAATGGAATAGTTTTTCCAGAGCCAATGTTATTCTATAAATAAGTGCTTCAAACTTCTCTTGACTCTTCTTCCAGTAAACACCCATATACCTCAGCCACTAGACAACACAGAAGTTTGATATAAACTAAAAGAGAGATTTTGTATATTTATGGAGCCAAATAGAATAAACCCAACAACTTGACAGTCTTTTCAATGAGAAAAAAAGGATAATAAATAATGGCACAAAATTTCACCCATAAATTATCATAAAAATCCATATGTATCAATCAATGAAAACATTTCATTGAAATTACCTGCAATAATCCATAAAATTCATTCTTTCAACCAGACATAAAAAATTAATCTAAATATCAAGAATAATTACTTTAAATAAGTTTTCCAATAAAAGACAAATAATCAAAACAAGAAAAACTATTTTTGGAGCTGTATTCTGACAGGTATTGGTTTTAGACAGGGCTCTTATGAAGAAGAATCTACTGTGGTTTATGCAAGAAAACTAGTATCAACCATTGAAGGAATTTAAGATGATGATAATGAATGGAATCAAATTAATAAATTAGATGAGCTCATTCAATTAAGAATTGAAATTTTATCCAAAGTTTCCCATTAAGAAAATCTTCAAATTATGAATGAAGAAAATCTTCCCAAGTGTAGTCAAACAGAGTTGGAAACACCAAATACTTTCAAATATTTTTCCAATTTAATAAGTACCAATAATGAAGTACCCAAAAAGATAGGATTAAGATGATATAAGTCATGCAAATATGTAGTTTTGTCCTTTATTAAAATAGACAAGTTTCTTCTAGTTAAAAACTCAATCAACTCTACTCTCCATGCACTTCATTTTTCAGAATTAAAGCTCTAAATAAACTTTTCTAAAGAGCAAGCAATAATGGAGGTACTTAAAGGAAAAATTGGAATATCACATCAAAACACAAAACCACCTATCCATTCTCCATTTTGTATTCTCATTTCATATTTGAAAATATTACTTAACATTGGTAAGCGCTTTTGGTATCTATCCCCTCAAAAACTTCAAGAAAGAGTTTTTGATCAATCAGGAATAAACAAAAAAGACTTAAAAAGTGGCATAAAATTGAAAAAATAATGTCATTAGTATATTTTTTCCTATTTTTATCACATCAAATGAAATATTATCACAAAATACATAGGTATTTTTTAATAACAAATTTTATTTAAAGTCAATATGGGGTCATTTTCCATTATTAAGCTATATATTTTATCAATTATTTGAGAGATTTGTTTTATGATAAATAAGTAGTAAATATTAAATATTCCACCAGTAAATTGTATTCACCCAAAAATATACTTTATTATATACACTTGTATATTGTGCACACAAACTACCTAGTCAATAATTCTCACTTACATGTTTTTCAAAAAGCTTAATTTTATGAAAAATCCATTTAAAAAACAAATTATAGCCATTATAAAAATGAATTGAACTTAATAAAACTGAAAATTAATAGCTGTATCAACACAAAAGATTTTCACATGAAATAAACAAGCATTTTTTTTCTTTAATAAAATATTTTGAAACAAATAAATTACTTATATATTTCATTGTAGCTTGAATGAAAATTCTTGAGTATTATGAGATTTTAGAGCTTATGGTTTGACTCTTTCCCTCATATCCATACTTTCATTGAAATGGCCATAATGAAATAATATTTTGTAACTCTAAATGGTCTTCATCATAAAGCCAATCCTCTCATTGAGTCCCAATTTTTGAAAACATTTTATACAAGATGATACAGAAATACACCAAATTGAAAAAACTCTTAATCTTCACGTCATTCCTCATCTTATTATTAATTTCTCTTAATTATGACAAGATAACCTTCAAAGTTCCAATAGAATGCTCAATATACACTCTTTATAGTGGAAGGAAGAGATTAAAGCTACTACCATCCTTGTGATAATATATTGAACCTATATATTCAGGCACTATATATGGAGAGCATTCATAAGATGAATTGGAAAGCACATACTAATCCTTTGAATGAAAAATGTGGGAATTATTTTCTCTCTTCTTATTTTGATACACATTCTCATCATTCAATAAACCCATACAGCCCCCATGTAATTCTATGAAAATTTTATTTATATCATATGAAGTATTTTAAGATATAAAGTACCTAAATCTACTTTCATATATAGGCTCTTGAAAGAATTTTTACTATTCAAAACTTAAAAAAAATAAAAAAAATCAAGAATAATTTTTTTCAGGATGAAAATATGATTCCTCATCCCTTTCAGGGCATTATTAAAATTATATAAAGCTCCCATCTATAAATCCAAAACAACATGAAGCCCCTCATCTTTAATGACTGCTCAATATCTGGAGATTTCATTAGCATAGTGCCACTTCATTATTCTTTTGTTTTAATTTCACAAAACATGAAATAATTCTATGAGTGTATAACACAATACCCCCCTGGCTAACCTCAAAAAGGATCAAAATTTTACCCAATGCTTCCCCATTCTCATTATACCCAGAAAGTCAAAATGCGATGTAAAATTGAATCAAAGTATCTCATCGTCTAAATCTGTTACAATTTTGAAATTTCTGATCATTCTGTATCATATGAGCTAATATTTGTAATAAGAAATAAGCTGTATATCATAATTGTTTTAACTTATCTGAAGCTAAGCTTATTAAGTCAATTTTTGTATATATGTATGGTTCAGGATTACATTTCCCTTGCTTAATTTACCATTTTGGGAATTTAACAAAAAGATATCTTCTTCAATTTAATTATCATATGAATCTTCAAGCAGGTATATATGATATAAAGCTAATAAATAACTGAAGAGCTTGTCATGGGCTTTTCTTTTGCGAATTATCAACAAGGGTTGAAAAAGGATATCTGTGGTGAGGAAGTATAATATTGGAATATTAGTGGTTGGTTTTATTGGAAATGCTGAGTTCTGTTTTTAAAATGTAGGATTTGGTACCCAAAAACCTAGGTTTGTGGTTCCTCAAATTCCACAGCTGAATTGATGTGGAAGTTACAGGATCCCATACAGTTAAATGAATGATTTGTCACAAAAATCCCAGTATTTTCAATGTGGGATTTGGAAGGTTTGAGATTCCCTAATAATAATATTATTCAAATATCATGTTTTAGCATTAAATTATGAAAGGCTCTTATTAATATTCTTAGAAGGTTGAATTTGTATCTTTTTCATTGGGATATAATATTCTAGATTTTTCTACAAAGATTTGTGCTTCTTTTTTGAAGGAAATATAATTAATTTGACAATATATGACAATCCCTCATATTTGAATCTCCAAAACAAAACTGAATTTATCAAAAGAAACAATTAAAGGAGGATAAGTACTTATGAGAGATCTATTGGGGAGCTTGGATAATAAGAATTTATCTTAAAACAAGAAGTAAACTTCAAAACCGGATATGAAAGAAACATTGAAGCTTGACTCTATATTTCTGTAAATTTTATCAAAAATGTACTTGGAATTTTTTTCATTCAAATGGAGCTTATCTTAAGGGGTTTCCTGAGTTGCTTCTTTCTACTTCTCAAAAGTACAAATAAGAGTCAGAAAGAATATAAGGAATAAATTCTCAGAATACTTGTATCTGAGCTCAAGAAATAAAGAGAGTAAAGCTGAGGAATTTTATAATGATCAGTTTCAATTTGAATAAGTAATTCTAAAATAGAATAATGAAATTTTTGGGGGACTTTATTTTGATTAAATTAGTGAAACTTTAATTCTTCAAAATTTGCATAATAGATGGGGTGTAGCTTTTTATGGAAAATTTGATATACGGTAGTAAGAAGAATGATATATTTGAGATATATATTACTGTTTATGAGCATGATAACAAATATTGAGATAATATATTCTTACTTTGGAATTTGAGGGTAAAAATATTAATATTAATTACCAGGAATGTATTATGGACATCTGATCAGAGTAAATAAATTATTGAAATTATGATAACAGTTAGATTATGTGCTATATGAATTCAATTTGAAAGTATGATTTGATAAAAGGGTTAAGCTCCAAAATATTGAATTTCATTTTCAAAAAATGAATTTTTAAAAATATCACAGGAACTAATTATAAATTTGAATTTTAAAATCCACTTTTCTTGCCTCATTTTGTTACCTTTTTTTTGGAAAAATCCATATAAATTTATATGCCGAAAAGGTTAAATAAGGAAAAGAAAATTTTTGTAATGATATTTTGGACTGAAAAAGCTGAAATATTGGGCTCAAACTTATAACAAAAAGTCATTACAAATCTTCATTTGTTCTCCAAAGTGAGTATAATCCAAATGGAAAAAATCAAATCAGAATATGAGGGATTTTCCCTCAATATATACCAAAATAGAGAGGGAATATGTAGGCTTCATTTTTGAAAATAGAATAGCTCTCAAATATATTTATAGTTCTTGAAATTCCAACAAAATAGTGCTCAAAGAAGCTAAACAGGGCATCCAAGATTTTTCCAAAAAGTTCTTTTTCAGAATCAACAAGTAAAACCATCCCTCATAGCTACAAGAGGAGTTTTCCTTGAAATTATGGATAGTATCAAGATAAATTTTTGATCATGTATATTGAGCCTAGTTAGCTAGCTTGATTAATGCTTGTTGGAAACCATACCGAAATTCAAATAATTTTGCATTTTCTTGTTGATAGCTCTTATGAGAGAGTTAATTTTGGTCTCTAAACCTTGATTCATGAATAACAAGCACTGAGGGACCCGAACCCTCATCATCAACATCCATGAGCAATGCTCTTTACCAATTGAGTTCAGTGCTCATTGCAGATGAGCAGTGAGTGAAGAAGCCATGCCTGCTTTGACTATGTATCGGCCCTGCCGAATCATGGTGCATCAGATGTGCAAGCATTCTTAAGTGAATCTATAACATGCTCCAACACTCCTCTTTGCTCTGTGCAGGGTTGCAACTTCCTATTTGATATATTCTGGATAGTTCGGGAGATTTTCCAATTTGGAAAATGGACTGCTTCCACTTGCTAGAGTGTTGCTTGAAGTAACTAACTCTTGCTACCATGACAGAGTTAGTTTTGGTCTCTCAACCTTAATCCATGAATACCAAGCACTGAGGGACTTGAACCCTCATTGCTGACATTAATGAGCAATTATCTTTACTAATTGAGCCAAGTGCTCATTGCAGATGAACAGTGAGTGAAGAAGCCATGCCTGCTTTGACTATGTATTAGACCTGCCCAATCATGGTGCAGCAGGTGTGCAAGCATGCTTAAGAGCAGCTATAACATGCTCCAACATCTGATGGGTACTATCAGAAAAGTAATTTATTGAAATAATTCCTAGCTTCTTACAATCCAACTAGATGAGAAAAAGGACTTTGGAACAAACATAATTGAAAAATGAACAAAAAATATTACCTTCTGGCTGGTAAGATGTCAATTGGGAAACAACAAAAAAATGAAAAACTGATAGAAAAAGTTTTAGGAAAGACTCAGAGGCCACAAAAAGCAAAATTAAAAAAAATAACGATAAAAATTTTAAAAGATTAATGCATATTTGAATAAATTTGGTAAGATTTACAAAAAGGAGGTGAAAACCCCATAAATGTTTACTTTAACATGAGGCGTTTTTGGGATCTCATGTGTTAAAATTGCAAATTTTATCCAAGTATTTAAGCATTACATAAATATTGGTCCATCACAAAACCAAATTAGTGGATTTTTCTTTACATTATGCCAAAGTAATGAAGTTTAAAGCGAATTTATGAAAATAGCAGGAATAGTATGAATATCAAGACAGAATTGCAATAATAGTCCAAAGTCTCAAGGCCACTTCAAGATACTGTTTTGGGTTTTTATATAATATTATAGATAAAATAAATTCCTGGGATCCTGAGAGGACTTGTCTTGATGAGACAATAAAAGTCTTACATAGTTTGATCTCTTTCAAAGAAGAAAGCTGCACAGAACTCTGCCATTCCACGCATATTCATAGGAAAAACTTTCCTAGAGCGTGACTTTCTAGGTCCTAAGAGTTGTAGCTATCTAAGTTAATCAATAGAGTCAAAATTTGTTTCCTGAATTTTCAAGGAACAAGGTTTGTAAGAAGAAACTCCATCATTTTTCCAATGTTGAATCTTCATAACTAGACTTTATATTGAAGACATTCCATCTTCAAACAATCTCAGTGCTAAAAACATGTATATAAAAGACTCAAAAGTTAGCTAAGAATTTTGAAAAAAATGCTATCAATTACTTATTTTCTTACTAGGACTGCGGCCGTGATCTGTTTTATTCAAGTCATCTTACAAAACTCCATTACTTTGACACAAAGGCCTCACTAACAAGTAATTGATGACAGACTATAACATCGTGAGCTTGGAATTCTAGACGAAATTTTCTCAAGATGATAAGATGTACCAAATTTCAAACTATATTTTTAGCAGAGCCAACTTTTGAATTCACTAGCAATAATGTGCTTGACGGCATCTCATCCCACTTTGGTGCATTGACGAGCACTGGGAGAGGCAGGACACTCAATAATTTCGCGCAGTTTTTGAAGACAACCAATTGCTCAAATAGGTCGCATCTGGAAAGAGACATGATAATTGCAATCTCAGTCTATATGGTAACTGGGAAAATTTACCAGAAAACCCCGGACTAGCTGAAACCAATTTTGTGAATATGTTTCTAAGTACTCATGAAATGAGAAATAAAGAGGCTCACTGAGAAAAATTATATCACTTCAAGTGAGAACTCATTCAGTCCTAGCAGATATCTTGCTACCCTGGAATAAACCTGCTATCGTTAGGTGAAAGCTGAGCAAGTTTAAATTTTTGTTGCTGATCAATTGATGAACAACCGGCGATCTCCATCACGATTGAACTCGGCTTCCTTTCAAGGTCCATGGAAACCGTCGTTCGGTGCAACAACAGGCTCAAGATAGCGATAGCCTTGTGGCCTGGTGCGAGTAGATGGGATAGTTGGTATATACCACAGTATTTGCCAGCGCACCGACGTCTTATCGTTGATTTTTCAAGCTTACCAGACCTTTTGCCTGCGTCCTAGGCCCGAGCATCCAAATAAACCATATCCCCAGAGCTCGGTTCCTTTCAAAAATTCCTTTGAAGAGCGTGCTTCAAATTATAGGAAATAAATTGAAGATATTTGTTTACAATACCTTCCCCACAAATCTTATTGAAGTTTGTGATAAGGTCTATTGTTGGCAATCTTGTTATGATACAGTACAGCTCGGTAGATATGTTAGAAAAAGGGAAAAATGCAGTCAGGTGATTAGTGGATTCAGGGTGAATTGCCATAAACGAGCGCCATTGTGTTGAATAAGACTCGACGTGCCCTTTTAATCAACGCTCTTTGGCCATCAGGTCCAAAGCCGCCGTGTCATTCTTCACAGTTTTTATGAGGTCCCTTTATGCATGGCCTGCATCCTAATGTTAAGAATTTACATCCCAACAACCTCAGCAGGCCCAGAGACCGTTTAGGCTTTCCAACTTTTTTATCATTTAGTCTTATTCTGAGCGCTGGATATGCTCAGCTCATCGGAGTCATAAGTAGGCGTCTTGAAGTTTTGTCGTTCTGTTTTTCCGAATTATCCAATCAGCTTAGTGGCTCCTGGACATTACCCAACTGATCTCTAAGCGCTTGAGAGCTCATCGTTTAATAATAAAAACCATCTTTTGAAATGACTGTTCGCCCGATTTCTCAACAACGACTTCATGTCCTCTATACTGTTCCCCTGGTCTTCAGCCTGGCCTGTATCCTAATGATATTTGGATCGCTTTGTGGTTTAGTACCTTGGCGGCAAACTAGTGGCGCTGTTCTTATCGTCCATCGAGACTTTCCTACCGCCGACCAAGAAGAACGAATTGATGGAACGGCTTCTTTTTATTTCGGTTTGCTAGGTCAGTTGAAAGCTCTTTCAGCCTTAGTGTCCTTTAAAGCTGACAAGTGGCGCTACCGTGAGCTGTCTCAGGCTCGTGTTACCGCAAAGCTAGTGATCAAAAGCTACAGTGTACATCGGTTTCATATCCACCTGACTACAATACTACCATCGCAATTGGTGGAGAGGGGATTAATGTAGCACACCTTGACATTTCTATGCCTGATCTACCACCAGTATTCCTCACTTGGCTGTTAATTTCGATCATTGCAATCATCTGTCAAGTACTGGGGGCACTTCCAATTTACGCGCCTCAACGCTTCTTCCGTCGTCGATTTCAGAGTGAAAAATTATTCTCAGCCACTCTTTGGATTCTTGGAATTGGCTGGGCTTTTGGTTTTTCGGCTGTTTTAGCTCTTGCGTGTTTTGTCAGTATATTTTTGATCAGGCTAATCACTTTAAGCAAATAAACTGACCGTACTTTTCTCATCAAAGGCTCAAGGATTTGGGGATGAATACAATCTTTTTTCAATATTCTTTTCTTACAATAAAGCTACCATGGGCCGCATTTTCGTTCCGCTTACAATGGCGTTGGTTATACAAGTGATCGTTGGCATTGCAGTAATCGTCCAAATCGCTAACGCACCAAGCGAAGAGAAGGACGCATTTGAAAGCTCTTGGCAAACACATCTTCGCGTTACAGGACCATGAATTTTTAGAAGCTGAAAACACCTGTGACCTTTTCCCTCGGCGCTCATATTCTATCATGGCTATCTCTTTGTAAAAATAGAAACAAATATGCCTATTTTTTGGGCTTTGCTTTGTAGGATAGCCTTTTACTTTGAAAATATTCAGTAGTCTTGGTGAATTTTTTCCTTGATTTCCTCCCAGAAACTTAATTCCTGTTGTTTTGGTACTCTTCGGTTTTTATCTTTTTAGCCCTATTACATATTTTTCTTTTCTATATAAAATCATGATTTTAGCTCGATAAGAAGTCTGTCCTCGTATCCTTAAATAAATATCTTCGGTCTTAAGCAGGTTTGGCTTATTTCATCTTGCTCTTTGAAAACTCAAGCTATGAAAATGTCTTAATGTAGTCGCCCTTGATTCGCGTTAATTTCTTTACATTTAATTTGATTTTAATTTTGAATACCCCAAGTAATAGATGTACTCCAAGACGTTGGAAGTATAGATTAGAAATTAAATTTGAGTTCAATATTCAATCACAACAAGAGAAGCGGCAGATCTCTCTATGCGCCATAATTAGAAGTTCCTCAGCCCTGGTTGGTTAAAGCAAAAATGAATTTACAGTAATTTCAAGTTATGTATATGATAAGAATGAAACTTAACGATGCCTGTGTATACTTTGATGCTGTACCTCCCGCTTTAGTAAGTTTGGTACGCATTTATGACACAACTGCGAGACTTCTGAAGGAGACGCAACAGTGCGCCTAGGCCGCATACTATAGCAGTTAAAAGACAAGACAAAACTTAAGACATGAAGAGCTTCAGTTTTGATCCTTTTGTGTGTTCATGATACACATAAGCTGTTTCCCATTGGTGTTAGGGCGCTCAGTCTGAACTTGTTCTCAATACATACCAAGTCTCACTTATGAGTAAGTATCGGGGGTTTTTGCACTCTATAGAAATTGAGGTTGACTTGTTCTCATTTTGGTTCTTTATTCATTTTGGCTCTTCTTTTCAGGTGTGCGAGGTTATCAAAGATGCGTATGTTGACAAAGGGTATGGAAATGTATTTCAAAGCTTCTGGTATGGATTAAATTTCGACAACATTTCGTTGCGAGTGGGAAGTCTGGAAAATTTGAGTGAGTGTGCCTTTAGTTGAAAAACTCACTGCAATAAAGTGTTATACTTAAAGCTTTTCCACCAGAAAACCTCATCATTCACAAGGGCAATGGGAGCAGCCTTTGACTCCTTGTTGGAAATAAATAGAATATGAATTGAATAACTATAAGATATATTTACAGATCATAAAATCAGTGGTTTCGTAACTCTCTTGGCTAAAGACTGAAACTTGACATTCACCGCTCCTCTTACGTCTTGCCCCATAACAAAGTTAGCCATCCACAAAAAGGATGTCATCTCAGTCCCTGTATTCAATTCCACCCGCTGCGGTAATCCTATAATCCAGCGCGCACAGATGTTAATATGTACTCTATAGGAAATCCTGTTTGTAAGCGATGAAAATGTGGTGCTTCTCCAATAGAAATATCCTCAGCCTACTGTGGAAAATGTCAGATTTACCTGCACAAACAAAGCTGTCCGTCGACTTCTTTTTTTTTGAGAGTTATCTTAATGTTCCTCACATTCTCATTGTTAGTCAAAGTCTCACTTGCTCGCATTAATTAATTTTAAGATCATTATTAATTATCAAAAGAAAAAAATTGTATAAGAATGTTTTTTAATTTACTTTTTCATGTAATTAAGCATAGCAAATACTATATCCACAAAAAATGTCCAAATGAGTCCTACCATCTGGTCGGAGCCCCATGTTGAGAAATAACAGCCCACATGCGATTGGGCATTTATTTGATTAAATTGGAGAAGTAATTGTTTGGCATGTCGTTCCAGGCAGCCTGCACAGCCATTCGGAGTTCAGGTATTGTTTTTGGGTGGAATGATTCATGAACCAGAACCTTCATCTTCTTCAAAGCATTCTTGATTGGATTCAAATCGGGTGAATTGGAAGGCCATTGGAATTTGCGAATTCCTTGAGATTCCTTCCATTGAAGAGATAATAAAAAAGTGTAAACTGGGGAATTATCATTGCAAAGGGTCAATTGTTGATGTTCTTGCAAGTAATTGTAAAAACGAATTAGGCCCAGTGAATAGATGTTCTTGATGAAACCTTGCTTTCAATGAGCATTTGGCCCCATGATAACAATGTTTGATTTGTCAACATTGCAAATCCTCCCCACACCATAACGAAATGCTGTCCACTATGGTGTTGAGCAACTTGACATTCAAATGATTATTGCTCACCCTGTGACCTCCAAACACAAGTTGGCATAAAGTTTTTTGAAAGCTCAAAACTGCTCTTGTTGGTATATATGACTTTCTTCCAGTCTTCAATTGACCAATTTATGTGGGCCCTTGCAAATTTTAACCACTAATGAGAATGATAAGGGCACAAATTAGTTTTGACGACCACGATACGTGAGAATATTCCTTATTGATCAACCATGAATTGGGTTGTTCTGGAGGAAACCTCCTTTGTAAGCAAATTTGTTATTTTGTTTGAACTGGCAGAGAAATGCAACGGCATCACTCTCTTGAGCTGGAAAACATCCTGATTGTTCAATATTGGCTTCCTTCCTGGCCTAGGTAAGTTTTGCACCATCCCACAATTTTAATAACAAGTTATTATATCTTGACTTCATGCCTTCAGAATCGTTGTTAGTTTGCTGATCTTGCCAAGGGATAACCCAGCTTCCTGCATCCCAACAACCTTTGCTTTGGTTTTGTTGTCATTGTGGTGAGGCATTGAAAACTATAAAATGAAAAAATGAGCACAAACAAAACTGGTCAGTATAAAAAAATTACTAATATTAATAAAACAAATAAAAGAAACAAAAAACCCAATAAAAGCAAATAATTTGAACAAAAAAATAGAATACATAGTCCTTGTAAAGTGTATAAAAAAAGAAAACAAAATAAGCAAAAAAACTCACACTAAATGAAACTTGTGAGTATAAAAAGCTCAGTAAAATTAATAAATTGAGTAAGAGAAAAGGAAATCAACAAACAAAAAAGGTTTTTGAAGGAAAAAATATTTTAAAGTGAGTAAAAAAAGAAAAAAAAAAGGTGAATTTTTGTTAAGTCAAGGGTTGCCTCATTTCTACTTCAGTTTTTGGTGACTAAGAAAATCAAGAAAGGTAAGGTATACCCTCCCTTGGTATGTATTGAGTGCAATGAAAATTGGTCACAGACCTCACTCCCAAGGCCCATTCCAAATAAAATGGGAAGTACATCTTCTTTGTGAATCTTTTATTATTAAATTGGAGGAAATTATGATGAAATTGTTTCCGTATAAAATCATTAGATTTATTATACTGCGAAAGATTTGACATTGTTCTCTTTGTATTCTGGAAAATATTGTACCATTGATATACTACTGAAAGAAATATTTATTACTAATAACATCAAAGAAAATTTATAGATACAATTCCTAGCTATTTTTAAGGCTAAATTAAAATATACAAATTTAATCCTGGGAATTGGAGTATTTTCCAAATTGATTATCAAAACATTTTTACCATATATGAACCAAAAAACGGAACTTTGTGTGAGTGTCTATGAGAAGACCATTTTATTATTATAACTTAAGTTTATGAGAAAAAACATACATAAAAATGAGAAATATATTTTGGAGAATCAAAATAATATTATCAAGATAATGTAACAAACATAAATTTTGAAATCAGAATTTTGTAGAGTATGAACACTTTTCTTTGGGGAGGAGTGAAAAAAATTCCAAATATGGTGTGGAGAGGTGTTATGAGCCTAAGATAAATAATCCATAATTTATTTAAGTGAATTGAGTTTTCAATAGATTTGAATTAAATAACCTCATATAATTTTAATTAGAAGTTCAACCTTTGACTCCAGACAGAGAACCAGCATGAATTTGATATACCATAAACAATGACACTATAATTAAATTCTGACACTTATAAAATGAATATCATTAAATAAAGGTCTTAAATAGAAAATTCCTTCCTTTTAAGATCTACTATTCTTATTCATATCAAAAAATAATTGGTCAAGTTATATCATTTTTTAACTGTGACTCACTTCCCACTAAGACAAAATATTACTTTAACCGCCAATTTAAATTTTGACTCCTTAATTAAAACCAAATTAGATTTTCATACTTATCAAAGCCTCAAGTGTTAGATTTTCAATGGTTCAAACAATTTATCTGCAGCACTAATGCATCAAAGGTTAGTATTACGTCAAACTTACATTGAAGAAGACCTTTCTAAATTAAAGGGGATATTTTACAGAAATTACGAAGAGCTAAATAAGCAATCTGATTCCAGCTTTCTATAAATCCTTAATCTTAAACACGGACAGAGATATACTGGCTGGAATCTTCATAACCAAAAAAGTTCAATAAAAAATGAAAACCCTATATCTCAGAAATTATTCACGGAAAGTATTAGTTCATGGGTACCAAATGAAAGGAATAATTTAGAGGTTCATATTTTTTTTCATTAAATTTTGAAAGCATCAGAGCTTACTGAAATATCTGTGCTGGAAGCAGTACAACCAGTGACATGGTCACTCAATTAAATCTGGTAATACTTTAAATAGAACTCTTAATGATGGTAATAATAAAGCTTGGAAAAGATTGGCCAAACCCTAAATACAGAGTTTCTTGTGTTTTAATAAGCTTATAGAAATATTGGTGCCATCATCAATTATTTCTTTTTCAGTAATGGCACAGAAAAGGATCTACCACTATTGTATTCAGGTACCCAACCCTCCCTAGGAAAACATTTTTCCTCTCCTCTAAGGACTTTCTATAGCTTCAATCTCCTTTAAATAATGTGATGGCCTGCGGGTTTTTCTATGCTACCAAGCTCTACAAATAATAATAAATGGCCAAAAGGCCCATTAACAACATCATGAAAAAAAGCTGAGGCTACCCAATGGCCATCAAAACTCTCATCTATTTCCACTTTATCTCAATTCTGACAGAGAAGCCCTTCAAGAACTAAATATTTAGTGTTTTTATTTTTCAGGAGACAGGTGAAAGTGTCCCAACAACACCAAAAATATACCCTTCTCAGTTTATGTTCTCCAGCCAACCGATATTCCCCCAAGGGAATACTTTCAAAGAGTCTTGAGGGATAATCAAGAGGAGGGTCCATCCCAGTTTTCCAGTTTTTAAAACTCAGTAAAACAAGTAGACTCTAAATTTGGCAGATATAGTCTTCTGTCACACCACCTTGTATTAAATTAATGGTTTGGGTGATTGATTTTCAATCAGTTCACTTCCAAATACAGCTTCAAGGTCTCATAAATCTTGGAGTTAAACCTTAAAGGATGAAGCTCTCAGCTTTTCACATATATTTTGATTCTTTTCTACCCCTTCTTGAATTTACCCCCAGAATATTGATATATTGAATTAATTTTTATGCTTCATTTTTTTTATCTTGTGATAGCTTATGACAGTAATTCTAGGTAAGTCATTTGTACCTTTCTCTTTTCTTTTGAGTGAATTTTGGTGTTCATACCCTTTCCCCTTTCTTTATTCCTCCAGGAAAGGTTTAAATAGTGGTTTAAATACTTAATTGGTTGGCTCTTTGTCATTGATTTCTTTTCCCTGCTATGTTCTTTTTTAAAAATCCTTTTTTGAGAAATTTATATTGTTTTTTATTATTGTTTTCAGCTAAAAAAATAAGCTATCATCCAGTATGTGCAATGTCACTCTTACTTCCCAAAAGCCTCTGTGAGAAAATGATTATTTTCACCTCTAAACTAAAATATTTTTTTTGAATCAGCACATCATCAAGTGGAATATTTTATCAGCGTTATGCAAGAGAACTATCTTATGGTACTAATTCCAAATTTTTCAAATTATCATAACTAAAGCTACAATATTTCATCCACTGAAAAATAGTGAACAGAAAAACACATTATTTTCACCTCTTTTCTAGCTTCTAAAGCTTTTTATCAGACCTATCAAATAGAATATTTTATGAAAGGGATACATCAAGTCTATACACAGAAAGCCTTAAAAGCCTTCATTCCATTTAGGCCAAAAGCTATCAGAGCTATTCTCTTAGAGCAGGAAAATCATGATTCTACAAAAAGTGAAAATATCTGTGAGCCTGTATATATTTTACAAGATTAATCCAAAACGATCTTTGAGTATAGGCATCTTTCAAACCTTACTCAAGGATAAAATATTTTTTTAAATATTATATATTTATCTTTAAAACATGAAAATGTATCGAGGATTAAATATGAAAATCCCACATAAATATGTAAGGGTCCATCATGTGGGAAATTTGGTAATATAATTTAATTATGAGGTGTCAAACCGCCCCAAAGGGTGTTAATACTTAAATTACTCATATAATTCCAAATAAGAGATTCCCCAAAGCCGCCTTTCCAGTTTCCGAAATGTCTTTAGATTATGTAAAAAACCACTATGTATGGGGTTGAAATCACAACCTGTTGTCACAAAGCCACATTTCATCCAAACTAAAGACATAATTCGGATTTTTGGACCACAAGTCAGCCAAAGTGGTAGATATATTTCCTCTTTGTTAATTTTGAAAGATGAATAGCCTCGCATTACCATTTATTGGGCTAAAATCGGTCTTCTTCTAACCAAAATAAAAATAATATTATCAGTTTATTTCCAATGTGGCTACAAAATAGCAAATAGGGATTAAAAATTATTGATATAACTAAAATATTTATTATTTTATTCATTGCAATATTACCAAAATTGGTAATTAGTGCAAATAGGGATTTCAAAATACTCTTCACCACTTATTCCCAATACTAGAGCCCTTGTAATCTATCATTTCCTCATTTTGCAATATAAGAATAATAGCTCTAGCTGGTACTATTAATCAGTAAGATAATTCATATACTAATTCTAAAAATTGGGTTTTGGGTGCTTTTTATTATCATATTTCAAAGTTTCATTCCTTTCTTGATTTTTTTCAATCAGCCTTTGAGCTTATTGGATTTATAATATTTTATCCCATCTTTGGGCTTCTTGTTTCTATTTTTCAGATTGTGAATTTAGTTATATTTTTTCTGAAATTGGGGCATCTCAGGCTTGTATAATTTTCATCTTTGGGGTTTTTCACAATAATTGGTTAGGGGATAGGAAGGCTAAGAAACACTATTTTTTTTAATTTCCTTATTTTTTCATGATTTTCCTAATCATAACTGTAGGTTCTCAAAAAGTGATACAACTCTTCAGGCTTTCCCAAATAAGTAATGATGTAACTTGATTATTGTGAAATATTTAATGATGAGATAGAGGAATATAAAGATATATAGAAAGGATAATAAGCTTTCAGATATCAGTTTTTCTAAATATCATTAACCTCTTTCATTTACATAAAATGAATTTTGAGACCTGTCTGGAGAATTTCATGACGCTTTTAGGGGAAAGGGTGGATATACTGCTGTCAGCTATAAACCTGAATCAACATGGGCAGGGCTCAATTAGACCAAAACCAGTTAGCTTAAATTCTATTACCAAAAAGAATTTATGGATAAAAAATAGTAAAATATTCAAGTGTGGTGTTTTCTACAGCTAATGGATACCTATATCCTCTGAATAGTGGATTTCAGGTTAATGATGGAGGAGAGTAATTGTAATTATTTTACAACAATACCCTTTCGCTGTGAAATTTTTCATGGAAAATAATTGAAACGTTTATTGGATGAAAGAAGAAATATTTTTGAGTTTGACTATGAGCTTGCATATTACTCAGAAAGACGTTGAGAAAAAAAAGATGTATAGAAGAGGATTTGTGAGAGAAAAGGGATTCAGGTCTCAATTTTTCCGAACGCATTGTGACTGATAGAAATGAAAATAAGGAAATCTTTTAGTAGGCTTATTATTTGAGAAATTGAGAGAGATGAAACCATGCTTCAATTATTAGCTACTTAGCCACAGGTCAGAAAAATTATATATGAGAGCACTAATACTGAGAGTAGGGAAATTTTGAGACTGAGGATGCTACTTATTAGTAATGAGATGTGCTCAAATAGGTGATGTCAGCCTTTTTTACTGTGATTAATATATTTAGTAAAGAATAGAAGTGAATCGAGTGAAGTGGAACAACAAAGATTAAGAAGAGTAATATATAGTGTTGGTGGAGCTACAAGACTCTAACCATATGAGGATTCATAAGAGCTTGGTTAGCTATATATATATATATATATATATATATATTGGCATCTTAGTGTCTTGCTTCTTCAAAGTTAAAACTCATCACAAATAAAAAGATTCCTTAAATTTGTAAGACAAAATTTCTCTTATTGATTTTTCTTTCTGACTATGGAATTTACCTGATATCTTCTCTCTACTTGAGGTTTGATAATATGAAATTGATTTCCTTTTATAATAAAGATAAAGAATTAGTAGAGTTTTTTTTAATGAAAAAACTTCAATGTTCAACTCAAAACATTTTGAAATTGCCAACACCCTCCGTAGAATCTTCCACTCATATGGTTAGCCAAGCCCAAGATTGGCTCTTAATAGAGTACTTGTTTTGTTTTCTCTGAATTATGAACAGAGATTTTCTAATATGGAATAAAGATTCTACTGCTCCAAGGAAACAATTATTAATTATTATGGATATTAAAGATGCAGGTTTTGCAGAATTCTGGATAAATATGGGAATAAAAGTCATACAACTCAAAATATATAAGCCTGTAAAAATTATAGTGTATAGGATGTTGTAAGAATACATACAAATATTTCTTGTAATATAGAATATTTAAGTTCGGCTGTCAGTTTCCGTCAGTTTTTTCTTTATTTTCTGCTTTGAGACTACCTGAGTCTTGTTAAAACCCCAAAATTTAAGATTGGTCTTTAATGATAAAGTATCTATTAAGTGCAAAAAAATATATGAAATATCTTCTGATTGCATAAGAGGGAAATTCTTCCACGAAGATTACCTATATGTGGTACCTTTGAGAGATATTCAAGATTCTTGCCAGGAATGTTTATGGTGGAATTTGTGCAGAAAACTCTCTTTCCTGGATTTTGGGACATTCATTTATGGAATAATTTAGCCTGGTAAAAATATTTAATTTCCCCAAGAACAGATCTATTTCACCTCATTTTGACAATTAAATTCTTTGATTATATATCTGTAATCTTTTGAATCAACTTTCTTGCACAAATTGAACAAATTTATCAATAACTTGTAAGAAAGAGAAATATTTTTGGGAGGGATGGGAAATACCCCAAGAATAAAAAAAGTAAGGAATATCAAAGAAAATAGAAATTCTTCCATAGAATTTATTTTTTAGGATTACAAGGAAGGTGAAAATATTTGGGAGATATTCCAGATATAGAAGCACTTCTATTAAAATATCATTGTCATTTTTTCAAATGGAGTGGTGTTGTTGATTCTGAATCAAAGAGATATTTTAAATCTGGGTCGAGGCTGTAAGAGATGAGTTTTTTCAAGTTCTGATAAATGAAATTGAATTGAAAAATATATTTCTCTTATTGTCTTAAATCTACTTGAATAATCGAGTTGACTAATAGATAGAAGTAGATGATCTTAATTCTCAATATCAAATAATGAAATTTTAAATATCTTCATCTCATATTATATCCAAATATCTGATTTTTAATCTCAATAAATATAAAATAACTGGTTTGAAAATATTCTTTGTTTATTACTATAGCTTTGAAGGGTAAATCTCCAAATTTTGCATGTATTTTATTCATAATAATTGTAATAATAATCAGGGGTTAATCATTTTGATAATATAAAATTCAAAATGAGATTAGGAACATGGTTGAGACACTTTTACTTATTGATAATTGAATATCAATCTTCAATAAAAGCCAATTTGTTTTGGATTATCAATTCTCTCCACTGAATGTCCCCCACTTCTCGAGATGTTTTTCTTCCAAATTTGTTTTTCTCATATATAAACCTTTCATTAGAGTAACATCAATTCTTATCATATTCACATAGCCAAAGAACTAAATAAATGATAGGTTTTTTGTTCCTTTTATATTTATAGAATCAGAAAGAAATACCACATCATATAGCTTCCTTAGTTTTTAAACTTAATTTTCCTGGCACAACAGATCCCAAATTTAGTATATTTAGAAATATGAGTTCCATATATAATTTTTGGCTACCCACTTGAGATTCTTGTCAAATTTCTATGTTTATTTGGCTTTAATTGAGCCCAAAGATTTCATTTCAAAATACCCTTTATATATTTGAGATTTTCAGCTTTTGTTGCATACATAAATGTTCAAGTTATCTTTATGGTGTTTCATAATCTTCGATAAAGAATATTACAGTTGAAAATGAAAGAGGATAGAAATGTTCAAAATCTAAATATGTAAAAAATACTAATGATTAAGAGGATAGAAATTTTCCAAATCTAAATATGTAAAAAATACCAATGATTAATTACTTCTTTTATACTAGGAGAGACATTTTATTAAATATATTCCCCCTTTCAAAAAGAACTACACAATTCATAATCTGATAAAGGGACTTCTACAAGATTTTTTGACGGAACGAAATTAAATAAATTATTAATTTTGTTTTTATTTTCGATTTGATAACTATCCAAAATTATTTTAGTTGAGATTCAAAATACCAAATTTCTACAGGTCTAAAGGTTGTCATTGAGCTCCGAAGGAGGTTCCTAGAATTAAATATAGTAGAATATCCTCTGCAGGTCCACACTTGGGAAAGCATTTCCTCTGATAAATTCATCTATTTAGAGAGCTTCGATAACTCTTATAAGTATAGTAGGATTTAAGGTTTGGGATATTTAGAATATTAAAAAGCTCTTCTTGATACTTCTGATTTATATTTCGCGCTTATTTTAGATGTTTTCTGAAAACATTTTACTATGAAACAAATCACCATATTCACACTTAAGTTTAAAATCTAGGTCCATTTGAGTTTCTAATTATACTTTCTATTTCAGAATTATTTGTAAGAGAGGAAACTTATATATATTATGTATGGAATCTTTCCTGTAATTATTCAATGGGGATATATCAAATACAGGAAATATCACTACTTTTGAGGGATATGGAGATGTTGAGAATGAACTAAAACCTTCTTTTAAAGTATATATACAAAAAATAATACAAGCAGTCTCTCTTATTTTATTTTACCCTTAAGAGCTGGAAGAAAGAAATAATTTGATTTCAGTTGCAAATTAAATGGATAATTTCTAATTTTATTTGTGTGATGTCCAAAAAACTAGGGTTGTTATTCCAATCTCTCCTTGGAAAATACTAAGGCTATTTGAATTTTTACAAAAGCTTTCCATGAATGAAATCTCATTTAAAACCACTCCTTTGGAGATTTTTTTTCTCATTAATGGTAGGAAAAGGTGTTTTTTTTTCTGAGAAAATTGGGTTTATGAGCTATTTTAGAGCTGAGAATGATGAACATTTCACAGGGGCTTTTGGAATAAAGAGTGGCCTTTCACTGGAAGTAGCTTCAACTAATTGAAGAGATAGAACGATATTTTTTTGATAACAGTGCAGTGAAAGGAGTATGAAAAATATAAGAGGAAATGGCAAATAGCCAATAAGTAAATTTCTAAAGTCCCAGATTCAGCCTTCTTGGGATAAATGGAGGAGCTGGTAAGGATAATATCATCAACAGCCATTGAAAATGTGAGAAATTCTTTCAAAGGAATAGCTCAGGGCTAAAGGATGAGAGAACTAAAAGTTATAAAGATAAATCCAGTGTGTTTATCAACTGAGGAAAGCCCTTTAAGAGTGAATTAGAAGCCAGTATATGTGAGAGTTTGGGATATTGATCCTTTAAATCTGGAAAGAAATATGTATAGATCCAGGCATTTTTATTGGGAGCCTTCAGGAAACTATACATGGCCTACTTTAGAAATGAACTGGGTAAAATTAAAATATACAAGAGTTTTGAAGAAATAAATTCTGGCATTGATGGATTATGTTTTTTATAAATAAGGATTAACAAATTTATTGTGAGTGAGTTTTAACATTGAAAACTGCCCTGTTCTTTGGCTGTTTTTATGGGTCCTCCTGGGGAAACCCCTGTGGAAATTCTGATGGAGGTACAGAGTATTAGCATTGATGATTTCTATAAAACTTCTTCCTTCTTCTGTTATTTTTCCCTGAAGTAATACTCTTAAATTTTTTAGGCCTTCAATATTCTTGCCATCAGAGGAATACCTCATAAAAGGATCTGGAAGTTTGAAAAATAAGAAATTTATTTCCCGTGGCCCTGAGGTAGTTTGATATATTATTGGGCGCATTGTTTAAATATTGGTGAAATTGGGCTCCTGGCGGCTCTTTGAATTTTGGATTTTTTATTTATCTTTGATTGTCAAGGGCCTTTTTTTCTAAAATAGGATAATTCACCCAAATATTCAGTGTTTCATGGGTGTGAAATAAGGTACCATATGCTCAAATGGCCAATTAAGACCACTTGTAGGCTTTTGATCTGTAAATAAAATCAAAATAAAGAGGTGGAAAATAATAATTATGGCCATCTTATCCCTGAATTATTCATTTACATAAAATGATTAAATTTCCCCCTTTAATGATATGCTTTCAATTAGCTCATGATTGAGCCAAGGGGAGTAATTTCCCATAGTTGTTAAGGTGAACCCAATCCTAAGGGTGAGCTTCTAAGAAGCCCCATAATTGAAAGAGTATTGAGTGTAGGTAAAATACTGGAGAAGGATTAATGGTGGATATAAGAGCTTTGGGGGAATGAGGACCATTAATGTTTATTCACAAATTAAATGAGTCATAATGGATCTCCCTTTCCACTGTAATTATCTTGAATTCAATTGTTATGTTTTTATTTCAATAGATTAGAAAATATAAATAAGAAATATTAATTGAAAAGGAAAATGTTGAGGGGCTAAAAATCTTGACCAAAACCATAAAGAATTGATTTAAACTCCTTCAAAGGTACCCAAAGATACAATGATGCCAAGTTCTCAGTTATCTTTCATTATAAGCTTTTTGGAATATTTCAGACCACTTAGGGAAGTGCATACTAGGAGAGGAGCTTACTTTGGTAGCCTCCACTACAGCTAATGACATGAATTTAATTTGAATTTTCAAAATATTAAGTTGAGGATGAATATTATTTCGTATGAGTGAAATGAAATAAAAGAGATGAAAAGATCCACCAAAGTAATATGAGAATCCATAAAATGATTATTTAAGGCTTGACCAAGATTTTATTTACAAATGATCTAAACATTCCCAAAGAGTGCCCAAGGTGATACTGAAAAAAATGATTTTATTAATCATTATGGGATTCATACTCACCATGAGGAAATTTGGAACACCTGACAGCAGGTGTTGCATTTGGAAATTAGCTTGTACCCATGCTAGAAGGAGCTGGGACCCTTCCTGTGAACTAGGTTGGGCCTAGGATTTTGATGTTTGTTAGGATTCTAAGTTCTTCGAAGCCAATGGAATATTACAGAACTTCCAAGCTTTTATTCCTTTTTTCAACTCGTTGGGGTAAGTATAAAATATATAATATTAGAACTGTTTCCATTTATAGCTATAAATTCAAAATAATATTCTTCAAGATGAGAAATTGAATCTAAAACTTTATCTTAAATCTCAAAAATTCTAGTTTTCTTGAAGGCCAAAAACGTTAAATACCAGTTTTAGAAATTAATCAAAAAAATCCCTCCCTTGATTTGTAAATTATTACTACTTTGTAGCAATATTGACTCTTATTCCTTCTTCAAAAACTGGCTCACAAATTCTAAAATCATCTGTTTTTAACTTAAGCATCTTTCAAAGAAACTTTATTGAAAAAATATTTTGTTTCTTATATTTTCAAATCTCTACAACCTCATAAGGACCAGGTAAAAAGGCTTTGTTTTTTTAATAAACTGTTTTCCCCAAAAAATACAAAAAAACCTATATGTTTTTTTAGTGATTGATTATAATTCCTAGAGCTTGAGTGTTATTCCTATTTTTTTCATTCTCTCATTCCTTCTTCATTATTAGAAAAGCTTTTCAATATTTATTACTAAAACCCATATGTAGCTTTCTCAAAGATGAAATATCTTATTATGTCTTTTTTGAAGGTTTTCTTTCTCAATTAAACACAGGAAAAGTGGGCTCTCCTCAATACAGCCCCTTCTACTTGAATTAAGCTAGAAATTACAACAAAAATTACATCACAGGGCCTGTAATAGCAGGTACTGTAAAAGTTGTTGACAATTGTCAACAATATTATATAAGAAGCCCTTAAAGGTCCTGTAATGTAAGAAACTTGAACCATGTAAATAATGTTACAGGAGAAAGGCTTGTAAAAGGCCTTCTACTTTAATTTGAATTGAAAAAAAAACATAAAGTTGAATCAAAACAAGATTAAAAATAGGAAAAGAAACTCAGTAAGATTTCTAGAAACAAAAAATCAAAAAATAATGAAAAATAAACTTTCACCATAAAAAGTGGATAATAAAACTCAAAGAAGTGAAATAAAAGAAATAAAAGATATTTTAGGGTAGTAGAAAGGAAGTTCTTGCCACTTCTTTTCTCAAAAAGATATTAAGAAATATTTATTTGAATAATGAGATAAAACTCAGAGCACCTCTCATAAATGTTTTTATCCTTCTTTTTTTTGAGGTATATCTGTCATTTTTCATGAATTATTTGTCGAAAAACACTTTTTAAATTTTTTTTTGGTTTTTGTGTTTCTGTTTCTTCTTTAACAAATATGATTGAAGAATATTCATGTTTCAACAAAATGTAGTAAAGACCAATAGGAGTATATGGACTCAATATAGCTCCAATAATAATAATCAATAATTGATATTCCCTTGTTTATTTATATAAGTCAGGATGATATTACTGAATCACTGAATTCCATCTTCCTGTAAAGCATAGTTTAATGTCAATCAAATCTCAAAAGTCTTGATTTCCCTTAAATCTTGTTCAAATATTTGTAAGATTAATCCTAGCTATATTGTTTCAATTTTGAAAGTTTAAGGAGTATCTTATTCAATTTTCAAATGCATATGTTTTCAAATCTTTATCATATTCTCAGCAATCAAATAATATAGCTCATGATTCAATTTCATAAGTACTCCATTGCTTATCAAGAACATTAATTCATGGATACAAATATTTCTGAAAATAAACTCTTCACAGATTTCCATAAGAGATACCAAGAGTTCCAGTTCCTTGATAATTTCTTAATAGTGAAGATTTCATAATTGAAACATGGGTCAGATCATGTTTTTATTCTTAGTGGACATGAATCTGAAGTTATATTTGTCCCACTTCAAGCTTAATTCCCAAAAGGGACCCGCTTATTTATGGGGCCTCCCTTGGATTAAGCACAAATACCAAATAAAAACAAGAAGTATTTTCATAATATCTTTTAGAAACACTTTGAAGAGATGATTATATAATCTCTTAAGCTGAGCTTCATAAGAAGATTATTATTCTCAATTTATCATTATATTATTCTGTATAAATGTAACAAGGTAACACCAAATTACCAACACTCCAAAAATCTCTAGAGATATGCTTTGAGAAAGAAATATATACAAAGGACCAATTTATACCAGATATTTTTCTTTCATATGTCAAAATAACTAATTGAATTGATTTATCCGTTCATAAATATTAAGTTTTGAGTCATTTTTAATTTCTTTTGAAATTTTATATTAGCTTAAATTAAATTATTGATAGAAGTATATGAAGGTGTGACCCAAACATATGACAAAATCTGATTGTAGAGAAATTAGGAAATTATTTTCTGAATTAGTTTTGATGATACTAGTTTTCTATTTTTTAGTATTGATAAAGCCAAAGCTACACTTTACAACACTTCAAGACATTAACCCACCAATTTCAGATAAAATTTCAATTTGTTCAGTTCATAGAGAGCTCTCAATATATTCTAAACATTCCAAAATGGGCTTCGTATTAAGAAACTTTAAGCTAAGATGTAGAAAACCCATAGAATATAGCAAAAATAAACAAAAAATACATTAAATAATGATTTATATTTATAAGGTGTTCTGAAATTATCAAACAAGTTATCAAAATAATTTTAAGCCATGTTGATACATCAAGATTGAATTTACTCAAGTTTCACACCAAAATTTTCATTATTTCAGCTTTATTTCATTACTTGATACAGCCCCTACCCTAATTTTCTTCAAATAACAACCCAAATTATCTTTACTTCTCATGTATTAAATCAATTCACTAGCTAAAGATGATTAAATAAGAATTAATTATTTCCTCACAATAATATAAAGATTCAAGGTAAGTTGGTAGCAATAAAGAAACAAATTAAATTCTCGAAGGAATGAAATAAATGCATGTTTTTTAATTGCTATCAATGTTTAAAATTCTTCCATTAACTATGTTTTGATTGTGAATATTGGAATAATTATTATTTTTCACCATGACGCCATATAATAAAAGGTTTCTCAATTCAAAAACTCAAATCAAATATTCCACTCTGAATATTCATATCATCTAGCAATATGTGCAAGAGCCTTCTCAAGAATTTCATGGGCTGAAATAGGGGCTATTATCTTTCAATATATATCAAATTTTTTGAGGCTGCCACTGAAAGATAATTTTTCCCATAAATCTTGACAGCTTTTTTCAATCTAAATCAAAACTTTAATTTGGGGAGAGAGCTAAGATAAGGAGTATAATGTCTCAAAAAATACACCTTTTAATGAGGAAAAACAGTGAGATGATAGGTTATATTCTTCATAATATGTAAATTTGAATAAAGCTCCAAAATCCCCAAGGTGTTTTAGAATTAATGAGAATGTTTTTTGAAGCTTGGAGGGTTCTGATTTCCATATTATACATCTATGAGTTCCCATAAGTGATCTTAAAGGATAATTCAAATTGAAACCAAAAAATATATGTAGAAATATATAAGACTCCAAAGGTAGAATCTTTTGTAGATTAAATCATAACAGTTAATAAACAGTATTCACACAAAGTGGAGATTGAAATAAGTTCTTTAACCATGTATTTTTAAGCTATGAAGTTTTAAAAAGCCCAAAGAATCACTGATACTGAATCTACTCAATTTTTAATTTGTGGCTTGCATATGTGGCTGGAATTTCTTCCAAAAATTCTATTTCCAAATTTTATTTCTGTCCAATTGTCACAGCCAAGGAGGCAGGGGCATTACCAATCATCTTCAACAATCATTACCTCATTGGTACCCTTCAAAACCCAATCAGCAACAATCATTATTTCAGGGATACCCTTCAAAACCCAATCAGCAAGGGGGTTTCATTCTACATTTTCCAAATACAGTTTCAGACCTCAATACAGTTTCATACAGGCAAGACCTAAATACAGGATTCACCAAATACATGCCTTTCATCAATACAGGCGCAAATACCTGTATTGACTGTATAGCCTGTATTGGATTCACCAATACAGGATTCAATCCCACATACAACTTCTTCCAGCATACAGGCCAGTATCTCAACACTCAAACTCCAAGGCTGGTATTCCTCACATATACCAGCCCCTCTTCATCTGCCTGGGGGTTTTTCCCCCAGTTAATTAAAATATTGGATTTATTATTTAATATTATTTTATTTCTGATTAAGAAGTATTATTTTATTATTTATTAAGTTAGTCTTTGCCTTCCCTCACCTGTTCAGTAGAGTCCTGGTGGCCATATCCTTTATTAATCCTTTTCTCTTTTCTGAACAGGTTGAAACAGTGGTACAGGATTATTTGTGGCTGGCTCTTTATTATTGCTTTTGTTTTTTCTCTCATATCTTTTATGCTTATTATTTTATGACTAGGAATTTATCCTCTTACTCCAATACTCTTATCATTTGAGTATTTTATTCTGAGCCCTCCATAAGTAAGTCTGTTCACTGAGTGCCAGGCCCTCTTCACTTAGAAGAGCCCCTGTGACATTATTTTAATTAACTCATATTTGATTCTTTCTTTTCATTCCTTTATATTCATTCCTCTCATTCATCAATTATAATTTCTTCATGATCTTATGATTTTTATGATTTTTTCTCTGTCATCAATTTTCATCTCATTCAGTTTATTCAAATGAAAATTGATTCTCTTTCTCATTTCAAAATTTTGCTGACCATTTCATTCTCTCTTAATTCTCAATCAAATTTCATTTTCATTTCTGTCTGAATTCAGGTTTTTATCAGGTTTAATTGATTGGAATTTGGGATTAATTGATTTATCGTTTCAGGAGTTATTGAATTGGGGTTATCATTGGTTGATTTTGAAATTTCTCAAGATTTATTGATTTATTGATTGATTGCTCAAGAAATTGACTTACCTCAAGACTCTGATTTGATTTAATTGATTGATCTGATTCAATTCCTCAAGATAGCTGATTTATCCTCAAGATTTGATTTCATTGATTGATTTGAATTTGATTCCTCAAGAAAATTGAATTGATTTTTGAAGATATTGATTGAATTCCTCAAGACTTAATTGATTTGATTTTGATTGACTTGATTTGACTTATTGATTGAAATTTATTATTCATAAGAATTTGACTTTGTCATCTTCACTCTTCAAGATTTATTCATATTGATTCACTTCAAGATTATTGATTGATTTCTCAAGTTCATCAAGATTTTCATTTGATTGTTTTGGTCAAGCCTTCTTTTATTCAAAGTATCATCAAGTTTTTATTCATTCTTCTTTCATAATGCCAGTTCAGCATAACCCTCCAGCCAAGAATACAAGATCTCAAAGAAATCAAGCTGTTCTCACTCCTACAGCAAGGGCTCCTCTTGACCGCACACCATCAGTTCATCAAGTGAGTGCAAATTTGGACAGAGGACCATCAATGGAAGGAGAAGCACCCTCCAGAAGAGGAGGTGTGAAGTCTAGAAGATCAAGATCATTCTCTGGACTGTTGGGTGGCTATCCAAGCATTCCTCAAGGGCCTAGAAGCAGATTAGGGGAAGCTGAAGATGAAGAGGGGGAGGAGTCTGTGGAAGAGGAGGAGTCTGAACTGAAGTTGCAGCTGCCTTGGCAGGTGCTCCTGAAGCTCCTGAGGCTCCAAATCTAGCCCTTTCTAATCAACCTTCTGTCTCTCAAGCTGAACCAAGTTTCCTCAAGATGATGGAGCAAATGACTCAGTTTATGGGACAACTCACTCAAGCAGTTGCCCCAAGGGACACTTTAAAAGTCCCTGCATTCAAGACTCCATCAATGAAGGCACCTGATTCTTTTGATGGTACTAAAGCTCATAAATTGAGAGGATTCATTCAATCCTGTCAATTAATCTTTCATGATGACCCAGCAAACTTCTTCTCTGACAGGAAGAAGGTGCTTTATTCAACTTCTTTTCTTACTGGTAGAGCTGGAAAATGGATTGAACCTTACCTCTCAAATATCTCCAATGAAGACCCATCTTATCTCCTCAATAACTGGCAGTTATATGAAACCCAGTTATTCACTCTGTTTGGTGATCCCAATGAAGTCAGAAAAGCTGAACAAGTGTTAGACAATTTGAGGATGAGGGAAAGTGGTCAAGTTTCCTTGTACATAGCTGATTTTAGAAGTCTAATGTCAAGAATTGGAGACTGGGGGGAAAGGGCCTATATTCATGTGTATAGGAGAGGCTTGGCATCAAGATTGTTGGACCAATTGGCTTCTCACCCTGGAACTTTTGATAGTCTTCAAGAACTCATGGACATCACCTTGGAATTAGATACCAGGTACCATGAGAGGCAGAAGGAAAAGGGTAGTCATCAAGAGAAGAAGCCTCAAATCAATGAATCCAACTCCTCCATGCCCCCTCAAAGTTCATCATCAAAGAAGCCTTATCACAAGAGGAATAAGAAGGGGAAGAATTTTCAAGTGTCCAAAGACAAGCCTCATGCTGCTCTCCTCAATAAGGACAATAAATTAATTGGTTCTGAAAAGGAGAGGAGGATTAAAGAAGGCTTGTGCAATTATTGTGGTGGTAAACACCCATTTGAAAAATGCTTCAAGAGGCCTGAGAATAGGCAAGGGTCATCAAAAGGCTTCCCTAGCAAGCAGGGAAAAGCCTTAGTGGGAATCATGATGTGTTCAATGGTTCTCACTTATTTCCTTCAAGAGCACAATTGTGCACTCTGAATACTAGTGTCAAGAAATCTTTAAAATTTCTTATTTTTTCTTCAATCTCTGATATTTTCTATAGTATTCTCATTGATTCTGGTGCTACAAACTCCTTTATTGCAAAGAATTTTGTTCTCAAGTACTCATTGAACATGTCAGAGCTCCCTGAAAAGATTCCTCTTTTCATCCTGGATTCCAGTGAATCCACTTCCTTGTTCATCACCCATTATACCAAGTGGGTTGTTGATTTACCTTTCTTCCCAAGCTTTGAATGGGATTTCTTTATCATAGATTCACCCAAAGGAGAAGACCTAATATTGGGCTATGATTTTCTTTACCATTTTAATCCCATTATTGATTGGAAAAATGGATTGATCACCTATGATTCTAGTCATAAGGATTCTAGTGGTATTATTTCTTCTACCAGTAATGACTTTTCCACTGCTGTCAACAGTGTTTCTCTGGTTGGTGAACTTAAGACACCTTCCTTTCCTCCTTCTGTCCATAACCCCTCCATTTTTCCCTCTCAGTCATTACTTCCATTAAGAGATGAAGTCTTCAAAGAGATAAAAGATGTTGGAGAAGATGTTGCTATAACTTCACTTCATCTCTTTCAAGGGGATATGGACCTTCCTCCTTTATCTTTTTATGCCTCCCTGGAGGAGCAGTGGGATGAGGAGGAAGAGCCAGAAGAGATTGAAACTGTGTTTAAGGTAGTCCCTCCTGCTTATCACCACTATTTGGATGTATTCTCCAAGGTGAAAGCATAGAAACTTCCTCCACACCGCGCCTGTGATCACCATATCAAATTGGAGGGTCTTCTACCTCCAGTTGGTGTTATCTACTCTTTATCAAAGAATGAGTCAGAAACACTGTGGGCCTACATTTCAGAGAATGTAGAGAAAGGTTTCATTAGACCAAGCTCCTCCTCAACAGGAGCACCTGTCCTTTTTGTTAAGAAAAAGGATGGTGGTCTTTGTTTGTGTGTTGACTACCGCAAACTTAATGCTGTCACTAGGAAGAACAGGTATCCTGTTCCTCCAATGAATCAGCTTCTTACCATATTCAACGGTGCTACTATCTTCTTCAAGATAGATCTGCGTGGTGCTTAGAATCTCCTGAGAATTAAAGAGGGGGATGAGCATTTAACTTCCTTTAGAACCAAATATGGTAGTTATGAGTATTTGGTTATGCCATTTGGTTTAACCAATGCTCCAGCTTCATTCCAAAATCTTGTGAATGATATCTTCGCAGATTATTTGGATGTTTTTGTTGTAGTGTACTTAGATGATATTATGGTCTTCTCTAGCTCTTTGGATGAACATGTTAAACATGTGGCCTCTGTTCTCCAAAGACTGAGAGACAATAATTTGTTTGCTAAAGCCTCAAAGTGTGTATTCCATGCCTCAAGTGTGGAATACTTGGGCTATGTTGTTTCAAGTGATGGCCTCAAGATGGATTCTTCAAAGGTTCAACAAATCCTCAATTAGCCTCAGCCCAAGAACATCAAGGCCCTTCAATCCTTTCTTGGCTTTGCCAACTTTTATCGTTGTTTCATTAAAAATTATTCCAAAAAAATCTCTGCTCTCACTTCCCTCCTTCAAAAAGATTCTCCCTTTATCTTCAATGAGGAAGCTCTTAGTCAGTTTCAAATACTCAAAGAAGATTTCACCACTGCTCCTATTCTCTCTCATTTTAATCCTTCTCTACCAACTATAGTAGAGACTGATGCTTCTGATTATGCCTTGGGTGCTGTACTGAGTCAGGTGAATGACTCAGGAAAGAATCCCATTGCATTTGATAGTCGCAAGCTCTTACCGGCTGAACTCAACTATGAAATTCATGACAAGGAACTCCTTGGCATAGTTTGGGCTCTCAAGTGCTGAAGAGCTTTTCTCCTTTCTCTTTCTGATTCCTTTGAGGCCTTGACAGACCATTGTTCCCTTCAGTATTTTATGTCCTCTGGAGTCCTTACTTGTCGTCAAGCCCGTTGGGCTGAATTTCTATCTGAATTCCATTTTATCATCACTTACCGCCCAGGCAGGCTGGCCACTTTACCAGATGCCTTGTCACGTTGGGACAATGTGTACCCAGAGAGGGGGGTGGATTTCATCAGCAAGAATCCTCAAAATTTTCATCAAGTTCTCAAGCAAAATGAAATTAAAGAGTCAAGATTCTTTTCAATAAAAGTTGATATGTTTTCAGATGTAGTTGATCAAATTCAAAGACAAGTATGGCAAGACAAAGATTATAAGGAAATCCTCAAGAAAGTAGCAAGAGGAGAATCAGTCCCAGACTATTCTCTTGAACCTCAAGCAAAATTATTATTGCTCAAAGATAGAGTAGTCATTCCAAGCAATCATGAAATTCAATTGGACATTCTTCAAAAGCGTCATGACTCACCGTTGGCTGGCCATCCTGGCCAGGAGAAGACCCTCAAGCTCATCAAGAGGAATTTTTATTGGGCTGGCATGAATCAAATAATCAAGGACTATGTGTCCTCATGTCAGCAATGTTCAAGAAAAAAGAACATTCACCATAAGAAGTTTGGATTACTCAAGCCTCTTCAAATTCCATCTGGTCCTTGGAATTCTTTGTCAATGGACTTTATCACTCAATTGCCCTTGTCAAGCAACTTTGATTCAATTTTAGTAGTTGTAGACAGATTTTCAAAAATGGCAATATTTATTCCAACTTATTCAACAATCACTGCTTTGGACTTAGCTCAAATATTCATTAATCATGTCTTTTCCAAACATGGTCTTCCAGTCAGTATTGTCAGTGATAGAGGTTCATTATTTGTTTCATCATTTTGGACTCAATTGTGTCAGCAGCTCAAGATATCAAGAGATCTTTCAACTGCCTTTCACCCTGAAACAGATGGACAGACAGAGAGGGTAAATCAGATTCTAGAACAGTATCTTCGGATGTATGTCAGTTATCACCAAGATGACTGACACACCTGGCTCCCTCTGGCTGAATTTGCCTATAATAATGCAGAACATTCATCAACAAAACAGTCACCATTTTTCACTATTTATGGAAGAAATCCCAGCTTTGATTCAATTCACATTTCTCAAGATACACCTGCTGGAAAGTTATCATCAAAACTCAAATCAGTGCAGCAAGTTGTCAGAGAAGAATTAGAGTCAGCCATAAAGCGTTTTAAGAAGTATGCAGATAAAAATAGAGCAATTCCACCTGATTTCCAACCTGGGGACAAAGTATGGCTAGCTTCCAAGAACATCAAGACAACAAGACCCACCAAGAAACTTTCAGAAAGATGGTTGGGACCCTTTGAAGTTCTCAAGAAGATTGGCAGCCATGCATATCACCTCAAGTTGCCTCAACAATGGAAGTCAGTTCACCCTGTCTTCCATGTGTCCTTGTTAGAACCAGTGAAGCAATCAACTATCCCAAATCGACACCAATTGCCACCACCTCCAGTGATAGTGGAAGAGCAAGAAGAATGGGAAGTGGCTCAGGTTCTGGACTCAAAACTCAAGAGAGGTTCATTATGGTATTTAGTGGAGTGGAAAGGATTCAATGAAGACCCAGAAAGAACAACTTGGGAACCAGCTTCCAACCTTACCAACTCCCCAGACCTTGTCAAGGATTTTCACACTTTGTATCCAGACAAGCCTGGTCCAAATGCCTCAAGAGTTTGATTTATGGTGCTTGGTGGGGATTGGAGTTTATGAAAGTAAGTTCCTCTCCTGGCATGCACCTTTAAGGGGGTATTCTACCCAAATTTGTTGTAAGAATCACCTTGGCAACTTTGTGAGCACTTGTCAATTCTTTGGACAGGTTCAGAAGGCCTTGCAACATCATACCCTCAAGATTTGGACCTTTCATCAAGATATGGCCCAATCTTTCTCTTATTTTCTTTTCTTTCTTTAATCATGCCATAAATTATCTTTCAAGACATTCATTACCACAATTCATGTTATGGCATAATTTCTTTTTCATTTATGGTGCTTGGTGGGGAGTGGAAGTTATGAAAGTAAGTTCCATCTCCTGGTATGCATCCCTGAGGGGTCTACTTCTCGTAAAACATTACCTTGGCCACACTGTGAGCATCAAATGCTTGATTTTATCTTTCAGAACATTTTGGCCAAAATCAAGAAACTCACCACAAGAAGGACAACCCTCAGGCATTTCTTATTTCTTTCTTTACTCTCTTTTCTCTCAATTCTTTTCATTTTTATTTCATTTTCTTTTACTTGTATCTTTTATTTTTATTTTTATTTCTTAGTTTCAAAGGAGTATTCATCACTCCCATATCATGTTTGGGGAGTCAATTCATTCAATAATCAAAGAGCAAAACACTAGTAATGGTAAAGACCACCTACAGATAACCCTCATCAAAACTTCTTCAAGTCAGCCTTAAACTCATTCCTTAAGATCAAAATTGAAAGCCAAAACCCAATCAGCAAGGCATCTATGGCAATTGACCATTCAAGGAGGAGATAAGAAGAAAGACATTCAGGAAGAAATCAAGATCAAAAGGAAAACCCTGCTTCGAATGGCCCAATTGGCCAATTTCATGAATTTATGCACTTTGGCACAAATGGCCATATCAAACCTCAAAACTTCAAAATAGCTCAGTTTTATCATTTTTCATCAAAATATGCTTAATTAGGCATATTGGAAAATTTGCACATTTTGCGCATTTGCGCACTTTTGCGCAAAAGGCCTGTTTATCTTGTCAAAAGTCTTCAAAAGGCCTTTTTGGCCAATTTCATCATAATTGCGCATTTGCGCATTTTGCCCAAAAATGTGCAAAATGGCCAGAACACCTTAGAGGCCATTTTTCCATCATTTATCAACTTTTTCATTTTTTTCACCAATATATATGCCATTATGGCATATATATGCGCATTTTGCGCAAAATGGCCAGAACCCCCTATAAGGCCAATTTTTCATCATAAATCAAGTTTTTTCAATTTTTTCACCATTATATGCTATTATGGCATATATGCGCATTTGCACATTTTGCGCAAATTGGCCAAAATCCCCTTTAATCACAAAATCAAGGATTTTGTCCAGGACTTCTGAAATGGTCCAAACCCTCAAGTATTGGCCACTTCATGCCAACACTGTCAAGATTCAAAATTATGATGAAATCAGGTGTTCTTGGGACATAAACCCAGGTCACCCCCTTTTCAAAAGCCATGAGGACTCAAGAAAAGTTTAGTGAAGACACTCAAGACAAGAATGAACATTATTTTAGAAGAATGAAGGCATTTTGAAGGAAAAGAGGGAGTTCAGAATCAAGATCAAGGGGAAGATACCTACAAGTGATTAAATGAAGATTTTGTTTGAGTATTGATTGAAGAAGAAAGTTTAATAGGATACATTTAAGGAATTGGGGAAAGAACTGTATGGATTGATTGCAAGCTCATCAAGGCTCACTATACTCATGGTGCTCAGAGCTCACCACTTTCAAGAGGGGGATAATTTCACGGCCAAGGAGGCAGGGGCATTACCAATCATCTTCAAAAATCATTACTTCATTGGTACCCTTCAAAACCCAATCAGCAACAATCATTATTTCAGGGATACCCTTCAAAACCCAATCAGAAAGGGGGTTTCATTCTACATTCTCCAAATACAGTTTCATACAGGCAAGACCTAAATACAGGATTCACCAAATACATGCCTTTCATCAATACAGGCGCAAATACCTGTATTGACTGTATAGCCTGTATTGGATTCACCAATACAGGATTCAATCCCACATACAACTTCTTCCAGCATACAGGTCAGTATCTCAACACTCAAACTCCAAGGCTGGTATTCCTCACATATAACAGCCCCTCTTCATCTGCCTGGGGATTTTTCCCCCAGTTAATTAAGATATTGGATTTATTATTTAATATTATTTTATTTCTCATTAAGAAGTATTATTTTATTATTTATTAAGTTAGTCTTTGCCTTCCCTCACCTGTTCAGTAGAGTCCTGGTGGCCATATCCTTTATTAATCCTTTTCTCTTTTCTGAACAGGTTGAAACAGTGGTACAGGATTATTTGTGGTTGGCTCTTTATTATTGCTTTTGTTTTTTCTCTCATATCTTTTATGCTTATTATTTTATGACTAGGAATTTATCCTCTTACTCCAATACTCTTATCATTTGAGTATTTTATTCTGAGCCCTCCATAAGTAAGTCTGTTCACTGAGTGACAGGCCCTCTTCACTTAGAAGAGCCCCTGTGACACCAATCTCCAACCTAAATTCAGTCTATCTCCCATGTCAAATTCCAAATGCAACACCTGCTGTCAGGTTTATCCACTTTGCTCATGGTGACTAGGAGAGAAGTTCACTTTTAGTCCTATTTTCTATAAAAGGAACCCTAAATTATCAGAATTTATGGGAAGCTGGTCTTGGACTTACAGGATCTATTTGACAAGCTCAGGGATGTTTTGATATTTTCAGCAGATTTCACTAAATACCATTATTTTCTTCAACTCAGCTTTGGATATAAAGCTTGAGAGACTTTCAAATTATTTCTAATCTTCAATAATTATTTATGAAGCAGGCTTCTTCTAGTGATTGGGTATTTTAAAATTCTTTGAAGTTTCATGGAGAGACATATGGAAGACAGAGTGAATTGACTTCCATTTATTTGGAAGATTTCTTTAATAAGCATGGGAGAAAATTTTATTCAAGACTTGATAGGTCCCCAGCCATTTTTCTGAGCACTTCTTGTTGGCTGAAAAATATTCTATTTTCCTTGAAGAAAGTCATATTATATCACCAGGATTAAAATCAGGTGGGGTGTCTCTATTTCTATCCTCATACCTCCTGGAATTATTTATGGTGACTTCAAATCCTCTCTTTAAAAACTAATATACTGATTGGATTTTTTTTGATATGTTCTCAAAAGGAGTATCTTTATTGATGTAAAATGAGAAAAATATGGGATCCCTTAAGCTGTAAAAAATGGTGATTCCTCGGTAGAAGAGAAATAAGAGTAACAGTAGGCAAACTCAACTAGATAAAGCCAATAATTCAAGTCATACTTATGATAGCTAAAATAATTCCAAAGTTACTTTTTGGAACTCCCTTTAGTGTTGGCTTAGATAGAGAAGTCCTACAGTTGAAAATAACAGGTAAAAAGGTGTGAATTTCTGAACAATTATTTAACCAAAGCTTCTAAGCTACATTATCTTCCCCTCTGATTATACTCAAAAATCTTACTATAGATCTTACAAATATATATTGATTATTTTTCCTGTCCTACCTAGCTCACTAATCAAAAATCACAATTGTGGCTTTACAGCTAGAGAAGAGTAGTTTAGCAGTCTCTTATCAGATCTAATCAGGAATCATACTAAATATAAATAAAGTAAACTTGAGTTAATGTATAAATCTTGACTGTTTGGGATATAGAAATAAGACCATTCTTGTTTGACTAAATATCTTTTAAAGGTAAATTTAATAGATAAATTTGATAAAATAAAGGTAATTGAGTGGGGATAATATCTTGTAAGTGTTTTTACATATTCAATATTTTGTAATCTGTAATTAATAATAATAAACAAGCTATTGTTTGATGTTGATTGAATATCGATAGTGTGTATTGACTATAATTAATGGAAATATTAATTTACCAGACTAATTTCGACAGCTAGTAATAGTATTAGATACTAATAGGGGTAAGATTAATAATAAGTAATAAATGATAAATTTCTTCTTCTTCTTTGGCTACTGAGCATACAGTGATAATAAGGTCTTGATTACCAACTAGCTTCAGGGATGGTTCCTCCTGTAAATGATCATTTAGTCGTTTTAAATACCATCCATTATCTTGTTTCTTCTACTAATCTTAGCTACTGAGAATAAAGTGAAATAATATAAAAAGGCCTAGACTACCTACTAGCTTCAGGGATGGTTCTATCTAATATCTTTATCTGTAAGTTATCGTTTCATACTATTAAATACCATGAGGAATAAAAGAAGAAATTGGGTTATATAGAGGCTCTATTCATGTTTTTTGGAGTGCTCCTTGTTCTCCATGGAGAAATTCTTTGTGAATTTAAACATTAACTTTACCCCTTCAGGAATTCCAGATTGTGTTATTTTACAAAAGAGGTCATGTCATTGAGGTTATGTATTAAATTAGTAAGCTTTCACAGCCTTGAGTAATTATTTCTGGTAATAACTTTATCTAATTATGTCAGGTGATGTTATTTTTCAGTTGAATGTTGAGTTAATCACAGGAGGTTGAACTGCCAAGGCTATTAATTATCAGGTCATTTGATTGGTTGTAACTGCTATAGTGGTTGTTATTTGGATGATGAGTGTCTATTATTTGACTTTTGAATTTATATGAGGGGTGCGGGGGGGTTTCAAAGGAGGTTATGCATCCTCATGAAGCTAATTATACGGTTTAATACAGGTAATTATGCAGTTTTATACAGGTGATTTCTTCTCGTTGACTGATAAGCTCATGAAGAGGTTTTTAGATCTCATGGAAGAGCTTTTTCAGTGAAGTTGACTTTTGGAAGACTATTGTGTTTATGAAAGGGGTATTTCTTGTCTATAATATAAGTAATTATTAAAGCTTAAAGTCTGAACTAGTTGTGTTTGTTCAATCTCAATGACCCTTTCATTTTTGAGTAATTGTTTGCAATTTATACTTTATCGGTGGTGGGAGGGTTTATAAGGGATTTACAGTGGAGATAATGTTTTTTAGGATCTTGCTTCTTTTGGAGTGTATTATTGATGATATGAGGGCCATTGAGCATAACTTTTGGATCCATCTTACTATAATCCAACTGTTGTCTAATCACTTAAGCTGAATTATTTAATTATAGTGGCTAATTTGAGGTTTTGAAGTTTATTCTGACAGTATTCCCTAATTTATTGGTTGACTTTTAAGATTCTATATGTAGAAATGAATTGCTGATGTGGGCTTGAAGTCAGGAAGAGGCATTGATACTGCACCTCTTCACAGGTATAGAATAATTTCTGAAGTCTCTACCAGACCTACTCAATAATCAAATATATTATTTATAAGGGTAAATTTTAAATCAGCTGGCTTATTCAAAGTATGTTTAATTTCATAGTTTATATTCAAATATAGCTGTATATATTGATAAGACATAATGTAATTTATGCATAATATTCAATAATATAAGTATTTGGATCCTTTTCAAGTTTCATAATAAAGAGTATAAATGGGTGGATTTAGTAATATAGGACAGAGCTATAAAATTGAAGATATAATATCATATGGACTTTATATTACTATTTCTGCTATAATTGCTCTTATCACCAATATACCGTATAATATCCATTTGAGAAGAGTATATGTCACTTAATAAGTTATAGATACAAAATAATTAATATTATATAGCCATTAATGATAATAATATAATTTAGAGCCACATTATAATTACCTATAGTAACCCTATCATGATAATATTTATTGAATATTAAGGTATTTTCTTAATAATTTGAATGATTTTATTATAAACTATTTGAGACTATTACTAATATCTGCTTCTGAGAATTAATACAGATTTTTTAATTTCATTCTACTAGCTAACCTACAGGAATAAGGATGGATAGATCTTTTATATTGAGGGTTATATTTTCATTTAATGAAGAAATACTTCCATTTTCATGGGAAGAATTAAGTAGAGATCCTCTTTATCTATAGCTTTGGGCCCTTCATAGAGGAAGCAGAAAACAGGGGATGTTTCAATATTTCACCTTGAGGTATTTGAGATAGTGAGTGTTTCCAAAATGGTTTCCTTTTATAAAGATATTTCACTGTGTGCTCTGTATATTTCATAATTCTAAAGTTTATTATTTCTCATTCACAGAGTTGAGCTAATTTTTCTGGTGAATAATTTTTAAATGGTTCATGTCAGGGTAACTCTATTATATAGATTTATAATGTTAATAAGAAGCTAGAACTCTGAGTGTGACACAAAAATAATGATGAGAAGTTAATTATAAGATGGTTGAAAGGGCCATACTATAGATTTTAGTGATGGTGAATACTACTGATAGCCCTGGGTGCAGTGTTTACCTGTTGGTTTACAATAACAAACCCTACAATAATTGAAGATTACAATTATACCTGTTCTATTCTAAGGGTACCACTTTTTTGAGAAGCTATACCATCTAAGAGTACTAAGAAAAGGATGATGGATTTGCCTTTTTGTGAGGAAAAAAGCTCCTTTTATCTTTTTCTAGGGTAGTGGAAGCTTTCTTACCTCTGCACACGACCAAGGAGTAAAGATTTTCACTAATATGGGCTTTTTTGTGGCTCTATACACTCAATATAGACTTGTATTTGGTGGAAATGTGGCTTTAGAGCCACCATTTGTCATTTTTACCCTGCAAAGTGTCAAACCTTTCACCAATGGATCTTACAGATGTGTTTTGGTGCTTCTGATGTGTCAGAACCTGTGCAGAACATTCCTTTATGACTCTTATTTGTGATTTTATGAGGAATTATAGAATAAACATCATTTAATAAAATTTATTAGCTGTTAATTCAATTATATGGACAGCTGTTCCGTAGTAAGATCCCATACTGGCTAGTTTGGGATTATCTTCTTCAAACCAGAATATCTTTGTCAGTTTTCAAGATAGAGAGCTCAAAATTGGCTCATTTTGTAGCCCTTGATTATATCTACACAATGGTTACTCATTTGGGATATATATCATTCAATATGTCAAAGCTATACCAATTCTAAATTCCATCATCAAATTGTGGATTTGCTATTAATCCTGTATTGATCTTGTTTGGTCCATAACTTGGTACCATCAGAAATCCCTGATTGTTCTCTTTTCAAAGATATCCCACTTTAGTTATCTCACACTAAAACTGTAGAAGCTTGATGAGAGGTGAATATTTTGTTCAGCCTTATTTGTCTTATTTTTATCCAGAGCTTCTGTATTTTTGATGCTAGCTTGATTTTGAACGCCCATTTTATAGGGATCTTCCTCTTCCTCTAGACTTTATATGAGAGGGGGAAATGAATGTTTATTCTCAGTTCTTGTTTTGACCTGAAATACCTCTGTAACTCCTTTTTCTTCTTTATTTTAATAAAATTTATGAGATATTTTGGCTCAGTTTTATTTTTGATGGTATTTTGCTCTACCCTTGATTCATGGTATTTTGGTTGCCATGCTTGTGCTCTGGCTTTGAGTCACAAGTTGAAAGTGTAACTTCATAAGGCTATTGCATCATTGATGGAATTATTTTTTAATCTGAGTGGAATGTTCTGGTGATAATTGTGTTGTGTGTAGTCATTATACTTGACTATTGTGTTATTTTTTCTTTTTCTGATTAAGTAGTTTTATCCATGTTTAGCTGGTTTTCATTTATACATTAGGTTCTTTAATACAATTATTGCATAATTCTTGGTATTATTCTTTTATTTACACTTAGTATTCTTTGAAACTTTGAAATTATTTCAAACCTGCATGAAAATCTCTATGCATCAATTCAATGAAGCTTTAATTTATTTATACCTTTTCATTTGTTGATGTGCATAAATCTAGTTTCAGTGCATTTTATTACATGAACTTTGTTTTGATAAATTTAATACTTCATAATACGATATTCTTGGTGTATTTAGGAGGAATTCATTGCCAAATTTCTCCATTGTATATTTAATTTTTCATTTTCTTTTACTTTACCTATAAAATTCTAGATCATCCGGTGTTTCAAGTATTATATTGAATTATTTTATGTAGATAAATATAATGTAATCAATTTCTTATTCATTTTATTATAAAACATCCTTCTCATTTTCTATAATTAATGCTAAAGCCTTCCTTTATTCAATAATTTTTGTGTTTTTATTTGACTTATGTAATTCAAGAAGTGTATTTTGAGATTTTTATTCCTAAACTAGTAATTTAAATTATGTAGTTAATTTTTAAGCTTCAATATGCTTGAAGCTGTTCCAAAAGGTTTGGGAATAATACACTGTGCTAATATCTGATTCACCCACTCTTCTTTCAAAGGATGATAGGGAGATGAAATATTCTTTTATATGTTCAGCTGCTGACAAATCCTGGTCCAAACTAAAGAAGAAAAGCTGAATATATATTACTTAAAAGATTTTATAGGAGGATATTTCTAGAAGAAGAAAGAAAGGGTTTGCTGAATTCAAGTCATTGATTTCAGACCTTTCTGTAATCAATATTTTCCATTTTTAAATTATTTCTACTATTCCTAAAGATTAATTTAAACAGCTTAAAAGTAAAAATTGAGTGATAAACAAAATAAAAAGTCAAATAAAAGAAAATATTGGAATTGGAAGAGCTTTAGGAACCACACATTCTTGCGATAAATATTTTTTAATCTCTGTTTAAAGGATACACATAATACTTGATATATTGACACAATTGATAAAATTGATATTATTCTCTTAACCAGAGTAATTAAATAGAGGATAATAATAAAGATTCTAAAGCTTAATGAGGTTAACTGTCTTTTTAAGTGGGTACCACAACCCAATATTCCAAGAGTAGCCAGAAAGGGGACTCAATAAAACAATCCTGAACAGGTATAAATTTTCCAAATTCTTGAAGGATAATTCTATATTGAGGCTCTTGCAAGATTTTATTCAGAACTAAATCAACAAGGTTTCAAAAAATGCACCTTTACTGAAGATAAATTTTAATTTTTAATCTTATCTCTTTTGATAATTTGTTTAGAATTTGATGGGTTTTTCCTGATTAAATCATCCCCCTCTCCAGGTAAATTTCATTCTTCCACTATCAGGAATCATTAAGAGCTTCCAAGAAGCCAGTCTGGCAGGTAATTTTGAAATTACATTCATAAAGAAACCAAGCACAGTGGTTTTTAAGGTTAGTGATAAATGTTCCAAAAAAAATATTCAAGGGAATAATTATGGGTTAGGACTTTGAGTAATTGAGAAGAATAAATCATGAAGAACTTCAGTTCTTGAAAGACAAAACTATTCCAAGAAGTTCCTCATTGGGAAATTCATACTTTATTGCTTCTGGAAGACGTTTTCCACTATTGAAATAAATGGGGTAACTCCCTTATTCAGTAACCTGAATCAGTACAGCACCCAATTCATAATTGGAGAAATCTTTCTCAAAAGAATTTGAGAAAAATTATATTAAAAAGAGGATCTTTTCAGTGTTTAATAAATGTTTTACTTATTTGGAATGGCTAGGGGCTTTCTCATTGAGGCAGAATATTGACTTTCTCTTGTGTATCTTAGTGGGAAAACTATATCTATTTGGAAAGCTGTTCACACAAAAGAAGTAATTAGTGTGTAATACAAGGTAGGATTAAATTCCTTTGAGACTTGTTGAGTTAAAAATTTCAAATTTTTCGGAAATTTAGACTTTTCCATATTTTGACCTTTGGAAGAGACAATAAAGCAAAAATACTCAACAAAGCTAATGTGAAAAATTCAATTGAAGGCCTTTTCAAAATTATTATTAGCTCAGATTATTCAAAGGGAAGTAGTCACATGAGCTAAAGTATTATCCATGAATTAAAAAAGGCATAATTCCATCTAAATATACTATGTGAGAGATATCAAGAATATATGATAAAATATCATTGACAAAATTATTAAAGTAGGCAGAATAACTGTTGATCCAAAAAGAAATTACAAGAAACTCATAGCTTCTATATATGGCTCTAAAATATTAAAGCTTTTCATCTCCCCCGTTTCTTCTTAGAAATTCATATGCACCACACATGATGGTTCTGAATAAGATAGAGTAATATCTAAGATTATTCATCGGAGGAAAAGTATATTTTTTTTCCTAGTGAAATAATTGATATTGTGGTAATTAAAAACAAGGTACCACCAGTTTTGTATAAAAAAGTACAGGGGCTACTTTTGAAGAGTGGTTTGGCTTGATTAAACCTTTTCTATATTCTCTTGAATATAGGTCCCAATTTTCAAAAATGTTTTATTAGAAAAGGAGAAGATAGCTCAAGCTGGAGCTAAAGACCCCTCAATTCCAATTCAATGATCACAGGTATGGTGAAGAGGAGTTTCTCTTCTCTCAGCTTTGAAAATAAATTCAGAATTTGATAGAAAAAGGGAAAATCCTTCCACACAGATTCAGTTTCTTGTGGCTCCCCTTCCTCATTCTATAGCTCCTACAAGGAGTAATTTTAGGATGAAGTAGGTGTGTCCACATCTCCACAAAAGAGATTGAGTTAAGATACTAAATTATCTTCCCCAAAGAGCTTTGTCTCTTTGAAATCTCAGTCTCTGAAGAGTGGTCATGATTGAGGTAAAATGATAAGGGGAATGCATTCAGAAGATTAAATTTAAGATTCTCTGGAATTAAAAACCATAGCCTCATAGGTAGCACCTAAATCATTACCCAAGGTGTGAGCCTTGAGGTATATTTTACATACCCAAATAGGCCACAATTATCTTCAAAATAAATTTTGAATTATGCATAACTCATAAGTCATGCATATATCCAAAATTAATCCTTTTTAATTTCAGAAAATATGAATAAATTTTCATTGAGTAAGTAAATCCATGGATTTAAGGCCAGATTTGGATTCTACACAAGAATTCATGAAGGGTAGCTCCATAGAGTGAAAAAGCTCAAATTAACTCTTTGAGGTGGTAAAATGGAAAGTACTGCAATACCACATCATTAATACCACATAAAAGATCTGTGAAAAGTTTTGTTTTTCTTAATTTCATGCCAAAATAATGGGAATGTGAGAAATCCCATGTTACATATACACTGAGAATAGTGTTATGCATGTTTCGAGCACTTAATATCATGGTATTCTTACATGGACCTTTTGTACACCCATAGTGGATATCTCACTTTAAGCTTAAATTTCTATTTTGACGTGAAAAATAAGCAAGGGGGACAAAAGACATCAAAGAGAGCCAGGGACCCAACTTCTGAGGCCTCAGAGGCATTGACAGCTCCAAAGCTTGGATACATGGCTGATCTTGGCCCAATTAGTAAGCTAAAACACTTTGGGAACTTGGTTACCATGTTACAACTACTGTAAATCTTAAGAAAATAGCAAATAACCTGCTATTTTGACGTGCCAAGGAGGTAAAGAGTTACTTAGACTCCTGTAACCATGTCAATTCTTAATTATTTTCCATGGATGGACCCCAAAAGAGTAACTAAAACCCTTTTTGGACTTGTATCCATTGATTTACCTCACAGCAACCAATTAAACACTGATATTTGCAATTCTACGTAGAAATGAGGTAAAATCTTCAAAAATTCATTAAAAATACAATTCTTAATTAATTTTTCTGAACCTTTCAGGACCAATGGAGAACTGTATTATCTATGGTACAACCAAAAAGACATACAGTTTTACTAGTAAAATTAAAAGGTTTACTTACAGTCCATTTTTGACTATTCTACATGAAACACTGAATCTTTAAAAATTCACAGCAATTACAACCTGTGATGAAATTGGCAATAACATTGATAAATTTGAGAAATCAATGATCATTTTAGAATAAAAGAAGATTTACAGATGTTACTCCTTTTATTCTTAACCATATTGGGGTTGATAGTCACGTAAAAGCATCAATTAAGTAATTATGATAAACTCACGTGACAACAGATGATGCAATCAATAATCGAAAAGGGTTTATTGTTTTCTCACTCACTGGTATTTCAGCTTTCTCCATTTCACGCCTCTGTGAGCTGATTTTGACTTAAAAGAGGCCTCCTCTTGCTGTTTTTTCCAATCCTCATCTTATTATCATTTAAATCATTATTACCAACAAGTAAGTCTTAGTTAAAGCTATTCTTAAGTGTTTTAAACCTTTCAGAATCAATCAGAAAGACGTGAAATGATAGAATCTAACTATATATTGTTGTAATACTGTTATAAATTCATTTTAATCCTTAAATTCCACAATTCTACGTCAAATCTCTCTATCTTATCTTTCAATAAGTTCTTTGGAATATTAGTGAGTGATTTATTTTTAATTCTTAAAGTTTTTCGCTAAAATTGGTTTTCTTCACGAATTACCATTATAATTATCCTTGCAAAAGATAATTATATATTAAAATAATTTATTATTTTAATAAAAGAAGTTTTATTATTAAAATATTCTTGTAATTGATTCTTGTAGACAATTACTTGCTCACTGTTAAAATCACTAGTAGTGTTTAACACGTGACAGAAATAATTCTTTAATTATTTAATTGTGGCTATAATAACATTTTGTTATTCTATTTCATAAGAACAGTCATAGCACTGTTGATTAATAGTAATATTATCATCGGTTTCATAGACAAATCTTACATTTGGGGGCCTGGCCATGATTTTATCCATAGACTTGGCTTTAATCATATTCTAGACTTCATTTTTGTGTTCTAAAAAACCACCATACCTACCAAATATTACATTTGGGGGCCTGGCCGTGTTTTTTGAACCTTGTACCCTTAATTAATATATTTTTAAGGTCTAAAATATATTAATTAAATACATTTTTCTTTCATTTTGAAGTTAAAATAATTCTTATTTTTGAAATTGCTTTGGAAATCTTTTCATTGAGGAATTTGGTTTAATTTTATACTGTTTTTACACATGGCTTTTCACATCCAAAAACTTATAAAATTATTCTTTGAGTTACTCTGAATTAATTTTCATTCAAAGACTGAAATTTTAATTTTTTTCTTTAAAAAGAATAATTTTTTTGATATTAAAAAAATATAAAACTCATAAAAAATCTTTAAAAATATTTTAAAAAAGTATAAAAAATAATTTTTTCTAGTGTCTTTAATCAAATACTGTGCAGATGGCAACAGACTCAGTAAGAGATATATCATTAGTCCAGAATCTTCAGAAGCAGAATCTGAAGAGAGTATTGAAGCACAAATTTCTAAAAGAGGCACTTTATTTAACTCAGAAAAGAATAAATTACCACCAAAAGGTGTGCATTTTATCTTATATTTTCACTTTTTATCTTTAAGTTGACATGAAAATGGTGCATACCAGAAATGGAAGCAAATATTCAGTCCAACCAGATGGATTTGGACAAGGAAGAGGCAAGACCAAATCTAGAAGTGCCAAGTCTTCCTCAAGAAAGACACATTTGGAGGATGCCAGAGTTGCCCCCCATTCCCCAAGGTCTGTACCCACAGATTTTGACGTGAATTCTGAGGCTGAACTGATTCATGACAATATTTCCAGGGCTGAACCATTTTCAAGTTGCAGCAATAGAAATATATCAATGCCAGTACAAAAATTGGTTCAGAGCAGCCAAAGAAGAGGAGTGGGAAATATGCCCAAGCCTTTGGCAGGGGACCATGAACTCCTACTTACACATCAAGAGCTTTCTGGGTCAGGAGAAGACCATAGAACTCTTAGGAGGATAGAGCCCCCTGTCTTGCAAAGACAAGGTCAAAAAGATAAAGAATTGGTTGAAGAACCAACGTCTTTTATCCATAGACCAGAAGAAGGAACTGCAAATGACTCCAGCTCTGAAGACAGAGGCCCCAGTGGCGTCTACCAGCTCCAAACCAGCTCCAGAAATTTCCAAAGACAAGCCCAAAGGACCTCAGAAGAAGCAGAGAGGTCCCAAGAGCCATCAATGCAAGGGCAAAGGCACAGACAATTGGCACATACCTTACCCACAGGGGTACAGGATCCCCAAATTAGAGCCTTCAGCTGTGGACAGTGTGTTCAACATGGCCAGACCTCTCATGGAATTCACAGCCAAGGAGCAGGAAAGGATGAACAGGACCTTCCCATGCAAATGAATCATGTAATAAATAGTATTAATGTAGAAATTGGTAAACTTGATTCAAAGCTGGCTAAAATAATATTGGATATTAATGACTTGAAAAAACATGACAGAAAATATACTGAATGGTATGAATTGACAAATGCCAAATTTGATTCAATTATCAATTCTTGTAGCAGAATTGAGAGTACATGTCAAGTTCAGAATGATTAAATGGAAGATCTTTCCATCTTGAAAATGAATGACCAACTTAAAATTCTACAAGATCATGTCTTGAAGATAGTTGAAAATACCCATCAGTTTGCTACACATTTAGCAAAAAGTGACAGTGAAAGGCAGAAGTTAAAGAATGAAATCATTGCAAATGTAGAACAAATTCATAATAATTATGAGCCACATATGCCAAGACATTCTACACCTTTGACTGAAGAAAAACTTTCTGTTAAGGGAAGTTTTACCCCACTTTTAGGAGAAAATGTTGTCTCTGTTAAGGATATTCCCAAATTGGAAGAATGGGCAACATTCTATGGTGAAGGAGAATATAACCATATTGAGTTCATCAGAGATATTGATATGTTACAAGAAGACTTTAATATACCTGATGAAATCATAGTGGGTAAATTACACTGTCTGTTTACCAAGACTGCAAAGAAATGGTATTACATGATGAGGATAGATCATGGAAAACATGACTGATCTTGGTGGAAATCTGAAGTGATTACCAAATGGGCCAATCATTCTTGGAGGTTTAAAATGGAAAATGCTTTTGGAGGTGCCATTTTTAACTCAGAAAAAGATAAACCACTTACTTGGTTCTTCAAGCAAAAATACCAATTATCTGCTTTACACCCAGATATTACTGCAAAGAAATGGTATTACAAGATGAGGATTGATCATGGTAAACATGACTGGTCTTGGTGGAAATCTCAAGTGATTACCAAATGGGCCAATAATTCTTGGAGGTTTAAAATGGAAAATGCTTTTGAAAGTGCCATTTTTAACTCAGAAAAAGACAAACCACTTACTTGGTTCTTCAAACAAAAAGACAGATTATCTGCTTTACACCCAGATATATCTGACACTATGATTAATATGAAGATATTAAGAAAGTCTGGAGGAGAACTGGAACATGCTATCAAAAGTAGATGTGTGGAACCCTGTTCAACAGAGGACTACATTAATGCAATGGAAGATATCATTACCAGAACAAGAATTGGTAAAACTTGGACTAGAATCCCTATGGAATCCAAGATGGTCTCTTAGATTCCCAGAGAAGATAAAAGACCAGAAAGACCTATCTTGAAGTGTCATAAATGTGGAAGTACTTCACATTTAGCAAACACTTGCACCAAAAAGACAAAAAATCAATGAAGCTCAAGTCATTGAAGGAATTCAGTGTGCTGAAGAAAAAGAGGAATCTGATCAAGATTCTGAAGTCTCTGAGGATACACCAGTGGAGGACTATCCCATTGAAAACATTACAGCTTTCTTTGAGGTCACAGAAGTCCATACCCACTTGCCACAGTACAGTGAAGATTGCTGAAACCTGGTCAATATCCAAGATTCCAAAATGTGTAAACCAAAACCTGCTAGAGGTAAAGGTTACACTGCTGGAGCATCCTGTATCACATCCATTTTGATGAGTGATATTGAAGCCAAAGTAAATTTGGATACAGGGGCATTTTTCACTTGTGTGGGAAAAGATCATCTCCAAATTATACTTCCTGAATGGAAAAACCATCTATTACCAATAAAAGGTGTGCAATTTAGTAGTGCCAGTAACAATATGTACCCCTTGGGTATATTAGACACTAATCTTGTATTTCCACACCCAGCAGGAAGTGTAAGGATGAAAACTGAGATTGTGGTAATGGATAATTGTACATCTCAGCACATCATTCATGGGAATGATGACTTGAATATTTATGGTGTTGACATCAATAACAATAAAGACAGATATTTCACAATTTGGGATAGCAAAAGACAAAAATTTTCTTTTTCCAAAATGCCAAAACAAATATCTGTGGTATCCTCTGTCAAGGATACTTATAAAGATGAATTTGTGTCTAATCAACTTGTTGAAGCACAGATTAATCCATCATTGTCACCAAAAATGAGGAATGAACTTGTTGATGTGTTATACACATACAATAATGCATTTGCCTCTGATAATGAAACATTAGGTGCTATAAGAGGACATGAAGTTAATATTACTCTTGATATTGACAGACCATATCCTCCAAAACTTAGAAGACCAGCTTATTTAGGCAGTCCCAGAGCTAGAGAAGCCTTGGAAAAACATATCCAAGAGTTGATCCAACTTGGTGTACTAAGGAAAGTAGGCCATAATGAGGAAGTTGAAGCGACAACACCTGTTATTATTGCCTGGCATAATGATAAGTCAAGAATGGTTGGAGATTTCAGAGCATTGAATACCTACACAGCTCCAGATAGGTATCTAATCCCTAGAATTCAAGAAACCTTGACTCAATTGTCTCAAGCCAAGTATATAACATCAATGGATGCATTGAAAGGCTTTCATCAAAATGTTTTGATGCCTAAAGCTAAGAAATTACTTAGAATTATTACTCACTGTAGTATTTATGAGTATCTTAGAATGCCATGTGGCATTAATAATGCTCCATCCCATTATCAAAGAATGATGAATACCATTTTTCCCACAGAATTGTCTGAAGTGTGGCTTATCATTTATATTGATGATATTATCATATGTTCTGATTCATGGTCTTTTCACCTTGAAAGACTTGCAAGAGTACTTCACAAGGTTTCAGAAGTGAACATGAAAATTTCACTTGAGAAATGCAATTTTGTTTTTTAAGAACTCAAAGCATTAGGACATATTGTTTCTGTTTTAAGCTTGGGTATTGGAAAAAACAAAGTATCAGCAGTGTTACTTAAGCCAATACCCCAGAATAAAAAAGAAATGATGTCTTTTCTTGGGTTTTCCAGTTATTATAGGCAACACTTGAAAGACTTTGCAATTCTAGCCAAGTCACTTTATAAAATCTGTGATCAACAGACTGTATTTGAGATGACACAGGAGAGAATTAAAGCTTATGAGAAGATAAGGAGAGCTCTTGCAGAAGCACCTTTACTCCTCATTCCTGACTGGAATATTCCTTTTAAATTTTACATTGATGCATGTGGAGATCAATTAGGGGCAGCCTTACATCAAGTCCAAATTATTGATGATAAACCTACACAAGGACCAGTTTGTTATATCTCAAGACAAATCAAACCAGCAGAGGCCAGATATGGTGCAAGCCAAATGGAGTGCTTATGTTTGGTATGGGCACTTGAGAAATTACACTATTATCTTGATGGCAGTGTTTTTGAAGTGATAACTGACTGTAATGCAGTAAAATCACTTCTTAACATGAAAACTCCCAACAGACATATGTTGAGATGGCAAATAGCCATTCAAGAATATAGAGGAAAAATGACTATAGTCCACAAAGCAAGAAACATTCACAAAAATGCTGATGGACTTAGCAGGTGGGCATTAGCCAAAACTCCTGATAACCCAGCTTATGTACCTTTGGAAGCTGAACCACCGATTCCAATTGAAGGAATTAAAATAAGTGATATGGGGACTGAAATTTTTGAAGAGGTCAGAGAATCTTTTAAGCAAGACAAGAATTGCCATATCTTGACTTCTTTATTAGATAAAGACTGCAAAGATACATCTTTTGTCAATGCACTAGATGAAGTTTGGAGAAATTCCTATTCTGAAGGAAGATTTCACATGTTTGATAGGATTATTTACCACAGAACTAAACATTATTGTGTAATGACATTATGCAGAAGATTACGTATCAATATAATTCCTCATGAATGCCATGATAGCATCTACTCTGGACACCTTTCAGAGGACAGAACACTTGAAAAAGTGAAGAACTGCGCATGGTGGCCATCTTGGAGAAAAGAAACCATGGAATATTGCCACACCTGTGACAGATTTCAAAATGATAACAGGAGTACAGGCAAGAAATTTGGACTTATGATCCATATTCAAGAACCAAAATCCCCTTGGGAACTTGTTCACATGGATTGGGTCACAGCACTTCTTCCAAGTGGTGACAAAGGTTATAATGCTTGTTTAGTCATGGTAGACAGATATAGCAAGACTCCCATATTCTTACTATGTCAGAAAGATGACACTGCTATGGATACAGCTCTTCTTCTATGGAGTAGAGTTATTTCTCATACAGGATTATTTAAGAATATCATATGTGACAGAGATTCCAAGCTCACATCTGCACTTTGGACCAATCTTCACAGATTGTTTGGGACTAAGTTATCATTCTCTACAACATATCACCCTCAAACAGATGGGCTAGCAGAGAGGATGATTTAAACTTTAGAAGACATGATCAGGAGATTTTGTGCTTATGGGTTAGATTTCAAAGACTCAGATGGCTTTACCCATGACTGGTGCACTCCAATGCCTGCATTAGAATTGGCATACAAGACATCAGTCCATTCTTCCACAGGACAAACTCCTGCTATGTTAGAAAAAGGATGGAATCCAAGACTCCCAGCAGACACACGGAGGAAAGACTTTATTGACATTCATCCTACAGCTTCCAGCTTCAAAATAATGCTTGATAAAGTAAAACATCATGCAAAACAAAGTATGAATGATGCTTTTTATTATGCAAAACAGAAGTGGGACAAGAGTCATGAAGTACCAGACTTCAAAGTAGGGGACTTAGTTCTAGTTTCAACCTTGAATTTTAATAATATCAAAGGCCCAAAAGAACTTAAAAATTCCTATGTAGGACCTTTTGTTATTGTTGCTTTACATGGAACCAATGCAGTTCAAGTGGAATTGAGTGGTGAATTGGAAAATAAACACCCCACTTTTCCAGCCAGCTTGATAAACCCTTATCAACCAGCTGATAAATAATTTTTTCCTTTAAGGAACCCAACTCCTTTCACTGTTCCACCAGTGGAACAGAATGAAGACAAAAAGATAAAGAAAGGAGGCTTAGGGGTAAAAATAAGAGAAAATATCTTGTCAGATATAGAAATCCAGTACATGAAGATGAATGGCTGGCAGAATCAGAAATACCTGACTCAGATAAACTCTTGAGAAGATTTATACATGAAAGAAGGCCACAAGCCTGAATATATCTATAAATGTGCTTTAAATTACTTGATCTGAGTGATGTAAAGACGTTGGAAAGTGGACATTAACCCCCCTTTGGGGCCTTTTACTGTTTATACCATTGATAAAATTGGAGTAAAATTTTATTTTTTGGTGGGAGGGAATGTGAGCCTTGAGGTATATTTTACATACCCAAGTAGGCCACAATTATCTTAAAAATGAATTTTGAATTATGCATAACTCATAAGTAATGCATATATCCAAAATTCATCATTTTAAAATTCAGAAAAGATGAATAAATTTTTATTGAGTAAGTAAATCCATGGATTTAAGGCCAGATTTGGATTCTACACAAGAATTCATGAAGGGTAGCTCCATAGAGTGAAAAAGCTCAAATTAACTCTTTGAGGTGGTAAAATGGAAAATACTGCAATACCACATCATCAATACCACATAAAACATCCATGAAAATGTTTGTTTTTCTTAATTTCACACCAAAATAATGGGAATGTGAGAAGTCCCATGTTACATATACACTGAGAATAGTGTTATGCATGTTTTGAGCACTTAATATAATGGTATTCTTACATGGACCTTTGGTACACCCATAGTGGATATCTCACTTTAAGCTTATATTTCTATTTTGACGTGAAAAATAAGCAAGGGGGACAAAAGACATCAAAGAGAGCCAGGGTACCCAACTTCTGAGGCCTCAGAGGCATGGACAGCTACAAAACTTGGATACATGGCTTATCTTGGCCCAATTAGTAAACCAAAACACTTTGGGAACTTGGTTACCATGTTACAACTACTGTAAATCTTAAGAAAATAGCAAATAACCTGCTATTTTGACGTGCCAAGGAGGTAAAGAGCTACTTAGACTCCTGTAACCATGTCAATTCTTAATGATTTTCCATGGATAAACCCCAAAAGAGTAACTAAAACCCTTTTTGGACTTGTATCCATTGATTTACCTCATAGCAACCAGCTAAACACTGATATTTGCAATTCTATGTAGAAATGAGGTAAAAACTTCAAAAATTCATTGAAAATACAATTCTTGATGAATCTTTCTGAACATTTCAGGACCAATGGAGAACTGTATTATCTATGGTACACCCAAAAATAGTTACAGTTTTACCAGTAAAATTAAAAGTTTTACTTACAGTCCATTTTTGACTATTCTACATGAAACACTGAATCTTCAAAAATTCACAGTAATTACAACCTGTGATGAAATTGGCAATAACATTGATAAGCTTGAGAAATCAATGATTATTTTGGAATAAAAGAAGATTTCCAGATGTCACCCCTTTTAGTCTTAACCATATTGGGGTTGGTAGTCACGTAAAAGCATCAATTAAGTAATTATGATAATCTTATGTGACAACAGATGATGCAATCAATAATCCAAAAGGTTTTATTGCTTTCTCACTCACTGGTTTTTCAGTTTGCACCATGGAATGCCTCTGTGAGCTGTTTTTGACTTAAAAGAGGCGTCCTCTTGCTGTTTTTTTCCAATCATCATCTTATTATCATTTAAATCATTATTACCAACAAGTAAGTATTAGTTATAGCTATTCTTAAGTGTTTTAGATCTTTCAGAATCAATCAGAAAGACGTGAAATCATAGAATCTAACTATATATTGTTGTAATACTGTTACAAATTCATTTTGATCCTTAAATTCCACAATTCTAAATGAAATCTCTCTATCTTATCTTTCAATAAGTTCTTTGGAATATTACTGTGATTTATTTTTAATTCTTAAATTTTTTCTCTAAAATTGGTTTTCTTCAAGAATTACAATTATAATTATTCTTGCAAAAGATAATTATATATTAAAATAATTTATCAATTTAATAAAAGCAGTTTTATTATTAAAATCTTCTTGTAATTGATTCTTTTAGACAATTACTTGCTCACTGTTAAAATCACTAGTAGTGTTTAACACGTGAAAGAAATAATTCTTTAATTATTTAATTGTGGTTATAATAACATTTTGTTATTATATTTCATAAGAACAGTCATAGTACTGTTGATTAATAGTAATATTATCATCAGTTTCATAGACAAATCTTACACAAGGGAATTGAGGAGCTACTGGGGTACTTATTATCATTTTTGAAGGTGACAACACATTGGATACAGTAAATGGAATGATACAGCTAATTTAGTATATCACAGCCCAATATTATTTCTTCTCCCTTGGGGGTATCAATGACAAAGACATCCTATTAAAAGGATGTGAAAGAAGAACTTATAGCCATATAACCTCTATTGTTAGATATTAATAGAGAAGGAAGCTAAGAAGAGTCCAAGATTATAAAAGGAATACCTCATGGGAGCTCTTATAAGGCCATGGAGTGCTTGGAAACTCATTCTCACCAAATGAGTTGGTAGATCCAGAATAAATGCAAATACTATAAAAAATAAAGTAAGATAATTAAAACTATAACATTCAAAGAATATTAAACACCATAATTCATATTTCACAATTGTGCTCTGAGTGGAGAGTTGGAAGATCATTGAAGACAAAATGATATTTACTCAATATTTTCCTAGATTCTTGTAATTTCCTGATTGTTGGAAAGGCCCATTTCAAGCTCTTTTCATAAAAAAAATAAATAATATGCTTCCTATAAAAATAAGAGCATAACCCCCTCTTCAATATTCTCACATTTTCAAGATGAACAAAATTGTGGCTACTATCAAAAAGGAAGGAATTTTTTTGTCTTTATTTTTACAATTGAATCTTTTCGCCTTTTAATTTGTTTTTTAAAACCCTTTATTTTTATTCATAAGTCATATTCTCATGATTGTTACCCTTCTACTTCTGCATTTCACGGTACCTGGTTTTAGGCTCCAGAGATATTTACACAAAATATTGAATAGAATTAATAATTTAAGAAGTGGGGGCCAGTTTCTCCAAAATTCTAGAGGTCAAACCCTTCCAAAATTTTAATATCAATTCCCTATTTATTAAATAACTAATAATTTATTTCATAATTTTAATATTGCAAATTCATGAAGAGACATACCATCCTTGCTCTAGACCTGAGTAGTAAAGCTCTACTTCATCCTTCCTTCATTCATTGACAAAACCAAAGAAGGTAAATAATTGGGTTTAAAATAAAAATCATTTATTGCAAGGGAGGATGAACCCCTATTGGTGGGGTTAAAAAGCTAGTTTTTAATATGTGTTTTAGCCCTTCAAGTAAGGATTGAGGCTTAATTGAGGAGCTTCATCCTGCATGATGTAAAACAATTTTTCAGTACTGAATAGATCTTTTTGATTTCAATGGTTGAGTTCTATCAAATAAATCTTTGAAGCGGCCATTTATTTCATATTTTGTTGACAAATTCTCAACATATGTTGTTCTTAATTGTGGAAGGCAGGATAATTCTACTGAGGTAGAGTTATTATTCCATGTCCCTTGGCTTTCCCTGACTTTTGATGAAACAGTTGTGTACCCTTAGGTTCTTCCTCTTCCACAACTTATTTTGCCTTCTCATTGCATTTAAGATTCCTGAAAATTCTCCAGCTCTTGAAAATTATCTTGATATTATATGCACTCTTCCTTACTTCCTGGATGGTGCTTCTCTCCTTCTCTAGTGGGGCCTATATTCAGGTAAAAAGTCAGCCTAGGAACAACTTATATGCCATCTAAGAGAACCCTGGGGGTAGGATTTAGAATAGCTTAACCTCTGATGTGAGATCTTTTCTATACTCTAGTAGATGATTTTTTACTATAGGATGAAGCAAGAAATTCATTTATAAATGAATTTAAGGATAAACTGAGCATTTTATGAATAAAGAGTTTGAGTAGATAAAATTGAATGAAGCTTTAAAAAAAGTATGCTAAATGTCTTTGAGAAAATAAAAATCAATGACTATATTTGTCAGGCTCAGTCTATGAAGAGGTTAGAATAAAGAGTATTTACAGCCTAAACTATGACTGTGACACAGATAATAATATTAAAAATAGGGTTTCTATAAAATAAAAGGGCTTTACTAATTATTATTAGTGGTGGTGAGCACTTTTGAAAGCCCTGGGTGCAGCTTTACCTGTTGGGTTACAATAATAAAGTCTACAATACTAAAGCTTATAGTATAACCTGATTATTTTCGAAAAGTATAACTTTTTTTGACAGCTGTAATACCTAGGAATTCAAGAGCAGGATGAGGAAGCCTTTTCTGGTGGAGAAAACGCCTCCTTTTATCCTAAAAAGGGGGGAATAGCCCTCTAGACCATCCACATAGAGGAAGTGAAGGGTTTTTCACTTCAGAGTACTGAATTGTGGTTTTAATAGTTTCTTTATGCTCTGTGTTGTCCTCAGATGTTGTTTTGAAACCACATCTGGGCATTTTTCACCAATACAGGGTGAAAATCTTCATCTGGGGACCACATAGCCCTCTTGTGATGTGTATGGTGTGTAGAACGCTGTACAGAAACTGTATGGGACCCCAGTATTTGCCAAACTCTGAGGTATTGAAGTATAAACAAGCTTCTTTGTCTTTTTGACACCTCATAATCATAGTTATGGGAGATTATCCCACAGTGAGGCTGTATTGGTCTAACTGTGGGATTTTGACCTTAAAGCTTCCATACCTTTGTCAGTTTTTGATATATCAAGCTCAAAGTTGGTTTATTCTGTAGCCTTGGATGATTTATACACAGTTATACCTCATTTGACATGGCTATCATTAAATATGGCAAAGTTATGCCATGTACAAGATTTTTTGTACATATGTATGATTTGCTTAGAATCTATATGGAGCTTTTTTTCCCCATGACTTTTGTTCTATATGAGATATGTAGAAATGGATGGCACCATCAGATAGCCCTGATTGTTCTCTTTCTAAAAATACCCCACTTTAGGTATCTCACACTAAAACTGTAGAAGTTAGATGTGAGCTGAATATTTTGATCACCCTTATTTGACCTTATTTTGGTCATAACTTCTGTAATTCTGGTGCTAGCCCAGTTGGGCTAGTACCATTGAATATCCCTGACTTAGAGCTCCATTTAGAATACCCATTTTATGGGGTTAATCCTCTTCCTCTGTATTTCAGATTAGAGGTGAAAATTGAGGTTTATGCTCAGCATCAACTTTGAGCAGGAATAACTTTTTTTATTTTTGTCCTATGGTGATGAGACTTTGATATTTGGAAAGGGGTGAGTTTCCTCTTCCTTTTGATACCTTTTTAGCTGATTTGGCCCAGCTCCATGTTTTGGTGATATCTTGGCTATACCATTGATTTATGGCATTTGGATGTCATGCTTGTGCTCTGGTTTTGAGTCACAGGCTGACATGCCCTCCCTCTAAAAAAGGCCCATCATTGATGAGACTGTTCAGTCCTCACTCATGTGTCCCATATAGGGGAAGTCATGGCATTCTTGTAGGATCAAGGATATATGGTCCCTGTCTACTATGGTGAGTGCACTAGTGTGCTTTTCTCTATGGTAGAGCAGGCCATCAATAAGGAAAAGCTTGTTAACCTCATAGTCCCTCAACCAGGGTTTCTCTAACTGGGATTCCAGTCCTGGGCCCCTGTATTTTTGTTGAAGGAGTTGCAACAATATGCCACACTGTTTGTGTTTGGCATATGTCTTCATCACTGCATTGAAGAATTCATTATGCAGTTCTGAGGAGCTTATTACCAATATGGGAGTTTCTGTTCCTTCTGAATCAGTGTCTCCACTGCTTGAGGTACCACCCTCTGGTGCCCATTCAGAAAATCTGAAGTTTTTCCTCCTATCTATTTCCATGAAATGGATAGGGATCTTGGCTCCTACTTGCGGGTCATAAGCTGGGTGGCTTTTGACATTGTCCAGTGGCCATATGCTGAGGCCATCTGTATTGGTAAGACTTTTACCCTCTTTTTATATCATGTTCACATTCCTCTATACTCTTGGATGGCTATTTGCCACCTCAACATGTGTCTGTTGGTAGTCTTCATGTTCAGTAAGGACTTCAAGGTTGTGCAATCTGTGTAGACTTCAAAGACTTCACCCTCCAAATAATAGTGAAGTTTCTCTAGAGCCCAGACTAAGAATAGAAATTCAGTCTGGGCTGTGGGCTGGTGAATTTTTGATGCCAAATGGCATCCTGGTGTACTCATATATGCCCATATGGCATATGATTCTGAGTAATTTCATGAAGTTTGGTTTAACTTAATTTTGGTGGAAGCCTTTCATACAATCCATCTTGGTTATGTATTTGGCTTTTGTCAGTTTGTCTAGAGCATTAGGTATCCTTGGTATAGGCTACCTTTCAGCTTTTGTGTAGTTATTCAGAGCTCTGAGATTGCCACACAACCTAGATTTTCCATCATGCCAGGTGATCAGGACAGGAGTGGTGATTTGCACTATTTCATTGTGTCCAATCTTTCTGATGATATCCCTGTCTAGGAGCTAATTGATGTGTTTTTCAATTTCTTTCCTAGTCTCCCGACTTGCTGGGTATGGAGGTCTTCTGAGCATTGGTGGATAAGGTCTTTCCACATCCAGATATAGTTCTATATCATGGCCTCAAATTTTGCCTAATGGTTCTTTTCCAATGGCAAATGTTGGTCTATTCTTCCTCAGCATCTTCAGAAAACTTAGTTTCTGTTTACTGGTGAGGGTAGTGCTGAACTGGCCCTCTCTGAATTCATTCAGTAGTTCTCCCAGTGGATCCTGGGCAGATATTTGGTATACATCAAGTGAAAATTTCTTTTCCTTGTCGCTACCAATGGTAATGTGCCTGTTTGTACTATTGTAAATATTGATATCATACATCCTCTGGTAATCTGTCCCCAGTAAGAACCCTTGGATGTGGGCATCATCAAGCACTACAAACTCTGGGTTGATTCTTCTATTACCCTTCCTGTGGGGTATAATTATCTCTATAATAATTGTCCCAATGGAAGTCATCTTCCCTGAAGCACTTTTGAGGTTCTTTTCCTTGGTTGGCAAGAGCTGTTTTTCCCAATTTGGGAAGTGATTGTCCAGATAATTTCTGGCCACTATGGAGCAGTGTGCCCCACTGTCAATGATCAATGGGTTTTGAGCATTGTCAATACAAACAGTCATTTTTGTGGCTTTCCCATGTATGTATGCCATTCCTTTGGTTGGTGTGACCAGAAATGTCTGTGCATCCTGTGTAGGTTTGCATAAGTTTTTTTTGGCAGTGTCTTGTGGCATGCCTGCTTCCAACTGTATTTCATGGATTTCTAGTGGGGTTTCCTCTTGGTATTCCACTAGAAATTCCTCTCTTGGGTCTTTCTCTTCATCAGATTGTTCTCTGATGGCATCTCCCATAGAGTCTGATTCAGAATCCTCTGTGGGGGATTCCTCCTCTGAGACTTTCTCAATGACATAGACTTTCTTCTTTGCCTTTGGACAGTTGCTGTCTTGGTGGTCTGTTGAACCACAATTGTGACAAGAATTCTTCTTCTTAGTCACTTCTGCCACTCTTTCTCTGGGTTTGCCTTTAAACTCTACCCTGAAAGGTTGTTTCTCTTTGAAACCACTGCTTTCATATGGGGAATATTTCCCTATATTTGTTATTTTCCTTATGCCTTGTAAGGTATTTGCAATGTCATCTAGAGTGCAATTTTGGTTGCATCTGTATTTTACTGCATGCTCTAGTTCTCCTGGAATTTGTGTCAGGAGTTTGTGATTCCTCACCTGAATATTCATTTGAGGATCAATGGATTTAAGTCTTTTAGACTGTCTAAGACACCATTCATATGGATCTTTGTCTGCTGAATAATTGGCATTTTCAAATTACATGGTCTTTTGCTATATCCAAGTACCATTGCTGTACTTTTGGATGATTTGACTCTTCCATCATGGCCAGTTTCTTCTGCCATGGATTTCTTTCATCTCTGTGTACCAAATATTAGCATGTCCTTTGAATGCTGTATTGAGTCTAGCAGTAATTCAGTAGTCTGATATGCTTGGTACATCAATTAAGAGTCCATCAATATGATCAATGAGTTCCATATCATCATATTCTCCTGTTCCAGAGACTTTGGGCCAGCTTGAGGCCTCATGAAGCTTTTTCAAGGCTTCCTTCTCAGAATAAGACATATTATCTCCATCCTGGTATTGAGATGGAGATCTTGTCTTATTCACCAACATGGCATCTGGTTTGATGTCCTCCTGGTGATATGGATTATCCATAACATGGCCTTGTGGTTGGGGCTTCATGTTGTGGTAGACATTAAACAGTTTGTTTATGTCTTGATCCAGACAATCCCTGTCCCTTTTTCTGTTGTTTTGTTCTTCAAAGACTAGATTCAGTCTTTTGTTGGTTTCTTCAGAGGCCTTTCTCAATTGAGCATGTCCTTCTTGAAGGGTTTTAACAATTTTGTCCATGGAGGCTGTTAATACTTTCATCCTCTCATGGCTTGTTTCAAGTTCTGCAAACTTCTTGTGAGTTTTCTCAGCATATTGGGACATTTGCAACCACAGTGCATCACTGTTTAAGCTACCCTCAGGTGTGATGACATTATGTTCAATCTGAGTGGGGGTAATATTTCTATCAATAGGACTACTGATTCTAGAGTAATTTACAACTACTTCTGGTTCTTGTGTACTTCTTTCACCAAATCCAACAGCTTCTTGATCATTTGGTCTGACTCTCTCTTCCTGTGGTTGAATGTGGTCTTGTTTTTTCCCTTGTATCCTTGTCTTCTCCTGGAAACTTCCTGGGATTGTGAAGAATGGTGACTCTTTGCCACTGATCTATTGGTTCCTGAATGGTTTGAAGCCACTGGAGAGCTGGTTTGGTCCACTCTTTGTGATCCTGAAGGAATCTGAGTATGCACTGTCTGGGTCAGTTGTTCTTCTATAGCTTGAATAGTGGCTTGATTCTCCCTTATCCTGTTTGATCCCACCTCCAGGAGTCTGAACCGCCTGGTGGGATTCCAACCTTTGGTGATTACCATAAGGTCTCTGAAGTCTATCTCTTTGAGACATATCTTCTGGCAACTTGCTCCAAGTTCTTCCCAGTGAGATTCCAGGTTGAACCTCTTGTGTTCCATGCTCTATTGAAAAAGGTCTTTGAGGAGTTGGTGGAGCTGAAGAACTTGATCCATATCCTTCCAGTCCTCTGGTTTGAGGTTTCTGTTGAATTGGAATGTGAATGGCAGAGTGGGTATGATTTCCCTTAATGTCTTTCCATCCACCACTGTGTCCAAGGTGTCCTCTTCCAGGTCTTCTGGTTCTGGACAAGCCTTCTCTGTCCTCTGGCTGGTGCCTTTGGAAACCAAGGTCTCTGAGGTGTACAAGTTACATATCAGTGTTTTCAAGAAGTCAAAAACTTTATGTTCTTAGGTTATTTACCTTTGACTGTGCCATGTAGAAATTTGTTGTTGGCTGCTTTTGGAAATTTACCTTTAGAGGGTACAACTGGGTTAATGAGTGTAATCTTCCCTGTAAAAGTTGTTAAGGTTGGTTTACCTGGTATTAATGCAGAGTTTCGTGGTTTTCTATTCCTCTGAGTGGCAATGGGTGTCCACCTTTCAGCTGTTATATGTCCTTCACTGTGCCTCTTTCTTTTACCCTTGCTGACCTCTGGTTCTGAGGGTGTCACTGGTGTGTTGGCCTGTGACTGGGTCTTTAGTGGGATGCAGTTTTCTTCCACTGAATCAGACAGGAAAAATAGGGCTTATTGTCGGTTAAGACTTCTTACAATGGTGTTTGAATTTCTAAGAATGGCCTCTGGGTAATATATTTCTATATTATGCCCTTTTATTATGACAGTGTAATTGAATTAACAATTCCACATCAGAAATACAGCTTACAGATATCTGGAACACTGTTTGTATGGCAGTATCTCACAGATTAAATTGTAATTAGCAAGTACAATCTGAAAAAGTGGTTATGTAAGAGGGTAATTGAATGAACAATGTACCCAACCACACCTCAACTGTTGGTTTTACAGTAAGAGGTGTCCTTATTTGAAAAAAGGACTATATTAATGGTTTAAAGTGTTTAAATATATAAAACACACCAAAAATAAGGGTTTTTGTGGTTATTAAACCACATAAAAAGGTAATCAAAAATAAAAAAACCCAGTGGTATATGACATATATGACTCAAAAAATAATTATAAGATATATATTATAGTTATTTTTTAATGAAGTTACGCCTAAAAGAGAATAAACAAGGCTTCATAAATAAAAGATAAGAGAAAAACTCACTTTTATATGCAAAAAGGTCCAAAATCCAAAAACAAAAACAGCCAGGCCCCCAAAATGTCAGCCTGAGTCTAGGAAGAGGTTATAATAATAAGTATTTACAACCTCAACTATGACTGTTACATGGATAATAATATCAAAAATAGGTTTTTTATAAAATAAAAGGGCTTTACTAATGATTATTAGTGGTGGTGAGTGCTGCTGAAAGCCCTGGGTGCAGCTTTACCTGTTGGGTTACAATAATAAAGTCAACAATACTACATTTTATAGTATAACCTTATTATCTTCCAGGAGTATAACTGTTTTTGACAGTTGTACTACATAGGAATTCAAGAGCAGGATGAGGAAACCTTTTCTGGTGGAGAAAAGGCCTCCTTTTATCCTAAAATGGGGTGGAATGGCCCTCTAGACCATCCACATAAAGGAAGTGAAGAGTTTTTCACTTCAGAGTACTGGCTTTTGGGTTTCATAGTGCCTGTATGCTCTTCATTGGGCTCAGATGTGGTTTTGAAACCACATCTGGGCAGTTTTCACCAATACAGGGTGAAAATTTTCATCTGGGGACCACATAGCCCTCTTCTGACATGTATGACGTGTAGAATTCTGTACAGAACCTGTATGGGACCCCAGTATTGAATGAACTATGAGATATTGAAGTATAAAAATGCTTCTTTGTCTCTTTGACACCTCATAATCATACTTATGGGAGAGTATCCTACAGTAAGACTGTATTGGTCTAACTGTGGGATTTTGAGCTTGAAGCTGCCATACCTTTGTTGGTTTTTGAGATATGAATCTCAAAGTTAGTTCATTGTGTAGCCCTGGATTTTTTCTACACAATGGTACCTCATTTGATATGGCTATCATTAAGTATGGCAAAGGTATGCCATGTACAAGATTTTTTGTACATATATATGTTTTGTTCAGATACTGTATAGAGCTTGTTTGCCCCAAAACTTTTGTTCTAGATGGGATATGGGGAAATGTACGGAACCATCAGATATCCCTTATTGTTTTATTTCCAAAAATACCCCACTTTAGGTATCTCACACTAAAAATGTAGAAGTTAGATGAGAGGTGAATATTTTGATCCACCGTATTTGACCTGATTTTGGTCATAACTTCTGTAACTCTGGTGTTAGCTCAGTTTTGCTAGTACCATTGGATAGCCCTGACCTAGAGCTCCATTCTGAATACCAATTTGATGGGGTTAAGTCTCTTCCTCTGTATCTCAGATGAGAGGTCAAAATTAAGGTTTATGCTCAGCAACAGCTTTGAGCAGGAATAAATTTGTTATTCTTTGTACTATAATGATTGGGCGTTTATATTTGGAAAGGGGTGAGTTTCCTCTTTCTTTTAATACCTTTTGAGCTTATTTGGCTCAGCTCCATGTTTTGGTGGTATCTTGGCTATACCATTGATTTATGGTATTTGGCTGTCATGCTTGTGCTCTGGTTTTGAGTCACAGGCTGACAATATTTATGGAAGACAAAATATCAATTCATTTTGAGGAGAATAACTTTAATTACTTTAATCATGAGCCTTGAGTAATAAAGAAATTGATTTTCAATAAACAAAATCTTCAGAGAGACCAGGGGCCGGGGAGGTAATGTTTTCCTGTCACTCATTAAATAACAAACCCTTTTAAGTAAATTCAAAATTCTGAATAGATAGAATAATATATTTATCTAATGATACTGTGGTACAGATAGTAGGACAATGAACAATAAAATTGAAAATAGAATACCAATAAAATTCTCAAATTACTATTTTAACCATATCACAAGGAATAAAGAACTGATTAGGGATATAGCAACTAATATCAACTGAAAGTATGGGTACAATTTTCAAATTCCTTACTTGATATAAACAGTAATTATTATCCAAATATTAGCTGAACAAAGTTTATACAGTATATCCAGTAGCTTTATTGACTGGGGGGAAATCCTCCAGGGATGAAAGAGAGTCTATTATAATTCAGAAGTAAGATCTTAATCCATTAAGTTTTAAAACCAAGCTGTATGACTCCAATTTTCTGTATTTTGAGCCTGAAGGAGAGTATACTGAGCGCAATAAGAAAATAAACTGGGTGGAAATTGTTGAAGGAATACAGGCTTCCTTTAATTCAGTGTATATTTTCGGGATTCAATTTTCCAAAGGGAGTTTCATTGAAATTTTTCTTTGAATTTAATTCATAATACTGTGTGTGTTCCTCTTGTGAGTTCCCAAGTTGACATAAAAAGGGAGGTAGAGAATACTAACTTCAATTATTTATGTGTTTTCTTGATTTACACCATCTTCTATCTGCTTTTAACTTTTCCCTTGAGGATTACTCCCAAATATTTGATACTTTCCACCAGATGACCCCCAACAAAATACATTGAAGCTTCAAAATTTAATAATTGGACCCCAGTGGTCCTGAAGTAATTTTACATAGATCTGGGCCCACTTTTTGAATTTTGGTGAAATTGTGTCCCTGGTTGCTTTTAGTATTTTTGGTGCTCATGAGCTATATCCACCATAATCCACAAAAGCACAAGAAAACTTTATGTCTCACAGGTGCAATGGAACACTTTTGGGATAAAAGGTCCAAGTGGCCAATTTTCTCTTGGTGTCCCCGTGATTTGGAAGGCTAGGAATTTCAATTGGGGCCCAAATGATGTTATTTTACATTCATATCCAGCTTATCTCTACAATAAGAGTTTCTAATTGACCCCTTGTTGTATATGTTATTAATTGTCCCATTATGAAGCAATGTATAGTGATATTCCAGGCTTGAGATAGGATATAACTGCTCTAATTCTAATGAGGATAGGTGATACGTATTTTAAAATAGAGCTTTGAGAATCTATATTTCTTATTTACATTTTCCTCTTCTCCCATTTGATCAGAGTATAAAAGATCTATTGAGGTATTGAGCCTTTGACACAAATTATTTCAAAAAATAGAAAGAATTGAAGCTCTATCAGTATTGGTGACTTCTTAAAGTAAATTTTGGATAATTAAGTTATATCACTTTACCATTGATTATTATTGTAAGTCAAAATAATACTTCATTAACGATAATGAAATAATAAATATAAACCTTTTTAATAGAAATGATATTACATCAGATTATTTTGTTTATAATAGAAAGACATATCACTTATTCTTCATAAGATCTATAATAATTGAAATTAAAAATGATAGGAAATTTGATGATATTATATATTGAATCATTATGAATATATGAATAGGCTCAAAATAGAATACAACATATTATTGATATTGGAATCAGTCATAAGTATGAATTAAGTGTCAAAATAATAGAATTGAAATACCTTTTATGAGATATTTTCAATTTAAATGAATGAAGCAAGATTATGACAATGATGATTAGAGATATCTCATTTATTTGATTAGGCTATATTTTCTGAGAGCTTCTTGATTCCATTTCTTTCTTAATTTAAGGGCCTTATTACCTTCAAAAGAAAAATTAATGTTTAAAAATTGTATTACTACTGATTTTAATTACAGTCATCTTTCAAATATCTTACAAATGATATGATTTTTCTGATTTGCAATAATTTCAATTACATAGTCACTTTAAGACAGCTTATTTATTAAAAATAACTATAAGATATATTTTTTCATTTAGATAAACTATTATTCACATTTTTTCATTAAGAAATTAGTTCATACTTATCTTAAAAAGATATGCTAACTCATATCTAAATCATACAATCCGTTGGATATGAGTTTTTGTGGGTAATTGCACTCAGATCTTAAACACTCATCACAATTTGTACATAAAAAACTCTATTTTAATTATATCTCAAATCTCACAAAAACTTAATTTTTATTTCATTTTTTCAATGTATACTTTCCATAAACAAACTTTCACAAGACTTGATGAGAGAAAAAAACAGGCTTTCCTATGAGGAACTCTTAGTCTTATTTCATTCATTATGTGAAACTATATATATTCCAATAGAAGTAAATCTTAATTTATTTTCCATCAAAGGGGTAAATTATTGGCTTTATCAAGACTAATATCTTGTAATCTAATTTAATTTATTGATATGAAATTCAATTTCTAAATGGAGAATACTTATTGGTTTACTTGGAAATTTTCTATTTTGAGTTCATTTGAGCTAAAGGTCTAAAAAAAGAGTTAAAAACCTTCTTATAATTTTATTTTTCATTTTGCAATTTTTGGAAAGATTTAAATCACAATTAAAGATTTATTAATGACCAAATTTGGTCATAAAACCTCAATGGGGCAGTCCAAATACTAACCTCACTCTATTCAGATCTGTGAGCCTGTGAGATATTTATGCCCTACCTGTAAGGCCACAAATAGTATTATTTAAATTTTGTTCAGTAAAATACTGAATTTTCAAATTGTTTTAAATTAAAAAATAATAGGAGACAACCTTAACTTTCTTTTGGATAAAAAGCTATAATTATTGTGTCATTTTTGGATTATACACCAAAAATAACCTAGGGTAGCCTCATAGCACGTTATACCCAAAAGTGTTTATTTTGGCTGTTATTAGAATGTTCAAGAATCTCACAGCCTCTTACAAAATTTAACAAAAATTATTTATTTTAAAATTAATTTCAAAGCTGCATAAGGTTTATGTTAAGATTAGGGTGTTGTGTATACTTACTTAATTGGCTAAGGATTTTCTATAAAGGCTTTAAATCATGTTTGAGATGAATTAAATTGGGTTCAAAGCTATGTTATGGCTTCAAATCAATTAATTGGAAAAATACCCTCAAAAAGGGAGGGAAAATGGTAAAATGGTAAAAGATGTGGGGGTACCCTACTTTTGGAATCTGCAATATCCCAAATAAGGTTTTCCTGCTGTATTCAGGGACTTTTACCCTTATTCAAACTTTAAACTTAGACTTCTATTGAATATTAAAGTTTATAAAGGTTTATCCTCCTTTTGGACAGACTTTACAAGCTTCCAGCGGGTAAATCCCTATATGCAGGCTTTTAATCAAGTTTTTAAGAACTTTCACAGCTTAATAAGTTTTAAAAAACCTTAGATAAGCTTGAAACTAAATTTAGCCACATAAAAAATTGGAAAGAAGTTGAGTTTTGGTGTCTATTTCTACTTTTATGTGGAAAAAGAAATAACTTCAAAAATTCATAGAAGATTCATTTCTCAATTTAGTTGCTTGAGCTTATCACAAATCTTACAAGTCAATATTATCTGTGTATAAATCAAGTTTTGAGTATCTCTTCGAATTATAATCATTTGGTATTCAGCCTTGAAAAGACCTCTTTTAATAATTCTGAAATTAAATTGATATTTCTTTAGAAATTAATTAAAACACTCATTTAACAGATTTTTGCTTTGAAGTGTATTGTGAAAATAGTAATATGATGAAATTGAAAATGAATTAATTCTTTTTATATTATAGCTTAAAAATAGTATTTATGAATGAAGTTTAAAGTTACTTGGAGCTAGGAATAACACCTATAGCTTAGATTGTAATTGAAATTAAGAGTTTTTAACTTAAAGCTTAACTTTCATGATGGTTTTAATCTTTTTTCATGACTAATTTCCCTTTGAAAGAATCTGTGATCACAGAGGAAGTGTCTCAAGGCATAAAAAGAGCCATTTTATTACTTCCGTTTTCCCATAAATCAGTACAATCAATCTTCCAAGCATAACATTTTATTAAATCAGATCTTCTATCATTATAAATAATTCTTCAGTGTTTCATTCTTTATAATTTTTATGAATAAAGAATTAAAATCTTAGAATTTTATTTGTTTTTATCATCATTAATTATTTTTTATTTTTTTAAAAGCTTGTTATAAGATAATTTTTAAAAATCCAAAAATCCTCTGAGAATATCTTATATCTTATTTTTGGCGTGTTTTGATAAATTTATAACTCATAATTAAGTTTTTCATTAATATTTTATTTTTCATAGAATTAGCTTTATAATTATTATAATAATTTATTTATTATTTTATTTTATTATTATAAACCATGTATAATTCTCTCTAGTAGGGCTTTTATATTATTATTATTATTATAGTTTTCAGTGACTTTTAGACATAATATAATAGCTATATGTCTTACATATAACTGTTATAGTTATTTTCAGTAAAATTTCTAATAATATTACTTTTCAGCTGATATTTAAGCTATTAATATTAGTAATAATTTTATTTTCCTTTGTGGCTATGATATTTGATTATACTGTAGTTGAATTTGAGGACAGTCATAGTACTACTAGTAATAAGTGATATTATTAAGAGTTTCATAGAAAAACAATACAAGATCTCAAACATTGGACACCCTGGTTCCTTTTTACATAATCCAGTTTTCCCCCTTTTTCTCCTATTTGTTCCCTTTGCATTTTAAACAGGTCCTACAAGAATTAACACCTATTTGATAAATTCAAGTATAATTCAAAAATTACACACCACACCTTAAATTTATCAAAGTTTCTTTTGTGTCAAGATATGCATGATTTAAAGTTGATTAAACTTAGCACTATGAAATTTTAATTATTTTTTTAGTAAAGTTAATGATGATTTTCAAAATTTCTTAGAGTTTAAAAGTTTTTTCTCTAGGGGTCAAAATAATTGTTTTTGGGCCAAAAAAATCATATCATAAATCCCTAGGGAAAATTGGGTTCAAAACCTAAGGTTTTTATTAGAACTACATAGATAACTATAACAAAGATTAAATTTATTAAAAAATATCCTTCATATTTAAATAAACTCAAAAAAGGCTTAGTATTGTTTTAATTCCAGATAAATTCTATTGAGAAACTTTGCGGGTTCTATTGGAATTGAAAATATCTCACAAATATCACTTTTATTGTGAGTGTATATTTTTGAAAATGAATTTAAATTGAATATATTTTTGCTTAGATAAGAGGTCTCAAGAGGATAATTTCAAGATTTATCTTCCCGTACCAAAGTTCTTAAAGCCTACCCTTTAATAAAGCAATTTTTCAACTTCCTTTTGATTTTATCTATCAATTCCTAGGACAGATTTAAGTTGACTTGAAATAAACTTTTATTTATCTTTTAATTTTTTTCTAAGATCTTTTTCTGTGTCCTTTATTATAAGGGATGCTATCTCACTTTAACAGAAGATTAAAAATAATGACAAAGTTTTTTTTTATATTAATTACTTCTGTGTAGAATTTAAAGAGTAATTGACTCTGACAAGCCTTTTGAATTTTTAATAAATTTCATTAAATGAAGCAGTTAATATATTAGATAGTAGAAATAAAGTCAAACTCTAATGTTTTACTATGAAACAAGAAGTAAGTACTACTAATATTTTACTTATTGTACTCTGAATATCCTAATTTAAATGAAGAATAATATTCACAAAAATTATCATAATAAAGTATTATTATAATCATGCAATAGAAATATTTATATTATTTAAATGAATAAAATAATATCAATTCTATTATAATAAAATAAATATATTAATATATTTATAGAAATATATTATTTTTACCAACAAATTGTAAGGTGTGGATATGAAACTTTGATTAAAAATCAAGTACTTTTCCTGTCCTCAAAATTTGTATAAGGTAAAATTCAGTTAAAAATAGTATGAAATATTATTTTTAAGAGAAAACACGCCAATTTTATTGTTTATAACTTTATTAGTATGAAACAATAATATTATAAAAATTTATTGTTTTACCAACAATAAAAATTTATCCAAAAAATACTCTACAAGAGATATTTTAAGGCTACAAAAGAAATTTCTTCAAGAGCAATTTCAATTGGAATTAATTGAGCAAAGAACTGCAAGCAATTAATTAAAGAACAAAGTCTTTAAAAAGAATATTGTAGAAAAAACACGCCCAAAAGTGACCAGAGTGAATTTGGAAACAAAGTGACAAAGTTTACAGTGATGAAAGATGCTTTAATTCACTTTTGGGGTGGTTCAGGGGTAAAAATGATTATAAGAGTTACAAACAATGATTATAATGATTTTTTCACGTGGTTAAAAGGTTCAAAATGATTTAAAAAGGGTGGTTGGAATCTCTTATTTATTGGTTTAACAGTTTTAAACTAATTAATAAAAGGAAAAGATTCTAACATCAAGAGAAAAGTGGGGCAAAGAAGACATTCTTTTATAGCCATCAATTCTCTTACTCCAAAAGTAAAATTTACTCTTGTCAGTCGTTAAAAACAGTCTGACAACAGAAAAGCCAATTATGGCATCATTGAACCCTGGTTTAGACCAAAAAAGGGCTGGTTTAAGCCATTTTTAGCCATTTTTAGCCATTTTAGACCCTTAAATCAGCCATTACTATAGCAATACCAGGCCTAGAGCCTTCAAAACACGTCAGAATGTGTGTCAGAGGCGTAGAAACTAGTTAAAACTGTTTTTACTACGATTGTTTTATCTTAAGGGTAGTTTTACCCTCTTGGCAACAGCTAAAACTACCCCAGTTGGTATCAAAACCTCATCATCAATTGAGTTCACAGACCCTGTAACTCAATTCCAGGCCAAAAGTGATGAACTTTTGCGTGAATTTTGACATCCCACGCCTGTCAGCAAGGAATTTGGGGGTCTAGCTCCCCCTTAGAGCTGGAGTTCCTTTTCCCCCCCAAATTTAATCTTTCCAATTTATTTTTCCTTTAATTCCTCATCATGTATTATACTTATAATTTATATATGTGATTCAATTCAATTGTACAGTACAATACAGTAATAATTGATACCTCATATGTAAATCAAAGTTCACTTATGTAATACACGCGCACATTTTGACATTTCAATTGAATTCAATTGAAAATACTTCAATTCCTCATAACTTCTAAACTAAACACAACACCTCAATTTTAACACAAAAATTGATGGTTAACACCACATGTGGTGTGAATTAAATTAAGGTTTTGAGGATTTTTAACTTTTGTATTGAAAATACTAAAAACTTAATTTAAGCTTATTTAGAGTTGAGTTACAAGAATTTCACTCAGAGGTGACCCCACCTGATTTTTTATGAGGAATCCAATGGTGAAATGAATTTTATGTGTTTATTTATTGGATAAAAAGTTATGATAATTTTTATATAACTTTTTTCCAAATTTATTTATTTTTTCACAATTTTGTTAAAATTTTATTTTTACTTAATTTTTTCAAGTATAAAAGTAATTTTATACTTACAAAATTTAATGTATTTTTTAGTTTTAAATTGTAATTAATTTTTTTATTTTTAATATAATTTTATATTTATATTTTGATTTTTATTTTAATAATATAAATAAATTTATTTTATTTATATTAATATGTTATTTTTTATATTTGTGGTCTTTTGGGTATATGAAATTACCTCTAAGGCTCACATTCCCTCCCCCTAAAAAAGAATATTACTTTGTAATATTGGTGTTTCTAGTGTGTCTGAATCTCCTCAGGAGTTTGGTAGCTTCTGGTATATCTTTTTCTTCTAACCATTCATCTTCACAAGTTGGGTCACTGTACCTAACAAGGTATTCCCTTACTTTCTTGGTTCTTAATTTCCTTTCTTTAAGAACTTTGGTTATTTTCTTAGTACCAGATGTCTCAATAGGAGGTATAACTTGGGGAACCTTATTCCTCAAGGGAAATTTCTCAGCATCACTAGATTTATATGGTTTTATCAAGCTCACTGGAAATTTAGGATGCTTATTGCTAAGCTCTTCAGATAACTCTACTTCAACAGCATTTTCTCCATGGAGGGCGTTAATCACAAAAGGTCCTGCAAAGGAGTCTTTCAGCTTTTTACATCCTTTGATGTTATTGAAGTTAGTGGTGGATACAAGAACTAGGTCCCCCACTTTGAAATCTGGAGTTGCATGTGATTTATCCCATTTGTCTTTAGCATATGCAAAAGAGTCCTCCATGCATTTCACTGCATGCCTTCTAGCTTTGTCTAGCATTCCTTTGAAGCTAGCAGCTGTGGGATGTATCTCAATTAAGTCTTTCCTCAAGGAATCTTGGGGTAACTTGGGGTTCCATCCTTTTTCTAGGATAGCAGGAGTCTGATTGGTACTGGCATGGATTGATGTTTTATATGCCAATTCCAGTGCTGGCAACAGAGTACACCAATCATGGGTAAATCCATCACAATCTTTGAATTCAAGGCCATATGCACAAAATCTTCTCACCATGTCCTCTAAGGTTTGGATCATTCTTTCAGCCAAGCCATCAGTTTGTGGGTGGTAGGCTGTAGAGAAAGACAGTTTAGTGCCAAATAATTGGTGAAGATTTGTCCATAGTGCTGAAGTGAATTTGGGATCTCTATCACTTATGATATTTGTAAATATCCCAGTCCATGACACTACTCTATTCCATATCAGAAGAGCTGTATCCATGGCTGTATCATCTTTGTGACATGGTAAAAAGATTGGAGTTTTACTGAATCTGTCCACAATTACTAGGCAAGCATTATAGCTTCTGTCACCTCCTGGTGGTAGGCCAGTTACCCAATCCATATGGATAATTTCCCAAGGTCTGCTTGGTTCTTGGATTTTCATCATATTTCCAAGTCTTTTGCCAGTGGATTTATTTGCCTTTTGGCATCTGTCACAGGTTTTGCGATACTCTGCAACATCTTTCTGCCACATTGGCCACCATATGCAGGTCTTCACTTTCTCTCTTGTTCTGTCTTCAGAAAGATGTCCTGAAAAGGGACTATCATGGCATTCTTTCAGTACAAGATTGATTAGTGACCTGTCCACAACTGTCATAACACATGTGTGTTTTGTTCTGTGGTAAATTATACCATCTAGTAGGTGAAATCTTCCTTCATCATAAGATTTTTTCCATACTTCATCCAAGGCATGTGTAAGAGAGTTGTCCTTACAGTCCTTGTTAAGTAATTGGCATAAGATGCTACAATTCTTATCTTGATTGTAACTGTTTCTGACTTCTTCAAAGAAGGTGGTGTTTAAGTCTGTAACACTTATCCCTTCTATTGGAATTTGTGGTGAAGCTTCTTCTGGAACATAAGCAGGATTATCAATATTATTTGGTAATGGCCATCTGCTTAGTCCATCTGCATTCTTATGAATATTCCCATCCTTATGAACAATAGTCATATTGCCTCTGTATTCTTGTATGGCTATTTGCCATCTGAGCATGTGTCTGTTAGGTGTTTTCATGTTCAAAAGTGATTTGACAGCTGTACAATCTGTTATTACTTCAAAAACACATCCTTCTAGAAAGTAATTTAGCTTTTCCAGAGCCCAAACAAGGCATAAACACTCCATCTGACTTGCTCCATATCTGGCTTCAGTTGGTTTGATTTGCCTAGATATGAAACATATGGGTCCTTCTACAGGTTTATCATTTATAATCTGAACTTGGTGAAGTGCAGCACCTAGCCCATCTCCTGATGCATCAATATAAAGCTTAAAGGGCAGCTTAAAGTCTGGCATCAGTAAGAGTGGAGCAGTGGTCAAGGCTTGTCTCAAAGATTCAAAGGCTTTTACTCTGTCAACTTTCATTTCAAAGACTGTGTCTTTGTCACATAGCTTATAAAGAGGTCTTGCTATGGATGCAAAATCTTTAATGTGTTGCCTGTAATACCCTGCAAAACCCAAAAATGATTGAATTTCTTTTTTGTTTTGAGGCATGGGTTTAAGCAGTACTGCTGCAACTTTGTTTTTGTCAATTCCAAGAGATAAACCAGATACTACATGCCCTAGTGCTTTAAGCTCTTTAAATCCAAAATGGCATTTCTTCAAAGAAATTTTCATATTGACAGATTGAATTTTTGTCAAAACCCTGGACAATCTGTACATATGTTCTTCCCAAGTTTTGGAGCAGACTATAATGTCATCAATGTAAATTATTAACCATCCTTCTGAAAGTTCTTCAGGGAAGATTTCATTCATCATTCTTTGGAAGTGTGAAGGTGCATTTTTGATACCAAAAGGCATTCTTAAATATTCATAAACTCCACAATGAACAATGATTCTCAAATACTTCCTTGCTCTTGGTGTTACCACATTCTGATGAAATCCCTTAAGAGCATCCATAGTGCTTATATATACTGCTTGAGATATTTGAGTGAGGGCAATCTGGATCTTTGGAATTGGGTATCTGTCTGGAACAGTATAAGTGTTCAGAGCTCTAAAGTCCCCAACCATTCTAGATTTTCCATTATGCCAAGCCACTATGACTGGTGTAGTTATTTCTACTTCTTCATTGTGGCCTACTTTTCTTATTACACCAAGGTCTAAAAGTTCTTTAATATGGCTTTCTAGTGCTTCTCTTGACTTTGGACTTGCTGGATATGCAGGTCTTCTTAAGAGTGGTGGATAAGGTCTCTCAATATTAAGGATAATATCAATTTCATGACCAATAATTGCCCCTAGGGGTTCTTTATCTGAGGCAAATGCTTCTTTATGGTCATATAAAAGAGAAAAGAGTTCATTTTCTTGTTTATCACTCAAATGAAGGCTTATTTCAGCTTCATTTAAGTGTTCAGACTTGAATTTCTCTAACTCTAAGTTGACTGGTGATACTTTGTTTACTGCAATTTGTCTTTCAAATGGTAAAAAGGCAAATTTTTGGCGCTTATTGTCTCCAATAGTAAAGTATCTGTCTTTGTTGTTGTGTAAATCTATGCCATACATGATTAAATAATCATTTCCCAATATGAAATGGGTACTAGAGCAATTTTCCATAACAACAAATTCAACAGTGATTCTTAAATTTCCATTGATATGTGGAAATATGACACTAGTCTCAAATATTCCCAATGCTTTCATTGGGTTACTTGCACTATTGAATTTTATGCCATCAATTGGCAATAATTGATCTTCAAAGTTTGGTACACAAGTCTTAAGAAAAGATTTACCAACACAAGAGCAGAAGGCTCCTGGGTCAAGCAAAAGTTTAGTGGGCTTGTTGTCAATCACCACTTCTGTTATACAGGAGTTACCAGCTGTATAACCTTTTCCTCTGTTTGGTTTGGTTTTCATGAGTTGTGCATCTTGGATTTTTGATAAATCAAGTTGACCATTGCTTAATTGTGGCAAGTGGGAATAAGATTCCATGATGTCAAAAGTGGCATTGATATTTTCTATATCTTTTGAAGATTCAGAAAATATGGATGACTTGTCATCTGAATTTTCTTCAATTATGTCATCTTTTTCAACATCAGGTTCTTTCTCCACATCAATTTCATTGATTTTCCCTCTCTTTGGACATGTATTGGCTAAATGAGTGGTGCTTTGGCAAATATGGCACTTTCTGACTGCATCTGCAGATTTATTTTTAATATTATTAGAGTTTTCTTTGGGGTTTTTGTCCACAGAATCCTTCCAAGGTGTATTAAACCTTGTTTTGAGATTCACCCTACTGGAACCAATTCTGGTTCTTGTGGTTACTTCCTCTAATATATTGATAATGTCTTCTGCTGAAGATTGTTCAGTAGTCCTGCTCTTGACAGCATGCTCTAAGTCACCTCCACATTGTCTTAGAATTTTTCTATGAATCATAAATTCTGACATGTCAGGGTATAATTCTGTTAACCTGTCCTTTTGTTGACAAAACCATGGTAAGGCTTTGTCTTTATCAGCATTAAATTTGGCGGATTCAAAGGCTGTTTCAACTTTAAACCTCCATGCATCATTGGCCCATTTGTTGACAATTTGGGTTTTCCACCAAGTCCAACTCTGATGTCCATGTGCTTGTCTTAATTTGATATACCATCTGTGAGCTGATTTGGTAAACAAGGTGTTAAACCTGGCTGTCACCAATCTGTCTGGTAATTCAAAATCTTCTTTGATCATGTCAATACCTCTGATAAATTCCATATGGTCATATTCTCCTTCACCACTGAAGTGAGGCCATTCCTTAAGTTTTGGAACTTCTTTTAATAGTGCTTGGCCCATTGATGGTTCCAAGTTATGAAAAGAGGTAGAAAATTCATCTTTTAACTGTGAATTTTCTCCATCCAATACTTGTGGATTGGGAATTCTTGCACCCTCATTCTGGTTCAGAGGTGTAGACATCCTTGGTAAGGTGTTTAGCAGTTGTTCAATATCATTCATTTTACTGTTGTTACACCTTTGAGAATTTTTTAACTCATGTTGTAAGCTTTGTATAGAGTTTATGACATTCTTTTTATGTTCATCCTCTTTATATGTAAGCTCATTCCATAACTCTGTTTGTCTAGTATTATCAGATATAACTTCATTCAATTTCATTGTTAATTTTGATATTTCCTCTTTTGAGGTATCAAAATCCTTTTTCAAGGCAATTGTATTTGTCTTTACTTCAGCAAATGCTTTTGAAACATAATCCAGAGTCTTTTTATTGTCCTCTTTGATAGTACTAATGGCATGTTTTATTCTTGTCTCAATTATGTCATCAATATTGAGTTTAGAATATTTTTCTGTTAATTCTTTAATAATTGCAGATTGTTCATTTATCTTAATGCCAAAAGAAGTATCATTATTGGAAGTTTTAATTGTTCTTAAAACCTTTTCAAAACACATAAGTGTTTCATTGATTTGGCACAGGCTCAAGTTGTTTGTTTTAATGTTGTTACAAATGGATTCATTTTTATCAGAAAGATGTTTTTTCACGTCCTTTATAGCATCATACAACTCTGGGATGGAATCAAATATGTCAGAAATCATTTCTGGAACTTTAATCTGGCTTCCTCCTTCTTTTGTAATTCCATCATGGTTCTGGCCATCTGAAATACATTTTCCATGGCATCCTGCTGAATCTTTGGGATCCTGTAGCCCTGGCTGTAAGGTTTTGGAGCTTGTGCCTTCCCTTTGCCCTTGTTTGGAGGTTGTGGCTTCTTTTTCACGTTGGAAATGCTGCTGCTGGCCACTGGGGCTGTTTTTGGCACTGGTTTTGGTGGTGGAGGGTTGTTTTTCCTCCATTCCAGTGTCAAAAGCATCATGTTTTTCTTCTCCATCAATGGATGCCATCCATTGAGCAATTTGCAAGTGTTGGGATGGCCCAAGAATTTTCTTACTGTCAGGTAAGAATTCATGCAATTCTTCCACAGGTCTGCAAGGATCTGGTACTCTTTGAATTGAAGTGCATTGTTGTATGCACTGTGGCTGGCTTTGTATATGTCCACAGAGGCTTGTTGTGGCGGTGTCAGCTCTTTTTGAAGGTAAAATGGTATTATCAGCTTCAGAATGACCCATTTTAGTTGTTTGGAAGTCATCAACTGACCCTTTTCCTTCTGTACCTGGTTGGCCTCTGCCATAATCACGTCTATTACCTTTTTGGGAGCTGCTTGAGGGGTTGTAGCTGGCTCCTGACCTGGTTGAAGGCATAATTATGGTTAAAAAAGGCTTAAAATAGTATTTTTACGTCAAAAACTTACTATTGGCCAAATGTTTGGCTTTCTGAAGTGTATTACTTATATCCAAGTTAATTAATTCATAAGATATTGGTTCAGGTTGATTATTTTGAGTCACAATAACAGTACTATTATGATCAGAATTAACAGTACTGGCAGGGATAATGCTGGTTACTGTTGAGGCTGTTTCAATGTTTTCTTGTCTTACCACGTTGTCAGACACTAAAATTAATAAAAAAGCCAAATAATTAAGTAAAAAAAGGTTATTTCAAAAAAAGAAATAAAAATTAAAGCCTCACTTATAATATGGAAAAAAAAATATTTTTTTATTGATTTTTTGAATTATAAGTATTTTTTATATGTTTTTTAAATTTTTCAATATAAGAAAAAGATTAAAAAAAAGAGTAAAAAATATGTCACAGGTAAAATATCATGGCTGGGCCCCCAAATGTAAGGTGTGGATATGAAACTTTGATTAAAAATCAAGTACTTTTCCTGTCCTCAAAATTTGTATAAGGTAAAATTCAGTTAAAAATAGTATGAAATATTATTTTTAAGAGAAAACACGCCAATTTTATTGTTTATAACTTTATTAGTATGAAACAATAATATTATAAAAATTTATTGTTTTACCAACAATAAAAATTTATCCAAAAAATACTCTACAAGAGATATTTTAAGGCTACAAAAGAAATTTCTTCAAGAGCAATTTCAATTGGAATTAATTGAGCAAAGAACTGCAAGCAATTAATTAAAGAACAAAGTCTTTAAAAAGAATATTGTAGAAAAAACACGCCCAAAAGTGACCAGAGTGAATTTGGAAACAAAGTGACAAAGTTTACAGTGATGAAAGATGCTTTAATTCACTTTTGGGGTGGTTCAGGGGTAAAAATGATTATAAGAGTTACAAACAATGATTATAATGATTTTTTCACGTGGTTAAAAGGTTCAAAATGATTTAAAAAGGGTGGTTGGAATCTCTTATTTATTGGTTTAACAGTTTTAAACTAATTAATAAAAGGAAAAGATTCTAACATCAAGAGAAAAGTGGGGCAAAGAAGACATTCTTTTATAGCCATCAATTCTCTTACTCCAAAAGTAAAATTTACTCTTGTCAGTCGTGAAAAACAGTCTGACAACAGAAAAGCCAATTATGGCATCATTGAACCCTGGTTTAGACCAAAAAAGGGCTGGTTTAAGCCATTTTTAGCCATTTTTAGCCATTTTAGACCCTTAAATCAGCCATTACTATAGCAATACCAGGCCTAGAGCCTTCAAAACACGTCAGAATGTGTGTCAGAGGCGTAGAAACCAGTTAAAACTGTTTTTACTATGATTGTTTTATCTTAAGGGTAGTTTTACCCTCTTGGCAACAGCTAAAACTACCCCAGTTGGTATCAAAACCTCATCATCAATTGAGTTCACAGACCCTGTAACTCAATTCCAGGCCAAAAGTGATGAACTTTTGCGTGAATTTTGACATCCCACGCCTGTCAGCAAGGAATTTGGGGGTCTAGCTCCCCCTTAGAGCTGGAGTTCCTTTTCCCCCCCAAATTTAATCTTTCCAATTTATTTTTCCTTTAATTCCTCATCATGTATTATACTTATAATTTATATATGTGATTCAATTCAATTGTACAGTACAGTACAGTAATAATTGATACCTCATATGTAAATCAAAGTTCACTTATGTAATACACGCGCACATTTTGACATTTCAATTGAATTCAATTGAAAATACTTCAATTCCTCATAACTTCTAAACTAAACACAACACCTCAATTTTAACACAAAAATTGATGGTTAACACCACATGTGGTGTGAATTAAATTAAGGTTTTGAGGATTTTTAACTTTTGTATTGAAAATACTAAAAACTTAATTTAAGCTTATTTAGAGTTGAGTTACAAGAATTTCACTCAGAGGTGACCCCACCTGATTTTTTATGAGGAATCCAATGGTGAAATAAATTTTATGTGTTTATTTATTGGATAAAAAGTTATGATAATTTTTATATAACTTTTTTCCAAATTTATTTATTTTTTCACAATTTTGTTAAAATTTTATTTTTACTTAATTTTTTCAAGTATAAAAGTAATTTTATACTTACAAAATTTAATGTATTTTTTATTTTTAAATTGTAATTAATTTTTTTATTTTTAATATAATTTTATATTTTTATTTTGATTTTTATTTTAATAATATAAATAAATTTATTTTATTTATATTAATATGTTATTTTTTATATTTGTGGTCTTTTGGGTATATGAAATTACCTCTAAGGCTCACACAAATAATGTGAGCCTTGAGGTGAATTTTACATACCCAAATAGGCCAAGATCAAAATTAAAAAAAATTCTGAACTATGCATAACCCAAAGTGATTCACATATCCAAAATTCATTATGTTTGCTTTAAGAAAAGATGAATAAACTTTTTATGAGTAAGTAAATCCACAGATTTAAGGCCAGATTTGTTTCCTACACAAAGATTCACCTAGGGTTCCTCTATATAGTAGATAAGTTAAACTAACTCTATTATTTGTTGATATGGAAAATAATTCAACACCACATAAAATACTTGTGAAAAATGTTGTTTTTCTCTATTTCACACCAAAATAATGGGAATGTGAGAAATCCCATGTTACATATACACTAAGATTAGTGTTATGAATTTTCTTGGTCCTTGAAAATTCATTATTCTTAAATACAGTTTTGGTAGACCAATAGTGGATATCAGTCTTCAAGCCTGAATCACTATTTTTGACATGAAAATAGCTAATGGGGACAAAAGACATCAAACAGAGCCAGGGTAACAAACTTCTGAGGACTCTGAGGCATGAATGGAGTTAAAGCTTTGATAAATGGCTTATTGTGGCCCAATTAGTACCCCAATACCTTTGGGGAACATAGTTAGCAAGTTGAAGTCCCATTGAATCATGAGAAAATTGCAAGAAAATAAGCTGCTATTTTGACATGACAAGGAGGTGAAGAGAAACTCTGACCACTGTAACCATTTCAATTCTTAGTTCTTGTCCATGAATAGACCTTAAAAGATTCATTAGAACCCTTTTGGTACTATTATCCATTCATTTACCTCATGGCAACCAGACCAACTGTGCTATTTGCAATTCTATGTAGAAATAAGGTAAAAACTTCAAAAATTAATTCAAAATCAAATTCTCAATGAATCTTTCTGAAAACTTCAGGAACAATCAAAAAAACTGTATGATCCATTAATAAACCAAAAAAAATTATCACTTCATAATGAAAATTGAAAGTTTGACATACAGTCCATTTTCAATGATTCCACATGAAATGATGAATCTTCAAAAATTCACATAAAATACAACTTGTTTTTAAATTTCCAATACCACTTATAATTTTGAAAAATTAATTTTTATTTTAAATAGAAAGAAGATTTACAGTTGTTACTATTTTTATTCTTAACTATAAATGGGTTGGTAGTCATATAAAAGACTCAATTGAGTAATTATGATACTCTTACGTGACACAAGAGGATTCAATAAATAATTCAAAGGGGATTATTGGTTTCTCACTCACAGTTTTTTTATTTTTCTCCATGTAATGCCTATTTGAGCTGTTATTTACTTAAAGGAGGCCCTGTTTAGCTTTTCTTTTCAAATTATATCATTAGTACCAACAAGTAAGTAGTAGTTACATCTATTCTTAAGTTTTTTAGTTCTTTCATAATCAATCAGAGAGTCATGAAATCATAGAAATAAACTATAATCTGCTTCATTACTTCTATGAATCAAGTTTTGATCCTTCAAATCAATAATTCATCCATCAAAACTCCCTGCCAATTCTTTTCAAGTTATTATTGGAGTATTAGTGAGTGTTTTTAATTTATTCTTAAAGTCTCTCTCTAGTATCAGTTTTCTTCAAGAATTATATTTATGGTTATTCTTGCAAAAAATAATTATATATTCAAATAATTTTATTATTTTTATAAAGAAGTTCTATCATTATATACTTCTTGTAATTGATTCTTGTAGACAAGTACTGCTTACTGTTATAAGCACTAGTAGTTTATAACAAGTAAAAGAAATAATTAAGTAATTAATTATTTAATTTTGGTTATATATTAATGTTAAAAATCTCTTTCTTTCATTTTTTAAGTTAAACTATTTTTATTCTTTGAAATTTTCTTGATATCTCTTTTCATTGAGGAATTTGGATTCATTCGATATTATTTTTCACATGGCCTTTCACATGCAAAAACCTATAAAATTCTTATTTTAGTTACTCTGAATTGAATTTTGATTCAAAATCTTGAAATTTGAGTTTTTTTCTTAAAAAAGAATAATTTTCTTTTATCAATTTTTTCTCTCTAGTGTCTTTAATCAAGTATAGTGCAGCTGGTAATAAGCTTAGTAAAAGATATATTATCAGTCCAAAATCTTCAGAAGTGGAATTGGAAGAAATTATTGAAGTGCAACCTGTTAAGAGGTACTTTATTCAAGACATATTTAGCCAAACAACCTGAAAAAGGTGTGTACTCTTTGTATTTATACTCAATTTTCTCTTTAATTGACATGAAAACAGTTCATACCAGAAATGGAAGCAACTATTCAGTCCAACCAGATGGATCTGGACAAGGAACAGGCAAGACCAGGGCCATAACTAGCAATTCTTGCTCAAGAAAGGGATATTTGGAGGATTGCACAATGGCCCCCCATTGCCCAAGGTCTGTAACAGAAATCTTTGACATTAACTATGAGCCTGAGCTAATTCAAGTTAATGTTTTAAGGGTTGAACCACTTGCAAGTAGCAGCCATAAAAATATATCAGTCCAAATACAAAAGCTGGTACAGAGCAGCCAAGTAAGAGGAATGGAAAATTTGTCCAGGGGTCCATGAGCTCCTGCTTACAAATCCAGAGCTTTCTGGGTAAGTAGAAGACCATGGAGCTCTCAGGAGGATGGATTCCATTTTCTGGCAAAGACAAGGTAAAAAATATAAAGAAGCGGTTGAAGAACCAAAGTCTTTTATCCATAGACCAAAAAGAAGGAGCTGGAAATGACCCCAGCTTTGGAGAAAGAAGGACAAGTAGCATCAACCAGCTCCAGGAAAGTCCAAAGACAATCTCAAAGGACCTCAGAAGAAACGGAGATGTCCCAAGAACAATAAGGGCAAGGGAAAATTCAAAGCCAATTGGAACAGACCTTACCCAAAAGGGTAAGTGATCCCAAAATTAGAGCCTTCAGCCATGGAAAGTGTATTCAATATGGCCAGAACCCTTATGGAATTGACAGCCAAGGTTCCACACATATAATAGATGAAATGCAATACATTAAATCTATTATTTATGACTAACTAGGTAAATTTTACAAATGATTAAATAAATTAATATCCAATATCAATAACTTCAAGAACAATGACAGAATGTTCACTGAATGGTTCAAAGTGAAAAATGCCATACTTGAGTCAATTTCCAACACATGTGACAGAATTGAGAGAGAATTTGAAGTAAATAATGATGAATTGAAAACTAACATTGATGATTGAATTACAAATCTGAAGGAACATTTCTTGTCAATAGTTGATAGTAAAAGTATTTTTGAAAAACATCTACAAAAAATTTATAATGAAAGACAAAATTTAAGCAATGAAATATTTGCACAAGTGACACAAATTCCTAAGAGTTATAAACCAAAGTCACATATGCCCAGACATTCTGCACCTTTAATTGAAGAAAAACATTCTTTCAAATAAAGTTTAATCCCTTTTCTAGGAGAAAATGTAATCTCTGCAAGAGATATTCTTAAAAAAGATGAATGGAAAACATCCTTTGCTGAAAGTGAATATAACCATATTGAGCTCATTAGAACAATTGATAAGTTTCAGAAAGACTTTTATATAGCTGATGAAATGATATTGGGAAAATTACACTCCTTTTTCACCAGAACTGCAAAGAAATGGTATTGCAAGATGAGGCAAAAACATGTTAAAAATGATTTGCTTTGGTGGAAATCTGAAAGAATCACCATATGGGAAAGCAATTATTGGATATTTAAAGCGGAAAATGCCTTTGAGAGTGCCATTTTTAGCTCATACAAGGATAAACCACCTATTTGGTTCCTCAAACAGAAAGACAGCTTATTTGATTTACACACAGATATGTCTGACTCAATAATTAATATGAGAATATTAAGGAAATGTGGAGGAGAACTAGAACATTCTATCAAGTACAGATGTGTAGAGCCCTGCTCAAAAGAGGACTATATTAATTCAATGGAAGATATCATTACTAGGACAAGAATTTGTGAAGACTGGACTAGAAATCCTATGGAGTCCAAAATAGTCCCAAAGACTTCTAAAGAGGATACTAGAATTGAAAGACCTGTCTTAAAGTTTCATAAATTTGTAAGTAGCTCAAATTTAGCCAGCTCTTGTACCAAAAAGACTAAACTCAATGAAGTCCAAGTCATTGAAGAGGTTCAGTGTGCTGAAGAGAAAGAAGAATATGACCAAGACTCTGCAAAATCTGAGGACATATCAGCAGAGGACTATCCCATTGAAAACAGTACAGCTTTCTTTGAATTCACTGAATTCCATACTCACTTGCCACAAATAAGTGAGTTTTGCTACAACATGATCAAAATCCAGGATCCCAAAATGTGTAAGACTAAACCTGCTAGAGGCAAAGGTTACACTTCTAGAGCATCTTGTATTACATCAATCAAGATTAATGATGTTGCAGAAAAAGTCAATTTTTACACAGGAGCATTCTTTACTTGTGTAGGCAAATACGACCTTCAAGCCATACTTACTAATTAGGAAACCCATCTATTACCAATAGAAGGTGTGCAATTTATTAGTGCCGGTAATAATATGTACCCTTTAGGCATATTGTACACTAATCTTGTATTTCCACACCCTGCAGGAAGTGTGAGAATGAAGACAGGGATAGTAGTAAAGTACAATTGTACATCTAAACATATCATTCTTGGAAATTATTACTTGATTATTTATGGTATTGACATCAATAATCATAAAGACAGATTTTTACAATTGGAGAAAAAAAACCTTTCTTTTCCCAATATGCCCAAACAAACATCAGTAGCATCTTCAAATAAAGATACATATAAGGAATAATTTGTGACAAATCAACTTGGTGAAGCACAAATGAATCCAACATTATCATCCAAAATGACGCAAAAGCTTATTTATGTATTATATACATATAAGAATTTATTTGCTTCATATAATGAACCATTAGGCACTATTAGAGGTCATGAACTTGATATTACTCTTAATATTGACTGACCATACCCTCCAGTACTTAGAAGACCAGCTTAGCCAGAAATCCCCAGAGCTATAGAACCCTTGGAGAAACATATCCAAGAGTTTATACAACTTGGTTCATTAAGAAAATTAGGCCATAGTGAGGATTTTGACATTAAAACTCCTGTTATTATTGCTTTAAATGATGCTAAATCATTGATGGTTGGAGATTCTAGATCTCTGAATACCTACACAGTTCCAGATAGGTATCCAATTCCTAGAATGCAAGAACCTTTGACTCAATCATCCAAGTCCAAGTACATAACCTCCATGTATTCATTGAAAGGCTTTCATCAGAATTTTTTGATGTCCAAAGCCAAAAAAATTACTTGGAATTATCACTCACTGTGGTATTTATTAATATCTTAGAATTCCATTTGGTATTAAAAATTCTCCATCTCATTATCAAAGAATTATGAACACCATCTTCCCCACAGAATTATCTAAAGGATGGCTAATTATTTATATTGAAAATATAATTATATTTTTATACTCATGGTCTTTGCACCTTGAAATACTTACAATAGTACTTGAAAAAGCTGCAGGAGTGAATATGAAAATTTCACCCAAGAAATGAAACTTTGGCTTTGAAGAACTTGAAGCATTGGGACATATTGTTTCTAGATTAAGCTTGGGTATTGACAAAAATAAAGTAGCAGAAGTGTTACTGAATCCAATACCCCACAATAAAGAAGAAATGATTTCTTTTCTTGGATTTGCCAGTTATTGCAGGAAACACCTGAAATATTTCGCAATTATAACCAAGTTACTCTATATAATCTGTGATCAACAGACAGTATTTGAGATGACACAAGGGATATTTAAAGCATATTATGAGATAAGGAAATCTCTTACAGAAGAACCTTTACTCCTTATTCCAGACTGGAATAGACCCTTTAATCTATGCATTGTTGCATGTGGAGATGAATTGGGGGCAGCCCTACATCAAGTGCAAATTGTTTATCACAAACCCACATAAGGACCAGTTTTTTATATCTCAAAATAACTAGAACCAACAGAAGCCAAATATGGTGAAAGCCAAATGGAATTCTTATGTTTGGTATGGGCACTTGAGAAATTACACTATTATCTTGATGGCAGTGTTTTTAAAGTTAGAACTAACTTTAATGCTGTAGATCACTTCTGAACATGAAACCACCCAGAAGACACATGTAGAGATGTCAAATAGCCATTCAATAATATAGAGGTAGAATGACTATAGCTCATAAAGCAGTAAATATACATAAGAATTCTTATTGACTTAGCGGGTTGGCATTAGCCAATACCCCTGAAAACCCATATTATGTGTCTTTAGAAGAAGAGCCAAAGATTCCAATTGAAAACATTAACATAACTGATGTTGAGACTGAATTCTTTGAAGAAGTCAGAAAGTCTCATAAGCAGGACAATAATTTCCATATCTTGACATACTTGCTGTAAAAAGACTGTATGTACACAGCTCTGGTTAATTCACTGAATGAAATATGGAAAAATTCTTATTCTGAAGGAATATTTCACTTTTTTGATTACATAATATACCACAGAATAAAAATTTGATGTGTAATGACATTATGCAGTAGACTGCTTATTAATACTATTCTTCATGAATATCATGATAGCATCTATTCTGGACACCTCTCAAAGGACAGAACACTTTAAAGAGTAAAATAATGTGCATGGTAGCCATTTTGGGGAAAAGGAACCATTGAACACTTCTATTCCTGTGAAATATGCCAAAAAGAAAACAGGAGTACAGTAAAGAAAATTATACTTATGATCCATCTTCAAGAACAAAAAATCCCCTTGGGAAGTTGTTCACATGGATTGGGTTACAGCACTTACTCCAAGTGGTGACAAAAGCCATAATGTTTGTTTAGTAATTGTAGACAGATACAAAAAACTCACATATTCTTACCATATCATAAAAATGACACTGCTATGGATACAGCTCTTCTTCTATGCAATATACTTATTTCTCATACAGGGCTATTTAAGAATACCATAAGTGACAGAGACCCCAATTTAACATCTGCACTTTTAATCAATCTTCATAAACTGTTTGGAACCAATTATCATTTTCTACAGGATATCACCCTCAAACGTATGAGCTAGTGGAGATAATTATTTGCACTTTAGAGGACATGATAAGGAGATTTTGTGTGTAAGTATTAGAGCTCAAATACTCATATTTATTTCCCCATTATTGATGAACTCTAATGCCTGCATTAGAGCTGGATTAAAAGACATTAGTCTATTCTTTAACAGTTCAGACTCCTGCTATGTTAGAAAAGGTATGTAATCCAAAACTCCCAGCAGACACATGGAAGGAAGACTTAATGTAAAGCCATCCTACAGCTTCCAGCTTCAAAATTATTCTTGATAAAGTGAAACAGCATTCAAAACAAAGCATTAATTAAGATTTTGACTATGCAAAAGAGAAGTGGAACAAGAGTCATAAAGTATCAGACTTTAAAGTAGGGGACTGATTTCTAGTTTCAACCTTGAAGTTTAATAATATCAAAGGCCCAAGGAAACCCAAATATTCTTATGTAGGACTTTTTGTTATTGTTGCCATACATGGAAGAAATGTAGTTCAAGTAAAATTGAGTGGTGAATTAGAAAATGAATATCCCACCTTCCCAATCATCTTGACAAAACCTTATAAACCAGCTGATAAAAAACAATTTCCTTTAAGGAACCCAACTCCTTTAACTATACCACCAGTGGAACAGCATGAAGACAAAAAGATCAAGAAAGTAATTTAAAGAAAGGAGAATTAGGGGTAAAAATGAAAGAGAATATGTTGTCAGATATAGAATTCCAGTACATGAAGATAAATTTCTGGAAGAATAAGACATACCTGACTCAGATAAACCTTTGAAAAGATTTGGAAATTAAAGAAGGCCACAAGCCTGAATATTTCCATAAATGCACTTTAAATTACTTGATCTTAGTAATATAAAGAGGCTTTTCAGTGGGAATTGACCCCCTTTGGGGCCTTCTTTCTTCTTAATATTATTAATAAAATTTTATCACAATTTTATTTTTTTTGTGGAAGGGAATTGAAGCCTTGAGGTATATTTTACATACCCAAATAGGCCAAAATTAATATTCAAATAGGTTCTGAGACTATGAATAACCCATAAGTCATGCATATATCCGAAATTCATCATTTTTGATTTAAGAAAAGATGAATAACTTCTTTTTGAGCAATTAAGTCCATGAATTTAAGGCCATATTAGCATTATACACAGAAATTTATCTAAGGTAGCTCCATAGAGCTAATAAGCTTAAATTGATCCTTTGAGGTGGTAATATGAAAATTAATTCAACACCACATCATCAATACCACATAAAAGAATTGTGAAAATGTTTGTTTTTCTCAAATTCACACCAAAACAATGAGAATGTGAGAAATCCCATGTTACATATCCACTAAGATTATTTTTATGCATGTTTGTGGCACTTGATATCACAGTATTCTTACATACAGGTTTGGTACACCCATTGTGGATATCAGTCTTGAAGCCTCAATCCCTATCTTTGACATGAAAATAGCTAAGGGGGACAAAAGAAATCAAAGAGAGCTAGGGTACCCACCTTTTGAGGTCTCTGAGGCATGGATAGCTCTAAAGCTTGTATCCATGGCTGATCATGGCTCAATTAGTATACCAAAACCTTTTGGGAACCTGGTTACCAAGTTTAAGTCCCATTAAATTATAAGAAAATTTCAAATAAGCTGCTATCTTGATGTGACAAGGAGGTCAAGAGCAGCTCTGACTCCTGCAACCATTTCAATTGTTGGTGATTTGCCATGGCTAAAAATTTAAAGAGTAATTAAGATCCTTTTTGGACTAGTATTCATTATTTTACCTCATGGCAAGCAGGCAAACTGTTCTATTTGCAATTCTACCTAGAAATAGAGTAAAAACTTCAAAAATTCATCAAAAATACAATTCTTGAGTAATATTTCTGACTCTTTCATTACCAATGGGAAATGGTATGATCTATAAAGAAATTGAAAAGAATTACCACTTCATAATTAAAATTGAAAGCTTTACTTACAGTCAATTTTTGATGATTCCACGTGAAACAATGAATCTTCAAAAATTCATAGAAAATACAACCTGTGATGAAATTTCCAATAATTTTGTTAAATTTGAGAGATTCATGTTTATTTTAAAATAGAAGGAGATATGAAGTTTTTACGCCTTTTATTATTAACCATAAATTGGTTGTTAGTCACATATACAACTCAAATAAGTAATTATGATAATTTTATGTGACAACAGATGATTCAATCAATTATGAAAAAAGTATAATTGTTTTCTCACTCAATGGTTTTTCATTTTCCTCCATTGCACACCTCTGAGAGCTGTTATTTATTTAGAAGAAGCCTCCTCTTGCTGTTTTTTCCAAGTCATCTTATTATCCAATTATATTATTAGTACCAAAAAGTATTAGTTAAATCTTATCTTAGGTGATTTAGCTCTTTCAAAGTCAATCAGCATGGTGTGATATTATATAAATAAACTATATTTTGCTTTATTACTTCTATAAATCAAATTTTGAGCCTTTAGAACCACAATTCATCTGTCAAAACTCTCTACCAATTCTTTTCAAGGTATTATTTGAGTATTGGTGAGTGTTTTTAATTAATTATTAAAGTCTTTCTCTATTATTAGTTTTCTTAAAGAATTGTATCTATAATTATTTTTTCAAAGGATAATCATATATTAAAATAATTACTATTTTAATAAAGAAGTTTTATTATTAAATACTTCTCGTCATTAATTCTTGTAGACAATTACTGCTTACTATTAGAATCAGTTTTACTGTATAGCAAGTAAAAGAAATAATTAATTCATAAATTCTTTAGTTGTGGTTATAGTAAGTTTATTTGTTATATTTCATAAGCGCATTCATAGTAATGTTGCTTAATATTGATATTATCAAAAGTTTCATAGACACATATCACAAATAATTAATGTGGAAAAAATTGTTCTTTAATAATAAAAAACAATTTATAATAATAATATTACTAATATTGAAGTAAAGAGAACTATTAAGAATGATAATAAATAGAAAAAATATCAAAATAAGAGAAAATGACCTGCTTTTAACACTTGATATAATAATTTTGAATAAATTTACGCCTATGAATATAAATACAACTTATTTGAACTGTACTTAAAATCAAAAATAGAGAGAATTAAAAATTTAACTATTTTTACATGGAATTGAGGATTTTAGAGAAACTTTAACAAAAACAAAAAAATATTTTATTAATCATTTCAAAGCTGGTGATTACCAAAAAAAATATCTCTGGTCTTTAATAAAATAATAGCTTTATATATAAAGAATAAATAAATTACCTTTTAATTTAATTTGTCTGATGGGGAAATAGAGGAAAAGGGCTCTATTTATATTAAAATACTCCCTCCTAGAGACAAAAAGGCTTCTAGTAGACGTTCACTGATGGTATCCACTGGAATTGATCAATATCTTAAGGTTTATTGATTGTTATATCCTAATTAAACCTTCTTCCCTTATTATTATGCCATTACTTAGAGTTATCACTGTAGTTCTAATTTTGCCAACCTCATAGGCTTTGCAAAACTTCAAAATTTGAGGATGTTGTTAGCTATAATCTTAATATACTAGTATCCACTAGTTTTATCACTTATTTTACTATTAATCTTAAAATGAGATTACAGTTAGTGATCATAAATGATCATTTTCAAGATTTAACTTTGCTAAATGATAACGTTTGAATTATCTAGGCTAAAGCTATTCAGATAGTAGATTTTAATAGCTTGGAATTTCCTTAATAATATTCCAAGAGCATTTAATTACATCAAAAAAACTCTGTTTTTGATCATTTTTCTTGTAACTCATCCTTTCTGTCAAAGTTTACTATTTTAAACTTCAAGCCATGATTTCAAGGGGTTGTAACTTGAATATAATAATTGAACTTACATTATTATTCACTTATGAGCTATTGGAATCTGAATATCAACTTTATTTAAAGCTTGGATCACTTTTAAATTAAATTGGTCAACATCTTTTGCTATTTTTCTCAATAAAACCATGTAAGTTTTAACTTTGTTCTTAGCTTTCCAGATAACTTTTATATACATATTCTTAAATGTCTTTTGTGGTAGCTTTACTTTTGGACCAACTCTTTATCATACCTATTTCAAAATATATGAGCCAAAAAGCATCAATATATGTGCTTATCATGAAAGTTCATTTATTCAGTTTATCTCAGTAAGTATTTACTTGACTTATATTACCTAAAAATTTGATATGTGTAGTTTTTGATGGAGAATAGAAAGGTGCAATTAATTTCACATTTTTATCCATTGGGTTTTGAGATGATCAGCAATTTATGTCTTTTTATGGCATTTTTACTTATTTTAAGATTATAATTTCAATTCTTATTCTTAAAATATGTTTTGTAAAGTTTTTTTGTGACTTTTTTGGATATTTGGGAATATCTCAAAGGTTCACATTCTTTACCAAAATCTGATATAGTTAATTAGGAAACATCCACTGTCCTACCTCTTCAATAGACTTCCTTAGTCTTGAAGATCAATAATGCTTAATTTTTCTATTCTTCAGGTCTTCTTTCATGTCTAAGCCTTCTTAATAGCCTATCAGAATTAGTTATATCTTTCTCAAGTAGCAATTCATCTTCTTGAGTTGGGTTTCTATACCTTACAAGTTATTCCCTTTCTTTTTTGCTTCTTGTCCTTCTTTCTTTGAGGACTTCAACAATTTTCTTTTCTTCTCCTTCTTCTAGAGGAGGAACTTCAATTTCTGGTTTATTTCTTAGGGGAAATTATTCCTTATCACTTGAGCTGTAAGCGTTTATCATACTTGCAGGGAAATTTGGGTGTTTGCTCCTTAGCTCACCTGTCAATTCTAGCTGCACAGAATTAGGGCCATGTAGTGCTCTTATATTGAATGGTCCTGAAAAGGAATATTTAAATTCCTTTGGGCCTTTGATATTGTTAAAGATTAGAGTTGATACTAAGACCAAGTCTTCCACCTCAAAATCAGGTGGCATATGACTTCTGTCCCATCTTTCTTTTGCATACTTAAAACAATCTTGCATACATCTGTTTTTCAAGCTGTCTAGCTTTGTCAAGAATTATCTTAAAACTACTTCTGTTGGATTTTTAATAACTAAGTACTTTTTGAGAGTTTCATAAGGAAGTCTTGGATTTCAACCTTCTTCTGATATTTCTGGTGACCTACCAGCTGAAGAATGAACTTATGTTTTGTATGCCAGTTGAAGAGCTGGTATTAGATTACACCAATAATGGTTAAAGCCAACATAGTCCTTTCAGTCTAGGCCATAAGCACAGAATGTTCTTATAATTTCTTCCAAATCTTTTATCATTCTTTCTGCTAAACCATCATTCTTAGGGCGATACGCTGTTGATAATGATATTTTTTTTCCAAACTAGTCATGGATATTTTTCCTCAATTCTGAAGTGAATTTTGGATCTCTATCACTTATTATATTTTTGAATATGCCTTTATAGATAATGACTCTATTTCATATCATTATAGCTGTTTCCATGGCTGTTTCATCTTTATGATAAGGTAAGAACATTGGGGTCTTGCTGTACCTGTCAACCAATACTAGGCATTCATTATAACTTCTATCTCCTGCTGGGGGTAGAGCTGTAACCCAATCTATGTGAGCTATTTCCAATGGGTATTTTTGTTCTTGGATTTAGATTATGATTCCAAATTTCTTTCCTATGGATCTATTTGATCTTTGGCATCTTCCATAATTCTGGCAATATTCTGCAACATCCTTTCTGCAATTTGGCCATCAAGAGGATGTTCTCACACTTTCTAGTTTCCTATCTTCTGATAGATGTCCAGATACAACACTATCATGGAATTCATTTAGTATAGTATTGATTAGAACTCTATCTTCCAGGTTCATGACACATTTATGTTGGGTTCTATGATAAAGAATTCCATCAAGGAGGTGAAATCTTCCTTGATGATAAGCTTTTTTCCATATTTCATCTAGTTTGGTAGATAAAGATGGTTTTTTACAATCTTTCATTAAGAGTTGGCACAAGATATGAGATTTCCTCTCAATTTTATAGCCTTCTTTATATTGGTTAAAGAATTCTGAGCCAATATCTGTAACACATATTCCTTCTATGTAATTCTCTTCCTGTGGTACCCATGCTGGGCTTTCAGGTGTATTTCCTAGAGCCTATCTTCTAAGAACATCTGCATTTTTATAAATTTTTCCAGATTTATGAATTATAGTCATATTTCCTCTATATTCTTGGATAGCAATCTTCCATGTCATCATATGTCTATTTGGTGTCTTAATTTTTGATAAAGATTTCACAGCATTATGGTCTGTGATTAAATCACTCATTGTGCCATCTAAGTAATAATTTAATTTTTCTAAAGCCCACACTAGGCAAAGAAACTTCATTTTGTTTTCTCCATCTTGCTTCTGTTGGCATAATTTGTCTTGAAATGAAGCAAATTTGTCCTCCAGCATGTTTATCATTGATGATTTGTGTTTGGTGTAGAGAAGAATATAATCCTTCTCCACAAGAGTTAATGTAAATTTTGAAAGGTAATTTCCAATCTGGCATTAGCAGGAATGGGGCATTCGTGAGGGCTTTCTTCAAATCCTCATATTGCTCAACCCTTTCTTCAGTCATTTCATAGACTGTCTGTTGGTCACATAGTTTATACAAATATTTGGAAATTCTTGCAAAGTCTTTTATATGCTGTCTGTAATAGCCAGCTAATCCTGGAAATAATTTCATTTCTTTTTTGGTTCGGGGCATTGGTTTCAGTAGTATTGCTGCTAATTTGTTTTTATCTATGCCCAAGCCTAGTTTAGATACAAAATGTGCCAGTGCTTTTAGTGCACTGTATGAAAAATGACATTTTTTCAACAAAATTTTAATATTTACTTGTACTATCTTCTGTAATTCTCTTTCTGGTCTTGTGAGGTGATTTTCCCATATTCCTGATCAAACTATAATATCATCAATATAGATTATTAACCATCCTGCTGATAATTCTTCAGGAAATATGGTATTCATCATTCTTTGATAATGGGAAGGGATATTTTTGATACCAAATGGAATTATTAAATATTTAGATATTCCACAGTGGACTATTATACTCAGTATTTTTCTTGAATTTTCTGTCACAAAATTGTGATGAAAACCCTTCAGAGAATTCATAGCTGAAATTAACTTAGCCTGTGACAACTGTGTTGATGTCTCATGGATTCTGGGTATTGGATATCTGTCAGGGATAGTATAGCTATTTAGAGCTCTAAAGTCCCCTACCATATTTTATTTGCCATTATTCCAAGTTATGATGACAGGTGTAGTGACCTCTACCTGTTCATTATTTCCTACTTTCCTTAATACCCCTAGGTCAATTTATTCTTTAATGTGTACCTCCAAGGCTTCTTTATCTCTTGGGTTAGCTGGGTAAGCTGGTCTTCTTAACAGGAGTGGATATGGTTTTTCCAAATTTAAAATAATGTCTAGCTCCTTTCCAATTATGGCACCTAGTGGCTCTTTGTCAGTTGTAAAGGCACTTTTGTATTTTTATAAGAGATCAATCAGTTTTTGCTTCATTGTTTCTGTTAATTCTTGATTTAATTCTGCCACTATAAGCTGTTCACTTATTAGTAAATATTTTTCTGGGATTTCCTCTTCATTTTTTATAACAGTAATTTGGCTTTTATTGTTTAAGAAACCAAAGTTCTGTCTTTTTGGTTAGAGATATCTATACCATAGAGTGACAAGTAATTATTCCCAAGTATAAAGTGGTTACTAGTACAGTTTTTCATTACTAAAAACTCTACTTCCACTCTTATTCCTTGGGAAGGATGTGGAAAATTAATGTTAAGTCAGTTATTCCAAGAGGCTTCATTCTTTCACTTGCACTACTAAATTTAACCCCTTGTATTGGTATGTGTTTCTCCTCCCAATCTGGTATAATTTTTTTTAAATAATTTTTCCCAACACAGGTGCAGTTGGGCCCTGTTTCCAAGTTTACTTTTACCTCTTGGTTTTCTACCATAACAATTCTTATACCTTATTTTCCAGCTTTATATCCCATTCCTTTTGCAATTTTTGGCTCTATACAGTTTGGCGTCTTGTATATCTGTAAGGCATGTATCAGATGTTCCCATTTGTGGCAAATTTGGATTTACATCTAGTACTTCATATACTAAATCAATATTATTAGTTTGTGCATTAATTATATTGACTTCATCACTTTCAGATTTTTCTGATTCTTCTGTATCTCTTTCAGTTTCAGATTCCTCTTTTTTGTCATTTTGGCTCTATGTTTCCACAATTTCATTGATTATTGCCTTTCTGGGGAAATAATTGGCTAAGTGTCCAATACCACCACATTTATGGAATTTTATTTGCTCATTAGTGTTGGACATATTGGGTATGAAAGGTTCTTTTGGTTTTTCTTTCTCAATAAATGGCTTATTTGGACTTTTAATATCCTTTTTTTTCATTTTATGCTAATTTTTGTCCTTTTCACTATGTCTTCTAGTTAATTAAGGTATTCCTCTGTGGAACTTGGCTCCATGCATCTGCTTCTCAGGGAATTTTCCAGTTCTCCTCCACATCTTATAAGTATCTTCATATGCACCATTTTCTGTGACATTTCTGAATATAATGCACTTGATCTTTCAGCTTTTTTGGAAAACCAAGTGAAAGGTTTATCTTTTTCTGGATCAAAAAATTCTTTTTCAAATGCATTTTCTATCTTATACCTCCAGGAATCATTTCCCAACTTGCTGATCATTTTATTTTTCCACCAAGACCAGGTATTTTTGCCATTTATTTTTCCTATGCCATGATACCGTATTTTTGCTGATTTTCCAAAACATTAATTTAATATTGCAGTAATTAATTAATCTTGTATGACATATTCTTCTTGAAACATCACAATTGTCTTGATGAATGACATATGGTCATATTCACCTTCACCTGTGAATGTTGACCATTCTTTAAGTTGGGGTGCTTCTTTCATTAATACTTGATTTTTTGCTGATGACTTAAGTCTTTTTTGAAAGTATTTGACATTTCCTTGTTTGACCTCACAGGAATTCCTATGTGAGAAAATGGGGTTGATTACTTTGGCATATTTAAGTTAGCCTCATTTATTTTATCCATTTTCTCAGTAATGAGTCTTATTTTGCTTTGAATGTCATCTTTAAGATTCATTCTTTTTTCATCACTCTTTTCTAAATTTTCCAGAAGTAGTTTTGGATGTGATAAAGTGTTTTCTTCAAATTTTTCAGCAGAAATAGCTAATTTTTTCAATTTTTCAGTCAAATTATCAATACTATGGTCATAATTCATTGTCAAGGTTTTTTTAATATCTTTTATGCATTTTTACAATTCTTGTTGTCCTTGTATTAATTTTGGAGTATTGTCAATTAAGAATTTTGGTTTGTTATTTTCAATAATAAATGCAATCTTTTCTTCTTTTTCATTTTGTACAACAATTTGGGTTACAGATAATATACTGCTTTTTATTTCTTTCAAAGATAATAGACAATTTTTAGTGTCTGTTAGAATTAATATGCTGTTTTTGCTTATGCTAAAGTATCTACAACATCAGGAGACAAAGCTCTTTCTTTGGGAAATGGGGTTTTCTTGGGCTTTGCTCCTCTTTTTCCTTGAATACAATCAAGGTTCTTGCCATTTTGAAGACATTGTAGATGGCATCCTTTTGGATTCTTGGGATGCTGTAACCTGTGGAATGTGGCTTACTTCAGTTCTTTTTCTTGTTTTTCTTCCCTTCATGCAGAGGTTGGCTGGCTTGTGGCTTGCTGGTAGAAGCTACTTGGGCTTCTTCCTTGCTTGCCTCCCTCTTTTTGTTGTTCCAGTCCTTTATATTTTTTGATTTGAGGTTTGGATGATAGTGGATTACATCCATTGAAGATTCTCACTATTTACTCCTCTTTGAGGAACCTTTTGAGATTATGCCAGGAGCTCATCATTTCTTGGTGGATTTGTGGCAACATTTCCCAATCTTTATCCTTGTACACAATGTAATACTGCTTGTACTGGCTCATGTATATGTCTATTTGAGCTCTTTGAATGGGATTGGTTTCTGTTGGAGTGACTCATAGTTAGTTTCAATTCTGGTTCAGAGATTACAGGAATTTTGGGGACTTGCCTTTGGGATATAGCACTTCTCTGTGTGGATTCTGTTCCACTGGGTATTTTTCCCTTTCTTTTCCCTTTTGAGAAATCATTCCCACTTTTTAGCCCACCTCCATCTGTTTGAATTGAGTATTGGGAAACTCTTCTAGTATTAATATTTAAATAATGAGAAATGAAAAGATATTAGAATAAAAAAATTTGCTTATGGAAATTCAAGAGAGGTACTCACCTTCAGAGTCCTGAATAATGGGTCCTGGAAAAACTAACTTCTTATTCAATGTTCGTGTTGAAGAATTTTCACAAGCTTCTTCCACCAGTCTTTCAAAAGTGGCTTTATTGTCCTCTGCTGGATTGTCTTCGCATACTAAAGAATAGAAATAAATATAAGTCTTTTTATAAAAGTGTTTTTTTTGAAAGATATGGCAATTACCACATAAACCTTGCTTTTATATCTGTTTAAAAAAGAGGAATAATAGTAGAAGAAATGAATAAAAAGAATAAAAATGATTCCTTTTATTATATTTTGTATTTCTCATTTTTTTATATATTCTTTTTTTGAAAAATAAAATATAAATTTGTATGATTATTGAAATTAAATTATAATATAAATTCATTTTTAATTTATAAATATCTTTTTTTTAATGAGTAGATCTACTAAAAGAAAGCTCTTGCAATTCTAAGGATGTTAAAAACCACTTGCAAGGTAGTACAATTGCTTTCCAGTTTCTTTTATAGCTTTTAAAATCAATAAATATAAAATTATTATATAATTTTATTATTGTAGATATAATTTATTATTGGATCAGCCCAATTTGAATATTTTCAAAGGTCTTTTAATTAAATATCATGGCCAGGCCCCAAATGTAAGGTTTTACTATTAAAAATAAGTAAATATTACTAATATTTTACTTTTTGTACACCAAATGTCCTAATTTAAATGAAGAATAAGATTAGAAATAACTAAATTAATAAAGTATTATTATAATTATGGCATAAGAATATCTATATTATTTAATTAAATTAAAGAATATAGATTATATTGATATTTAATAGTTAATATATTCATGGCAAGTTATTATTGTTATCAAAAATCAATAAATGCATAGAAAATTGTTATTTAATAATAAAAAGCAATTTATAACAGTTTTATTACTAATGTTAAATCTATATATTAATAAAAGAATTATTAATAATCATAATAAATAGAAAAATATTATGATAAGATAAAATAGTCTTCTTTTGACACTTTATATAATAATTTTGAATAAATTTGCACCTAAGAATATAAATACAGCTTATTTAAATTTTATTTACAATGAAAAATTAAGATAATTACAAATCTAACTATTTTTACATAGAATTGAGGATTTTGAAGAAAATTTGGAAAAAAATATTTGATTAATAATGTCAAATTTGGTAATTACTACAATTCTGATCTCTTTTCTTTAAATATATAATAGTTTCAGATATAAAGAATAAATAAATCATATTTTAATTTGATGTTACTATGTTTTTGATGCGTCTGGGGGGAAATAGAGGAAAAGAGCTCTATTTATATTTAAATACACCCTCTTAGAGACCAGAAGGCTTATAGTAGACCTGTACTGATTATATACACTATAATTGATCAATATTTTAAGCTTTAGTGATTATTACATCATAATTAAACCTTCTTCTCTTATTATTATGAATTATTTAGAGTTATCACTATAACTCTAATTTTTCTAACCTCATAGGCTGGGAAAAGGCTTGAGCTTTGTGTATATTATTATTCCTAATACTAATATAATAGTATCCAGAATCTTTATCACTTATTTAACTATTAAACTTGAAATAAGATTACAGTTAGTGATCATAAATGATTTTTTTTAAGATTTAACTTTGATCATTAATAACTTTTGAGTTATTTAGGCTGCAGCTATTCAGATATTAGATTATGATAGGTTATAATTTCCTTACTAAGCTGACAAGAGAATTCAATTACATAATCAGAACTCTATTTTTGATGATTTTTCTTGTAACTCATCCTTTCTGTCAGAATTTACTATTTTAAGCTTCAAAGCATGATTTCAGGGGTTTATACCCTTAATATCATTATTAAAATTACATAATTATTTATGCATGAGCCATTATAATATTAATATATACTTTTTTTTAAGTTTGGACCATGCTTAAATTACAGTGGACAACAGCTATTGCTGTTTTTCTCAATAAACCCTTGTAATTTTTAGCTTTCTTTATAGCTTTCCAAATACATTTTATATCTGTATCCTTAAATCTCTTTTGTGGTAACTTTATTTTTGGATAAACTCTGTATCAGCCCTATTGAAAAAGATATGAGCTAAAAACCATGAATCTATGGGCTGATCATAAAAGTTCATATATTCAGGTTATCCCAGTATGTATTTACTTGACTGATATGAAATAAATATTTTATATGTGTAGGCTTTGATGGAGAAGATAATGGTGTAATTAATTTCACTTTTTTATTCATTGGTTTATGAGATAATAAAGAATTTGTTCCTTTTTATGGAATTTTTACTTATTTTAATATTATAATTTCAAGTCTTATTGTTAAAATAAGTTTTGTAAAGTTTTTTTGTGACCTTTTTGGATATGTGAGAATATTTCAAAGGCTAACACAAAGTTATAGGATCAACAAGAATTTAAAATTTTGAAGCACTGGAGATATTAGACTTTTTCCAAAATTTTCTGTTCATTTTTTCCATAATTTCTTCCTACTGGGGGTATTTTTCTTCTATCAAATACAATTTAATTTCTAAATTAATAAATAGATAACTAAATAATCAATAAACTATGATGGTATTTAAAATGACTTATAGATATGAGTTTATGTAAGTCCAAATGAAACTCTTCTTTTAATTGTAATGACTTTATTTCATCAATTTTTCTAATTAGGTCATAGTAAAATTTAAAAAGCATAACTCAAAAAGAAATATTATAAAATCTTATTTTTATGATTTTTTCTAATTCATTATTTGACAAGTATTGAAAGAACTAAAACTTACCTTATTAATAAAAGATGGAATAAATTTACTTTACCTGATAAAAGTAAAATAATTTTAGCTTAATTTTAATGAGCTTAAGCTTTCTCATTATTGGGAAAATATAAGTTAAATATTTGAAAAGTATTGATTTGTAATAAGATAAAATCATAAAATTATCCCAATTAAATATAAAATTAATTTATGAAATATCTGAGAAATATCATTAAAAAAATGAAATAAACCAATTTTTTGAAATAAAAATGACATATCATCAATAATGCATCAATAACTTATAAATAAGCGGAAGCATATATTATATAAGACCACTTATTGAGCTTAATGATATCATTATAGCCATCAAAGTATATATTTAGATAGATATTCTTAATTTCAAATAGGTAAAAGCTTTCAAGAATAAGATAGCTAAGGTAACCTTCTATCAATTTCTTTTATTTTTCCTTTTGTTATTCAAAATTTTATGATAAATTCCAAAAATTATTCATAATTAAGGAAAATTATTTTATTTCATGGGTTTGCCTAATTATTTATACACTTTATTTGAAAGATATTAAATTATTAAGGAAAAAACTGAATATATTCAATAATGATACAAAAGATTTCTCACCGGCATGAAATTCATTCCTTTCAGAAGATCTATCTCTATGGGTAAGTAACTAGAAAGATATTAAATAATTAAGGTTTAAAATATAAAAAAGGGACTAAATATGTCTTTATTTTAGTGAAGAAAAAACCTTTTTCTTCCAATCTATAAGATTATTTAATTTAAATAAGGAAATAGAATTTATGAGTTATTTTCCCTTTTATAAATGTTGAATCAAATAATTAACATTTAGAGATTCCTGAAAAAAAGATTTAAATACCCATTTGATATAGTTCATCATGAATATTTTAGGAGAATTATTGGAGTTTGAAGTAAAAATGGAGATATTTTTCAGTATTTTTTCTATTATTGATTAATACTTTGAAGAAAATTTTCATTTGATTGAATAATTTCCATTTCCAAAATCCTTGGGAATATTCTAAAGCACATCAGAGAGAAAAGAGAAGAAAAAAAAGAAATTTTGAATAGTTTTTTTGAGATTTTTATTCAAACTCACTGATTACTATCTTTCAAAACAAACTTATGAAATTCATTTAATAAATTTTTCTTCCCACTAGTTAATCTCCTGTCACAGGGCCTGGCACTCAGTAAGCTGGACTCACTGGGAGAGGGCTCAAGGAAAGAGGGATGACACTTGAGAGAGTAAAATAAAAGGAATATTATTTCTGAAAATAGAGAGAAAAAAACTGTAATAAAAAGCCAATTAATCAACAAAAATATCAATTATCCAACCACCAACAAGTAAAAGTCCACTGTTTCAACCTTTTCAGAGGAAAGAGAAGGATTTATTAGGATATGACCACTTTACTCAGCTGAAATAATTGATTAATTGAAATTTACTGAATTTAATTATATCAGTATACTTGCTCTAAGTGGAAGAAAATCAGAATCATGAATAAAAGAAAATTTATCAATTAACTGGAGCAAAATTCCCATGGGAGGAAGAGAGGCTGGTATATTTCAAAATTCACCAGCCATAGTTCCAGGAGTGATTTTGGTTGGAAGGTTGTCAGGAGTGAAATGTACTGTCAGGCTGAGTCTATGATGAAGGTGTAATAAAGCTATTTACAAATTTAACTATGATTGTGAAATGGTAAAATTAATTAAAAGTGGTTGTATTATAGATAATAAGAGTTTTAAAATATATTAATAAGGGCTTTACTATTATAAAGTAGTGGTGGTGAGCACTGTTGAAAGCCCTGGGTGCAGTCTTACCAGTTGGGTTACTATAATAAGAGCTACAATACTATAAATTGAAGTATAACCTGATTATTTTCCAAGGGTATAACTGTTTTTAACAGTTGTACTATATAGTAATTCAAGAGCAGGATGAGGAAACCTTTTCTGGTGGAGAAAAGGCCCCTTTTTATCCTAAAATGGGGTGAAAAAGTCTTCTAGACCTTTCCACATAGATGAAGTGAAGATTTTTCACTTCCAAGGACTGGCTTGTGGTTTTCACAAGGCCTGTATGGCCTGTATTGGTCTCAGATGTGGTTTTTAAACCCCATATGGGCAGTTTTTCCTTATACAGGGTGAAAATTTTCATCTGGGAACCACATAGCCCTCTTCCAATGTGTATTATGCATAGAATGCTGTACAGAACCTGTACAGAACCCCATTATTGGCCAAACTATGAGGTATTGAAGTATAAACAAGCTTCTTTGTCTGTTTGACACCTCATAATTGCTAGTTATGGGAGATTATCCCACAGTAAGGCTGTATTGGTCTAACTGTGGGATTTTGACCTTAAATCTGCCATAACTTTGTCAGTTTTTGAGATATCAAGCTCAAAGTTGGTTCATTGTGTATCCCTAAATGATTTTTACACAATGATACCTCATTTGACATGGCTATCATGAAATATGGCGAAGTTATGCCATGTACAAGATTTTTTGTACATATGTATGATTTGCTTAAAATCTGTATAGAGCTTGCTTGCCCTGTAACCTTTGCTCTAAATGAGATATGGGTAAATGGTTGGCACCATAAGATAGCCCTGACTTTTCCCTTTCCAAAAAAAACCCAATTTAGGTATCCCACACTAAAACTGTATAAGTTAGATGAGAGGTGAATATTTTGTTCACCCTTCTTTGACCTTATTTTGGCCATAACTCCTGTAGTTCTGGTGCCAGCTCAATTTGGCTAGTACCATTGGATAGCCTTGACTTAGAGCTTCAATTTGAATACCCATTTGATGGGTTTCTTCCTCTGGATTTCAGATGAGAGGTGAAAAATAAGGTTTATGCTCAGCAACAACTTTGAGCAGGAATAACTTTGTTATTCTATGATGGTGGGACTTGTGTATTTGGAAAGTTGTGGGTTTCCTCTTTCTTTTGATACCTTTTGAGCTGATTTGGCTCAGCTCCATGTTCTGGTGGTATCTTGGCTTTACCATTGATTTATGGTGTTTGGCTGTCATGCTTGTGCTCTGGGTTTGAGTCACAGGCTGACATGTACAGGTGTCAGTACAGGATGAAATCACCCTGTAAAGGAGTGATGAGAAGTTAAAAGATCATACAGATTCAGCTTGGTGTATCAATGACAGTATTGGGAATGGTAGCTGTATTAGGGGATCCATAACCGCATTGAATCTTTTAAATAAGTTTCTGAAACTGAATGCTGATTTGAATTACTGATTTTCTTTTCTGGGGAGTGCAAGTGAAGCTATGACTGAATAACTTTTTCCCCTGATAGTGGCTGTGACATTGTAAGGTTTTACTATAAAAAAATGAGTAAATATTACTAATATTTCATTTTATTGTACTCTGAATCCCCTAATTAAATTAATTAATCAGATAAATAATAATTATAATAGGGGGTGTCAAAGTCACCAAATCCCTCCTTAAAATAACGCGGGATTTAGAACCCAAATCCCAACACTAGATCCTGGGTTTTTTATGTGTAAATCCCATGGCATTTTAACTGAGTCCCCTGGTACTTTGGCCAAATCCCATTCATCTGGGATTTCAGCTTGAAACCTAACCCAAATGAGTACTCACAATTCATACCTGCACAACATATTCTTCTACACTCCATTTTGGACAATCTGACCAAACAGCTTACAGTCCATTTATACTTCTTCATCAATATAATAATACCTCGATCCAAAGCAAGACAAATCAAGACAGATATGAAGATAACCTCTGGCCTGCCTCATCCATCAGGTCACTTAATACATACAGATTATTTAACCATAATTGATTGGCTTTCAGTCAAATCCAATTTTGAGTCATGTTTTGGTACTAGAGGTTCAACTTCTATTGGAAGACCTCATTCCTCAAAGCAGCATTGGTTTCAGCTTATGGCCATTGAGGTCAACAAAAAATCACGAAATTGCCTAAACCTTAGTTCAAGCAGCATCCGAGATTGATGGAGAACATATAAAAAGAGATATATGGCCGCAAAAAAATTCAAAAATTTAACTGGGGCTGGAATAACGGAAGAAGATGAGAGTAAAGGAATAAAATCAAGGAGTGAAAAGCTGGAAAGTATGTGTCCTTGCTATGCGGAAATGGATGTGCTCTTTGGCAACAAGCCCAATGTCACTCCCATTGCAAGCTATGATTCGCAAGAAAAAGACAGTTTCAATGGTGATGATGATGATGTTTTGCTTGATAAGGTAAGTTATTGTCTCTTCCTTTTTTTACCTTGGATAATTAAAGGTCATTTGCTTTTCAAAGGAGAATAATCGCTTGGATTCACCTCCCAATCTGGATCCTTTGGTTCATAATGATGATAACTTGGTTCAAGTGGAAAACCTTCAAGATGAATCAGTAAGTATGTTTAATCCTGATACTTGTGAAATCCATTGTTGATTATTTCTCCTTTGAACAGCAAATTAAATCCATAACGCATTCAACACAAAAGCGTAATCAAGCATTGACACCCAGCTTGAATGACAAGAGTGGCTCTAGGAAAAGGCCGATGGATATGTTTGCACCAACATATGCAAATTTGCTTGAATCATGGCAAAAGGGTATGTTTAGTATTTATGTTTACTCTTATCAATACTACTGACAAAAGTCATGGTTCATAGCCCACGAAACCAGTGACAATGCTCGTTTGGAGTGGGACAGGGAGAGGTGGAATGAAGAGAAAGCAAGCAATGGTTTGAAGAAGCCAAGTTGCAAAAGCAAATGGAGTTTGAGGAGAAGCAACATACAAAGAAATATGAATTTGAAAAAGAAAAGTGGATTTGTGAATTGGAATTGAAGGAAAAGCAATTCCAGATGAATCTCACTATAGCAGCATTGTCATCAAGCAGGCCAATTGGGGAGCTGGAACGCATTCTGGCATTAATCAATAAACAATAACTTATTACATATATGTAATGTGTTCCATTTATATGTGGTGCTTGTTCAATAAATCTTATTTTTATGTTTAATTATTAATCTTATGTCAGAAATCTAACTCCACTTTCTTACCAAATGTAAATTTCAATGTTTATGCATAATTGGGGCACCAACTTGCCATTTCACCTTCATATGACATTTATTTCCAATTTAGGACAGAATTGAAAATTTGGGCAAGTTTTGCATTGAGATTTGATATGAAGTCTGTTCAAAAATCAAATTTGAGGATGCCTTTTTTCCTTTTTTATGAAAATGTCATTTTATTGTTTTTTTTTATATTTTTTCATCTTTCTCTATATGTTTTTTTTAATTTAAAGGTTATTTTTGATTTTTTATTTTGAAGGGTTTCAACTTTTAATTGGGAATTTTCCCTTGTATTTTGGATTTTTGATTTTTAATTCTTAATTTTTGATTATTTTTTTTTAAAGTTGATTTTTTTCTTTAATTTATTTCAATTCATTATTTTTTATTTTTATTTTTCACCCCTCCAATTTAAAAAAAAAAAACACCATTTTTTTTATTTTTTATTTTTCAATTTCAAATCTTAATTCTCACTTTTTTTTTTTACTTTTCACCCCTCCCTCTTAAAAGAAATTCACCAATTTCTTTTAATTTTTCTTTTAATTTTAATTCTTAAATCTCAATTTATTTTTTTCTATTTTTACTTTTCACCCCTCCGTCTAAAAAAAAATCCACCTTTTTTAAAATTCAGGTAAGTGAATTTTTCTTCTTTTTGTTTCACTACTACCATTTTTTTCTAACCTGATTTTTGTTTTCTATAGGTATTTTTTTTCATTTTTCTGCACCTCCCAAACTCACCCACCCATTATCATCCACAACTCACGCACCCATCACCATCATCAATCATCATCCACCTCCCAAAACCCCCCACCCATCTCATAACTACACCTCACTCACCCTGGAACCTCCCAAATAGGCTCCTGGGAGGTTCCAGGGCCTAGCCTCTTCTAATTTCTCTGAATTGATTTGGAGCCTTTTTATTTCTTTTCAATGCTAATGGCCCCCAGAGGCCATTAGCATGATTTTTTTTATTTTTTTTTAATCTTTTATTTAATTTGAAAAATAAATTGCTGATGATTTATTTTTTATTTCTCTAATGATCATTTCTTTTAATTTTTTTTTATTTATTTATTTAATTCAAAAAATGATTTACTGATGATGATTTATTTATTTTTTCTCTAATCATCATTTCTTTGATTTTATTTTTATTTTTATTTTTATTCATTTATTTAATTTGAAAAATCATTCATGATTACTTACCATGTTTTTTTCTTTTATAATGATTATCATCCACCACTTATGGTTTTTTTCTCTCTTTTTTTCATTCAAATCATAATCATGTTGAGCTGATGATTATTATTATTTTTGATGATGATGATCATTACTGACCCATGATTGATTTTTTGTTTTAATTTTTGTTTAACCTTTTGATTTATTTTTTCATATAGGGGAGGATTAATTATAAGGATTTATTTTGAAATGTCATTTAATTTCCCACCCCTTCCATCATCCTTAAAATTCAAAAAAAATGCTCCTCCTCTCTCTCATTCTTCCAATCATTTTGATGATGTCATGGTTAGGACTAAACCAGACTCAGCACATCATCAGAATGATTTGAAGGATGATGAAGTTATTATTGCTCCTCTTGATGTCATGGTTAGGACTAAACCAAATATAGAACATCATGAGGATAATAATACCAAATCGGATCATAAAAGAAAGCTCACCCGAAGCCAAAGACAACACATCCATGATTCAAAACAAATAATTTCTCACCTTGGCCATTCAAACAAAGAATTTAAAAACTTTTCAACAATTTTGATTGACCAGAAATCTGCCAATGCCTCATGGTTAAAACTTCCATCACTTAACACTCTCCCCCATCCTTATATACTCATTAATAAAACAACAAAGCCCTTTTTGCCTGTCATCATATATGAAATAACCCGATTTGATAATTCTTCTGGCCACTCTCATATGCTGCAAAACATCATCAAGACATTAATGTCCTTATCTCAAAATCAACAACAAATTAAAACCAATAAGCAACTCCAAGGTGGCATTATGAAAGGTATTGGGTTTTGATATGGTTCTGATTCTGGAAAATCTGCAGGTGTGTGATATTTTTTGCTTATTACCTTAATAATTACTGACTAATTACAGAATTATTAGGTGTTTACTCCAGAAAACCAGGTCCAACTCCTCATCAAATTGAAACAGATAACAATCAATGGATCAAGCTTCATCAATATGACAAATTTTTTTACTCAAGAATCTCCCATTTTTCAAAATTAGCAGCAAATGAAAATTAATCATTAATGGAAGAAGCCCAATTACCCAATTTCAGTCAACTCGAATGGACTTCTGCCAATCCCAAGGAAGAATTCAAATCATTTACCAATTTCATTGTCACCCAAGATGGATTTTTCAATAAGCCTCACAAAGATTTAAGCAATCTCAATTCCTGGACTTATGGTATTTTTTCTTTTGTATCAAAAAAAGATTTCCATCCACTTTCAACAGTATTCACCCCCTCTGGACATGGCTTGTACTTCCCCAAATTGAAAATGGAGATCAATTGCTCAAAAAAACCTTGCATCATGAAAATTCTTTGGAAGACATCAATAATGGTTCATCATACAACAAAACCACCTCCAGAAATTATCAATCATGACAAAATTACTCATTTTGGATGTTCTTTTCAAATAAACCATAAATTATTTAATGTAGGTGACAAATTCTTGAAAATTACACCCACTGAAATTAATTCAAGAGTCAATGGGTACTTTGAAAGAAATATGCAGGATCAAAAAATAACTAAAAAATATTAATTTTAAATAGTCTTATTTTATGAATAACATCTCCACTCTGTTGTATGCCATTAAATTAAGTACATAAAGCATTGGTTCTGATGAAATTTACAATTGACTATTTCTCCAAGCCAAAGTGATTGGTTTAATTTTTTCACGCATATTTACCACTTCTTCCCCAATGTTGTTGTTGGCCAGATTTTCCGCATGTGGTGGATCATCATCTTCATATAAATCAAACCACTCATCACCAATTTGTGCTAACATATTATGTAAAATTGTGCAAGACACAACCCAACTAACAGAATATTCAATTTCATGATTATCCCTCATTTGATTTTGCATTTCCCTTAGAGAAAACCACCTCCCCTTCAAAATTCCAATTGCATGCTTGATTCTGACCCTTGATTTTTCTAGACAGTAATTGAAAGAATGGTTGTCTTCATTCTGTGCTACAACTCCCTTATATGCTGGAACAACCCAAGGAGAGCTTGCATATGCCAAATCTGCAAGTAAGTACTGATCCTTTTCATAAAACTCTTGAGGTTTTTGTGCTATTTTCATATGTTGATAGACATTCTGTAAGGTGTGGATATGAAACTTTGATTAAAAATCAAGTACTTTTCCTGTCCTCAAAATTTGTATAAGGTAAAATTCAATTAAAAATAGTAAGAAATATTATTTTTAAGAGAAAACACGCCAATTTTATTGTTTATAACTTTATTAGTATAAAACAATAATATTATAAAAATTTATTGTTTTACCAACAACAAAAATTTATCCCAAAAATACTCTACAAGAGATATTTTAAGGCTACAAAAGAAATTTCTTCAAGAGCAATTTCAATTGGAATTAATTGAGCAAAGAACTGCAAGCAATTAATTAAAGAACAAAGTCTTTAAAAAGAATATTAAAGAGAAAACACGCCCAAAAGTGACCAGAGTGAATTTGGAAACAAAGTGACAAAGTTTACAGTGATGAAAGATGCTTTAATTCACTTTTGGGGTGGTTCAGGGGTAAAAATGATTATAAGAGTTACAAACAATGATTATAATAATTTTTTCACGTGGTTAAAAGGATTAAAATGATTTAAAAATGGTGGTTGGAATCTTTGATTGATTGGTTTAACAGTGTTTAAACTAATTAATAAAAGGAAAAGATTCTAACATGAAGAGAAAAGTGGGGCAAAGAAGACATTCTTTTATAGCCACCAATTCTCTTGCTCCAAAAGTAAATATTACTCTTGTCAGTCGTGAAAAACAGTCTGACAACAGAAAAGCCAATTATGGCATCATTGAACCCTGGTTTAGGCCAAAAAAGGGCTGGTTTAAGCCATTTTTAGCCATTTTTAGCCATTTTAGACCCTTAAATCAGCCATTACTATAGCAATACCAGGCCTAGAGCCTTCAAAACACGTCAGAATGTGTGTCAGAGGCGTAGAAACCGGTTGAAACTGTTTTTATTATGATTTTTTCATCTTAAGGGTAGTTTTACCCTCTTGGCAACAGCTAAAACTACCCCATTTGGTATCAAAACCTCATCATCAATTGAGTCCACAGACCCTGTAACTCAATTCCAGGCCAAAAGTGATGAACTTTTGCGTGAATTTTGACATCCCACGCCTGTCAGCAAGGATTTTGGGGGTCTAGCTCCCCCTTAGAGCGGGAGTTCCTTTTCCCCCCCAAATTTAATCTTTCCAATTTATTTTTCCTTTAATTCCTCATCATGTATTATACTTACAATTTACACATGTGATTCAATTCAGTTGTACAGTACAATACAGTAATAATTGACACCTCATATGTAAATCAAAGTTCACTTATGTAATACACGCGCACATTTTGACATTTCAATTGAATTCAATTGAAAATACTTCAATTCCTCATAACTTCTAAACTAAACACAACACCTCAATTTTAACACAAAATTTGATGGTTAACACCACATGTGGTGTGAATTAAATTAAAGTTTTGAGGATTTTCAACTTTTGTATTGAAAATACTAAAAACTTAATTTAAGCTTTTTTAGAGTTGAGTTACAAGAATTTCACTCAGAGGTGACCCCACCTGATTTTTTATGAGGAATCCAATGGTGAAATGATTTTTATATGTTTATTTATTGGATAAGAAGTTATAATAATTTTTATTTAACTTTTTTCCAATTTTATTTATTTTTTCACAATTTTGTTAAAATTTCATTTTTACTTAATTTTTTCAAGTATAAATGTAATTTTATACTTACAAAATTTAATGTATTTTTATTTTTAAATTGTAATTAATTTTTGTTTTTAATATAATTTTATACTTATATTTTGATTTTTATTTTAATAATATAAATAAATTTCTTTTATTTATATTAATATGTTATTTTTTATATTTGTGGTCTTTTGGGTATATGAAATTACCTCTAAGGCTCACACATTTGAATCATGAAGTGACCCAGTACAACCAACATGTAGCGCAGTGAACTGTTTGTTGATATTGCAAACCAGTTGTATTGACATAGAATACCTTATTTGTAAACAATCAGTAAAATTGAAATAAGGAATTAATATTTAACATATTACCTCTTTTTGCAATCAAAATAGGCTTCACCATCATTGGGAGGACGTTGTGATAATGGTATTAGACTCCCATCAATAAACCCAATGCACCCAGGGAAGCCTTCTGCTTGCATTACTTGAGACATCTCTCTTTGTTGTTCTATTGTTGGCCACACAATCACTTTGCGCTTCAACTTCATTAATATCTGGATGACTCTTTGAGTGTACAACACAATAGCCCCATGGCTAATTCCAAACAACATTCCAATCTTTCCCAAAGCGGCCCCATTGCCATTTGATCCTAGCCTTGATAATGCCACAGCCAATTGGATGTCAGGATTTCATTGTTTGTTTTGTGATGAGTTTTGAAAGGTTTTATCAGCTTGAATTTGTGCAACCAATTTTTCAAATGATTCATGTGTGGTCCTACATAGCTGTCTAAACTTTTTAGATGATAATGTCTGTAAATCATTCATTGTATACATGTAATGTGATGGATATCTTCTATGAGGATTGATGTATCTTTGTGATGTTATCATATCTAATAAGATTATATCTTCCTGGATATCAGAATCACTATCAGAGTTTAGTGCATCAATGAGCTGCAGTGAGTTCAACGTCTGAAGTAAAGGTAACCTTTTTGATGCTTTGGGAATTGTAAATGAAGAAAAGGCCTGTATTAAATGTAATTTAGAATCAAATAACTTAATAAATGATGAGTGTATTGAGATTTTATGCAAGAGAAGGAAAGGTTTATGAAATTCAACATGCCCTTACTGAGTTGTGTGTTTGAAACATGTGCCTTTATGGGAAGCTAAAGGCGGGATTTTAGTATTTAAACATGGGATTTGGTACCAAAAAACCTGGGTTTTTGTACCTCAAAATACCTCACCTCTTGAGGGGTGGAATTTCTGAAATCCCAAAAAATTAATGCGGGATTTTGGAAAAAAAAAACTTGGGATTTTGAGTGTGGGATTTGGTAACTTTGACACCCCCTAATAAGAAAGAATTATTATAATTATGGCATAAAAATATTTATATTATTAAGTAAATACAATAATATAAATCATATTATAAAAAAATAATAAAATAAAAATGAATATATCAATAATTAATATATTTATTGCAATTTATTATTGCTACAAAAAAATTTTATTTATTGGTAATTAAAAATTGATAAAATAATATTACTAATATCAAAGCTATATATTAATATAAATACTATTTATATTAATAAAGAATTATTAATAATAATAATAAAGAGAAATATAACCTACTTCTAACACTTAATATAATAATTTTGAATTTTTTTAAGCCAAAAAATGCAAATAAAACTTATTCAAATTGTATTTATAAATTTTCTTGATTTTACACGGAATTAGAGATTTAGAGAGAAATTTAACTAAAAAAATTAAATGATAGTTCAATAATGTCAATATTGGTGATTCATAGAAATAAAAACTTGAATATTTGATAATATAATAGAATTATATAAAAAGAATAAAGCTATTACCTTTGGATTTAATATTTTTAGTGTTTTTGTTGCATCTAAGGGGGAAATAGAGGAAAAATATCTTCATTTATATTAAAATCTTCCCTCCTAGAGTCCATAAGGCTTCTAGTAGACATTTTCTGATGATATCCACTAGAATTTATTAGTATTTTAAGGTTTAGTAATGATTAAATCATAATTAAACCATCTTATCTCATTAATACACCATTATTTAGAGTTATCACTGTAACTCTAAGTTTTCTGACATCATGGGCTTGGAAGAAGTCTGAGATTCGTGGATTTTATTAGTTTTAATAGTAATAAAGTAGAATTCACCAATTCTATCACTTATATGACTGTTAAACTTAAATTAAGCTTACAGTGAGTGATCATAAATGATCAATTTTAAGCTTAAACTTTTCTCATTAATAAATCTTTAGTTATATATTCTACAGCCATTCAGAGATTTAATTCTGATATCTTGGCATGTCATTATTAAACTTCCAAGAGAATTTAATTAAATTATCAAAAATCTATTTTTGATTATTTTTCTTGTAACTCATCTTTTCTGTTGAAATTTACTATTTTAAACTTCAAACCATGATTTTAAGGGTTTATACCTTGAATATAATGATACAATTTACATAATTCTTCATTTATGAACTATTAGAATCAGAATATTTACTTTGTTTGAAATTCGAATCACTTTCACAACAAAGTGGTCAACAGCTCTTCTTATTTTGGTCAATAAACCATTGTAAGCTATAACCTTCTTCAAACTTTCCAAATAATGTTGATACATGTATTCTTAAAGTAATTTAGTGGTAACTTTGTTTTTGGTTCAACTATTTATCATGAATATCTCAAGAGATATGAGCTAGAAACCATGAATATATGCACTAATCATAAAAGTGCATATATTTAGGTTATCTCAGTAAGTATTGACTTTTCAGATATGACATAGAAATGTTATATGATTATTTTTTCATGGTGAATACAATTGTGTAATTCATTTCACATGTTTCTTCATTTTTTTCTGAGATAATCAAGGTTTTATGCCTTTTTATGGCATTTTTACTTATTTTAATAATTTCAATTCTTATTATTCAAATAAGTATTTTAAAGTTGTTTTTTGACCTTTTTGTATTTTTTATCATATCTCAAAGGCTCACAGACATCTCCCTGTATATTTAAATTTTACTTTTCAAATCTATACCTAATGAAAAAATTATATAAGTTTACTTCCAAAAATTGTTCAAGTCAATGCTTTGTACAACAGTATGACATAAATACACTTTATTTCTACACTCCTCCCCATAACCAAAAAACTATTTTCCCTTACTAATGAGATATTTATGAGGGTTATTCTTCTTTCCCTTCTTCTTCTACCTATGAAATTTAGATGAAGAAAATTGAATCTTGGCTCTATTTGAAAGAGTTTTTTGAGGATTCATCATTTAACCAATTACTCTTATAATTTTTAATTTAATAGTATCTTGTATCAAATTAAAAATTGAAATCCATAAATAGAATTACAGCTTATTAATAAATCTGGTGGCCCATTAATTCACAGAAAAAAGTGTTATTTTTCTTACCTCCCAACACTTCAACTTAGAAACAAGTTTTTTCAAATAAGAAGTTTGAAAGAATGAATTTTTCACTTCCTTCATTATCAATTATTGCATTTTTCCTCAGCTTCTTTGAATTAATTCTTAAAAACAAATTATTGCACTACATATTATATAGTGCATGATTCATGATATAGTAAAGTGGGTTGAGGCTGGATATATTTTAAAGGTAAGGTTCAATTCAGTTCCCATCTTTACCAGTGATCAAAGAGTTAAGAGTCTTGGAAGAGAAAATTTTTCTGGCTCATTATAAAATAATTTCTAAAATAATTGAATTAACCTTCACAATTTGAAGGGTTGATACCCATAAAAATCTTCAATTTCCAACTTACTCAACTGTTTTACAAAAGCTAAAATATCTGTATCGAATTGTGAAAATTTAGGCTGATTACCCTGGAAAATATATTTAGTCCCTTAGGGTCCTCAGTAGTATTTGAAAGAGAATTTACTTAGAATTCCATGGATAGGCTTAGAAAAATTTCAAATTAATTATATTAAAACAAAAAAACTTAATTTTGATAGAATCATCAGGAGTCCCTGAGTTCTTCCTGTTTTTTCAAGCTTTCTATGATATAATTGAAGCTATTATATACTCATAATGATCCAAAAAAAATAACGAAAAGATAATTTAATAATAAATTAAACTAATCAATTTAGTTTCATCAAACATATTTCAATAAAGGTACTCACTTATTTTAAGATAATATCATTAATCAATCATAAAGACTTGTTAAAAATAATACAATTTATTCAAATGATTAATTGCAATTATTTTCAATAAATTAATTTTAAGATTCAACATCTTAAACAAATAATAAAAAAGAAGTAACTTGCAAATATTTCTAAATTTTTTAAAAAAAGGTTAAAACATTGTCACATATTAAGGATTAGCTAATTAATTCATGTAAAATTGATTCAAAATAAATTGATAATTTAATATTAAATTGATTTCTGATTGATTTAAAGGTTAATTCTTTAATTTATTTTGGAATAATTCATTATGTCTTGTATCTTTTAAAAGAGATATAGTGAAAAGATCTTGCTCCATTTTTTCCAGACTCAATATGAGGTATGGCCATCATATCCAAAGCAGGTTATCTACTATCAAGACTTTGAGGTGTAGATGTTGATTTGAGAGTGTTCAAAATGGATTAGAGTGAGTGATTTAGCACAATTGAATGTGACTAATCTAAATCTAGATCTAGGCCAAGTTGATCCAATTCTAATAAAAATCTTAATAAATTTCCTTGAGTCAATCCAGCCTCAAATCTTTTTGAGGTTATCAAGGCGATCTTCGGGTGATAGTGCGCCCCAGACTGCTCCTAAGCGATTTCCTCCATCCCTGGCTCCCAGCGCCTCAAGGGCACCCCTATTTGGATTTGGTTAGTCTCCAATGAAATCAAAATTTGAAATTATTTGGTCTTCCTGAATCCTGAGCTGCTCCTCAAGACTTGCAAATCTAAATCGACAAGTCACTACAGCGTAATTGAGTTTGTGGTTGGCGTGGTAGAAGTTAGAACGTCTCCAAATCGAAGATCGTCAGGTTGCGGTGCATCCAGTCGGCAAGTCTTAGATTTGTACCGTTTAAGCTAGCCGTGTATTCGATATTGGCATTACCAGGGTCACGGTCTCATCGGCGTTGGGCTCGATGGCCTTGCGATGATTCTGTCCACAACCGCTCTCATCGGCGTCTTGCAATACTCCAGGCTTGACGACGGCTTCAGCGAATCCAGCATCAGAGCAGTCTCCTCGAAATACTCAAGAATGATTTGAAGGATACGATCTTCTTCAACAACTACCACAACATTTGCTCCGGTCGAGCAAACAGCAGACTAATCCAGCGATCATCCGATCTTCTGTGCTGAACTCAGCAAAACATCAGGCAACAAGAATCATACCAGAACTCATTCAAGTACACCATCGCTTTTACTACTTACCTTTCATTTCGCCCTGCAATTCCGGCCGCGATGTCAACCCCATCCGATTGTGCTACATTGTCTCGTGAGAAACACACATCAGATTACGCCAACGGCAAGGGCTCGGGTCCCAAGTCATGGCAATCGCTAGCCGCTCGTTTGAGGCCACGCATAAGCACCCTTTTGATTTCTTTCTTGGCATATCGTTTTGCAAAACCTCGTCCGTCAAATGGTTTACTCAAGCGCATTTCCAAATGGCTTGCCCTATGGTTCGCGGTTCTCAACTGGAGGGTGAGGCCTTTCTTCTTGACTCTTTCAATCTGCTCTGCTAAATCAGTCTCGTTGGTTCGCCAAACTTAACCTTCGTCAAAGGCTGTCCCCATGTATTGGCATATTATGACCCTTTTTCCGATCTTGGCTGCCAAAATGAAACGCTGGAGACTTGGTTTGAGCCTTGAAGGTTTTGTTGAACGTTCTGGCATCATAGGAACCTCCCCCTTTGATGCCCGCATAATCTCAAAGCATTGCGCAACTTGGAATACATGCAAGTCATCTTTTTCTTCTAACCCATCTCGCTTGTCTAATCTAATTGCAAAGAGCGGTTGATTTGAAATCAGGCGATTTTTTGCTTCATATGTCTAATTCGGCATATGCAATGGCTTTGGATGAAGTCAGAGCAATCTGGCATGTCAAAATGATTTCGATAGCAATGAGGGGAGACCATGAGGTTGTGAGACCAGTGGTCGCCTCAACTCATTTTACTTACTTTAGTGAGATTCCTGTAAGTTACCAATTCTAATTTACGCCCCACAAGCCACAAGTATTCACTTGTTACCTTTTCATATTGGCATTTTTATAGATGCTTGCCGATTTCCAAGTCGAATTTCGACCCGTGTCTTGGGATAACAAATGGGTATGATAAACTATTTGCTTTCTGAACAAACAAGTCATCAAAGTTTATTTGGTATATCTTTCTAGTTGTATCTCTTGGCAACCTTTACTACTGATCCCCCTAAAGGCTCTAAAACTCGAACACTTAACGTAAGTTAAGAGCTCTTTGTGTTAATTTGTTAATTACTCGAGTCTTTAAAGGCTCCTCAAGGCTAAGTTTGTCATCTATCGTTGGCTAGTGCTTGTCCATCACTCGAACTGTCAATAAAATCGGTCGACGGACAGTTTGTCCTTCAAAGTTGCTGGCAATATGTGGGTTCGGCAAAGATCCCTCACATTGGAAGCACATCAACTACTTGCGTCGTCAACCTTGTAATAAAAAAAGCAAATTAAGGCCCTCGCAGGAATGGCTTTTGAATGGCACAACAGATAATTTTTTAAGCGAGTTTGAACCCATTCGAAAACAAAACTTGGAAATCATTCGGTGTGCTTTAGATGGCGATTCAATAAATGGTGCCGAAAGATTGAAAGAGCTTTAGATACATTGAAGTTTTGTTGCGTGGCGCAGCTCGAAATAGTTTTAAATAGATTCATCCGACTAAGACCGATCTCCATTTGGCATTCATTCGCAAACTAAGCCCTAATTTGATTATTCCGATTGAAGATTCATACCACTCCATGAATTTACAGTTGTGATTGAGTTGATAGTTCAAATATCATCTTTTGGAGTTGTTTTCCTGGAACATGGGTTGGATCGTAGGCACTTGCTTTTTTCCTAGTTGTGTTACAATTTTATTTTTGTGTTGCTGGGCCCCATGAGGTAGTAAACACCTTATGACACTTGTTGAATTTCTCATATACCTTTAGAAATACCATCAAGGGCTTTTTTTTCTACAAGAAAACTGCACAACCTTGAGCGTATAGCGTAGGCTGGTTTCCCATTAGATTGAAACCCCCTGCCATTTGTGGTGTAGAGCTTTGAAAGAACTCTGGCCTCTGTTAACATTGAGCTGGTCAATGGCCTGGCAGTCAGCCAACATATTGTTGATTAAAATAAACCAATTAAATCAGTTAATTCTGCAGGCTGTGCTTATCCGAGGGCAGTTTTATAATATTATTTCTTCCAATTTTTTTATTATAAAAAAATAAAATATAAACGCGGGGCGGTAACTGCACATGAGGAATGCCCTTTTCCCCAAATTCAATCAAAAATAGGCACTAGGGTGCAAATCTCCTTTCTCAGCCTCCAAATGGAATTCCTGCACCTTATCCCTCAAAAACATGGTTTTTGACTCCTACCCCCTAAATAAGAGACATCTTTTTTTTTCAAAAAGAAAAGAAAATTGCCAAAAGCCTTTAATGAATAATTCTACCTCAAATTTCTTTCCTGATTTTTTTCCCCCTCATTCTCTCAATTTTTCTTGACTATTTGAAGTTTCTCGATTACTTTTTTTTAAACAAAATTTTAAATTTCATGAATTTCATCTTTAAATAAGTTTTGCCTTTTGAAAAAAAATAAAAAAAAAAAACTTAATTTATTATTATTATTATTATTATTTGCAAAAATAGAATTAAATAAATGAATAAAACTAAGAAAAAAGATTCAAGATTTTAATTTAGATTTAAATTCTGAATATTTCTTAAACTGAATGGAGTCATTAAATTTTAATATTAATAATATTATTATTTTTAAAAAGTGAATTCTTAAGGAAATATTTAAACCAAAATAATAAAATAACTAAATACATAAACAAACTCTTAAAGAATTTCAAAATTTCTAAAAGAATGCTTAAAAAACCTTAATATTAGGTATTGTCAAATTTATTAAATTTCAAATTAAATTGATATGATTTGTGACCCAAAATCCATATTCAAAAACACTAGTTTTTTCAAATCGAGATACCAATTTATACATAGCTCAGTTACCTGATATCATTTCAAGATTTGAGATCTCTCGAGCATCAAGGATTTAACTCTCAAACCTAAGACTACTCTAATTTTCCCATTTCAAAACAACTTTAAAATTGTATTTTCCAATCTTTCATTGTTTGTTTGTTTTTACAAATTTATTCAACCACTTTTAAATTCTGATTTGAGATTTCCTATACTAAGAAAATTTAACATCAAAAATCTTTTAAATTGTTCACCTGCCTCTCTCACAATTCTGGAAATTTAATCCAATTCAATTACCTATAGGTCATTAATTTTTCAAAAACAACAGGTAAATTTTAATTATTGTTTTAGTAGTAGTTGTTAAAACTTTTTAGGAAGCACACATTTCACCAAAAAAAAATGAATTTTAATTTATGAAATTAAAAGTTAATTTTGAATAAAAAAAAAATCATTTTAGCTTTAGTGTGAATAATTTTCAAGACTGATTTTATAAATAAGAAAAAAAAAATTCAAACCAATTAATATTAATTTTAAAATGGTATTTAGGTAACTGAAGAATATTAAATTAAGTCATTATAAATTAATTTTGAGAATGTTGAAAGAATTTATCAATTTTTTTTAATCAAATAGATTTTATTTATTTGGTAAAAAAAACCAAATTTCACACATTTAATCATTTTAATAGGGGATCTTGAGGAAAACAAGAGTAGCCTGGCACTAAGTGGATAAGAACTAATTTGGAAGGACTTTATAGAATCAAAGAAATAAAATAATATGGATTATATTTCTTCAAAAATATTTCAGTAAAAAGATAGTAACCAGAAATGATAAGTTAATTTCTCAAGAGCCAACCAAGTAAATTCTTATATCACTGTTTCAACCTATACATAAGTAATGAAGGAATTAGTAAGAATATAAACACAGCTATCCAATAACAAGGAAAGTAAATGGTGAAAAAGACTGACTTAAGAATATTGGGATTACCTATCAAAATATTAAAGAAGATAAAGTTTAAAAAAGATGAATCCAATATATTAATTAAATGGTGAAAAAGTCATCAGGGGATATATTTGAGAAGTAGAAAACTTAATTCTTGAAGTTTTGAAACCAAACTTTCTGATTGGTGGAAAGAAGTATTTACTTCTTTGAGAAATATAACTTGGCCAGATTAGGAAATGAACTGGGAATGTTAAGAATACCCACAGTATTGAGTTGAAAATGACTATATGGGTCAATTAAATACAGGTTTTTTTTGAATTAATTATGTATAGCTTACTTGAGGTGTACAATTATTTAATTAGTTTGGGAATTTTTATAACTGATCTTGAACCATTTTTGACCTTATTCCTTGCAATTCCATGGACATTATTCCCCTGAAATATTGTATTATTGGTGGTAAAGCCTTATTTAAGGAAGAGACTTTAATTTATTATTTTTTTAAGCCATTTTGGCTGGCCACTTTCCTATTAAGGTTGATTTACTTGATAAAATTGAAATAAGAAATATTGAGAGGATAAGAGTGGCATGGAATTAATCAACATGAAAATTGAGGCAAAATAAGATTATGATCAATTTGAAGGAGTTAGATTTATAAAACTTGAGCCCCCCAAACAAATAATCATTTAGAGGAATTAGGGGTCATGGTTCATTGGCTAGGACCCTTGCCCCTTGATTAATTGTTGTCCATGAGGTTTTTTAGAGTTTGGATGCCTGGAAGGGATCCTATAGGCCTTATGGTCAATTCTGGTTCTGGGGGGTTAAATTAGACTTTGAACCCTCCTATGGAACATAGGAAATGGACTGAGGTATGTAGGCCCCTGAGGGGCTAAGATAGAAATCGGATTGACAAAATGTGGCTCCTGAAGCTGTGACCTGCCTTGAAGTGGCCAAACAGAGGATGGTCCAAGACTTTCCATAAAGATTTTTCGAAGAAATTCCTCCATAGATGATGGGATATGGCTTTCTGTGTGAGTTGAGGCAGTTAAAAAAGCCTTGTTGAGGTATTTTGTGGAATTCATATATGATATTCAGAAGGAAGAATAGGCTTCAAATTATTATATTTATCTATCAAATTTATTGATTATTTTATTCCAATTGAATTCAATTTTTTTAGAAGAAATTGTATAAACAAATTTATTTCAATTTTGAAATTATAAGGCTCCTTATGAAATCAATCCAGAACTTTAGGATAATTTTGATGTAATTTATAAGAAAAATATTTATGATATAAATTATTTCACTACTAAAAGATTTGTTTATACTTTCTGTTTTATTGATCATTTAATCTTGGTTAATAATTTGTTCTTAATAGTATTGTAGAAAGGAAAATTTTTGATTGAGAAAGTCATTCTGTATCTCAAATACAAAATTATAAAATAAAATTGAATACCACAAGAAGTGACATTATATTATTCACCTTAATATATGATCTTGTTTTTGAAACATTAAAAAAATTAAAGTCAATTAATTTTATATGCTTAATTTAAATTCAGAAAAGTATAGAAAAAAATTAATAAAAATCAATTAATAAAAAAAATCTCTCAAATAAATTTCAATATAATTTTATTTTAATAAGATAGATTTAAATTAAAAATTTAAGGAATTCAAAATTCAAGAAAAAATGGATCTTGAGGGTAAAAAATTAATAATCAATCACAAATTTACTTATAGAAAGAGCATAATTATCAGAAATTTTGAAACTAAATCAAAAGTGACATAAAATAAAGTTAAGTATTTCAGAATTGAATTCCATAAATAATTTTGAATAGATAAAAAAACATTTCTCTTTTTTGTTTTTTGGTAAAAATTGAATTTTGAATATATGATGTGAGAGTTAACTTAAATTGACTGAAACAAGAAATTTGAAATTCATTCTTCAGATTCCTTTCAATATGATTCATTTTACTATTTATTATTAAATGAAATTTATATCTAAGCTATTATTTTAATTATTTATTATTTTGTAATTATATTTCTTAAGATGTAGGTATGGATTTCTTTGTAGTAGAGCTGTGTGAAAAAGAAATAAATATTTGTGTTGGATGTCTGAGAATTGAATATGAGTTTTATATGACAGATTCATATTGGTGGTTTAAAAATTAGATATATTTTTATATGGAATGCTTGTATTGGAGACCTTTTAATAGGGTATTTTTTTGATATGAAAGATTTTTTGAATTTGAATTAAATTATAAATTTTGAATATATTTTGTTTAAATGACAGATCTTATAATTCAATATCTCTCATAATAATGAATCTTATCACAATAAGTTCCTCATGAAAATATGCCATGAAAGGAATTTTGTTTTCTGAATTTCCTTGTATAAAAATAATGGTTGAGTTTGTTTAAGCATTTAATTTTTCAATTCAAGCAGAAACAAAATCTGAAGTAAGATTTTCTGTATTCAGTTAATATTCATTTTTCATAAAATTAATAAATAGTTATTTTCAAATCTTCTGATTTTACTCATATTTGTCCTGGTAGTAGTAGTTTTATCATTTCAGCCTCTTCTAATACCACCCAAGATAAACATACATCAATAGCAAACAGGTATACAGTGTGACATCTTATTACCTGTTACTTGATTTTCACAAGACATTTTTTCGATCAAATGAAACTCCCTAATGATATAAAAAATCTTTATCATGTATTCACCATGAGAAAAATGGCTACACCTGAGAGCAGGTGTTTCATTTGGAAATTAGCTTGTACCCCTCCTGTGAACTGGGTAGAACCCAGGATTTAAATGTTTGGTAAGATTATAAGTTGTTTCAAGCCACAAGAAGATTATGGAACTTAAAATATTTTCTTCCTTTTTTCATGGGATGAAATAAGTATATAGTATATGATAGGAAATTTTTTTCCATTTATATTTTCATCTAAAAGAGAATATTATTTTTTACAGAAATTTTTAAATAAGAATATACTTTCAATTCAAGTAACTCAATCATTTTGAATGTCAAAAGGTCTCAAAAAAAACTTTAAAAATAAATAAATCTTTTATCTTCATGGATTGATGAATTATTATTCCTTTATAACAATATAAATTTTTATTTCTTCTTTAAAAAATAGTTTCAAAATATTAAAATAAGCTGTTTTCAATTGGAGCCTCTTTTGAAGAAACTGGATTGTTAAATATTCTTGTTTCACATAGGGCTGAATTCCTGGAACCTCAGAAGCAAAAGATGATGGATTTGAGACTTCTTTTAATGGAATTATTTCCAAAAAGCATATAGAATATATTTATTTTTTATTTTATGAGTTCAATTTCTGGAATTGAAGTCTTATTTTGTTTTTGTTTTTTTCATTTTCTGATTCTTTTTTAACCTCAATCAATTTCATCAATTTTTAGTCTTAACACCAAAGATTTCCTTTTTTAAAGAGAAAAAACCTTACTCTTGCTTTTTTTGGAGAATATTATTTCTTACTTCAAAATACAAGTGGTGGGCTTTATGAATTACAGCCTCAGAAACTTGAATAACTCAAAGAAATTCAAAGAAAATTACAGTACAGGGCCTGTAATGTCTTCTACTGTAAATTTGTTGACAATTGTCAACAAATTTACAGTAGGAACCATTAAAGCACCTGTACTGTAACAAAGTAGAAACTGTTTAATAATGATTGGTCGCAGGCCTTAAAGATCCTGCTACTCTAATTTCAATTTAAAAAAACACACAATTGAAATCAAATTAAATAAAAATTATAAAAAAAGGAACCCTGGAAAATTTTAAAAAAACATAAAGAAACAAAAAAGTTGAAAAATAATCAAAATAACACATAACCAGAAAAAATTTGTAAAATAACTCAAAAAAGTTGAAAAATAAGTAAAAAAAAGACAATATTTAGACTAGAATAAAGATGATTCTTCCTATTGCATTTATTCAGAATATATCACAAAAAAACTTGGTTGTAATAATAATAACAGCAAATTCAGCACACATCTTATAAAGATTCTTAACCTCCATTTTTTGAGGATGTTCTGTCATTTTATTGTAAATATTTTCTAAAAAAAGATTTTTGGAGATATTATTTCTGTCTTTTGTTTTGCTGTTTTTCTTTCAACAATTAAATTGAAGAGTATTCATGTTATGAATATATGTTTGCAAGACAGATAAGACTTTATGTATTCAATATCACGCCGATGAAATTGATAAAAAATGAGAATTATTTGAATTCTTTCAAGAATGAAGGGCCAGTACACTTTTTTTCTGAACTATATTTGCCAATATAGCATAGGAATATGTAAAAAGAGGATTCTGAAAGCTTGATTTCCCTGTAAGTGTGCTCAAATATTTTCAAGATTCAGATAAATCATATTACTTTAATTTTGAGAGGCTCAGAGGATTTTTGCCTTAATTTCAAATAGATATGTTTGCATATATTTCTCCTATTTTCATTTATCAAAGAATATGTTTCCTCATTTTTTTAATAATGAGTCCATTATTTGTAGAATAAATTCAAATATAGATTTGAAAATTTCCTGAAAAGACACTTTTCACAAGTTTTTATCAAAAAGTAATATTGAATTGGTGAAATACTTGAGAAAACATTGATAACGAAAATTCAATACTTGAGAGATGATTCAGACCAATGTTTTATTCTGATTGGACATGGCTCTGAAATGATATTTTTGCCACTTAGAGCTCAATTCCCCAAATGATACACCTTATTTCTGTGGACTCAAAATTTGAAGTATGAGTTCAATAAGTAATTTAGCCCTTTTATTAAGGATAAATATCAAAGAAAACAAGGGATATTCTAATATTATCTTTTAAAAGCCCTTGAAAGAACTACATATATGATTTGTTTAGCTTCAGTTTATAAACAGCTGATTATTCTCAATTTATCATTATTTTAGGCTTTACAAACTTATTAACATAATTCTAGATTCAATAAGCTCGCAGGAGCTTTATGGATAGATTTTGAGAAATAGACTTGTGAAAGGAATCTATTTATACAAGTAATTTATACTTGATATTATTTAGGGGTTTTATTATCTTAAAGAATGCTAAATGAGTTGTCTCAGCTATTCATCAATATTTAGTTTTTTTTCATTGGCTATTCAATTCATATATCTTTCTGAAGTCATTAATTGATAATATAATAAAAATCTGACCTTCATCAGCTTAGGGAAACCTCAATCTAGAGAAATCAAAAACTCTTTTCTGAATTACTCCTGATAATCCAAGTTTTTAATTATGTAGTATTTATAAGTTAAAAATAGCTATATCAAGATTATAGAATCTATCAAACTGTCAAGTTCATATGAGATCTTAGATTTTTGCTTGCATGGAGGGCTCTCTATATATCTTAATCATTACAAATTCATTGAAGATTAATTGTATTGCATTTAAAATCCAAAAAGCTATAGAATACAGTGAACAAAATTAAAAAGATGATTGATAAATCTTTCTTGATTAAATTCTGTCATATAATTGAAGTATTGATAAAAAGATGGTTTGCAATATTGGCACATGAAGACTACCTTTCCTAATTTTTTTTAAAAAACTTTTATTTTTCAGCTTCATTTAATTTTTTGATACATCTATTACCCTAATTTCCTCAAAGTAAAAATTCAAATGACATGTGTTTCACACATCTCCTAGTAGCAGATTATATTAAAATAATAATTTAAGAATTCATAATCTCTCCAAAAAATGTACATACTGAAGCTAAATTGGTATTGAGAAAACAAAAATATAATGCTTCACAAAATTTAAGAATTTTATGGTTCTATCTTTATGAGGATTTAAAATGATTTTATTAAGCCATGTTTTTTATATTAAGATCAGAGTATCCTTTATCTTAAGCCATGGAATAGTATTGTACAAAAGTCCCCAATTTTAAAACCAAGTCCCAATATTCTACTTTGAATATTTATTTCATCTGGCTATAAGTGGAGAAATATCCTTCAAATCAGTTCATGGGCTAAAATAGGGGTGACATTATTTCAACATATACTACATTTTGATTTTACTCTCCATGAAATGTCTTTTTACCATAAGAATGACAGATTTTCTCAATTTTAATCAAAATTTTGATCTTTCAAGAGAGAAAAAAGAAGGTATATATTGTCTTGCAAAATAAATATTTTCATAATGGAAAAAGATTAAATTTTATTGTATATTCTTCATTATATTTAAATTTTCAGAAATTCCAAAGTCCCAAAACATTTCATCATTGATAATAGATATATTCAAAATCTAATGAGGTTCAATTTCAATATTGTTTATTTAAAGGCTCCCATAAGCTATCTTGAGATAAGCTTGTTATTGAAAGTGTAAAATATATGTAAAAATTTATGAGAAAATCTCCAGAGGTTGAATTTTTTGTAAATGAGATGATAAAAATTGATAAAAAACTATTTCAAAAAAGGGGATATATAAATAAGTCTGTTCATCATATATTTTTGAATTATTGAGCTTTGAGAAGCCTTACCAAACACTGATATTGAGCCAGATCAATTGGTACTTTATGGCTTGCATATGTGGTTTAAATTTCTTCCAACAATTCTATTGTTAAATTTAGTTTCTTTTGTATGTCCAAGATGAATCCAATCTAGCTCCCATGTCGAATTCCAAAATGAAAAATCTGCTGTCAGCTGTAGCCACTTTGCTCATGGTTATTGTATTCAGCTAGTACTCAAACTATCAAAAACCTTCCTAATTAATTACCTAAAGCTTTCATTATTCTCTTTATGTATTAATTGATGATGGGAAATCAAAAATCAAATTCTTATTAAATGATAATACTTCAAAACTACCCAAATAGAAGATATCTCAAAAAGATTAATTTTTTCTTCCTATTAGTAGTGAGTGTGTCAGTATATAAACTCTTTGGATGTAAAGCCATAATTGCTAACAATTTCCCGTTGGATTCTCTCTGAAAAGACTAACCTCTTTTGAAAAATAATAAATAATTCCTTGAGCTAAAGCTATTTGACTTTAAATACCAATTTAACAACATTTGGTTCCCATATGTTATATACTATTTTATCAATTTAAATGAAAAACCAATATTTATAGATTTTGGGTTGTTTATATCAGCTAGACCATATCCCATTATCCTATACTCAAGTAATTGGAAAGCATAATTCTTTCTGAGAATACTCTTCTGGCCATGCATAAGCCAGGATTATCCAATAAGAATTCAAGTGAACCAATATCTAAGCAAGAGAATATTTCTCATACAAAGATACATAAACTAGGGAAACACTGAGACTTTCAGGAATCCAAAATAATTCTCCATGATAGCTCAAACAAGGACAGCCTTTTTTTATTGTCCAAATTCATCAAAGAATGATGCGGAGAGAACCTGGTTCAATTACCTGCCTCAATAATTGTGCCCCACCCTTAAATCTGCATTGATAAGAATCCTCAAATTTCTTAAGCATTTTTACCTATAGGAATTGATGCTTTTTAAAGCCTTAGGACTATATTTAATCAATTTATGATATGAATAATACTCTTAAATGATCAAGCTAAGAATATAAAGAAAATTACCCCCAATGAAAATCTCTTCAATGGATTTATGGAAGGAACTGGAATCCTCCAGGGTTATGATTCTGTAAAGTCTCTAGTTATATAATGGTGTCACAGACATCATGAGAGGTAAAGGAATTCTCAAGCTTATGCGCACTCAAACTCACCAAATCAGCAAATCCTTACTGTGTATGAATATCCAGTTTCAGCCATCTTCATTTGAAAAACTCATACAGTTGAATTCACCAATACAGCCTTTCACCCCTTGTACAGGCTGGAATCACCAAATACAGTTTTGGATTCACAATCCTGAAGCTGTGTGATCACCCAGCTTCACCACACCTCTTTTACAGACCCTGTAAATCTATACAGGGGCTTTATGATCCAAATAAATTCAATCCAAGATTTTTCTCAAGAAAATTCACTCCTTGGATCAGGGCTGATGGATTCTCACATATAACAGCCCCTTCTTCCTCCCTCTGGGGATTTTTCTATAGTTAATTGATATATTGAATTCATTATTTGATAAATAACTTATTCTTATTTCATTGGAATATTATATTTATAATTCTTAAGTCATCCTTTGCACCTTTCCTCACCTGTTCAGTAGATTTTTGGTGGCCATATCCTTATTAACCCCTCTCTTTCTTTCTGAAAGGTTGAAACAGTGTATTTGGGCTTTTTTGTGGTTGGCTCCTTTATTTTCTTACTTTTCATTATTTTTTGCTGCTTTCCTTATTCATTAATTATTAAAAATCTTACATAATTTACACTATTTAAGTGTACCCTCTTATCAATTTTCAGCCCTCTGAAATTTAGTCCTATTCTGCTAAGTTCCAGGCCATCTTTGCTTAGAAGAGCCCCTATGACAAATTATTCCTAATAATCTTTTGTGTATCAAATGATAAATGATATATTTTGTTTTTTATAGAAGTTTATTCTTGAAAAGGTACTCTAACCTTATCCAAAATTCATAAAGATAGTGATTAATTGCCCAAGCTGGAGAATATGTTTATTTTTCCCAAATAATGAATAAAAAACTTATTTTAACATTATTAATGAGTTAATTTCTTATATTTTGGCTAATGAGAATGTATTTCCAACAAAAAAGTCAATATAAATCATTTTTAATTTCCATAGTCACCACAAATGGATTTCACAAATCAGTCCCATCTGGAAAATAATAATTTTATACCTTAGGAATATAGATTATTTACCTTCCTTAAAGAGGGAGCTTAGCATCCAAGTAAGAGTCCCTTGAAAATCATAGTCCATGGTATCTCCCAGGACTTAATTTTGAGCTTAATTCTTGAAAGGACAGGTGGTATGTAAATTTCAGAAAAAGAATTATATCTTGTACATCTTAAAACTCAGCCAAAAATTGAGCTCATCAATAGCAAATGAACTACTCAATATTGATTACAATTTCAATTTAATAAGAAAGTTATTTAATATATAAAAATGACCTCTGTTTTCAAAACCTGAAGCCCAGAGCTAAGACATTTATTCTCAAGATTCCCATACTCAAAAATTAAATGAAATATCTTATAATTGAGCCATATATGCTTATAATAGAATCTCTCAGTATTAATTAAATTATGGTTCCTTTATATAGCTAAGGTGATAAAACTACTCTATATTATGATAGATTATCATAATACCAATATCATGCTTTCAGCTTGTTCTCATAATGCATACTCATATCCTAGTAAATGTCAAATTACTAAGAAATTCTTCAAGGGGAAAAAAGCTTGAGTTGTAAATAATTAAGCTTATACCTCGAAGTAATTCCTTAATATGCATGCTCTCAGAAAGCTTAATTATCAACTTTTATATAGCTTGAATATAAGTTATTCTGATTCTTTCACATAATTGAATTTGTCAAGAATTCCGAAGATTATTGCTCCTTGATTATGATACAAACTCAATGATACTTGATTTAAATTTTAATTAATATTGATTTTTTCATGGATATTTCAAACTTAAAATAAATTTTCAAATTAAACTTGATAATCCATAAAAATAATTCCACTGATAACTAAGTTGTGAAAGATATTAAAAGAGAGAAAACAATAAAAAAATTAATTTAGATTTTTCTTATTTCAAATTTTATAACTAATCTGGCTCAAATATGAAAGCTGTGGTTTTAAGATAACTATTACATGTTCAAAAATTACTCTGGGTATTCAAAGAAAAGAGTTAAATTTTTGATTATTTCTGCTTCAAAATCATACCCCTTATATTCTGAAACTACTCGTGAAAAAATTTTATATGAAGAGTTTAACTATTAGTATATCTCCTTTAAAAAAGATCTCCAGTTTACTTTAAGTCCTCATACTCTGACAAAAACTTGAGTCATGAAGAAAACTAGTACATCCTATATTTTATTAAATGAGTTTTCTATTTATAGTACATACTAATTTAATGTATATGATGTACCTGTTATAGTATAAATACAATTATAAAAGAAATATACATAAGAAATATGAAATAAATATCTTCTTTATGATCCAAGTATGCATATCCATAATTTTTTGTGATTTAAGACAAAGAAATCTAACTTCCATATGTAATTCCAAAACATTCTTTAAGTATTCTAATTGAATGACAATTGAGATTTTAATTATTCATTCTTCATTCCTCCATTTGACTTATTCCAACTTGAGCTTAAACAAAAAAAACATTTTTTGAGTATATCAAACAATTAACAACTGGCTAATACCAAAGAGAACTCCATAATTATTCACACTGTACCATTTTCATTGGAGACCAAACATAATAGATACAAATTTAATCAAATTCTTGGATATCTTTGTTGGAGAGTCTCATCAATATGAATAATTGCATATTTGTGGATATTCAAGGCCAACCATTGGAATGATTAATGATTAGTTTGACACAATTATTTGAGATTGTTTAATTCTATACTACATAAACCCTGTTTCATAATATGGTAAAAGAGTCTATTTGTGTTACTTCACAAAACCCTTTTCACATATGGCATCTGATACCAAAACATAATCATTAATTTTTAAGTTGGTCTTGGGTTACATAACATAGTCAAGATGTGATTAACTTATATTTCATATTAAAGGTTTTTGCCTAGAGGTATTAGGAATTAGGAATATATTTTCTCATTTGGAAAAAAATCATAGTATTAGATAGATATATCTCACATTTAATGTAATTTTGATGTGGTATGGAAATTCAGTTATGAAAAATGGTTTAGCATAAAAAATTTTTCTATTAAAATATGAATTAAACTCTTTTAGATAAATAAATGCATTATTTTGTACCTCAAAACCAGTTTTTTTGCTTTGAAATCCAATGGCCCAGGAGGTGTATAATACACAAAATCCCCAAACGTTAGTATCAAAACTTGAGGAAAACAATATCCAGGATTTCTGATCTTGGTTCTGAGATCTTTGACATGCACGATTATCAGTTTAAAATGGGTTCTTCTTCATAATTCATTTCATTTTTCTACCTCAAAAGATTTCTACAGATTTTTAGGGATTTCTTGAAATATATTCTCATTGTATTTGAAATTAATTTGTGTTCCAAGAATTTCGGACCAAGGATTTTGTACAGGTATTACTGCATTAATTGAAATAAATATGCAGTCATATAGCTTAACATGCGGTCCATTTTCAGCCTATAAAGGGGTGATGGAGGCTTGATCTACAGTGGATAAATCTGTAATTCTTATCTGTATTGTTATGTAATCTTGGAATGAAGTAAAAATTGATCTTCAATTCCAGGTGATAATGCAGCAGCTATTAAAATATTTTCTCTCATCCTCCACTTATAAACATCATTTTCAAGATTGAATATTCCCAGAAATATTTTAATAAAGGCATTTGAGAATATCCTCACTTTCCGCTCAATTCTTTTAAACAAAATTAAATTTACTATTGATCGAAATTAGAAAAAAAAACGAAGAAAAAATCAAAACAAAATTCATAACGGAACATTAAATTTTAGTCGGTTTGTATTCAACATAATCTAGGAAAAGAACTTATATCGTTATCATATTATATTCTTATGATATATTTTGTGGACGGAGCAACTTCAAAGAGAAGTAAATATTGGTTTAAATTCAAATTAGAAGCTATTTTCTACTCCACAAGGCCTGAATATGGTTCAGAATAAGGTAATGTTATACACAATATTAAGTATTTATTAGAAAAATTGAGCAATTCTTCGTCGTTAATTAGAAGAAAAGAAATACATTTTCTGTCTATACCCTTTTATCAAAAGCCCATTGGGTATATGGCTTTGAACAATATTTTTCTCTGAAATCACTATAATTATAAGTAAATATATCCGAAACTTCTCAGAGACTTTAACAACCCCATTAAACCATCATTCTGTGATAAGAGCTTATTGGTGGAGAAACTCTGTAATTGAACTAGAAAGGCTCTGACGTTTCAATTTCCATCAATAGATTGATTAATTTTCCTGTAATTTGGGTGTATTAATTTCCATATTTTAGCCAAAAAGTAATATAAAATTTATATTGATTGAAAATATTCATTAGAGCTGACTTTGATGTATAATTCTCATTTGGTTCATTTCACTGTATTACTTGATCTCTGTGAAAATTTAAATTGAAATTTATTCATTTTTGAGCTAAAGGACTTGATCAAAAACTTATATAACACCAATTTTCTCTGTGTTAAACATTTGGCTGTTTGTTGGAGGCCTTCTATCAATCCTCAAAAATTGGCTCTTGATGATTCAATTTTTATTTTACTAGGAGTCTGGAGAAAAATATACAATGAGGAGATGTTGATATTACTTTAAATTACTTTGGGCAATGTATTTAATATAGGAATTAGCAATAGTATTAATAAGATATACCTTTCAGGCTATATTAATAGATAATATGATCACAATAATTGACAGCGCTGTATGTGATACTAAAGCTTTAGGAAGCAATATAAAAAATATCAGCAAATCTCTATAATTAGTAAAAAGGAAAGACCATTAGTCTAAATCTGCTAAATAGATTTACTCCTCCTAGTATATATGCTTTGATAAGAAAAGAAATAGAAATAAAAGCTATAAAGAATAAATAATTATCCTAGGCTTATGACAGCCAAGCTTAGGTAAGGAAGCTTGGGTTCTCAAAAAAAATTATTTTGAAGCACTTTATGTATTGGTAATATATAGATTTTAATTATATTCAGAATGATTAAAGTTTCTAATCCTTAAAAAAGGTGTTGCATTTGGAAAGTGAGTTGGTCCCATATTATTATGAGCTTCAAAATTTATTGGGACTAGCTTAAGCCTCAAAATATAATATTTTCTGACATTCCCAGAAATTCTAAGCCACTGGAGCACTAAATAATATTCATTTTCTATTAATTTTCCTTCTTAATATACAGAATACCAAGTAGTTGTGCTGTGTTATATTTATATTCTTGTATAAGCAGAAAATTCCTTCCATTTTCCTTATAATTTTCATAAAAATTCCCCTAAACATGAGGTTTAAATATCAATTCTTTCTCTGATCTTTTACACTTATATTTCCTCTGAATCCCTTGATTTATAACATAACTTCAATGAATAAAGAGAGCTATATTATACCCTTTCTTATTATACTTTAAAAAAGGCAGTGTTTCAGGTTATTAAATTTCAAAATGGGGCCAAAATGGGTAAACAAATCTAGCTTGAGACCAATCATCTATCAGAAAAATACCTCAATTAAATGGGGATACAATATCAGAAAGAAAAATCTATAAGTCAAAATATATCTCTTGTTTTTTATTTTTATTAATTAGTAGTACTAGCTTGATAAATTGTTTAGTTTCAGAGAGCTTCTTAGTAGATAAACTAAGCTATGTTTTGAAATAAAACATTCTAAAATCAATTATGTTTCTTATATTTTCAATTTCCAGATCATATTAAAAACCAATATTTTTGAAATGAATGATTTTTTATATAGAATTCAATTAAAAAAAGGATTTTTACTCATCTCTATCAGTGGCTATTTAGATTTATACTAGCTCAGAGCTTATTTACTATTTTTATTGAAGTGTTTCATAATCTCTTCAGATGTTTTGAGAATAATTATTTTGAGCCTGTGAGGTATGAATAACATACCCATAAGGCCATAAGAAATAATTTATTCATTTGATTAATTCAATAATTGACTTGTAAAATGGTTTTAAAGAAAAAAAATAATGAGAGATGAATATAGGTTTATTTTGGATACAAAACATTCTAATTATTATGTTGGTTTTGAATTCTGAACCAGAATTAATTTAGGGTAAACCCATAAGGTTTTATAACCAAAATTATTTTTCTATTAGTGAAAAATTTAAGAATATTAAATAAAATTTATACCATTTTATAAATTTTTGTCAAATCATTATGAACTAAATGAATTTCAAAGAAGTGCACCCAAATATTCTTAGTTTAGACAAAACAAAATACAGGTCAGAATTATGATGCAATATCTGTATCAAATGACACTATTTAGAAGTTTCTCACCAGAAAAATTCTTACAAAGCTGATCATAATAAGAATAAAGTTTAGTTGAAAGATTAGTATTGTTTAAAGAATATGGTTCAATATCTGTATCAAATGACACCATTTCAAATTTAACCACTGGAAAAAATATCTCAAGGCTGTGCACTGAAAATGACAAAGCTCATAATGGTTCAATATCTTGATCAAATTACACCATTTCAAATTTACCCACCAGAAAACATATTTCAAGGTGGGATTTTTCTAAGTCCCCTATTTTTTAAAGGCTCTATGAAGGGCCCAAAAGGTATAAATAAAGGATTTATCTTGCTTTTTTTCTCCCCATTATTCTGAGTCAGTAAATGCTTTGGGGAATTAATACCTCTCTTCTCCAGTAGCATAATCTAGTATGGTATTGAAAATATCAGTAGCAAGGCTTGATATCTTATAGTATTATTTATGATTATCTAAAGAACTATATCTATAATATTAATTGAAGAGCTTAATATTACATAATATTCTTACCATTACAGTTTTAGTGTTGAAGTAAGGTTTCAATATATTATCATTATTGATATTATCAATTTAATTAATAACTTTTATTTATAGAAATAATATATAATCATCTTACTATTATAGTTTATATCATAAACTTTAGAAATATATTGGATTATATTTATATTAATCCTAATAGTCTTATATTACTATCATATTATTTATATCTTACCCTTATATCAACTATAGCCATCTTCATGAAATTATCTTTCCCTTAAATTGTTATTTTTGTCTTGATAGTATTATTAAAGAACCTTTAAATTATCAAATAAGTAGCAATATCATTATCAATATCATTGGTTATCTTGAAAACCCTTTTAATAGAAGTTACTAAAGCCTAAATTATCCAAAAAAAAAGAAAAAATATTAACCATAAAATTCAGTATAATAGTGATATTTTGTTGACAGACCAACAAAATCTTTTGAATAAAGTTCTCTAATTAAAAATCTACAGAATTAAATAATTGATTTATGTTCTCATCAAGGAGGTATCTTTTTCAATATATCTAGAGGTTCAGCTAGTAAACCTTGGCACTCGTGATTATTGGCTAATTCTAAAATTAAAAACAGACTCACCAATAATTTCCTTCTTAAGGTACTCCTCATTATTTATCCTATGACAAAAGGAGGGTACCACAATTAAAAAAGGTTTTACAAAGGAAAAAATTGTAAATTTGCCAGGGTACCAAAAGTTTTGGATTTTTAAGAGACCAAGAGATGTTTTCCTGCTGTATTTCAGGATTTTTAACCTTATTTCAACTTTAATATTAGGAATTGAGTTAATATTTAATTTAACAAAGCTTTATCATCCATTTGGACAGGAATTACAAGATTTAAAGGGTAAATCCCTTAAGAAAGGCTTGTACATAAGGCTTTAATAACTTTCAAAGTGTCAGGGTGAGTCTATGTAGTAGCTTAAAAATAGTAAATACAAGCTAGCACTATGACTGTGACACACACAAAATAATTTTTATAATAGTAAACAGGTTCTACTGTAATATGATAACAGTGGTGATGAATCTATTGAGAACCTGGGTTGCAATGATTTAATATCAATTGACTGTGAAAATAACTACAATAATTAATTATTTTAATTATATCAATATAATCCTAAGAGTACTACTGGTATAAGACAGTTTTACTACGTAAGGATGTTAATTCATGATAAGATGAGTCTTTTCCAGTGAGGAAAGACCTGCTTTTATCTCCTCTGAGGACTGTGAAAGACTGGTAGGCTCTTCACACGTCTACAGAGTGAAAATTTTCACTCTGGAGGCTGGGTTGTGGTTCTGTACCATCAATTCTGACGTCAGCATAGTCAGAATTGTGGTTTTTGGACCACAAATGATCATTCTGGATCAATACAGGGTGAAAAAACTCTTCACAGGTCACGTCAGCACCATTGTGACGTGTCCAGAGTGTCTGGATGACTAATATTAGTCATTCTGGGCGGGTTTAAGCTTTAAACAACCATTATTTTAAGTATCAAGCCAGTACTGGTTGGTACAGGTTTGGTACAGACCAGTATTGGTCAAAATACTTCCAACCAAGATATCTTAGTCAGTTTTTGAGATATCAAGAATCCAAGAGCACAGAATTGAAGGGCTTAATGAGCTCTTCAATTTGATATGCTTCATGCTTACCCTTCTCTAAGATAGCAAAAGCTATAAGGACTTTAAGTTTTTGGATGTATTTTTGTACATCAGTATGAGGCTTCAAAACCTTCCAAGCCAGATATCTGTATTCTAATGATACAGTATTGTAGGGCTTGATTAGATCTACAGTTTGATATACAACACTTTACAGCTGTATGAATATATTCCAAAGATACAGGGGTTTCTTTATATGGTTAGTTTCAGAAATCCTGTATTTTGAGATGTAAACCTTTAAACCAAGATCCCTCTGTCAATTTGGAAGATAGAGGGGTCTAAGGTATCTCAAATTAAAGCTCTCACTCAGACCTTTAATTTGGCTGTACTTTTGTACAGTTTTGTACAAGCCCTCCTACACCTTTGAGGGGTTGTTGGTGAAAAAAGGTGGTATAATGGTATCTCCTGATTTAGGAGTGCTACAGATGAATAGATGATACCATTGGATAGCTCTACCTTAGAGCTTCAAGAAAAAAACCATTCTGGTTGGGGTTTAATGAAATATTTATAAGTTAGATTAGAGGCTAGAATAAGAGTTTTTGCTTATTTGGTCTTATCTTTGATAGGGCATATCTTTGTCCTTTCTTATTATATTTGAGGAGGTTTCCTCTTTATAATTTACTTGTATTGGCTATATCTGTCCAATACTCCTCATGCCATTACTTATGGTATGTTGGATGTCATGCTGGTGCTCTGTTTTGAGTCACAGGCTGACACAAAGGTTATAATAAAGGTTTATTGGTAAGCCCATATAAGCAATTTGGTAAAAACACATAAGGGCTTACATGTTTTTTCAATCAATTGGTAAAGGCACATAAGTGATGTTTTTTTAATTAAAATGTAGCTAAAAAAACCCCATTTATTGGGAAAAAACCCATTTATGGAATTGTTGATACCATTTTTGATTCCATATATAGCATAAATTGCATTGTTTATTCCATAAATGAATAAATGCCATCAAAAATGATATAAAAGTTCCACTTATGTAATTTTCTAAATTTTATTGTTGATACCATTTATGGAATTTCTATGTCATTGTTGATTCCATTTATGGAACTTTTGATTCCATAAATGTAATCTTTATGCTATTGTTAGTTCCATAAATTATATTATTAATTCCATTTATTTCATAAATGAAATTTTCAATTTACTTACAAACATGAACAAAAAAAAACATTACAAAAAAAAAACAAGCACTTTTTGGGCTTAAAATTTTCCCACTCAAAAAAAAGAAAAATCCCAAAAATTTTGGATTTCTTGGTTTTTATTCTCAAGATTTCTCCCTTCATTTTTTTTTTTAGATATATATATATATATATATATGGAAATTCATAAATAAATAAAGGGTGTTGGTAAACACACATAAGCTTTTAGTAAAAACACATAAGTTTATGGTAAAAACACATAAGTGACCTTATTTTTCAAAAAAAAAATTCCTTAGGCTCAGTTTTGAGGATTTTTTTTAATTTTTTTTCTTTTGCCATATTTTTCCTGACTTGGCATGTCAATAAGCACAAATTTTTTCCAAAATTTTTTGTTTTTTTTTTTTGCCAAATTTCACCAATTTGGCCAATATGCCAAAATGGCATATTTTTTTAAAAAAATTCATTTAAAATCTTCCCACTTATGAATTTCCTTCATTTTTTTTAAAAAAAATGAAGGGTTCAATGTGAAGAATAAAGCACCAGAATCCTATAATTTTGGGAATTTGTTTGGGTGGGACAAGTGAAGGCGCAAAAAGGGTTTTTTTTTTCAAATGTTTTTTCCCATCATTGTAATATGCCTATTTTTAAAAAGTGAATTTAATAACTTCCCACTTCTGAATTTCCTTAATTTTTTTTTTAAATTGAAGGGTTAAATCTGGACAATAAAGAACCAGAAGCTCATGAATTGGGAAAATTTTTTTGGTGGGACAACAAGTGAAGGCACAATGAATGTTTTTTTCCAACTGTTTTTTTTTCTTGTGTGTAATATGAATATTTTCAATTACAAAAGTTCCACATGTTTGATAAAAAAGGAGACTGAGGTGGGATTTAAGCAATAAATATGACTGAGGAGGGGGATAATTGGCATAAATTGAATATACAAAAATCATTCAATCAGAATCAACCTCCAAAATAGTGGGTTTTTTCTGAGAGGGGGGAGTAAGATTGGACAAATACAACATTCTGTGTTTCTTGAATTTATCAGCCCACCCCAGGGCTTGTTTTTGGGCATTAATCTCCCAGCTCACAGTAATGGGGGGGACTGGATAAACTTTAGAAATGATGATGTCCAAAGGAACAAAATGAGCACAACTATTCAAGAAGAAGATGAAAATGGGGGGGATTATCATTTGGAGGACAGAAATAAGGGAAAAAAGAAAAATATTGGGCTGTGGAATAAAAGAAAACTGGTCTTTTATACTTATTTGCAATTGGATCCCCCATGTCAGGCATGGAAATCCACTTGCTTTTTGGAGCCTGGCCAACATCTTCATACC